>CM021797.1:81127717-81253806 GCA_011076525.1 Nettapus auritus
TTTTTTTTTTTTTTTTTTCAATTCGGCTCTCTCAATAAATTTTTTTAAGTTATTTTCTGGTTGCACTGAGAACCAAAAGAGTTTTCTGGAACCATATAACTGTACTCTAATATAAAGTTTAGTTCTGATGTATCCTTCCAGTTGCAATTTTATTCGACAGCCACCTTCCAGGCTTTGTGTGTCCGTGCTCTGAGCTGCACTGTTGACAATTTGCTTTTGGACCCTTTCAGCAGTTCTAGAGAAATGAAATTTTCAGCACAGCCCTGAGGTTCCAATATTTGTCTCTAATGCTCCAGGGCTATAACAATCTTTATCAGCCTCCAAAGTCCTCCTCAGTATGAGTATTTGTAGTTGTCATTACTAATATGTACGTCTGAGCATCCACTGCTGTGAGGTTTTTTTTTGTCTGTTTGCCTTTTATTCTGGTTCCCAAAACAACCTCCACCTCACCTGAAGCTGCTGGTGCCATTCTCGTACTGGCCACCCCACAGCTACAGAGACTCCACCGAGTACAGTTTCAGAGTTTGCCTTCTCCAATATATTCCAATGGAAACAAGTGTATTTACTAAAACTGCAGTTAAGATCTGTATTAAAACCATAAAAAGTAACTTTAAGTACTAACACATTTGACCTGAAAAAGGAGAACAGTTACTGACTCATTAATTGTCTGAAGATGGAAATGAAGATTTTCATCACTTTTCCTTATTGAATTTTTATATAAGCCATGACTGTATTCTGTCTGACTATTCTAATAATATATGAATGGCTCTAAAAAGAGTCATATTTACTTGTCTGAAACAAGACATCATCTTGGTGCTCCAGAGTAGAAGAAAAATACTTTCTTTTTATTCTTTTTTTCTTTAAATCTAAGATTAGTTAAAGAGATTAGAACAGATAGCAGGTAAACATAATACATTTCACCAATAAATCAATTATTTTTCAGAGCCACAGTCCTCACAGAAAGCTGACATAACCTTATCTAGGAGTTACTTACACAAAGGTGAGAAATATGGTTAAGGCAATGCATGCTGTTAACTCCACAACTATACTGTATGCATAGATGAATAGTGATTGTTGATTATTCCTGAATTGACTACTGATGAATTATTATTTGGGGGATTACAGGCTTGACACTGAAAATCATCAAGTTCTGTGTTTCAAAACTAGCCTACAAGAATCAACAACAGAAGAAACATTATGGCCTAAAGATTGTTTTATCGCTATTTGAAACAAAGTCAGAGACATTTCATCACAAGAAAGATGTAAAAGAGTGACTTTATTCATCATTGGATGTTCCTCTACGCTGTCTGTGGACACTGTTCCCTCAGGAATATTTAACAGAAAAAATAAATAAATAAATAAATAAAATAAAAATGAGAAGACACTTTCTGAATTAGCATGAATTAGCATGGGGATGACAGACAATCATCTCAAGAAGTGATCTATTTTTTGTTTGTTTGTTTAATAAAAGATTTAAAAGAAAAAAATATCCTACAGTGCACTAAGAGTTAGGCAAATGCCTTTTGCCTGAATTTGAGATTCAGTCAGATGGGATTTAAGAGAGTAGCTCAGACTCAGATGGCATTAGTCTTCAGTCCTCTGTGATTAGTCTTTAGTCCTCTAGATGAGGAAGAGAAAATGGAAGAAGAAACAGAACTGTCAGTGTTTATGAGGCAGAATACAGTGGAAAGGGATGGAGAGCAACGAGACTAGGAAGCAACACACAGCATCTGTAGTAATCTGATAACAAGAAGTTGAAAAGGACAGGGAAAGAAGAAAGAGACCAGATAATTTTCAGAGTGTATTGACAGGAGTAAGTAGTATAAAATCAAGGTGTGTCTAAAACACCAGAGCTACCATGGGAAAAAGAACTGCAGCCACGAGTAACTGATATTGGCATTGCTTTTGCCCTGAGTGCCATTTAGTATGATATTCCACAAGCTTGCCTATTCCTCTCCTGAGTTACAGATACTTAATGTGATAGAATTTGTTTGCTTGTGTTGGATATGTCCAACAGCCTATATCCACAGTACTCACTGGGGACACAGCACGTGGTAGCAGACAGAAATAAAACACCTGATGGAGATTTAAATGCTGTGGGGACAGATTTAAAAATATATTCCTATGTTCATTCTGCTTTGATTGATTAAAGGTCTGTATTATCCTGACAGAACTTAGATGTGCACATTGGTAATTAAATATCTGACTGCTACTGCCTGCATCTGTCATTTTACAGACAACGTAAAATATCCAACATAAAATGCACTTAGAGTTTCTCATAAAGAGAAACTGACATAGACAATAACAACATTAAAATGATTCCCAATAATTACCTAGAATCCTAGAAAGCCAAGGCTTTACAGTCCTGCTGGACCAACTCAATGCTAGATTTTTCATTTGGGTGAGGTTTGTATTTCCTGACTCTAATTTAGACCAGATGAAGTTTAAAACAACTGATTATACTTTCAGTATACTTTTAGTGGTCGTAGACACTTAAAAAATGATAGATGTTTCCCACCTTTTAATATTACCTAATACATATATATATATTTTTGATCTTGTTTTCTTTTCTTTTCTTTTTTTTTTCTTCATTTTTAACTTCAATACGAAATTTATGACCAACATATGTTTATAGGCTCGATTTTTCAGTTGCTTTTATGGCATATTTCTTGATGGCAGCTTTTTCAAAAGTTTGTAAGTACACTTGTATTCAATGTGCATGACAGAGAGAAACAAACTGTGCAGGTAAACTGGAGTTTCCCTAAATAACAAACATTATTACAACATGGATAAAATGCACAGCAGTTTGTGGCCAGCTACTTAAGAGCCAAGTTCAGTGAAATTGCCATCTGGTGCATGAGATCCAGCACAAGCCCAAGCAATACTGATTTTTCAGGGCTTGCAAAGTCATCTACAGTGCAGAAGCCAGATGGCAAGTGTAGCGTTCATCAGCAGACAGATTTTCAGAGCTGTGAGCACAATGTCATATTTTCTGTGTACTCTTTTGCATGTTTAGATGACAGATGCAAGCAGTAGTAACTTGTTATCTAATTACCTGCGTACACATGACAACCTCTACAGAAATATATGAAACTTGGATATTTTAATATTTTTTACAATTTGAATTGAGCATTGAAAATCTCAGACCAGATGTCTACCAACTAATATTTGCACACACTTTAACTTCACATGCAATTATTTTTGTGTTTAAATTCCCAAACTGTAGGCCACATTGAGAATTGAGTCCAAAAAGTACAAGTCTGAAAAATGAACCAAATTTCTGTGGTTCAGGCAATGGCAATCCTAATTTCTCTGAGCTCCTGCACTTTCTAAAATGACTTCTCAATAGAAAGGGGAGACTTTGCTGCCTATTATTAATCCAATTAGCCATCTGTTTATCAGCCAGGGTTTGATTATTTACATGGTTTACTTGAAATTTATTTCTTCACTATTCAATACCTCTGAATGTTAAAATTGTGTTGTATTTAGTATCTGTTCTTCAGGTTATACGCTGGAAAGAATCTGCTTCCTTATGACCAGGGAATTCCCTTTTTTGGCAGCATGAAACTAACACAAGTCCTTTCAAACCACAGCAAACCACAACAAATTAACTTCTGCTCACCCTGAGAAATCATAACCATTACTCTCAAACCCTTGTTACCTGCTCACTGAGATTAAGCATGACTGTTGGCATTTTCCCACCAAGCAAAACTATTCTAGAAGCTCTCTATGTTCAAGCAACTGTTGTAGTAACTATAGGTTGTCTCATATACAATTAAGAGGGAAGGATTTTTACAGCTGTGAATACATATGAAAAAGACTGCCTATAAAAATGAAGATAAATTTGAAAAAAAAAAATAAAAAATAAAAAATCTTATTATTTAAAAATTAACTTCCAGCTGGATAATTCACACTAGGAAATACTGTAAAATATCAGAAAGCAGTGCACAGGCATTGCTGATGACTTCTGTCCAACTGACATCCACTAAATGGTGAAACATCACTGGGCTGGGTGGATGCATGGTGGGGGATGGCTGGGGAGCATTGCTGCTGCAGTAACTCAGGGCTGCCTCTGGCTGTTCACTGGAAGCAGCATGAGATTTTTACAGGGCGAAAGAATGAATAAAGGTAGCCCTGCTTGACATTTTCCTCAAACATTTTAGGCATTTAAACATAGAACGCACAAAACCAAAACTCTTTACTGCTTCAAAACTTCAGGATTCTTACAGCCTTTGGAAGTCAATGGGGTGAGAATCTCTGTAGAGGTGATATAATGCAAATAAAACTATTAAATGCATCTATTTTTTCCCTATATTTCATTATGATCTCTTTTCAGCAAAAGAAACAAAGATGTAAATACGATGCTGCCAAGATTTGTCCTGCATGAGATACAGCCAGCGTACTCTAAATGCGAAATAACTTGGCTCTCAAGTTTATTGCCTATTGACTTGGAGGTCATGAGGGGATGCCAGAACACTTCACTCGTTTACTTGATCCTGGGAGGACTATACTCAAGGACTGGGGGTAGCCTGCAAAGAGCAGGTCAACTATACCTCTAGTATGTCAGCAGTCTCATAGTTCAAGGCCAATAAAGTCCTTTTCTGCAGAACATAAAAGTTACTTCACTTGTAAAGCCATTGAGGAGTTAAATTTTTATGGGTAATTCATCAGCAGAATAAGTAACCCCAACCCTTGTCTTCTGACCTCTTATTTGGATAAAATATTTCAAGGAATACAAAGTTATGATCAGCAAACTTCAGTTGGAAAGGCAAAATTTTTCAATGAAAATCAGTGAGTGAGAAGGAAAAAAATATTTTGTTGTGTGGGATAGTCTGCTTGTCTATAACATCACCTGTAATACAAATAATGTCAGGTTAAAAAAAGAAATAAAAGGACTCACATTTGGTTTCTGGGTAAGGCCACTTGCAGTGTTAACCGAGTGAAACAAGTAACTGAACAAGGACCATAGAGAACCTGAAGCATGTCCAGAGAAGGGCTACTAAGCTGGTGAAGGGCCTGGAGTACAAGTCCTGTGAGGATCGGCTGAGGGAGCTGTGGTCATTTAGGCTGGAGAAGAGGAGGCTCAGGGGAGACCTTATTGCTCTGTAAAATTTCCTGAAAGAAAGGTGTGGGGAGCAGGAGGTCAGCCTCTTCCTGCAGATAACTAGTGACAGGACTAGAGGGAATGGCCTCGAGTTGCACCAGGGGACTCTTAGTTTGCAAATTAGGAGACATTTCTTCTCAGAAAGAGTGATCAGGCATTGAAACAGGTTTTCCACATAAGTGCTGGCGTCACCATCTCTGGGGGTGTTCAAGGAAAGGTTGGACCTGGTGCGTAGGGACATGGTTTAGTGGGTGATCGCTAGCAGGGTGATGGTTGGACCAGATGATCTTGGAGGTCTTTTCCAACCTTAATGTTTCTATGGTTCAGTGTTACAATGATCAGAAGCTAGAGAGGCCTAGATCAGAGGCTACATTTCCTTGCTTGTTTATTTTACATAGATAATTAAAGACAAATTTCCAAAAGATACTTCACTTGTTTCTTATTTGTGGCAGAACGTGTTATATTTCCTTGCTTATTTTTTTCTTTGAATTTGAAAGTGTCCATGAGAAACCCATCATTAGTATCAAGTAAAGAAACAGATTTAATGATCTCTCATTTTTAGTGATCTGTATATACATTTTTTTCTTCAAAGAAGTACTGACAATACCTAGTTATTTTGTTAATTACACATTAAAAAAATAAATAAGTTTTTCCAATGAAATTAATGTGGACATTTTCAAGCACATCAGAAGGACTAATAAGTGACTGGATACTGCTGGAAATCTGCTGATACATAAGGCGTTCCTGAAATGGAGACGATAGTGCATGAGACAAAATTGTTAAGAAAACATCCAACTGTATCTAAAATACATGTATGAGTAACTACAAGTGAGGATCACATGCAAATACTGCAATGTTCATTTTTTAGACTTTCCACTCTAGAGGGGTGGTTGACATACACATAATGGTATGCAGAGATATACCATAGTATACACGCCCAATCATTTGAGCTTGAGACATTCAACATTGTCTTTACATGAGTAAATACAGAAATGATCCAGAAGAACTTTAGAAAAATAGAAATAGAAACTGACCTTGTACCAAAATACTCAAGCTGCACAGATCTGCAAGGTAGCTCTCAGGGTTGAGGAGCCCCTGCTTCATCTCCAACATCCTGGATGCCCTGAATCTCCCAGTTCAGAGGTTAAGAGCAATCACACTTCTAAGTCTTTGTGAGGAAAACCTTGTACATATGCCCCCCAAATACCTCATCTATCCAAGAGCATCTTTGTGAAGCCCCAAAATACCAGCAGGACACAGTAACACTCCGTGTTGGTTGCTTCTCCTTTCTTGGTGCTGAAGCACAGGTTGATCGTGTCTTCTTGCTAATGCTGCCACAGCATAGGGCTTTACGTATATAGCATCTTCCACCTCAGATGTTTTGGGTTTGTTACTCTGTGGTATTACTCCCAGCCTAAAAGAACTGAGGAAAATGGCATCTTTCCTCCCTGAGAAACTCCTTTGTCGGGTTGTTTAGCTGGCCTGAAAACTGTTTAGGAGAGTTGCAATACAAATAAATAAAGATAAGATACTCTATCCCTGGTCACAAGGATTGGGATGCTTAAGTGCTTCTACTTTGTCATGACCCTCATCTGACATTCTGCAAGACTAATTAGTGCACCTATTGCAGGGACAGTCTTTCCCTCATAATTGTAAGCACAAAGAATAAAATGATACCTTGTAAAATTTGTACTCTCTGTGACACGCATCATTTTTATTTCTAAATTCTGAAAGACAGATCAATTAGTTTCACAAAAAAAAAAAAAAAAAAAAAAAAAAAAAAAAAAAGTGGATTTAAAAGCCCATATTCTTCATATTTATTCTGAGGCTTATGGTAGCTCTTTCTAGTTCACTCTTTCTGGTGTCTTGTTATTGGTATGGATTTCCAATGGAAAATGACTGGAATAGAGCCCATAAAATGCATTTATCTGCCTTTCACTTTGAGCACTGTATCAGGCTGGTATAGAGATCCGTTTCTTATTTGGTTTCATTAATGTACCAGGAAGCTGACCTGCATTTTGTTCTGTTAAAATATGGGTTCTTGGATGTACAGTAGATTTTCCAGTGCCATCTTTTTATTAATGTAGCACTTACTTCATTTCGATGTCGAAAGGCTTAATTAATCCAGTTCTTCAGAGTCAGGTGGAAAACAATGAGTAATCACAAAATATTGCTAACTTTTATTTTGTCCAGAAGTTGATGGCTCTGTCTGTTGGGAAACTGGCAGCATTTTATGAGAAAATATTATGTGAGTACTTCATATTGTAAAAGGAGGCAATTCTGTATATTAGTAAGTTCACGAGTACAAAAATTACTCTGCAGAACAGACACACATCCAGATCTCTCCCACCTGAAACAACCCTGCAACACAAGTGCAGACAAGCAGCAATATGTGCGGGCAAGGCGGCAGCTTTGGATCACTTCATAAAGGCGGACTGTCACACGCTGAGAAAACCCGCTGTCAACATCCATCATTACCACCATTTCCCAGCTCATGTAATTAGAATTCGCAGGGGATTACCTACAAGTGCCGCTTCCTTATGGAGACCGACATAATATGCCACACACCCAGACCTCTACACCGCGCAGCCCGGCTGGAAGTGGGTGGCAGGCAGGATGACATCTGTTTGGACTAAGTCAAAATGACATTTCTCTTAGCTGAATTCAGGTCAGCCTCCACTTCAGGGTTAAGCCAAACTGAAGGACAATACAAGTAGCAATGTTCTGGAGGAATTTCTCATGAGCTTTTCTGTGCCTTCTCTCTTGTTGCAGCTGATGAAACCTTTTTAGACATCTTCAAGCATTCATCTGAATTAATAATATGATAAATGACATTTTGATGCAGGAACTATGTTCCCTAGTGAATATGCACAGTAGTGCTCACCATCTAGTTACATACAGAAACATAATCATATTCAGCATCTGTATAAACGTGTGGACCACTGTCTGACACTGTGTGGCTGGCACCTGCATAAAGAAGTCATAAAAAGAGCAAATCCAATCTTTTACAAATCCCTCATATAGAATATTGCTTAAATGACAAAGAAGTGCTAAAATAATAAAAAGGGCATTATAAGTCATTTCATGCCTGGAGTATGTCAACATTTGGTTTAAAAAATAAAAATGTTTGCCAATGTCATAGCTTTGGGAAGTCACTATCAGGTAGGAAAAAATAATGTCTCTCTCTCTGTTGTACTCTACATCAGGAACTAAGGCTACTCCAGCTGTCCCAGCACTGCTTAAGAGAAAAGTAAGGTCAGAGGAGCTGTGATGGGAATACATCTGTTCTTCCTGATCAGCAGAGGAAGCTTCTGACTCCCTTTGGCTATGTCTAATTAGAACTCATGAAAAACAAAAACAAACAAACAAACAAAAACACACAGATGGAACAGGACAGCAGAACAGTGGCCTTCAAAATTATGGAGGAATCCTCCACAAATTTCTCCACATTTATGGAAAATGTGTTAGGGGGATGTTTACTTAGTAACGTCTAAAAAAAAAAAACAACAGAGAGGTTTAGTAATAAACACCTCTGTCTTAATTGACTACAAAAAATTTAATGCATATGTCCTTCTGATCTCTGTAAGCTGATGATCTGACATCGAATGACAGCTAACTGTTCAAAATAATGTAATAGAAATATCATGTCATTAGAATAATTAAATATCCCTATTGTTGTTATACTGTGTATTATACATACTTAGGTATAGTTTTGGTATAACAGACAATATTAATTTACATCTACAGAGCATTTCACTAATTTCAATACAAATCAGTTTAAAAAGACAAGGATTTCTGGAGCAATGTTTGTACGTGCAGCAAAACCTTGTATGATAACATAACAACTTTTCCTTCCTCCAGGCAATATTACTTGTAATATTGTAATGCTTGTTAGGTGTCACTACGTTCAGCCAAAAGGAGCAAACTGTTAGTGGGAGAAAAGTGTAAAAACAATACACTCAGAGGTGTCTCCTAAAAGTCTCTGCCATTACTGAGGTGTGAGAAAGGCTGATATGTTTGATACCCACATCTAAAATATACCTAACTCAGGTATTTTATTTATCAGGAGCAGGAATGGGGTTTAGAGGTCCTTTTGCTTCTATTTCCATCCAACATGATGACAATGGGCAAGTTCCCCTTTACTTTGGCAGCTTTCACTCTTTTCATGTTGCTGAGGTCTAGGCAATGTTCCTAGGTTCGACTGTCTTTCATCTTTCTTTGAGCTCTTTTTCATCCCGTACTCTGTGCCAGTTTTCATCAAATTTGTTTTACTCTACTGGCAACAAAGCATTCTATAGTTGAGCCAAATATATTTGATTTCTACCCTCAGCTCTCAGCCAAATTGCTTTCTTCAATTGCATTGCAAGATAGCAATTTCTCTGAGCCAAGTCCTGCTGTTTTTCCACTAATCAAAAAGGGCTCTTTCATTTTAAGATGTTTTGTGTCTCAAGACACTTCAGAGGAACATGACTACATGTCCTTTCTCTCATTCTATGGAGACAATTTCACACTTCTATTATTCTAAGCTTTAAATTGTGTTAATTGCTCTTCTCCATGGCTCTCAAGACAGTCATTTGTCATTAGAGTTTATATTTAGCTGCCTCTTGCTTTCACTGGATTTCTCCAAGAAATAACGGAGATAAAGATGAGTTTTGACCAAAGAGGGGGTCACCCTTAAGCCAATCTTGCCTCCATCACTGTTAGCCACACGTTTCTGTATAACAATATTACTGCATCGCTAATGTGGGATTACACCTTTGTTACATCTTACATGCAATTCTCATACTCATGACAGAGTGCGTCCACTGATGACGTGTGGATTTGTCTGTTGTGAGGTCTTTTGTGGCACTCTACCAAATATATCTTCCCTGCTGCACGCATCCAATCCCAGGAATAGCTGCAGTAGTTGTTCTTGTAGGAGTAAACCAGGTTGGCAGCTATGGTGTTTTTTTGTTGTTTTTTTTTGTTGTTGTTGTTGTTGTTGTTGTTTGTTTGTTTGTTTGTTTTATGTCATCAGCATTACAGCTGGTAATACTGAGCAGCTTTCATCATCTCTTTTTTTTTTTTCTTTTTTTTTCTTTTTTTTCTTTTTTTTTCTTTTTTTTCTTTTTTTTTCTTTTTTTTTTCTTTTTTTTTTTCTTAAGAGATACATGAAGCTAGGAAAGTGAAATCATTTCTGTGAGAAAAGAAATGCAGAAACAGCAGCCTGTGCTGTTGGAAGAGCAAACTTAGAAAGAATCCAAGTTAAAGTGACATTAGACTAAAAAATATAAACACGTTTATTTTTCTTTCTACAAAATGTATTTTCTTTGTTAACATCTTTGTCTCAAATGACAATCAGAAGAGATTTCACTTCTGAGAGCTCATGATGCAGAAATTGTTTTTCTTGCCACTTACTGCAGATCCAAGACTGTTGTCCAGAGAGCAACTGAAGACTGTGGGTGCTCTAGTGGCTTGACACATACCCCAGAATAAACATGCTCTCCGTCTTCTTTTTTTTTTTTTTTAAGGTCTTTCCCAAAAGTTGTTATGCAAATTTATCTTTCAAAAATTATCCTATCATTAGAATAAACATGCTAAAAATAGGGGGAACTTTAATTAATTACTTGGTAATTTCATATTTATAAATAAATAAATAAATAAACATTTGCAGTCCTTCTCATTCTATAAAGAATGGTCGTGGTTGTCTTTTATATTTCCAAGAAGAATTTACAACACCTTTATGGTGAAAAAAAGTCAAGAGGTGAAAAAATATACTCAGAGAAACAGAGTAGAATAAATCACTGATGTCTGCAAAAGACCAGAGTCCAAGGAAATTCTGTGCTATATAGGTACAAGTTGCATTAATGCAAAAGCATAAAGATATTTCCCTGACAATAACATGCAACCTACCTCAGGCAAACTACCCCTTCAGAGGAGTCAGGTAGGTGGCAAATAAATAAAAGTTATGAAGTAAGGTTGCTTAAGTCGCTTACAAAGTGCATGTTAATCTTACCAAATAAAGAGAAGCATTAGCAAAATTAAATTTGAATTACTTGTCATATTATACTGTGTGTAGTTAAACCTGGGCTTTACTACATTTTATATGCAGTATAAGTCTGTACATAATTTAATCATGGGAGAAAACAGTTATATCTGTATTTATTTTAATTCACTGAATTTAATAAATACTTCTGTAGTGCTCATCCTTGAAAAACATCATGATCGTATGTCCCACAAAGACAATTGAAGCAACATATCCTACTTATGCAGAGCTAATAGGAAGCCATAAAATACAACTGGAATAACAGTCTAGTCATTCGACAAATAAAAAACAATAAAAGAGCACATCACACTGAACCTTGTGCATGAGAATATTGGTATTATCATGCTATTTTTGTCTTGTAAAGGTTTTAACATACAATGACCTGGATTATTGAGTGCTTAACATGCCAAGATGTTGCATTTTACACCGTTTGAATATATGTGCACATTTACAACCTGCTATGGTATCATCTTTGCTCCCACTGACACACTCCATATTTGTATTCTTGGTACATACATCTTTTTAGCTCAGCAGGTTCAGTTATAAGAGACTGTCATGTTTTTTGCTTACAGAAGCAAGAATTACCATATTTTACACTGAGATAAAAACAGCAATTATTTTAATTGCATTCAGAATGTGAAAAAAAAAAAAAAAATAATAACCATAAATTTGAGTTCATAAAACAGGTCTGCAGTAACGGCCAGCTTCTTGCTGAAGCCAAAAGCAGTGTCTTCCTTTGGAACAGCTGAAAAGCCTGATGCTATTCTGATGTAAGTAGTACATTTGATTAAAAAAAAAAAAAAAAAAAAAAAAAAAAGAGGATCTGTAAGTTTTTGTAGCTCCCACCCCAATCTCTTAAGTGATCACAAGCTGCACACTACTGATTCTCATGTGAGTGATTCTCTCTGATCTTTCCTACCAAGGCTTTCCCCAGGGTCCTTATCACCGCTGCCACCACTGGTGCTGGTGGCTCCTGATGGCTTTGGGGTGTCTGGGACTCAAGCGGATGATGGATCCTAGACCAGCCCCACCACAGTTGCCACCAACAGTCCCTCTTCTCTTCTATACCACTCTTGCCTCTTTTCTGATGGCCAGCTACTCCTGTGCAGAGCTGTGCTGAAAAGTCACAGGCATCAATTTTAAGTCAAGCCTTTCAATACCTTTCTGCAGCATTCTCTTCTTCGTGTCACATTTGGCACCAAACTTGCTTCCACCTCCAAGTTAGTTGTACTAACCATACTTTTGGGCTTCTTACTGACCTTATGGAGTATTGAAGGAATGATATTGAACTGTGAAGGAATTGCACGTAGTTCACATACTGAGCAAAAAGGCATAGAATAACATACTGAAGGAAGTCCAAATCACTGGAACGCGTAGAAAAAAAATATGCAAGGATGCCATACATGGCAGTAGGCTATCTAATTATGCAGAACACAATGATATGATTGAGAAAAGTTGCAGTCAACAGAAAACATCCAAAAACCTGACCTAAGAGCAGCCTACCTTCCTGTAGGCTGTTTGGGTGTCACTCTGCAAGCCAGGTGTCCAAAAACTGTGTGTTTCAGTAGCTAAGTTAAGATATCAAGGACTCTACCCCTTTGTCTTTTACCCTACCCGCTTTACAATAGACTGATTTATCTTATTTCAATAGTATTTATCCTAATATCAGGATATTGACAGTTTAACACTGCAGAATTTAAATGTTTTCCAATGCATGTAAATTTAAAGTAAGTCCTCAGTGGTATTTGTTGCATTCCTTCACCTCTTGGGAAGGGCTATAAAAATCTGATTATGAAACCCAGCACAAGTTTGGATTTTTCTTCTTTTTTTTTTTTTTTTTTTTTTTTTTACAAGATGATGTCTTTATAACAATGTATTACAGTAACTCATGTGAATGGTATATTTAAGCTCTTACTACAAGTACTTAGAAGTAACATAAGGAAGATGTTTATGTACATTTTCCAATGTAACTTACCGTCTTTTCAGTTTAATATCTTTGTGATTCATTTCTTTTCTCAATTCTTTTGCTTGGGAAAATATTTTCCACTGCTTGATTTAAGCAATAAAAACTTTGGCATGAAAAAGAGACCAGCTCTATAAATGAGATAATTTCTCATCATAATAACTCACTTCAATTTTTTATTTCATTCGGGCAGTCAGGATTTCCTGATCATCACTTCTCTCTGTATGCTGTGGCGAATGTTCTCCAAAGCGATGGGATCCATTCAGAGTGACAAGGTAAGGGCACATTGTGGAAAGCTCAGATGTTTGCGGATCAACTAATTCTTATCAAGGTCATTCCCTGACAAAAATTCAGAAAACAATATTGCCAATAAGCTATTGCAGTGTTTTATAACTATTTTCAGTTACTCCTCTATTCTCCTCAAAAAGAAAAAATAATATATATATACATACATATATAATATTTTGGATAATTTTCTGTGTTCAGTACTCTTTATGGTGTTGACTGGTTTGTTTGTTTGTTTGCTTCTTTCTTTTTCTTTTTCTTTTTCTTTTTCTTTTTTTTTTTGTCACCAAGATGTAGTTGGGTTGGTAATATAGCTCAGATTTATTCCACGTGTGGAGAACCAGGAACAACAACAACAAATAATAATAATAATAAAAAATCCTCCTTTTCTGATAGTCAAAGAAAGAAATTAAGTGTGTTAAGAAACTAAGAGTAAGACAGTGACTGAAACTGAGAGCTTCTGCTCTGGCTCTTAGTTTTTGGGATGATTGCTCTAAGGGCCTTTCTCATGTCAACCACATCTCACTGTCAATTGACATGTTTCTCCTGTCAATCACATCTGCTGGCCATTATTTCTTACACTTCTGCAAGGTGTTGTTACTGTGAAAGGGGCCTATTATATACTTAGGTATTTCCTGCCTGAGGAGTGGATTAAACCTTCTGTTAACTGCAGAGGTACACAGAGATTCTGGAAATTTTAAATCCTTGCTTAAAACTAGATGTTTTTTCTTTCTTTCATTCAATTCAGTGTGAGGAAGCCTGCAGACACCCCAGCGAGCTGATTTCGTGGGTCGGAGCAGAGCTGAGGAGGGGTGCCAGCCTCTGAGGAGCTGTGGAGCTGTTTTGGCTGCCCTGCTGGAGCCACCCGGCTGGCGCTTCGCGATTCTTTGCAGTGTCACAGAAGGACTTAAATTCATTTGTAGGCTGTGTTCTCAGGCTAAAATACAGCCTATGTACAGAGATACATCCTTAAGGGCCTTTTAGCTTCTTACATATTCAACACTTGCTTTTGACATATGTTTGTAAAAAAATCTCAGTCATTTTCTATTTGCAGAAGCGCCAGCAAAAAGGAGGGGGACTGTGTTTTATGTTTTGCGCCTTGACTCAATCACTTGACAACACGTCCTGTGTTGTACCCTGCACACCCATGCTTTGTAACACAAGCAAAACACCAGGTGATTTCACTGACACAGAGAGCTGCCAAATCCGATCACCGACGCTGAGCCCTGCTTACACCTAATCCTGCCCTGCACCTCCTGGTGCTGACAAGGAGCCGTGGATGCACAGCCTGTCCCTTACAGCCCACCAGCATCCCCGCGTGCAACACTTCACACATAAACAGCTGGTTCTTGGACACCCACCTCGCTCATGCTGGCTGTGGCCTGCATTTCCCCAGCCCACCTGGAAATTCAGGTGACGGTGGGCACACTTCGGGTACCACAATGACCAGCAGAACAGAAACGTCGCCGGCAGAGCTGCCTGTGGCATCTCGCACAGCCCCCTGTGATGTTTCTCAGGGATGCTATCTGCAGTTATGCTCCCTGAGTCACTCAGAAATTACTCACATGCGGTCGCGTGTTTCACTTGGAGAAGTGACTCACGTGTTTCCCTTGAAGGACACCCCACTCCAGCAGAGTTTTCCTGGGCAGAGGCCAAACACAGCACTTATCAGAGGCCTCAGACGGAGCCACGGGCACTGCCAGAAACGGGGCCGAGCCCCCCGTGGAGGGGCAGGGTGGGAGGGCAGCACGGGAAGGGTTCACCACCACCATGCCCTGCTGTGGCTCCTCTCCCACCAGGCTGGAGAGCCGCATCCCCTCAGCCCCACCACGCTTCCAGGGCAAGAACGAGAGACCATCACTCGAGCAGGTCGATGTGGGTGGGCATCCAGGAGACACCCAGCTGCCAACCCTCAGCTCGCTGCCTCCTCGGAGCAGGAACCGGGGTTTCCTGGAGACAAAGGCAAACACAGCGCAGCCACCGCCGGCCCAGAGGGAGCTGCTGACCCCTCTGCCTGGCGGCGACATGCTACGCAGGCAAGTTTTGTGTGCCCGTACGGGTCTGATTTCTGTGTAGAGCACTCTGCCCACTCCCAGGGGACAGGTGCCTTGAGGATGTGGCTGCGGGCCCGTCTGTGGTTTGCTTTCTGCTCTCCTCAGCTGCCCCGCGAAGTTGCTGGCTGACGGGGGAGGTCGTTCGGAGGCATTTGGGTGTTTGTGTGTTTGTAGCACCCTGGTTTCCTTGGCAATTGCTGCTGGAGCTCTGCCTGTGCGGGATTAGGATTTGTATGACTAACTGTGAAGCTTCAAAAGAAAAAGGGAGAAAAAAAAAAATACCGGTTTCATCCTACAGGGTGATCCCTCAGTAGAGTGTTCAGTCCGTGGTTTTCCCGAGACTCTTGGTAGCTGCTGCCAGAGGGGAGAACTCGGCGCTGCTGTGTATGTATGCAGGAAGACCCAGCCTGCAGCTCCGCAGGTGTCTGTACATTTAAAACCCTTTCTGGAAGTGAGAACTTGCACACTCAAGTGCTGCTGCCTAAGCAGGTACTATGCATGCAGTACTGACTCAGACTTCAGAATTAGAGAAGCCTTTTACTACTACTTCTCATATGAAGCTGTAACGGTGCCCACAATCAACCTTAATTTACGCATTCATAATTCATGACACAGCGCAAGTAGTGCCCTACAGATAGACAGAGTATGTTATTTACTTGGATTACAGAGATACAGAGAGTTATTTACTTGGATTTCTCATCAGCAACATCTGGAAAATGTTTATTATTCAATCTAACTCTTATTATATAGTTATATAAGTTGTTACCATATGGACAACACTGTTAGATATTTTTGGACCAAAATGTCAGTTTTGATAACACCAATGCATGCATGGTGATTTTGAGAAGGTTGTGTCTGTACCTCTGAGAACCGGGTTTCTTCCCAGTATATGTGATTTTTGGCTATGATTATTTATCATCTTTGCCAGTCTGGACATTCTCCTCTTTGACGTGACTTACTGGATGTCAGCCAGCATGTTTTGCTGTGTTTACACTGCCTAATAAAACCTTCCACTGCTGCTCTTCCAAAGCCAATGTTTCTGCTGGATTGGCAGCCCTGGGATGCAGGGGCCTCGCTGTTTATTTTTGCAACGGGTACTGCCTGGAAATCTGCACTTGTTCCTTGCTGGGTGATCATCCCTGTTGGCATCCTCAGCCAGACAAAAGCAAAGATTTTTCCTACTGGATTTGAAATTTCCCTGGGAAATCAGCCCTGGTTCCACACAATGGTGGGTTGGGCAGTGCTCATTAAGGCTTAGGAAAAAAATGTCAACACAAACAGCGTCCTGCTCTGAGAAACGTCCAGAATGGGTCGTGGGCCTGCTGAAAGCCCACCCAAAACTGCTGAACCCACCACTTGAGCACCAGCCTTTGGCTGAAGGATGCTCTTGGTGCTCCAAGGAGGTGGGCAGAGGTGCAGAGCAGCTGTATGCCAGCCCATGGCACGAACATCTCCGGGTGCTCTCTGCATGTGGTTGCCCAAATCCTGACACTAAACACACTCTAAGCCTTTGCTTTGCCTATCCTTTTTGGTTATCCTTATCTGTGTCTTTATTTTGAGAGGCTTTTCAAAAGTTTGGTGGCTCCTCTGAGCACGTCTGTACCTTCTGAGCGTGCCTGCAGCCCAAGTATCTGCAAGCATCTCTCAGTGCTAAAGCTGTCACGGCTGGGTGAGGGGAAGGGGATTTGTGAGTGCAGTTATGACACAGAAAATAAGACCTGCAGTCACATTTCTTAGAGGAGGCGATTCAAAGCGTTTGCAAACTATGCTGTCCTCAAGATCAAGTAGAGCCGCACGGCTCCCAGCTGGCAGAGCCAGCCAAAGTGCTTGCAAATATTAGTTATATTTGATGTCTCTACTTCTAGAGAGTTATGTCCGTATGTGTCACCAGCCTGCTGTGGTGATAAGAGCATGAGGGGGATTGTGCCACTAACAGTGGTGGTGGAGAAGCAAGGTTCTGGCTCCACATTTTGAGATTTGATCCCATGCTAAAACGTAGGTCAGGACCGACTCCTGAAGGTTGTGTCCCACGTTTAGCTCCTGGAAGACTACTTGGTGACACATGTCGTATGGAAGGTCCGGCCAGATGAGAGCCCTTGGGGTTTTACAGCCCAGGGAGGCTGAAGTAATCAAGCTGAGGAATGAACCCAGAGGGAAGCTGAGGAGGCAGAGCTGAATCCTCCCATCTGGATGCTCATGTCCAGAACAGCTGCAGCAGCTCTGCTGCCTGCAGGAAGTCTTACACAGTGCTGCACCTAGAGCACAGCTTTCAGCTCCATGGCCTTGGTCACAACGTGGGTGATTTTCCCAGAAAGTCCCCACTGGTGCCAGCTTTCCCTGCTGCCACATAGTGTGGGCAGCATGCTCAACAAGTCCACACGGAGCTCCATGAGGCGTGACAGCCTGACCGCTGTCTTGGATATGGAAAAAGGCCTGGTTTACATAAATATTCAGGAGACAGACCTGGGCACAGCCATGGTCTGAAGGAGCCATTTGCTGGATTCCTTAGACCTTTGCCATGACTTAAAAACCTCCTGTCCAACAGATGTTATCGAGGAACTGCTAGTAAGAGCATCAGGATTATTTCATTCAGGACAGAAGCAATTAGGCAATGCTGACAAATCATTGCTGGTGATGTTCTGCAAAACATTTGTTCTTGGCTTTAGCGAGGAACATGCCTGGGGTTAATTTCATCAAATCCTTCACACTCACCTGCATTTCTGGCTGCCCACCCTTGGCCCGCAGCCTCTTCTCCCAGTTTCCCAGACAGTGCCTCTCGAGGAGCAATGCTGAGGAGCTGGTGACTGACCTCCAGAGCCACCAGTCGTATTTTGGGATGGCCAGAAGCCTTTGGGAGCACCGTGGTGAGGGGTGGATGGTCTCACGACTTCACTCTGCTGCTGCTACAACCTGTCTGCTAGTCCTACAGCCTTGTGAGCTAAAAACCCATCAGTACAGCCGTGTGTGTCAACCAAATTATAGCCACATTGAGCTGCCTTCATAATAATACATTCCACATTATTTCGCTGTACTTTTTGTTTTGTGCGGAATCATAGGCACTTTGGTTGTACGTTGGTTATTTAAGAGGATGCCTATTCAACAGCTATGCAATTACATGCCTGTTTTATAGTCTCATTTCTCTTCACGCAGAAGGTTTAACAATGATTTATTTGATCAGCGGTAGCAATGAGGTAAGTGCTCTGTAACACATAAAATACAAACCAGCTAATAATTCATGGGGTTTATAAATACATAATTATTGAAAATAAACTACTTGATAAATTTGTCCTCAGCTTGTCTGTAGCTACAAGGGATAATAATTTTAGAAAAGGGACCTTAAATTCAGCATTCTGGGACATACATCACTAATTACATCCACACTTATAGAGATACCAGGAGATGAGTCACATCACCCATCATTTTGTTCAGCAGGTTACTGAGAGAACAACACAAATAAATTCAACTCACCATCTCGCAGTGTTCATTGACTCCCCGGTTAGAGTCCCTCGCAGGGTAACCTTGGTTATCACACCATAATCATGAAATACGAGGCCGCTCTGCCTTGTGCAGGGAAGGAGTGTGGGAAGGAGTGCTGCTCAGTGCAGAAGAGCATTTGTGTCAGGCAGCTGATGGCAAGGAAGACAACTGCTATTAAGAGCTGAGTGATTCGTGCTGGAGTATTATCAGCCTCTGCAGCCTATTAATGTGCTTCCTCAGGACCTCTGAGGCTCCCCTGGAGCTCCACATTGTGGTTAGGGATGGCAGCAGCCTCTCTACACCCTTGTGGCTCCCCACGCATCCTACAGATGGGTTTCAGTCCCCATGGTGAAGCAGCGCTCCTTCCTGAGCTGCCCATCCTTCCCATCTTCAGGCCCTGCTCTGCTCCTGGCTGGAGGTGGCTGGGAGTAGCCTCTGGGTGCAGAACCTTTCCCTAACACCCGGCCTGACCCTCCCCTGCCCCAGCTCCATGCCGTGCCCTCGGGTCCTGTCGCTGCCCCCAGAGAGCCGGGATCTCAGGGCAGTGGGTTCTCACAGCTCACTGGGCTCCCTCCCACTGTCTGGAGCCACTGCAAGCACAGAAGATGCTGTGGCAAATTCCTGCTGGTACGAGAAGACAGACACTCAGAGACACAGGACCAGCACTGAGCTTTCTGGCATAGACGTTTTTTTCCCATGCAGAAGAATGGGAAATGTTTATATTGAGTGAGCTAGCAGGAAACTAGTAAAGATTCAGATCAGTGTACTGCAACAACAGCTGCATATAATTTGTGATGTTACACAGTAAATTTCTGCAGGCTTTGGAAGGCCCTTTCAAGTATTAAAAAAAAAAAAAAAAAAAAAAAAAAAAAAAAAAAAGTTATGTCTGGCCAGATTTATTGTGTGTTTCAGGCAGTTCTTATGTCTGGCCTTGGTGTTTTCTAGCAGAGGTTTTGCACAACAGGTACCATCCTTGATTGTCAGAGGGGATAGAAAAACGCACTGCTGGCGGAATAAAATGCACTGATGGAAGGGAAGGGGTGCACTGCATGGAGGGCAGAGTGACCTAAACCAGAAGTACACGCTGCTCTTACCCCCAGCAGGTGAAAATTATCAGGATGCACGGCCAACGGCAAAGAGCCCATCAGCTACTATTGAAACTCCTGCTTGGATACAGGTTTCCAAAAGCCAAACAGAAGAGATGATTTATGAAATACCCACCTGCATGCAACAGCCCCAGCTGGAAAGGAGCCAGTTTTCAGCTGTGCAGAACGCCTTTGCTTCCTCATTCCTGTCCTGAGGCTCCCCTTCCATCAGTGAGCATCATGCTGCTTTTTGGCTGTCTGGGGAAGATGCACTCACTGTGGATTTTTTTGTTCAGATCCAGACATATTTTCTCCGAAGCCCTTGTCAGGCAGAAAGAGACAATTCTCTCTGAGCCACAGCTTTTCTCAGCTCTCTGATGAATGTGAGAGAAATGAGGATGGATTGGCTCCTACCGAGAACTTTGCAGGTTCATGCAACTTGAAGGCACACGCTGATGAGTCGCAGCCATGAAGTACCATCGTGGCAGATTGATTTTTTTTTTTCTTTTTTTATTCCAGAACTGAGGAGATTACTTTAAGCAATGGCAAACTGATTAACTGCCCATGATGCCACATTTATAATGTTCCTCTGAATTTTCATGGTATTTTCTTGCTTTGTCTTTCACTCTGAAGGCAACTGGCTTAAACTTGGCTTCCCAAAGTTAAATCTGCAGCTGTGCCATCAGACAAGTCTGTTAGGTAATGTTCATTGTCTCACTAACAAAACAATAAATTAGGGCAGTGCTCACCTTGTTCCTGAGCCCCCGGGGATGTGCTCTGCCTGCAGAAAGTGTCCTGACACCTCTGAGGGCAACCAGGTTATGCAGTCCTTGGGATCTGAGAACCTTGGCTTCTCCACTCAGGCGTTAGTTAGGACTGATAATAATAATTGACATGTTCAGAGCAGTAGCTCACTGGGCTCATTTACAGCACACAGCTCTCCTGAGGGAGATCATTAATAAATCAAAGTGCCTTGGCCTCTTAAATCCATGCTAGCTCTACTAAATCAAAACAAAAGCAGAGATAAAATTTTAAGTTACAAGGCCAACAAGATTCTTAGCAGAAGTGAACTTCTATAAGTGATGGATCTAAATCTCCGGTCAATCTGGCCACGCTGACAGAGCACTGAGGGTGTTTTATTGCCCTTGTTATGTGTATGAGCATTCGAATGATGCAATGACATATGATGGTCAAAGTCTCGTAACAACAAGGAAGGTATTTATGGACGGTGACATGAGGTAGCTGCCCCAGTGCACCCAGACGACAGAAGCACTTGAAACTGGTGCCAGCCTGCTTGGGGTGGGACAGGGTGATCCTTCCCCTTCCCCTTCCCCTTCCCCTTCCCCTTCCCCTTCCCCTTCCCCTTCCCCGTCCCCTTCCCCTTATGGTTTGTAATAAACATGATACTGTTTAAAAACGAATGGAAGAACAGCTTATGGACACTTCATTTTCACCCAGTGATTCTGCTGTCATAGCAGAAGAGAACACATACAGCTTCAACTGGATATTTTGGTTTTTAGAGTTTTTATCAAGAGGAGATATAAATTATGTGTTCAAATCCGTTTTGTGCTTCATGGTTGCCAAGGGTTATGTGTATTTTGAGGTCTTAATTGTGTAGACAAATGTAAAGCATCTCCTGGTACACATAGACATAAGCCAGCTACAGAGCATCACTGAAGCCCATATGGCTGTAAAATATTTTGCAGAGTATCCTTGGGCACGCTTCAGTCATTAAACTGTCATATTTGCATTTTGTTTATTGATCGAGTAGGGCAGCTGAACTCTTTTCCCCTTCCCTTTTAAAGATTATTTTTACATTGGAATTTTTATTTATGTCAGTCTATAAGCAGTGATCAAGAAAAAACCTGTAGGATTATTCCAGTGCTGGTGTGTGTGTGTTAGAAGATCTATGAGATCTGTGAAGTCCTTTCCAACCCAAACCATTCTCTGATTCTGTGATTTCTTTCCCAACTGGTTAACTGGGTGTTTTTTCCTCATCTTTAAGCTAAGGGTTTTAACTAAATTTTATGACTTTTGTGGCACACAACATTGGAAGCATAAAAATATAACATCAGGTTAAATTTAGACATAAAACAAACTTCACTTTCTGTATAACATGCAAACCTGAGGTTCTACAGTAATTAAATTTCTCTGGCTTTTTACACAGCAGTAGCCAGTGGCTCCAGTTTCCCTCAAGCTCCAGACTGTTCCTATCTGCATGAAGCTTCATTCTGTACCTGCCAGTTTCAGATCCACGCAACATCCTTCCTCTCCCCCTCTCTTCTATATTTATATGCAGTTTCACTGGGTATATTCGAGCCCAGGACTCATTCCCCTGGGTTTTGGTGGGCGGGTGGGGAGCGGGTAGCTGTAAGAAAACCATTAGGCGTGCAGACTTCTTTCCAGCTGGTAGGTGTAAGCAATGCAAGGGAATACCAAACCCAGGCACTTGGTGCAAGCTCTGCCTGCCCGCTTCTGGCCGGTGCACATTTTGGGGACTGCTCTGCACCAGCTGAGTCTGCTGGGCTGCTACCAAGGGCGGCCACTGGTTGTGCTCGTTTTTGCCTTAGTTTAAGTAGAGGAGGAAGAGGTTAAAATGAAGATCTCAACGATGATATGCTATGGAAGCACTGTGAATCCTCAGGCTCATGGGACCTCTCAGTCACCCTTCCTTCACCTACCTTGCACAGCATATCCCAGCCACTAACATCTCACCAGGAACCTTCTCTTCTAATCTAGCTTTATAAAGGCTGTGCCACTGTCCTCACTGAAAAAATGAATCCAGGTCCTTGGGCTGTATGTTTTTTACCTAAAAGCTGCCCAACCCAGGCTTTCTGGTGTTCGCAGGAGAGACATGTCCCCTGCTCCCAGACCCAGAGACAAGGTGCGGCAGCTGGAGGAGCGTCTCTCCAGCCAGGAGAGGACCACAGCCTTCCTCCTCCACCAGGCCTTCCGAGTCAAGGACGACGTCGTCTCCTTCCTCCAGGAGAGGTTGGGTTATCAGCACAGGGAGACCGCTGCCCGGCAGCTGCTGGAAAACCACGTCCAGACCATTGCAGGCATGGTTCAGAAGCTCAGCCAGGATATAGAGGTAACACATGCTGAGGACAATTCCCCTGTTAATGCTAGGGAAAACACTAGTTTCTGCTCATCTCTAACGCTGGCTTCATGGGCAGAAAAGTCCTTAGCACGAGCACTGTCTTTTAGGGAAATTCTGATTTTTGTCACATAGTGGCACTTATAGTTCCTCATGAAAACAGAAGGGAGGGGAGTAGGGAAAAGGAGAAACATAATTGGAAAGTAAAGCAAAATGATGAGCACATTAATGAGCTTTGGGGTTGCTTTCTTCTAACTGAAAGGTTCAGATTCCATTTGCTTACTGTTTGGAGTGTGGAAGACTGAATTCAAGAGAAATGAGTAAAATACATTTTCATCTAACATATAATATGAAGGCTCAAATTTCATTTTACTTAGATTTCTAGATGCAGGTGTTCTACTTTATATAATTATGTATGCAAACAAAATCAGATGTTGAAACTTTTCACAAAGCTCAGTTAAAACTGGGATGAAGGATCAGGTCATGCTTTGAACTGACTGACAATTCTGTACTGGAAATGCATGGGATGATTTATTTATTTATTTATTTATTCTGACTAAAGATCTTTGATTATTTGTTGATATTTGACAAATTTATATCTGAAATTTACCAACACCTCTTGGCTTTTCTTCTTGGACAAATGTGTACAGTACAAAAATATAATGAAATAGACTTCTCAATAGATGTTTTTTTAATCCTTTGAAGTGTTAAGTGTCCTCCAAATGCCACTAAATTCATTTTTTTTTAATATATATATTTTTTTCATATGCTTGCAGAACTATTTGACATGTAGTGCATTTGTCATATCAAATATGAAATTTTGGCTCGCCTGAGGGTTGTTTTATGAGAAAAAAACACCCAAGATGTTATGAGCTTTCTTCTTCTAATCATTTTCCTTGGTTGTAAATCACTCTTCTTTAGGTCCTAATCTCAGGTGTGTATTTGCTTTGTATGTGAAGATTTGTTGTGAGGATTTGTTGAGCGTAAAGCACAGAAGGCAGCATGGTGAGACCTGTCAGTCAACGATAACAGAGGATCAGTACAATTGATCTGCCACAGCTGGAAAAGGCTGCTGCGGCATCAAAGTAATTAGTGGGAAATGGCCACAACCTTAACGAATTCAGTGTTCATGATCCTCTGGCCAGAGGTACTGGTGGGATGTGGGGTGGCAGCTCTGCTGTGAACAGCAGGAGTGCTGTGCTACTCCGAAACATCAGCTCCAGGCCTCTTGAGTCAGTAAAACCAGGGCATTTGGGGCATTGCTCACTCCCTCAGCTTTCTGTCTGTAAAAGGTGATGGTAGCTCCACAAAGACTGCCTAAAATTAGTTCTCGTGGCACACACAGGTCCTTCAGGGAGGTTGCTCCTTCTGCCTTCAGACCAGACATTATCGCCGTGCAGTAAATCCAATACCAGGCCGCAAGACGGGCCTGGATGAGACACCGAGCAGCTGCATGCACATTTGGGGCTAGACGGGTGTGTTTTCAATGTTTTTAACAGCAGGCCCATGTCCTATGGGCACTGTTCTGTGCCAGACAGTGTGTTTGGGGATGTTTCCTCAGTCAGGCCGAGTGAGGAGTGTCAGGGAGGAGACAAGCATTTGCACATCTGTAGCATGACTGGGAGGGCTCTGTTTGACGCTCCGTTTCATGTCTGACCCTTATTTTAAAAATAAATAAAAAAGGAATGTAGAAAACCCACAGTGCATTAAAAATCTTGAATTTACAGGTTTTGGAGAGGCAAATAAGAACAAGGGATGGCGCCACAGCGCAAACTAATTTTGCTGTCCAAAACCTGGACCATAAATACATCCAGAGTCTTGGAGACCTGCGTGGAAGAGTGGTAAGGTAATGAATAATAAAAGGCCCCCTTTTTCATCTCTGTTAGTCAGCTTCTGCAAAGCAAGTTCAGAGCGGGCATGAACGTACTTTGCACTCATATCTCCATTTTAGTGCCAGCTCTGTGCTGCGCACACTCCATGTTAGCAAAATTATCAAGCCGGGGGGGGGGGGAAATAACTATGTTGTGCTGTCTCATTCTTCATCAGACACTTAACACTGTAGAGAATTTATCCTTCCCCAGTCTGGCTAGACTTCAGCTGTTGTAGATGAAACCTTCCTGTTGTTTCACTAGGATGTGGAGTAGGGTTCTTCACTTCCTCTCTTGGAACGTGGGGCTTTGTGAGCAAACTTGATCTCTTCCTTTGAAGGTGGACTTCCATGGGGCTTTTTAATAATATGATTAAAACCGTGAGAAAACAAAACTCTGCCGTGTCATATCAAGGGAATACATGGATTAGGAGCTCTCTAAAGTAATATATTGGAAATGGTTGCCTTTAAAATAGAAAGCCCCTTGAACCAGTGTGTTTGTAATGTTTGTTTGTGTGTTTCTCCAGAGGCCAGTGATACGCTTCTCATATAAAATCACTACTGCCGATATTTTTAGATAACACCAAATCATCAGTTGCCAGAGAATGTCTTGGATCAGGGGCCATGGGGGCTGGTTTATAAAAAATGTGTTTTATAAACCCATTGAGGGAGTGCTTTGCTCCTGAATGCTCCCTGAAAAGTTTGGGGAGTGTGGTAGGTAAATAACTGACTGAGTTTTTACAGTGATGCAGTATGAGAAATGCCAGGAATATGGTCTTGGACCAGAGATCAATAGGGAGATTTTGATAGCTCTGTTCTTGGCACAGAGATCGGTACTAGAATAGTGTGCTGGGTCCAGAGTTCCCTTTCTGAAGTGAAAACCTGATGTGGTGTAAAGAAGAACCAGGAATGTGGTGGTGGGATGAGGAAAAATTCTGGCCAAGAGAAGTACACGTCTATGTACAGTTTCTAAAAATGAAATCCAGAGATGTCTTCATTTCCATGTATAGCTACTGGGAGAAAAGAAAAAAAGAAAAAAAAAAAAAAAAAGAAGAAAAAAAAAAATCATAGGGTGCTGAAGGACTCCAAAATTGATGAAGAAAGGCTCAAGAATCCAAAACTAGAAGCTGAAGCCAATACTTCCACAGTTGGCAGAGAAAAAATATATATATATATATATAAAATATACATATATATATATATATATATTTTAACCTTGTGGCTGATTAGCATTGGAAGGAAGTAGGAGGAGATCCTGCAAGATTTTCTTTCTCTCACTGTTCTCAGATTTGGATGGGCAGGCTTTCCAGACGAGATGCTTTCAGCACAGTCGTAATATCCAGCGAGTGATGTGTCTCACCACTCTTTCCCAGCATTTCCCTATTGCTCTTGCCAGGTGCACTGAGGCTCACTCCCATTTTCTGTGCTGGCTCACTGGCCTGCAGCAGAAAAAGCAAACACATGAAGGGAGAGCAGGAAAAAAAAAGAAAAGCGAAAAAAGAAAAAAAAAAAAAAAAGATTGGCCCACTTCCGCTTGCACAAAGAAAAAAAATCCAAGCAGAATAACAAGGAGGTGGAGCTCCTCTGGGGACCCACAGCCTCAACTCTCCCAGTCCACATGCAGCCCGTGTTAAGATTAGCATGAAGTCAACAGCATCATCATCTTTTTAGGATGGAAGCTAAGTCTTAAGGTCCTATTTATGTTTATAGGGTATATGTGGGTTCTTCATGTTTCTTTGATCTTCAGTCTCAGGATAAGCAATTGCTGTGTATAGCAAGTAGAGCTCAGAGTGGCTGGAGACATAAGGTACATATTTCAAGTTTTTTGAATTAATATAAATCTTCCCAATGCAAACTTGCAATGACAGTTTGCCTATTGATTTGCAGCCTAAACTTAATCCAAGAGTATCTGGGATCTTTCTCACGGCAGATGATGCTTCCCCGTTTTCTGCCACATGTAAAGGATTAATGTGGACTAGCTCTGATAATTCAATTTGTGTCACTCTTTTCTCCCTCTCTGTCTTTCCCTGAAAGACAGACAAAGAGCTCTTGCCAAGTATTAGGGCAGTTGTCCATTGACTCTGAGACATTCTGGCTACATTTCCACACCATGTAAACACTGATGTGTCAGATAGCAGTGACTCAAAAAAACAGCCTTCAACATCACCAGCTAACATCTCACACCAGCTATATTTTTTATTTGTGTTTAAATTCATAAAATATATTGAAACAATAATTCCTTTGGGAATGGGATCGTGTATTAGAGCAACAAAAATAAGGTAATCAACTGAAAAAAAGAAAGCACCTCATTGTTACAAATATTGACTGCTTCTAAACACTGGCTCCTCTCTTCAGCCTCACCAACAAGGCTGACTGAATAAACATTGCACTTCACACAGACATTTACATTATACTTCCTTTTTCTTGTGGACTTTTCTGTTACTCAAAGAAAAAGTCCAGCTTAGTGTTAGATTGGTGCATTCCCATGAAGTTAGTTGGCCCTTCAGAATACGCAATACTTTGCCAAATAAAATACTCCAACATAGACTGCTCCTTCCATGACTGTGACGAGTAAAGCTCCTTGAATCTATAGCAGGCAGCTGTATTCCTGCCTATAATTAACTCCTTTGGTACAACCATTGAAGGCTTTTAAGACTTTATTAAGACTGTGCTGGGAAAATAGGGACCTCGCATCTCCCACATGAACCATGGATTGGAGCAGGATTTAAGCACGTCCCAGGGAACCCCATTCCATGCAGGACTCAGTCCACCAAACCACAATAAGGCATGGAGCAATGCCACACACAGCATCGACACAGTGCACGAGGAGATGAGGTCTGGTGGCCAAATATCCAGCAGGGTCCCTGCTGCTCCAACCTTGGCACATTAATCCCACGCTGCATCTCCAGGGCAGCCTCGTTCCATCTGTGCATGTGCAAAGCCTCTGTTACCTGCAGAAACTTCTTTGATTTGCTT
The DNA here is from genome assembly GCA_011076525.1 of Nettapus auritus. NCBI lineage: Eukaryota > Metazoa > Chordata > Aves > Anseriformes > Anatidae > Nettapus > Nettapus auritus. Next base: position 81,155,651 of record CM021797.1, read on the forward strand.
GATGTGAAGGCACTGTAGGAGTATCACAATATCTCAGCATCATCAGGAGATGACAGAAAGCTGGTCTATTTGAACTGCCACAATTTCTCTTGACATCCTTTACCTGTCAACAGCACTGGCTTTATTCTGTGAATTATCCTCTGTGGAGGATAATTTCTCTGGCATTTTAAAACTTAGCTGTTTTCATTATTCAATTTCTATTCTTTTTTTTTTCTTTTTGTTTTCTTTTTTTTTTTTTTTTAATATTAAGAGGTGCAGTGCTTCGTGTACTGCACACGTTGAATCCATAAGGATTTTTCTTGCCATAATCTTGTTTCTAATGCTGCTTACACTGAAGCTTGCTCCTGGGAGGCAGATGTGCAGGGGGGCCTCTGTCACTCCTCCCCTCCCAGAGGAGTGCTGCAGAAACACAAGACTGCATCATCTTGCTCAATTTGAATTCAGAATGTTATGTGAATATTTACAAATAAGCTAACAAAAATAATCTTCCTGTGGGGAAAAAAAAAAAAGTGCATATGTAAATATATGTGTATACATTGTACATATGCAATGTGTACAGGTGCAGTGGAGACAGAAGCTGAAAAGGGAAGATCACTGAATCTTAGTCACTTGGCTATTAATCAATGCCGTCACTCCCAAATCCTTTATTTGTCCACTTTGCACGTGACAAGATATTTTGGTGAACGCACCTGAAGGAGTTTAAATACAAAGTGACAAATGCTTCCTATAAAACCGAAAGTTTTTTGCCTGTAGTGGCTCCAAAATTGATCCTCCCCAACACTGTTCTCACATATCTCCATGCAGATCTCTTGTCTCTGATTGCAGATGCGAGGCAAGTATTGCAAAGCTATCAGGAGACATCAGCACTATCAGGCACGAGGTCCAGAAGATCGATAAGGAGATTTACAGCCTTCACTCTACCCTCAAGTATTCTGTGAGTGGCTTTGAGAAGATGGTGAGTGCAGAAGCCCACTGTGGAGTGGTGACTCTGGGTACATAGAGCACCTCCTCTCCTCCTCTGCCGACCAACATTAATGATGGATACAGTATTTACATGACAGGATTATTTATTTATTTTTTTAAAATAAGTCCAACTTCACTGGGACGTTAAGCTTTCTGAGCGTGCAGCATGACACACGCCTCTGCTCCTGCCCCAAACTAGATGTTGTCTGTGCCCACTGGGACTGAACCTGGGAGCAGGTATGGGACATTCAGTCTCATGCTCTCAGTATCCAGTACTAAGTCATTATCATGTTTTGACTTCATCTTCTGCTGCACAAGACAAGTTCCAGTCATTTTGTGCCTTGCCTATCCGTGCATCCTATTCTACAAGGAAAAATTACCCATGACAGTTTAAGTGAAGGTATTTTACCTGGAATTCTATTCTAAGACACTATTTGGACATCTGTCTCCTTGAATACATGTAAAGATGTTCTTCTTTCCTGGGAATTGGGAACGGAGCATGTGCATGTCAGAGTCATGTGCAGCGGTACACAAAGCAGCACAGACACGAGGCATGATGCTTTCTCAGGTGAAGTGGGAAAAGTTATTCTCATGTGACTGCAGGACAAAAGCAAAGCAAAGAACTGAAAGAGCCATATTCTGTTGCAAAGAAATGAGGTACCAAGGCAGCGTAATGAGTCTTTGGTGGCAATCTTTTGATGTGGATGCGCCACAGCTACCAAAGAGTTGAGGGCATCTTCTCACCGGGGTGTTTTCTGGCCTCGTTTAGTGTAAAATCACTGAGGAACACCGCTGGGATTTAGCATCCCCTCTAAATTATTAACAAATTGGGGAAAGGCAGGCTGAGTCACAAACCCATCAAGTCAGACTGACCTTTGGGATCAAGCACCTACATACAGCAAGTGCCTTGGCCCAGGCTGTGCTGATGAAGCTCACAGAAGGTGAAGCCATGCAAGACATGGGTTTGTGGTGGATCCCAGCCTCCTGCATCACTCTGCCCTACACCTTCCAAAAGCATCTGTGCATCCAGCGTCCCTTTACATAGCAGGCACGGCCTCTGTGTTACCTGCAGATGCCGACTTTCCTCCCTTCTCTTCCCTGGGTGAGAAGGAGCAGATTGGTGTTGGAAGCAAACGTGCATGGAAGATAAATAAGTGAATATTCCTGAATATAATTGCAAAGCCCATCTCCACAAAGACTTTGACTTCAGTTGGTCTTGCAGCCTTGGTGACTTTGAGCTCAAGTCTGTCTTTGCCGAGTGTAATTATTTGTGAGAGAGTTCAGAGCTCTTCATGTTAGCTATTGGGTTTTTTTTTTTTTGGTTGGTTGGTTGGTTGGTGGGTTGTTTTTTTTCCACTCTTGCAATCATAATACATATTTAAATATAAGTGCTTATAGTCTGGCTCATAAAGGTCTTCTCTGTTGAATTTCCATTAGGTAACGCAGCTATTAGGCAAGATAGAGACTTCCAACTCTGATCAAAGCTCGAATTTAAAGACAGTCCAGGGAGATCAACATCACAAATTGCAACTTCTGGATTTCAAGTAGGTGATGGAGGGTTTTTCATTATGATAATTCACCCCGGATTCTTTCGTATGATGAACAGGTTGCTATGAAACAGCAAAACAAACCCATTAATTAACATCCATTCAAAACACTAGGAGAAGGTTAATGAAGATCCGTGCTATAAAATAATGAAAATACATAATGAAAGCACATTGTCTTGCGAGCTAATTGTTACAACGAGGCACTAAATGCCACCTTGTAAGAAGAAAGGTATGAAACCAATTACCTTTCCACGCTTAAAAGCAAGGCACCAAATACAAAGACGCTATTTACCATTATAATTGCGGCTAATTTGTGACTTGCCTAATGTGCAGAAGACATTTTCTTTATGCGTTTGCTCAGTCTGCCCATTTCTGAGAGAGCAGCCAGGGGCGGGGGTGCTGCTGATGGAGGGAGGTGGCAGGGTCAAGCCAGGGATGGAGCCAAGGGCTTAAGCAGCTGCACAGCTTCGTGTGCCCTTGGATTTGTAATTTACTGTTTCTTGTGAGGGATATTTCTCCTATTCTAGCTGCAAATGTACTTTTAGAGTGTTATTTTAAACTTGATGAGTTTGAGAGAGGAGGGAGCTCCACTGAGGGATGCAATGAATGAAAGCATGCAGCATCCATATTCAGAACAATGCAGAACAGCCCAGCATTAAAAGGCAGAACCAGCAGAAGTAGATGAAAATCTAATTATAATAACACTGCAATAACAGGATTGCTGAGGGAATAGACCCACTCCTTAAAACGTTGAGGTATTTGAATGATGATTTATCTGAATTGCATTCAGAGTTAAAAATATGCTAGAGCTTTAAACACAAAAATGTTCCTGTCAAGAGGACAGGAAAAGAAATAGGGATCAGTGGGGAAATAACAGCTAAAAGGGGGAATGAATTTAAGTAGGGAAATAATAATAATAATAAAAAGAATTACAGAGGTATGGAGAACAGAGACTGAGAATCAAGAAAAAGTGAGAGGAATGGGAAATAAAAAGAAATTAAGAGGGAAAGGAAAAGGGAACAATGCCAGAAGAGAAGGAAATTGGAAAAGTGAATTGAAGTAAATGCTGAGTTTCTCAAAAGTTAATTAGAGCTTGCTGAAACTGTCAACAGAAAAAGGAAGCTTGAAAGGGATGGCTTACAAGGCCTTGAGATGTACTGGCGGTCTGTCTTTTACCATGAAATCCAAAAGACTTATTTATCAAAATGCTGAGATTCTATTCCAGTTAATATCATATTTAATTAAAATAGCATGCTCTTTGGGAAATATGTCTGTCTTCTCCCATATTGCACCTTTAAAACCCTACCAGATTTACGCTTACTTTTTAAAGAGCTGAAATTAAATTTAACCTCTTTTGCTGGAACAGACTGGAGCTTCCACTTACAAGCTGGCACGTTTAGATGAGCTTTGAAGCCCGGAGTTGCCTCTTGAGCTGACACACAGCTGTCTCCAACCTGCAGTTTTTGCAGTCTGGCAGTTGTATTGTGGAAGTGCAAACTGATACTGTTACTGAAAACCTGATGAATTTTTAAAGTGGTTCAGGACTCCCTAGGTAATGTGGACCTCCGCCATCAGGGGGGCTGGATGGTTATCTCTCCAGGCCAGTTAGTTTACGAATAGCTGCACAAAGCCAGCTCACTTGTCAATAGATCTAGTCTCATGCATGAAAATTTATTGTAGCACTGCTCCAGTATGCTCTTACTAAATACCCACAAATATCCCCTTATTAATATTTCAGGGATTTGCTGGACCAGAGACTACAGCAAATCTGCAGTCCCTCTTGCTCCCCTGAGATGTAATTGTGTGAGCTCCACGTGGGAGGGATGCCAATTTAAGAAGCGTTCCAGTGGAGCAAAACGGGGTGCTGCTTAACCACCACGTTTCTGCCACGTTTTCCAACTTGCCTAAACGCTGCTCTCAAATAATTCACTTTTAAGTTTAAATCCTTTTAATTCCTTCTTTCCCAAGTTCAGAGCATGCAGAGCAAAGTCCAATGCCAACTGCATGTATTACTCCCCACACAGAATTTGATTTTGCACCTTTGAACAAAGCTGACCACCAATAGTCATACATGCTTAATTCCACTTTACACATTAAAATGATATTGATCATTTTTTTTTTCCGATAATGCTAACAAAAACAGCATAATCGTACCTCATTTTAAGCCTCAAGGATAAAAATCTATGATTAACTACACGAAAGGTCTATCAGATGAGGTACCAGCCCTGTTATTGCCTGATCCGCTGGCTGAGCAGAACTACAACTCTTGCAATTATCAGCTTGCTCATTGACCTCAGGTTTGCTCTCAGTAACCTCAGGGCAGGTAGTAGTGGCTTCAGCAGAGCATTGTATCACAATATCATTTTATTTTCTCAAAGGCAAAGGCTAACTCCAGGAAGTAAAGTGTGTGCATGTTCGCATAGGCATGTTAGGGCTATAAATGACAAAATCAATATCTCAAATTTCTATTGTTAAAAACAAACAAACAACGACAAACAACAAAAAACCTTAGAATTATGAAAATGAGTAATAAACTGGCCTAACAACCATCTGTGTACATGATCTTGGTAAGACACTATCCACAGCAAACAAACTGCAGACACATATCACTTAGGGAAATTCTGTTATCGTTAATTTGTTTCGCACATTTACACTGGCTGCTGATGGTAATTACCACTTCAATAAATTGATGCAAAATTGTTATCAATCCCTTGGTATAAAATAAAAACAATTTCACTCAAACACCCTTTTGAAAAGTGCCACTAAGTGTTACAAGTACTTTAAGCATGAGGCCTGGTTATAAAATCCTGCTCTTATTGTTGGTTTCTACAGTGTTTCCAAGCAGTTGATCTGTAATTCAGCCCAAGTAAATTTCAAGTGGTCACATTTTGCATGCAAGTACGTGTTAGAAATTAATACAACCACATTATTTTTTTTCTGTGAACTCAGGACACCTGCATAAGCATGAAAATTAAGATATGGACCTAAATTCATGTCTTGTCATGGCTCGTGTTATAAATTACAAGCTGCAGCATGAGTAAAGCAAAGTCTAAAACAGACAGTTCTCTAGCCTGAGAGTTTGTATGTTTGGTCCAAGTGACATTTGTTGGTCTCTCTGGCCTGCCATGTCTCCAGGTGCTGCCCACGCTGGGGGTGCCTTCACATTTCTGTCCAGCTGCTGGTTCAAAGGCAACCGCATCCTATTTGTAAATGTTTACTCAGAAACTTCTTTGATCCTTATGAACTTGATTTTCAAACCACAAGGGGTCTGGCTGCTCACCCTGATGCTCAGCTACACAGCCGGTGTCCAGCTTGGGACAGCGTGGTTTCTTCATCATTCAGTTCAAATAAAGATCATTCAAGTTGGAAATCCACATTTTTCAGCCGTCGGGTATTTTCCTAAATTAGACTTCACTGGAGAAATCACATTTTGGGATGTATGCACAACCTCCAAGTTAAGGATTAATAAAATAATTGAGCTTAGGCCTTCTTGAGAAACCACCGAGGAGGTTTGGCGTAATTTGATTTACTCAGATGACTCAAAACTCCCCCATAATACTGACTAAACCTGAAGTACCACTGCTAAAAATAAATATGTAATCGTAATTTCAGGTTGACAAGCATTCTGAGCGACTTCAAGGATCAGCTGCAGCATCAGCAGAAGTGGACGGAGGCGCAGCTGACACGCTCTGAAGGCCAAGCCCAGCACAGGCACCAGCTGCTGAATGTGATGAAGGAGAGGCTGGTAAGGCTTTCCTCCACAGCATCCCCCGGTACGGGGCTGGCCCGTGGGGCTCCCAGGGTGGAGAGCACGAAGCACCTCTCCCAAAACCTTGATCCCAACGAAACCGAATCACACACAGAAGAAATGAGATCCAGTGGGGAAAAAAAAAAATAGGCAATTGCCCTGGTGCCTTGGGACACGGCCAGCAAAATGATTAACTATGGAAAATGAGTAGTTGAGGAATAATTTATTTCAAATGATATCAGGAAACCACGAGGTTCAGCTCCTCACACAAACAGGGCCAGTAGCAAAGGCAGGGCTTGGGGCTTGTCCAGGTGTTTTTGAGGATTTAGATGTAGAGCTTAGGGATATGGTTTAGGGGATGATTTGTTAGTGTTAGGTCAGAGGTTGGACTTGGTGATCTTGTAGGTCTCTTCCAACCTAGACTTTTCTGTGATCCTGTGATCTCTGATAAAACTGGGAAACACACTTTTCCTTGGTTATGGTAACTCTTCACATTCGTGTAATCCCAACATAGCAGTGGTTTTCCTGCCCCAGAACAAGCATCAGTGCCAGCACTGAACATCGAGCTTTCATTCACTGACAAGCTGAGAATAGTAAGGGATCTTCTATGCAAATTCTGCCTGGCTTTAAATATAGACACCCCATCGCCATACTGCGGTTGGTGTATTAAAATGCAGCGAGTTTGGATTCCACAGCAGCAGTTAGTGCTTGGCACGGGACCAATGCCTTTTAATTAATTCCTCCACAGCTTTAAAAGCTTTCCCTCCTTTGATACATGCAGTTCGCTCAGCTTCAGAGTTCAAAAATGATTAAAACATGATCACCACGTCACAGTGCCAGGATGAAGGTTGCTGATCAAAGACCACATCGAGAAGCAAAAGAGAACCAAAACACCCTTGAACTTTAATCTCCATTTATTCTGCTTGATGATCTCTAGTACTCAACACAACCAACACTTGGTGCAGGCACATACTAGAAATGTTTCTGACCTTCCAGGCACTGTCTCACAGCTACTGGCAGAATCCATTTCCTCCACCAATACAGTTTTCATGATTGTTTTTGATAAAACACACCAATTACACACGGTTACTCTTTCCTCTGGGAGACCATAATGCCAAGCAACGTGAGGTTGACAGGACTTAGAGTCCAAACAAGCCCACCAGGTTTGCAGATACCTTCCGTGAGAGGCCTGGCATTGCCCTGGGCCTACAGGAGTCTCTGAGCCACAAGGGCCGCAGATGACCCGAGGGCTTTGACCATTTTGACCAGCGATGGGTAAACCAGGAGTTGGCCAGAGGATTTGGTGCAACTTGATGGGCAGGAAAGGGCTGGGCAACTGCAGAGCTCAGGTATCAGCTTGTCTCTGGGGAGGTGAAGTGGCCTTCAAGAGCCATGCTGGGCTCCAAAGGGAGAAGACTGCTGGTCACCTCCTGACCCAGCTGCTTGGGGCTCGCTCTCCTTACTCCAGGTGTCTGAGCAGGGTACGTGCCTCCAGCCTGGGAAACTGGCGTCAGAGCTTAGTGCCTGAAAGCAACCTGAAATGGCTCATCCGAACCCCTGGTCTGGTGCTGCCAAGTGCATCCCTGGATTTAAAATAAATTAATAAATAAAATTAATTAAATCACCTCTGTCCTGGCCCAGCCCTTTCCCCAGATCTACTTTGTTGAGGAGGAGAGGACTGACATTCCCTCTGGGGTAGCAGAACTCGCACCCCTGCAGTGCTGTTACTCCTGGGGTGAAGCAGCAAAACTGACCGAATTCAAGGATGCCAGATGTCAGGTTAATGGTCTTAAAGCGTCTTACCGTGAACTTGTTCTGTGCATTTAAAGGAAGCGGCAGAAAAGAAAATAGAGGAGAAGCTTCTGCTTCTGTCGCTAAAACTAGAACAAACAGAGAAACCAGAGAAAAGCAAACAACAGTTGAACCAGATGAGAAGTGAGGAAAGCAACCTGCACGCAAGAATCACCAGATTTGAAAGACAGATCTGGAAGGAGCTTGATGAAATCCAGAATGAATACAGATCAGGTGAGAACGGTCTTTAACGTATTTAATTTTTTTAATTGCTGTTCAGCCTTCAGCAGCAATTAGAAGTCCTTTACCTGGCACAAAGCACGAGGCTTTCAGAAGGACGATTCTGCCTGCCATAAACTACCCCACACCACTCAATCCGTTGCAATACCATCTACTTGCAGCTGATAATGGAAACGAAACGGAAATGTCAGGTTATCCGAAAAATCACTCAGCCCATCTCTCCAAGGGAACAGATGGCTGAAAGTCATTACACAAGTGCTTCACATCTTACATGTTCTCACTTGAAACTCAAGCATCTGGTTCTCATCTCCAAAGCTGTCTGTGATCTAGGACCCCGGCTCCTTCGTTCAGTTCCAATTCCTTCATTTTCTGCAGCCCACCTACGAGCCTGGCTCCAAAGCTGTAACAAACCAACCCGAGGCCTCTGTGGAGCTTGGCACAGGAAGGACTGACTGCCCAAGTTCACCCCAGTGAGCACCAGACAGCATCCCAAAGAGCACCGTGGATAAGAAATTTCAGAATATAATATTCCGGTGTGTTAGCAAGAGTTCTAAACTTCAGTTTCCTGCCTGTAGAAATCAGCCACAGAAGAGATCTGTTTACACAGAACTTTGGTCTTATTTGCCCTCAAACTCAGGTCCAAGGATTCCTCCTTCCCACGGCAGTCTAGCAGGGGTTGATCCCCCAAAAGGGGAGGAAAAGGCCACTGAAGAGGTGCAGAGCAGCATGAAGGGCACAGAAGCCGTTTATAAATGGTCTCAACAGCTGCTTGGGCTTTAGCACAGATCAGCATCTTGGAAGCCAGACATGTTCACAATTTATAAAATCCTAAACCCTACGCAGTGATTTTGTTGAATGCTATCTAGTGTGTAGCAGTGTCAAAATTAATCCATGAGAAACAAGTGTTCAAAAAAAAAGTAATGAACTGGCATGTTACTATAAGCACTTTAAAAAAAAAAAGAGGTCAAGAATTAATTTTATTCCACTGTTAGTCAGTTTTCTTGCCAAGTAAAGACCTGTATGACATGCCGGACAAATGCAAAGCATTACAGTGCTGTAACTTGAAAGTTACTGCAAAATGGCAGCAGGTATCTAACAGCAGCTTAATTTCCCGTTCTTTACCAACAACGTTTAATTGTACTATGGCTCAATAAAAGTGCTCTGTACTTCTGTTTTTAGAAAAACATACAGCTGCATCTGCACACTCCCGTTTCTTTTCTGTAGCTACACACAAAGCACACATGGTAAGTGAAGCTGAGCTCCCACTCTCCCAGCTGTGTATGAAAAAACAGCGCCCATCTCAGATGAAACATGATTTTTATTCATAGTGGCTACAGCTCTTGGAGATCCACGGCACAAACGTTGCTGCCTGCAGGTGGGCAGAGTGCAGATCGGCCGTGCCTGTATCTGTTGTCCTGAAATTGGCCGTCTTGCCATTTTATTGCCTTTGACGTGTCAGCTGGTTACCTGATTGCAGATGCTGAGTTTCGCTCGGTAAGGTGCCAGGCCAGCAGAAATTGCACGGCTGGCTACAAGCGGTGAGGCTGTAAGATGGACAGGACGGGTAAGATGTGCTGGGCAAGCACTTAAACCCAGTCTGCAGACTCCAAGGGCGCTGCAGAAAGGTGGTCACTCATACACATACCTGTACTTAAAGGCACTGCTACCAAGCACATCGATGGGAGTGTCTGATTCAAAGCAAGGACTGCAAACTCAAATATATAAATAAAATAAAAATCAGTGCTCAGCAGAACATCACACTTCAAAAGCTAACAGTACTCTTGGTTTTAAACACAGACAGCATTTTCTTAACTCCAGACCAGAAATATGTCAGTTACAGTCTACTTCTACCATGCTGGGAATCGTTCAGTGCATTGGAAGGTACTAATCCTGTAGCAAGGAGCTTGCAACCTACGCTGCGAATACATGTCTATGGTATTCAGTAAAATGATGGAGTAAATAGATTGGGTTTAATGTGCTCTGATCTACATGTGGGTGAGAAACCTCTGCAAAGAAAAAAACTTAGTGTATTGAGCGCAACCACTACTTAATTAATTGTTCCTATTCCTCTACCAGGATTTCAATCTATTCACGAGTCTCTGGAGCTGCTCAAACAAATACAGAACACAAAGCTGAAGCTTGAAAAAAAGAAGAGTCAGAGAGACACTCGAAGATACAAAGCAAGTGACCTCCCATTGGAATGAACTCCAGAAGCAAATCCTTATCAACACTTGCAGGTGCTCTCTCCAGCCAGAAGCATAGCTGGATTAAAAGCAGCAGTCTTTAGACACACCCACCTTTGTTTTCCCCTGTCCCTGCAGGATGTTCTTGTGACTAATCACATTGCGCAGACAGAAAAACAACAGCTCTGTAAAGCTGGCAGTCATTTCATATCAATTTCGCAATAAAAAGTACGTGATTTTTTAGGGACTGACTTCAGAATTCTGCAAGCAGATTTCATACAAAGGTGTTCAGGCTATTTAAAGGACTTCAAGAAACCTATTACTCAGTCCTTAAGCAGTGTTAGCCCAGTCCTGCCATAGGCTATATTGGTTTTAGATTGGTGTAAACATTAAAATCAAGCCCTAGCACATTCCTCCAGTTCCAATGTGTAGGTAGGAATAACATGATGAAACGTGGCATCAGAATATGTACTGATGCATGACTGTAAGAACTTACTGGGTCATTAAAAGTAGCTAATAAATCAGGTACAAGTGTGCTAAAATGCAAGTTGTTAGCAGACGTGTTATTAAATAGGGTTATTTCTCATCTCTTCTGTTTTACTAAATGAAATGGTGGTTAGTAGGATAGTACTCAAAAATGTAACTGACATCATGAATTCTGCTTTGCTTAAAAAAAGAAACAAAAACAAAAACACAAGAAAGATGTAAATAGGGGAAAAAAAAATGGGATTAGAGCAAATCGAACATATCACTGTAATTTCCTAACAGAGGCTAGGAGGAGTTCTTTAGCAAGGAGGCAAAATAAGGCAGTCACGGTGCAACTGCAAAAGAAAACTGATTTTTTACACTGTGACATTTGTTTCCCGAAGGCCTAACCCCATCCATCTCTAAGGAAATTCAAGCAGACTGAGCTAACCTTCTGTCTCAATGCTCTTGTGCTTCTTGCTCTCTAGAAAAAGGGGTTTCTCAACACCACAGATTCCAGGTGGCTTCTCTGAAGAAGCCAAACCTGCACAGCGTGGTTGCTGAATCTGAACTGATGCAGTCAGTAGGGAGCTCTACTTCAGCAATTAATCATGTTCACCCCTGCTGGGAGAAAGTTTGGTGTGTTAGAAGTTTCTCCAGTAACTAAAAAGTCCTAGAAAATGATCACTTCTTGTAAAAACAAAACAAAACAAACAAACCTGCAAAGTCACAATATTTCTGCATTTTCGCTGAGGCCAGACTTCTCTGAGCAGAGTTCTGGGTCGATCTGCATCTGTCACATTTTCTACGTGCAGAAGGAAATGAGCAACATCAAACTCCTAATAATAAGCAGCAGATTGAGCTATTGTGAATTCGTATTTTTAGTGTCACTTCACATTCTGTCCATTGCAGGGTGCTTTGCCTGCACCGTAGACTATGTAGACTACGTAGAAGGGCTTGGGGATGCAATTATAAATTAAGGTCTTACAGGAATATATATTCGGAACATTGCTATTGTTTGAGAGACGTAAATTATCTCAGTATTTATTACAGCTTACTGTGACCAAACTCACAACCATCCCTGAGAACAGTAAGAAGTTAATTAATGTAATTACCCATTGTACTTCATTTTGAGAGAAACTCGAGAGCTGAAAAGAAATCCAAATTAGCAAAAGAAATACAGAGAATGAAACAAATGAGTGACCCAAGAAAACAAAACTCTCTGAAGCAAGCCTTTTTCCTCACATTTATGTAAAAAGAGATGTGAGCATACAAAATCCTTCGTAACTGAAGTAATCAGAAGTTCTGCCTTCAGCGTAAGACAATAAAACAAAGTATAATTTGGGTACGTTTTTTTTTCCCTTTACATTAGTAGCAGCCAAATGTATGGCGTTCCCGTCAGTGAAATTCCATCGGCTGTCTCAACCCCCGTGAATTCACCCATTTTTCCAGTGGTACAGCACACCTTCTACGAGCACTGATGTTGTAGAGGCTGCACATTACTGAGGAGAGCAGGATTTTTTACCTCGTATTGTTTGGTTTTACAGAGCCTTGATTTTAAAGTCAAGTTCCCTGAATGCTTTTCACGGAGTAGGTGGTTGAGATATGTGTTGTTTTTTTTCCCTGCAGGGCGCGTAATATGCTTTTGGGCTGTTTAATTTTCTTGTTCAAAAGAGTTCATCACTGATCACTGCAAAAGTGATTGACTTCATGGTCTTCTGAAGAAAGAAAACATTTTTTTTTCTTATTTTAAATACACAGAATATTCAGCTGATGGTTACTTAAGCCAGTTTCTCTGGCCTGCTGTCTTTTGTTCTCCTCGGTGTTAGATTTGGTGCTAAGCATAGGCTCAAGTGGAAGCATTTCTAAAGCATTAAAAACAAGGGAAGGCAGCCACTTGCTCAACTCTCATCAGGCTGGATGTGATGGCTCTCCCACTGCTACAGTAGGAGGCATAAATACCAAAACCACACACAGGGATATGAACTACAGGCTGTAAGAACTCCTTAAGGCTATTAATAGCAGAGAGCTAAAAAAAGTTACAGCTAGTTTTGAGAGTCACGAGTCTGGCTTTTCCAACATTCCCTTGTAATATTTGCAGTTAATGATAATTCTAGACTACGTGAGCAGGCTGCGAAGGCAACCACCATCTAAATTTATCCAAAAAAAAAATCTTTTTAGAGTAAGGTATTTTGCATCGGGATGGGTGGGAGAACCAAAGTGTGGGAGACGAGGAGTGCTTCTTGCCATTCAGAGAGCTCACCTCCACAGAGTAGAAAATCCAGCCTCGTTTTCTGGGTCGTTTTTCTCGTTTTCTCCAGAGCTTCGTTTTCTGGGTTAAAAATGACAGTGGCAAGCCTGCTTTCTTTAAGCCAGATGCAAGTGGTCCTGAAACCAGCTGTGAATTCAACCCAACCCCACTATTTCAGCAGCACACTGCATGCCTTGGAAGTGCCTGCTCTCCTCTAATAGGGGATGTTCACCATTCGAAGGCTTTTCTAGACGGAGTGTCATACAGAAATTATCAACCAGGAAGGGACAGCTATCGTGACTCTCTTGTCAACAGCTTGAAAATTGGTAATGGTAACACAGATCAGAATCACTGTTTGTATTTTTTTTTTATTTTCATGTACATCAAGGCAAAATAACATCACGTATTGAGAACCACTGCCATGATTCATCCTATTAAGCAGTCAGCAGCAGAATTAACAAGACATAAATAGAGCCTGTTACACACAGTTATAAATATGACCCTGTCCCTGATGATCACAAGCTTTTCTTGATGAGAACATTTACTGAAGCCTGCAGTCAAGGATACATTGCTGCAATTAAGGTTGGCTAACAAAAAAACATAAAAAAAGCATATAAACTGACACCACGTATGAAACTCCAAGTGGATTTGGGTCTCGACATCGAAACAAAATATACTGAAGGAATAAAGGCATTTTAAATTTCTGTATGTTTTATAATACTTGTGAGGGAAGAAAAGTTTGCTGTTAATAAGCTAGTAAGACTCCGTTCCATGAAAAAAGACAAAAGTAGAAACCTTTACAACCTTGCATCACTGCCAATGCAGTTCATATAGAACTTCTTTGTGTGTGGCCAAGGGGAAATAGAAAACAAGTAGACCCCAGTGCAAGCAGTACTGACATTTTAGTGAGGAAAGAATCAAACAAAACAAACAAACAAAAAAATCAGGGTTTTCCCTTCAAGCCAAATGTATTTTATGGTGAGACTCATGTCAAAAAAAGAAAAAAAAGAAAAACCTTGAGTTCAAGAAAAAGTGAAACTAAGGATAAAGCTGCAGCTGAGGCAACAGGTAACAAAACCGGATACAAGCAAATAAAAAAGCCCAAACCACGTGTACTCCTGAAGAATGGCCCGATTAAATTGCTTGAGTAGAAGATTTTCCACTTCAGATAGTACATACTAGGCACTTGATGACAATTTCTTGTTTAGTTCCAGAGCTCTAACATCCCCATTAGCTTTGGCATTTTCGACAAGTACCTACAAGGAAATCAAACAATGAAAAATTGAGAATTTTGTAAGTTTAGTGTTGGCATGTTTTACTGGAAATCTCAATTTTAATTTCTGCTACCTAGCTTCCCTGAGAGATTTAAGTAACCCTGAAGTCCAGATAGGAAACATGAACATTACACATCAGCTTGCTTAAAACATTATTCACTTAAAAACAAGCAAAAAAACCCAAACCACTCTCTCGTCACCCGCTAAACATGGAGTGACTTGCAATGCACTACAGTAGCACCATTTGTTATTTGAGCCTTAAAGTGAGTTTGGTAATTAAGTTCCCTGCTGGCAATGAAACAATCAGAGCTGGTTGAGACCCATCTCCCTGCCACTGCACACTTGTTCCCTGCTAGAGCACGTTTATAAATCTGAATTTGTCAAAAAGAAGCTTTCTGTGCACATACTTAAACAAAACTGCCAAGGTTTCCGTTTGCCTCCCCCACTTAAATTTAACCTTTCACCGTTTACTTTCCACGTGTCATATTTGCAAACTCTTCTACTAGTTAAAACATCTCCCCTGACAGCCCAATGTTCACAGATCTTTATAAGCTTCTGGCACTTCTCTTGTAATCTAGTTACATTATACATATTTAAAATGATAAACACTAAGTAGAATGAAGTAAATATTAACTCTAGACATAAGTATAAGGAGATCATATGAGGATCATCCCAACTCACAAATTAATTTATTTTTTTTTAATGAAGCTCTGTGTCTGAGTATGGATTTTTACCAATGCCAAGCCTACTTAATGTTTGATCTTGTTAATGATTCAACATTTCACTGCTATCCAGAACAAAAGAGCCCATCACCACAGTGGAAGGAGTGTTCAGATTACTAAGAGAATGTTCTGAGTTTGAGCAAGCAAAGTGATTCCCATTACAAGCCAAATTTAACCACCTCCTCTTACATCACTTTGCAGATTTCTGAATTTGACCAAATCAATTTGCAGAGCACTCTGAATAAAAAAGAATGTACCATTTACTATGAGCAAAAAACAAAAAGGTACTATCACAGATATAATAAAAATTGTAAGTGCAGAAGGTGTAGCCTGCTACTGCTCAGATCTTTCGGGTTAAGGCATACCACACTGCTCCAGACAGACTAGAGGAAATTAACATTCCTGATTGCATTATGACAGTCAGGTAAAATTCTGTTAAAATGGTCCTCGTACCGACTGAGGAGTCACTAGTGGAACTTTCTAATTTGGATTAGAGAGATTTTACTGTTTGATTTTCATTAGTATTGCAGGGAGGGAGAAGACTTTTCAAGCAAACTGAATGCAAATTGAGCTGTGTTTCATCAGCATGGAATTCCTAAACACTGAAACCTGTAGCACAGGAGAGACACCACTTCCCTAGCTTCTCTCTACCCTGCTTACAAGTTAAAAGCACGATACTCAATGGAAATTGATTGAATTTCTGTATGAAACGGACTGTCTTACATCTATTAATTCGTAATCGTCTTTGGCGTACAGATGCTGCAGGAGGTACCAGCGTGCCACTGACACTATGGATTCTGGATTCCCTGGTTGGTAGACCACTCTTTCCAACATTCGACGAGTCTCCCTGGAAGCACAACCAAAACACAAATCGACTGCAAAATTTCACTGACTAGACTGCAGGTAACTCACCAACATCCCACGGTAAGCAACGATAAGCAGAAGTTATGTAAGGGAAGGTCTTTGTATCCACACCCCCCAAGAAAGAGAGGAAGCTGAGTTGTGCGAGTACATACTTGCATCTCAAAAGCTAGTTTTCAGCTGGAATGCTAAGGAATACTGCCACAATTATTACATTTAATAAATTACATTCAGGAGAGTGCTTTAACTAGTGACTAACCTGAACTAGACTGAAACAGCAGATTTTATAACTGCTACCGTAACAAGATAAACACGCTGTCTGTGAACTCAGCAAAACTTCTGATTCCAGTATCTGCTGAAAATGACTTCAATACAGCAGTCACTCTCTTTTTAAGAGCTACAAAATAAATCTTTTGGAAGACAGATGCTCCTGTGAGAAGCCGCTATTATGATGACTCTTAATAATCCCAATGAAATTTAATATTACACATAAACATTTAATCCAGGCACTTACAAAACGTACTACAGTTCCTGTAAAACACAGGGGCAAGATGTGAAATTGCAAAACAGAGGGATTTTTTTTTTTATAGAGTACTGCAAAGAGATTTAAACCTTTTTTGGCTGATACTACCTTCTAAAACTGCCAGCTTGTAGCTAACAAATTTTCTAAATTCCTCACATTATTAGAAATGTGGCAAAAGCTTGCAATTAAGTTTAAGGATCCAGTATTCGCTCAGTAGTACGCCATCAGACTTGGCTTTTGTTTTGAGAATTCTGTCCTTTATATCAAACGTGATTTTCCATTACATTGTGATTTAACAGACTGTTGAGAGGTTACATCTGTTTCTCTTTTGTTATTTGTAGTTAAGATGAATTTCTTGCTACAGGACTTTGAAACATATTGCCTGATAGATCTATCACAAGATGTAATCAATTGTTCAACTAAGTGAATATTTGAAATTAAATTTAAAAGGATTTTAATTGACTATACAAGTTTCCAGTCCAATTTTATTATAAACAACAACTGTCACAATCTCATTAGACTGTCACCTTCTTAAAAACTCACAGAGAAAGTAAGCCATCTCAGAACCTGGAGAATCTACTTCATTAGAATTATCTATAAAAAACATCTAGAATTGTCCAGTTTTACACAGCTTAACTAAAAAAATCTGTAAGAAAAACAGTGACTTAATAGCCAGGCTCTTAAAGTAGGGGATTCAATGTCTCTGCTTGAAACCTCAGTCTTCCTCCCATTCCTCAATGGGAAAATGAGCACCTGACGGTCCAGAAATGGTCAGGAACCTTGACTTAAGACTTAAATGAAAGCAAAATGGATCCCAGCAATAGTGATAGCATAGTGACATCTGTATCTGCCATGATATTTAACAAGATCTTGGAGGACTTTATAGTTCTTTGGATTAATTTATTTAGATTACATGCTATTAAGAAAAGCTTAGACCTGTTTTTCTCTTTGTGTGAACGTCATCTACAGTTTTTGGAGAAGAGAAGGAAGGTTCTGAAGATTCAAGAATTAATTCCCGTTTTCAATTTTCTTTTAGGTCTCAGAGTTAGATCTAGGCATAATGACCTAGATACTTCTAGAAAGTGTATTCCATTTAAGCTTAACAGATCACAAATACCTTGCTCCCATTTTGCGATTATACTGTAGTAGTGCTTGCAGGAGAGATGCCAAGGGGCAGGATGAGAGTTTCAAAGCTTCAGTTGTTGCCTCCTGAACCAAGGATGGCCAGTGCTCATTTGGGACGTTAGCCTATGATTTAACAAAAGAAAAAGAGAGGGAGAGAAAGTGCTTCACTGTAGTGCGTAATGTAAGTCAGTGTTTGTTTGCAGCTCTCTACAGAGAGGGTTTAATTCAAATTGTTCTCAGTTACATAAAATGTTAGTAAGAAACTTCATAAAAACACTGATTAGAAGAGCCTGGAAAAGTCAAATTAAGTTGTCTTCAACAAGCCTACATTCCACTTGCTTATTTATATGAAGAATCTTTTCGTTGTTTTTCTGTTTTCTGTTTGTTTTTATACACGTGTTAGTAATGACTGTTTCAGTCACAAACCCTTTGTTTGCTCTTCATCTTGTAAACCTTCATCCCATTAAAAAAAACTGTTAGAAGTTAGAATTAATTCCCAGAAAAGACTGGAGAATACAACACGTTTTACTAGAAGTAAAAACCTGCTCCAAGATGGGAATTGCCTAATAAAGCAACTATTGAGGAAGTTACTGTATCTTTTGGCTTAAGAAAACCTTACTATTGTCCAAATAGAATTCATACTGCTGTGCTTGAAGGGGTGCCTACATTTTGACCAGGCTCTTGCACGTCTCATTAAGCCAGTGCAGATTAGAGAGGCCTTATCCATGCATCAACTGCTCTGCTCATGCAAAAGTAGAGATCAGATGATGAGTTTCACTCTAATTATATTTTTAAATGAAGTCATATAGTATCACGCAATTTAGGCCAGTATCTAAAGAAGTGTTAATTCGATTAAAGAGTACCTTGTGACCTACATGGACATTTAGGAGATTTAGGAAATGGGAAACAGTATACTAGAAAAAGGGCAGAAA
This sequence comes from Nettapus auritus, assembly GCA_011076525.1. Taxonomy (NCBI): domain Eukaryota; kingdom Metazoa; phylum Chordata; class Aves; order Anseriformes; family Anatidae; genus Nettapus; species Nettapus auritus. The sequence continues at coordinate 81,174,276 of CM021797.1, forward strand.
AATCATGGTAAGGAAAAATTGTCGCTTGACAAATTCTGCTTTTGAAGCAGATGACTTGTGAGAAAGGAATTTGTCTACTCTGATGGGGATTCTCTTTTCCCACCAGAAGCAACAGCTTTGCAGGTTTATCCTCAGTAAAGCTGCCTGTCTTTTCTTATATAAGCACTCAGGGTGCTATGGGGTAACTTTGCCTGATTTCGGATAAGGCTGTTAGCTTGGTTATCTGTTAAAATACATCAGAAAGCATTAGCCAAAATCACAACGGTATCTACCTGTTGTATCAGTTTGAAAGAAATCTGACAGTGCACTGCAAGTTTCTAGGGTGACAATGCCTAAAGATAACAGACACTCTCCAAGGAACTGAGTTATGTTCACCTGGCCCCTCGGTGCAAGGAGTAAGTAGAACAATTTTCTTTATATCATAAGGTACACTTCCCTTAGATTGTCTTTATACTTCAAGGCAAGGCACCGTATCTAGAAATGACCATAGAGCATAAAGTTACTTAAAATCTGACCTAAGTCTCCTGGCACCGGTACAGGAAAAGCATTTATTACAGCTGGTTATCTGAGCATAAAGACAGAGATTTGAAGGGTGTGCCAATTCTGATGATAGAACTGAATCTGTTAGAGAACTAAGCCTTATTGAACAAGTTAGCCTCTTACGTACCAAGCGATTCTACTCGGTTATTTCACAGCAGCCTCTCTTACAAAGGAACACTCTATAAACAGCCCACTGCCCCCTGAAGTTTTATTTTATTCTCTAGTCAAGTTGCCACTCATAAAACGTGAAGTCATTTAATAACAGGAGTTTCATTTAAAGACTACAGAAGCCCTGCATTACATCAACTCCTTTTACATCATGCAGTTATATAATTTTGATTATCCTACCATGCAGATTTCCAGCGCTAGCATAGCCAGCCTGAGCAGACTGGATAACTTCCCACTCCAGCTGCCCTGCTGTGACGCCAACTGCAGACTCTTTCTGTAACACATCTCTGCTCCAACCATCATTCCTTGGGACTGATAGATGTTTGCCAGCCACTGAAAATAAACAGACAAAAAATCATTTAAGGAGCCAACAAAAAATGTATCCCATTAGGCAATAAGATTTATACAATTCAGTTTAAAAGAAAAAAAAAAGAAGAGTGCCACAGTGTAGCATAGGCTAAAACACTGCCGCTCACCCACCCACATTCCAACATACTGTGCTCTATCCTGCAGGAAAATGTAGTTTCCTGATTGCAGAGCCAGCAGGACATCTCGCTATAGTAACTTCTGCCAGACATCTATGTCCAACTGTCTGATAGCTGTCTTCATCTGAAGATTGCTCACAGATGAGCAAACAACATGACTGGCTTTGTCAAAGTCCAGAAAGGCCAAAAGAGGAAAAGAGAATTGTGTTGTGCCTCACTTGTTTCTAAAAATTCTGTAGAGGTTAACAGAGATTCCAGCACAACCGAGTATTTTCAGGAACATGAAAGATATTACAATGTGAGTCTGAGCTCAGATAATGGGTGTACAACTTGCACTACACAGCTTCTTTGCCTACCACAGTCATCCTGGAGGCACGACGTGGGACAAAGGAAGTAGAAAATAGGACCTGTGTGCAGAGTTTCATGCTCCTGTGACCTGCTTCACCCACTCTGGATTCACTCACAAATAGAAGGAAAAAGATTCTAACTTCTCCTTTGTTAATTGTGTAACCATGCCACGTCTTTCCAAGGAGAGACAGCCACAAGTTGCAAATCCCTGACACATGCACGACATACATCAAAACACATAAGGCACATTTAGAAGTATTATTTGCTGGATAACCAAGCAACCAAAGAACTTTTTCGAAAAGAGAAGTCTGCTTTTAAGAAAAGGCCTTTTGCTAGCTAATGACTGCCTAGTGTAAAAAGGGGCAAAATTCTTAACCCCTTCCGATGCACAGAAGCCATTTTTCAGCAAAGATTTTCTAGTGTCCCTTCTTATTAGCACTAGTGAGATTATGAACCTTTGCCATCAAGCTGCAGGACTGCTCTGTTAAGTAATTCAGGTGCTCCACCCTCCCCCTAAAACCTTTCCTTGGTCTCACTGCTTCGCAGCTGAAGATATCTAGAGCAGGGGATGTGAAGGAGAAGAGAACGCTCATGCAAGTGCACCATGGCAGACCTGCAAGACCAACTTTTCACTGTCTCGTTGGTAAACCACAGCACAAGAAAAACAGCCGCCAGAACAGTAGTTCAACAGCTCTCCTAAGTCCCACAACAACCATTTAGACATACACAAAAAAAGAAGCAAAAATCTAAGCTAGTGGCCACTCTAATTTAGTAATACTGTAGGACATTGTGATGTATACTTTTGAGTACGACAACACATTTATCGAACTCTTGGGAAGTCTAGAGCTGGAATACATGAAAGCACAGAGCTATCCACTAGGAGCAGCTGTAGCAGTCAGGCAAGCTTCTTGTCTGACTCTGTCCTAGCCCTGAGAGATAGTTTATTTAATTGAAGATGGAAAAGATCTTATCCAGATGTGTTCTATGTATTGTATGACCTGGATTAAAACAAAAACCACATACATGTTTAGTTCACTTCCTTTCCCTACTTATAAGCAAGACAAGACTTGGCTATGCAAGAGATGCCTGAAGAACTCCATTTTCAATATTCTTACTAAAATAATAGAGAACATAATCATGTCTTACATACCCATGTATTTTACAAATCCCATCTGAATGAGTTCTGCAGCTCAGGAAGGCAAAGTCTTACAAGACTAAGGAAAACATCAAAAAAAGCACCTTTCCACAAATGTTCCAGAAGGGAAGATGACCTGCAGCCTTGTTAACAAAGGACATATTGATCTCTATAGCAGCCTCTTTATAAGGAATTGAATATTAGCTATTTTCTTTGTTACTTACTGTCGGAGGACAAAGTAAAGCAAACAGTGAAACAAACTCACCCACTTACCATGGATACTTTCAGAGCCCGCTGTAACAAGCAGCATACCAAAATCAGGGAGACAATCCACACTTACTTGCCAGGCTGCAACTGAAGAACTGGCCATGACCGTTTTGCGAAGCTCCTCCAGGATGGTATCTGGAAGCTCTTTGTGAGACTGCAACAGCTGCTTACACTGAACTTGTCTCAGAAGCAAAAATAGAGCCGGGTGCTCAGGACAGCTCTTTAAACCCTAAAACCAAATGGAATCAGAATGATCACTTACAAATATCAGAAGATACTCCCTTTTTTGCCATTTGAGTCTTTACAGAAAAGAGCATTGAAAACATTATCAAGATCCTTGCAAGATGGCATTTTCCCCTACTCTGCAGAAAGAAGTGTTCCAGAAATTGACACATGGGAATAGAAACTTTTTTTCCTTTTCCCCTTAAAATACATTTGAAATCTTTCCTAAATTTTGCACCTGTCTTACCATTAGAGGTTTCTGAAAGATAGGCAGATAAGTGGCAGACCTCTAGCTCCAGTTTGGCTTGACAATCACTACAAGTTTTGGGCTGATGGGGGAAAAAGTCTATCCCATGAATGAAGTAACCTCAAGAATGTTCAATTGTTTGTTCAGTTTTGGGTCTCTCAGATAGGGTTCTTTATTCTCATTGGAACAGAAGCACTTTACTAAACATTTCCTGCCTGAACAAGCTGCATCTTTGAAGAATGCCCAGATTGCAGAGACTTTATGAAATAAAATAGAAGCTGTTAGTATTTGCTTCAATTTTTCTACCCAACAGCAAGTGTGGAATTAAGTTGCCTGTCTCAAATTCCAAGTGCAGTGCCTGACTTGTCATTCCCAGTTACATCACCTTCTGGAAATCCTACAATCCAAAACTCTCAGTGAGAGCTACTGATATCAGAGTCTTACTCTGGTTTCTACAGAAACTGCAAGCACTGACTCTCTTTTCCCTAAATTATTTAACTAACAAAAATAAGCAAAAATCACAATAATCTCTTCCTACTCAATCCCCAGATACCATGTTGTATTTGTAGCAATTTCCAATCCTTTTTAATATAAGCAAGGTCCGTAGACATGATGTCCAGAAGAGGAAAACACCACCACCCCAAGCACATTTAGGGGAAAATACTTTCCCATCTCTTAAAAAACCCCACCATGTTCACTGAATCTCATTTTTACGAATGAACTCCCTTCCCTGCCAGTATAAAAGTGCTATACGCAAGGCACACATCTAAAAGGGATTAGCCATTTTTCTAAGTGGAAGTCAAGGACGTCTGCTACTGAGTCTAATTGTTATTTTGTTAATCTTTTGCAAGCTTCTTATATACACACTTGAAGGCTGTTAACAACAGTCCCCTTCTTCAATTGTGTTGCCTCAATATTCTTCCTTTTAGTAATTAAACTTGCAGCACTCACTTGTGGATCTGAAATTGACTACCAATGTAACTTAACCACAGACAGAAGACAGCTAAGTCCACTGAAAGTCTCCTACCTGGATTTCTTGTCTTGAATTTCTCTAATGCTTTGCTTGACTCTGTGTTAATATTTAAAGGCAGGAAGGGCAGAACAAGTTTAATCACTCAATACATTAATTGTGCAATGATTTCTATACAACTGTTCTCACGTTCTGCCAGAATGCTGCTGTCATACCTTGGTACAAAGTGCTTCAGCTTCTGAGATTCTACCAGTCTCCTCTAGACTGGTGATAGCTTGACACAGAGACCAATCTTCAAGAGTCTGGATATAATCACGTGGAAGGTTATTTTCTCCAGCTGCAAAAGCACATAAAACACTAAACTGAGTTACTGTACACTCTGTAGTGCCCTACCATGTCCCATGTAAGGGAGAATGACCTAGTAAGGGAGAATTTCCAGGAGTATTGATAGTAGGAATATTAAGAGATGGTAAGATTGAAAACAAGAGGATAGAACAACAAATCCACCCTTTGAGTTAATGGTTTGAAAACAATTGATTTAATTCCAGTTTTCAAAACGCTATGGATATTAAGCAAGGCAGGCCTATTAATTGAGGTTATCACTCTACTGGAAAAGTTACAGAGCTCATTGAACACTTCAGCATGTTCTTGTGAACAGTGTTCCTTTGCTGTAATATGACCATCTCAGAGTTCAGAAGTACTGTTTATAAAAAAAAAGAAATTTGAGGCTCTGGATGGAAATGCAAGCTACAATTAATTAATTAATGTTAGCTCTACATAAGGATTTAGTATTTGTATAGGAAAAAATACAGTTACGACTCAAATTACTACTACAAAATTCACATCCTATATGCACACTTCTGAAATTTAGGATAGTATTGCAAGCTTAGAACACTTCAATTATATATATATATATATATTTTAATTAAAAAGTTTTCTATCTTACTTTTGGCTGAAATGGTAGATACAAGTGTCATCTCTAGACCTGTTCGCTTTGGCTGAGTGTTGTTTAGACACACAACAGTGTTCTCAGCGTGACAGGCTGCCATTAGCACTGCCCATGCAGCAGGGTTATCTAGGAGAAAACAATGGTTAAAGGCAACTCGTGCCCATCCTAAATAGTCTGGTAGTTCATTTAGAATGATTAAGCATAAAAACATAGCCATCAGTGGAACCACGTACAGTAAATAACACGAACAAGGCAAGTAATCCAATCAGACACACACATCAGCTCAGCCCAAGAAAGCAGATGGGTACTTGCCTCTAACAAGTAAGCTTCCTCAAATCTTAAGGCAAAAATGCCATTTCTAAGGCCAACAGATTTATTTTTCATATGGACACTGGTGTGTTTCATTCCAGTGACACACTCTAACCCTGACTATCATTTAGTGCCACATAAGAGAGACCGAAATTAGAAATAGGCGAACACCTGCCTACAGTTTATAACCAGCATACTGTAATAGAAAACCTCCAATCCTAATTCTCAAGATAGATGAGTAAGTCTCCTCTGCTTGGTGTGGCATACTGACCCTGAGGGAACAAGTGTTTTACTTTTATCTTACATACAAAATAATACTTATCTCTTCTCCTGCTGAGGAAGTAACAAATTGCTCACGTTTTCGGAACAAGCCATGAAACTCAGGGATTTTTTTACCCATCTGGTTGAATTCACCAAGCCTAAACTTGCTATGATAGTTAAAACTTCCATTCAAGGCATTCTCCCCAAAACATACCCAGGCAAAACAAAATAACAGAACGACCCAAGAAAAGCAAATACTTTGTTAGCACAACAATTTTGTTTCTGATTAGTAAAAAAATCACTAGCATATTTGAGAACACAGTCACCTGGACAGAGGTGGATTGCCTTCTGAATATTCTTCAGAGGATTTTCCCTCTGATCTTTTAACATGTGACATCCTGCTGCCAACTGATTAACTGCAACATTTAGTAGGACTTCCTATAAAATACAACATAAGAGTGACTTAAACTACATGTAAGCGATCAGATGGAGTTCATTTTAGGACTGTTTAATGGAATTATAAAGTCTGCATTTTTAGACAGACAAACCTTTCCATAGCTTGAATCAAGTGCATGTGCAATGCTTCCTGCCACGGCTCCACCCTGCAAGATAAAAAGAAAATAACAGAAAAACAACAAGGTTATATGATTAAGAAACATTACAAAATCAGTAAGGCAAGGTCTTCTTGTCTGTATTAATTAGAAACATAAAGTTTGCATAATGAAATATTTTCATTTCCTACAGACAAATCTCTCTGTAGAGAATTATGAAGAGATATTCAAGATCAAAACTTATCCACAACTTGAGTTTGTAAATTAAAGTTTCATATAGAGAGGGATTTGTCTTCAGGTGCTATTTCTTTTTAGACATCTGGCATACAATAAGGGAATGAGTGTTTAATTGGAGAAGAGCTACCAGTAAGTACTGAAGCAGCAAAGAAATACTGGGTAATGAAACAAGTAAAGTTGAGTACAGTAAGCAAATTCAACATATATAACACCTTTTAAAAAATGTATATTGTATACATATATAAAAATCCTTTTATATAAATTATATATATTCAGTACAATCTTTTCTTGATGAAATACTTCTAGTAGATTTAGTCTATTTCAAGAGGATAAAGGTTCACAACACCGTTAAGGACACAAATAATTGGATAAGTAATTTGTTCAGGGTGTACCTGTGCATTGCTCAAAATGTACTTATATTTAAAGTTTTCGTGTCAACTAGTGAATGCACATGTACTGAAGCATGGTGTGTTTTCGATCTTTTCTTCAGTTAAGAAACAACACGTAGTACACCCAGGTTATAAACAGTACAGACTTACTACAGCAATGCACTTACTTTTGCCTTCTGTAATGTATGCAGTGGAACTAGTCGAGACAAAAGAGACCAAAGAGCGGGATTATCAGGGTTACTGGGGAAAAAAAAAAGCATATTAGATTATCTCGTTTAAAAATGAATCCTGTCTTCTGCGACTTTGTAGGCAGCTGCTGTAAATACCAAATAGATCTTTTGTTTTTAGAAAGAAGACTAAATGCAGTTGTAAATGGATGTGTCTAGTAATTTAAAACAAAAAAACAGCACTGGTATTATAGTACTGGCTAAAGAAATAAAGTGTTTAATACGCAAATTGACATTCATGGGAAGAAAATGGACAAACTCAAAGACTACAGGTTTGGTCCTCATAGTCTTAGGAACAAGGAATTTTAACTGCAGTTTTGGGGAAAAACGTTGTTTGAAGTATAGCTTATGAAATCACCTTGAAAGAGTGTAAGGTGTGGCTTGTTTGAAGGCAATAATTAAAATTCCCCCTTCCCGTAATGCCTAGGTTACTCAAAACACAAACTCAGACTTCTATTTAAGGGAACGAACTGCTTCAGCTGCTGCTAAATATTAAGAAAAAGCCCTAAACATTTTCTTGGTTGAAAGGTCTGGTAAGCAAGATGAAGAATGCTTTTATAGCACAGTGAACCGATCTAACTAGCAAAGAAGTCACCAAAACAAAATAGAAAAAAAAAAAAAAAACACCATACAAGCCATGAAGTTTTTGCCACTTGATACCTTAGGTCAGGCAGAATAAAGCAAACTTCTGTCTGCTGATTCTACTATCTTAAATGAGCCACCCTGATGTTTGAAAAACTTTCTTTTTTAAGAGAAGAATGCTGCAAATGAGTTTTGCTTACTGATCAGTATCAATAAAGCAACACGAGGCAATCTAAATATTAACAAAATACGTACCTATGTATTGCTTTTGAGACTTCTCTCTGGACTGCCACATTTCTACCTTGTAATGCATAAACAGCAGACGCAATAAGGCACCTTTCATAAATTCCATCTTTTCCTTTCTCGTGCTTTAGTAATTCTTTTAAGGCTGCTGTCGCAAGTGTAACGTCCTGCTTTACCAGTCCCAGAGTGCACAAAGCCTTCAGACTTTCTGTACTAGGTTCCTTTAATGAGCTGTTCAATCAGAGGGAGAGGAGACATTATTCTGGAGCAGAAATGAAACTTACCGTCAATATTGCAGTACTTGATGGTTTAGAGTCCTCTTGCTCCTATCACATAGGATACACTGAATTAACACTATGAGATGCTAGAACAAGCTAGACCAGAAAAAGCCAGAAATGAGCCTGCTGCATAGAACTATTCTTTCACTTTGGCTGTTCTGAGAAATTAAACCTTGTTTACATCAAGATTTCTTCCTACTTAGTGTACTTGGAGCATGCTTTCCACCATCGATTAGTTTTAGTATCAGTACTAAGTTATGCTATTCTGTTCACTGTGGAAGAGAGTTTAACCTCATCTCAACACTACTCCCAGCTTTATTGGAGACCTACTAGCCACAGTGAATGACTTTTTTCTGCAAATTATATAGTATAGCTGGAGAACTCCTAACTCAAATTAATCCGTATTGTGCAAACTTTGACTTTGCACAATACAGAGAGCTCATTACAAACAACCAAAATCAAAGATGTTAGCTGATGTACTAATTGAAGGTATTCTTACAACAAGGGTAATTCAGTAAGTGACAATACAAATCAAAAGGAGGCCAGAAAAAAAGAACAGAATAGGGCATGGCAAGAGTAATTAGGAGATACTTAATTGTCATGTCCTATTACACAACTGCAGAAAGAAATGCTGCCTACTTTCACTTATCAGGTGACCACAATAAGGTCAATCAAGCTTTTCTAGAATATTTTTTATAAATAATAGTCTTTAACTAATAATTAATCTTACGTAATTTCTGCATTTGAAAGAAATGCAAGAATGTGAACATCCTATTTTATACTTTGTTTTCAGTCCCTGGCAAAAAAGAAATCCCACCAGCTGTTACATGCAACCTTGAATAGCCAACACCAAGCATGTCAGCTGGTGCAAAGGCATAGTAAGAATGAGTAAGAAGTTACTCTATCACACTAGCTACAGAGACATTACCAAAATCTCTGTGCTAAGCTGTCCATGAAGAAGGAAGAAAAAGGAATCTTGCTCAGTGCCCTACCTAGGCCCTTCAAGTTCCCCTGCACAAATTCCTACTAACGAAGACCTGTGATTAGAATGTACAGGTCTCTTTTCCTCTTACTAAAATCCACTGTATAAATTTGCAACATTGTGCTTCAGATTTAGATCTGAACATATTCACTGTAGTGTGTACTTTTCTAAAGCATTAACTAGTTTTTTGTTATTATTTTAAACACGAATGACTACCATCATATAGGAAATTCTCACTGTTGATGTTAAGGACAAAAAACAGAACTCTGCAGTGATTAATAGGATGTACCAGCTCCCTAGCTAATTAGTTTGCTAACTCATCAGTTACTCAGCCTTTAGCGTAGTCGTGAATCTTCACTGTTTCAGTAACTTCATGAGTCTTCTGTCAAGATAGGGAATGTACAGCCATTACTGGAATTCTCTGTTGACAGGATTGATCATGAGGCCCCCAACAAAAGTGACTTTAGCAGTACAATAAAGCATCACACACTGATTGTTATTCCCTCCACTCACCATTTAAACAGTAGCGTCTTTGCAGCATCCACTTTGTTCTGCTTATACTCTATTATTGCCAAGGCAGTCAGGATATGTGCTTTGTCTTGTTCAGACTCGGCAACAGACAAGGCTTTCTCATAGGCTGGTGAAAAAAAAAGACTTAGAACTGAAGAAGAAGGGAAGAAAATACCTTGTTCATAAAGCCTCTGGAAAGGCATGATATTAATACATACACACACTTTGGTTTCAGGTTAACTACATTTTCATGCCTCACGTCATACTGCAGAACACACAACTAAGACAATATAAAGCAAGAGTAGGTTGGAAAATGCCAAGGTTGTTTACAGACTGTTTAATATGTAGCAAATGGAAATAAATCGGAAAAGTAGTGCAGGGATACCCAGAGAAAGGCGTAACGAGTGCAGTTTAAAGATTCCCCTATGACAGTATATTTATGAAATAGTATTTGAGATAGGCAGACAACTCCAGTCAAAAACAGAGTTCTCTAAAATGCTGAGGGGGCTGCTCTACTGTGACTGCTTACACTTCTGCACTGGTAGTTCAGTACACCTCTTTGTGAAGTCTCACACCTCGGCAGTGTAGAACAAGACAATTACTTACATTACTTACAAATGACTTACATTTATTACTAAAGCTAAAGTGTTTTGTACACCACATTCATCTCCTACCCAGAACTGATCTTCCCAGGAAAGCCATTTCATGATAGTGAGAGAAGCTAAGAGCACAAGAGGTTAATGGACAAGAATTAAACAGTTATAGAAATGTAGCTTCCCTGAGTACCTTTGAATAGTTCTAGCACTCAATAGCTAAATGATTAAAATAGCTACAGAAATTGTACTTATACATCGGGACTGAAAGAGTGAAATAATCTCAGCTAGAGCTAGGTTGGTTAGATGAATAAACTTTGTCATTCTAAGAAGTGCCCCGTAGTGCTTTGACTTAGGCAGATGTTTACCTTTAAAACTTTCTTGTAAGAGTCCCTTCTTGAAGTAGGCTAATGCTATCCCCACAATGCCATCAAAATCAGTTAGAGGTATTGATGTATAAACCTCAATGGCTTTATCACATTCACCAATGGCACTGTGAAAAAAAAACACAACAATTGTTAGTATGAAGGATGTAGCAAGAGCTGTTATAATTCAGAAAAGCTGTCCACGCAGCTGAGTATGTTTTGAACAGCCGTTGTAAGCACACATCTGGAGAAGTGCAGGAATAGGACAAGAATGTGCAATATTTCTTGCCCTCCTCCTGTTACAGCAGTTACTCTCTCCAACTATCTCTTGCATGAAAAATAGTTGGTGGGGAAAATGTGCAAGATAGCTATATGTAAAGACGTAGCTTGTCAGCACAATGGAATAGGGAGGGAGAGTAAGAAAATTGCAAAGGTGAAAAAATAAAACGAGAAAAATCAAATCAAAGCATGCACATGCACACACAGGCAAGTGTACATACACAAATAGATACAGAATTCTTGTTCTAAGGCCACTATGGAAGAAATTATGCAGGAATACATTATTAGAACTAGTTATTAGTTATTGAACTGTTAAGTCTTGTGTAAGTTGCACACAGGAATCACCATGCACACAGAGTGGAGTTGAGACTATGGAAAACCAAAGAGCTGCTTCGGAAGTCTTCTCTGAAATTTAAGAATGAATTACTACATTATCACAGCCTAGGTATTCCAGCTACGTGCACAGAAAATTAAGAATACATTGTTTCCCTATAGCATTGACAAAATCTAATGAGCAAAACTTGAGCCATCTCACATCAAAGAATAGTTTGAAAGTCTTCATCTGTTAACACTGGCGCCCCTGCCTTCCATCAGAACTCAAAGCAAATCATGAGGTCTTTTCCAACATTAATGATTCTATGATTCCATTAAGGGAACTCAATTGTGCGTAGGGTTGCAGCAGAAAGGTCACGTGCATACAACATCCTAACCACGCATGCTTCAGGTCATACAAGTGAAAACAAATTCAAAAGGCAGGTAGAAAGGACTTCTAATAAACCTTAAAGCAGCTGTCTTACTCAAACTAAGCATACCTGAATCCAGAGTGTGAAGATCCTAAAAAACAATTTACCCTGGAGATTGTACAGCTACATTGTTTAGACTCTATTTAAGGATCAGAGTGGAAGGGAATCACTGGTATGTTATGAACTGCCAGGAGGTAGAGCAATTCCTTTAAACTTGGTTTTGGTATAGCACCCATTTCTGGAGCACATACAGAGTTCAGTCAGACTTGTCTACAATTAAGAATGACGTTGAATAAATGTTTTTCCCTGTCGACCTTTCACCATTTGGCCTCACACAAGTTTTTCACCACTGCATTCATTACATCCAAAGCTGAAGCTAGGGGCTGGAATAAGTACGTCAACAAGCACTTACCACAGCGATCTGCCATAGTTTTGCATAGCTATTTTGTATTTCTCAGTATCCTCAGTGTTTTTCAGCAATGAAGCGGCCCTTAAAATAATCACAATTAAGAGTAATTATCATAGGACTATAACACGAGTATTCTGACGTTAGTTTTCAGAGCAGAATGGACAAGCGTTTTACGCAGAAATCTTTTTATGCATAAGCACAGAAAGCACAGAGCCAATCTTACAAAGTTTAATGCATCACCAAGCAAGCTCTCCAAATGTGGTTTCCTTCACCACCCTCCTCTACCATTTGAAAAGAAAAAAAACTCTTGACATTAATCAGTATAGAGACCAACAAAACAAAACAAAACCCACAAACAAATGAACAACAACAAAAAAAAACACCACAGAAAGAGAGATGCCATACACTGAATTAGCTAAATGTCCTAGTCAGACACTCGGCCTTGGAATGACTTTATTTCTCCTTGTTACTTGTGTTCTACATTTCCAAACTTGATATAAGAACATCCCCACATCCCCCTTGCAGTACAGTTAGTTGAAATGTACTGCTGAGTTGTTGAAAATAAGGTTTAGTGCAAGAAAAGAAAAGCCTTTATAGAAAATGAGGACAAGGAGCTTCTGTCAGTAAACATTCCAGTATGTATAACTCACCTCTCATAAGCATCTTTTGCCTGCCTTTTTAGATCCATATACTCATTCAAGTAACCAAGCATTGTGAAAGCAGATGCATCATCTGGATTTCTTTCTAGAAAATCAGAATTGACAATATAGGAGAACGTAATTAGAAAGAGCTGTGAAAAGTATTAGAAAAAACACTGCTACATTGATGCTACAGTACGCGTATATACAAAAAGCACTTTGCCAAGTGGTTCGGTCAGTTGCTCACTGGAATTATTTGACAAGCTGCAAACAAATAAAGAAGACGTACTAAGACCACAACATGACATCAGGCTAGCGCAAAAGTGTTTGAACTCTTACGACACAGTATTGATGCGCCCAATATATTTTATTTGTTTCAGCCCACACTGTTTTGTTGTGGTTTGTGTGTCCTTTTTTGTAATGAAAAATCAAATTACTCAGCTTGTACTGACTCTAGTAAGATACTAGTAGAACCTCATGGTTTATTTTATTTATTTTCACTACTACAACATTGAAAGGCTTGTCAGTAACTAAAGTTATCAGCTGCCACCTCAGTTCTAACGGTTTTCCCTAGACCTGAAAGGGGAACGTAGGCCTTTCTTGAAATCTGCTTAGGGATTTTACAAATGCCTTCTCACGCTTACCTCATTTTAAGTGCTTGCAACTTAGTTTGTACCTCTAAAAATATCAGCAATGGATATACTTAGTCCAAGGATATATTTACAGTAAGAGATGCAGATTAAAGAAAATCCACACTTGCTCTATCCACCTTCTGGGCTAAATATACACAAGCTCACCACAACATGGAGGCTACACTGGCTTGAAACCATGCCCAATAAAGTTTTCTGTCTCTTACTGAAGTTTAACACTATTGTGTGCTTCGGGTTATGAAGTTTTACAGCATCCTAACGTATGGCACACGGGCAGAAAAGCTAGCAGCTATCTGCATAGACACAGATATACTCAAGTGCAGTCAGATACCAGACACCTGATGGCAAGTATAACAAGGCTGTGGTCCTCACTATGCTCAGTTTCTGAAACAAAGTCTGGTGGAATGATAGAACTCATACCTATTTTGTTCCAGTGCATTTATAAAAAATCAGTAGCCAATTAACCCCATTTTGTCTGCTTGATTTACAAAATAAAAGCCTAGTCCAGCTGAATCACTCTCTGCTAGACCTTGTACAGAAGTAGACATTCAACACATCTCTTAGTCAGACTTGGCAATCCAGAGAGGCATTTACGTTACCTACCTGTATATTTGGTCATTACCACCTGAGCTGCTGGAATAGCATTCATTTGAACAATGTTGTACAGATACGCCTCTGTATTTCTGTTGCTTTTATCCTGCAGCGTTGAACAAACCCAGTGGGCATAGCCTTTTGCTCCCTCAGTCTCAGGAAATAAAAAACAAAACAAAACAAAAACAAAACAAAAACACAAATTGAGAGTCATTAAACCTGCTCAAATATCACTGAAGCGCTTAAAGATCATGGTAATTCTTTGTTTTAACACAATCTTGGTTAAAAGTCTATGTAATTGTTAAGGAGTAGAATAAAACACTAAACTGCATTGCTGCAAACAAAAATTGTCCTTTGGGCAAAAAGAACTCTCATATTTACATATCACTTATGACATACTGGAGGGATAACAAATGAGGGAAGTTTAACAGAATGGAAAGTCCTCCACTTTCTTAGAACCCAGGGTACTGGCAGTATCCTTGCTCCTTCCTGTTTATGCCTCCAATTTATGCCTTTGATCTCTGTCCAGTTCTGTGAAGCATCAAGAGTTTTTTTTTCACAACTTATGGAGCAGAGTTCTTGGATCACTGGGACTAAAGCACTTAACAAAATAACTCTTTGCCATTCAGTGCCAGCACAGGCCAGGAACACCAACGTGGAATTCAGACAATCCCCTTTAGAACAAGACTCTAGCTGTCCCATCATTAAAGACACCTATTTTAAAAAAATATACATCACCTAACTAGACAGATCAGTTATGAAGAATCTTCAGTACAATATAACTGTTACACTTACATGCATGCTAAGTTCAGTTGTGTGCCTGAAGAGATCCATGGTATCATAGCTGCCAACCGTTTCCGCAATAAGAGCCTACAGAGAAGCAAAGGTTCCTGTGGTCAGGTATTAAAAAATTATGACATTGGCAAGAGCCTCAGTACACATTACTTCAGGCACATATTAGGTAATTAACACAAAAATAACTTATGTTCTCATGCTCTTGAAGAAATTATGCGCTGTTTTCTTGAGATTCCACCTGAAATACTGCATCCAGCTCTAGGGCCCCAGGATAAGGACATGTACCTGTTGAAGAGGGCCCAGAGGAGGCCACAACAATGATCAAAGGGCTGGGGCACCTCGCCTACAAAGAGAGACTGTGAGAGTAGGGCTTGTTCAGCCTGGAGAAGAGAAGGCTCCAGGGTTTGATGGGGCTCTGGGGAACCTGGTCTAGTGAGAAGTGTCCCTGACCACAGCAGGCAGTTGGAACTAAATGAGCTTTAAGATCCCTTCCAACCCAAACCACTCTCTAAGAATAAAATGAACACTACAAAGAGGGCACAAGTAGTCTCCACTGCATCAACACTTGACACTTAAGGTGCTGGGCACCTGCTTTACATTTTTCAAGACAAAGACTTTCTTGCATGTGTTAGTTCCACTTATAACAACATTTGACAGGGGCTGAATTTTGACATCATGTCAGTAGTCCTTCCTTAGAATCCGGTTTCAATTAGATATTATTAGCAGGTCAACAGCATGGGATTATTGAGTGCACCTACAGCAATCACAAATGAGTCATGACTACTTCTACTATTCACAGATGGCCTCGATACCAGTGGGAGCATATCCAATCCGCAGTGGTAGGTGGAGGAAGGCACCTCCCAGGATGTAAGAGCTGCTTTTGCACCAGGTACATTAGAGATTTACTGTTTTTAACAGCGAAGACAGAAAGGGGGACACTGAGAAGTGCGTTAAACAGTGCCGTTTAGTGAGATAGTCATACAGCAGAAGCCAAAATAGCTAGCATCTTACGAAGATGGTACTTCGTTAAGAACACTTAATAATAAGCTTCAGAGCACAAAAGTGATTTTTTTTTAATAGGTAATTTCTTATACAACTTACAATTACATTAGCCACAAATACATCTATATAAAGATACGTGATTAATGTAGCTTCCATTACATACCAATACCAAGAAGAAAAGGGTCCCATCCACCCCCACAGGAAGCAGCTGCTCCCTCTACTTAAAATCCTATGAGAACAAGCTTAAGTGACAATTCTTAGGACGGAGTGTAAAACCCCTCTTGCACTAACAACTGGTTAAGATTTTTTCATATCTTACCTGCCCAATCCAACACAGTAGGTAAGAGGGCTCCAGAGACTGGGCTACCTTGAAGGCTTCATGAGCTTGCTGCAGAACCAAAGATAATGATGGTGTTCAACTGTCTGGCATGGTAACACATCACTTTTGAGTATTCATAGTTAACATGCAGTAGTATTAGAAGAGATTTTCATGAATGAAATTAGGTCACTACTAAAAAATAGCTGATGTGCTATACAGAACAACATATTACCCACAGAAATAAAGCAGTTTAGTCTTCTCAAAAGTAAAATATAAAAATAAAAATATTTACAAGCTCAAAGCTCCTCTCCCTTCCAAATAAAATTCCTCCTCCTTGTTCTGAGGAAGAAGCTACATTAACTGTTGGAACAATTAATATTTTAAAATCAGCCGTTTAGAGGATCCAGATTTTGAAATTTGCATTTCTTTCATGTAAACAGTTTGACACATTCTGAAAATTGTTAAACTGATTACCACCCATAAGTCATAATTTTCCCTCAAGATTGCACATGTTCATTGTTCTTCCCTTAATGTGGCAGAAGGTGAACAAAGCCCTAGCCTGAGTAGTCTTAGCAGTAAGGAGTTTGTACTATTAAATTATTTTTACTAAAAATAAAGCTTGACCATCACATTACAGAAAATAAATTGCTGAAATTCTGACCAGCTATAGGATAGCATGTAGTTCTAGGTGCATGAAAACCCTGGACTTCACTTAACAGCAGTTCCAATTTTTATTCAGAGAAGCTCTAAAGCTTATACAGAACTATGGCAAGTCATGTACCACATTACTGAGCAGAAAGTAGCTACCTACAGGAAACCCAGAAACTCAAAGTTTCAGTTTGTGACTAAAAGAGTTCCCGGTCAAACCTGCTGTGAGTTGGCTTGATTCAGTCCTTCTGAACAGTTGTTATTCCACTTAGTCATTTGGAGAGAAACTTCAGCAATTTAGAGTAAGTTCACTTAACTGTATCCACTCCAGAACAAATACTTAATTTGTGTGACTCAAGAAAGATGCTGATTTTATTTCATTCAATGCAAGTATGTTTTTTGAATCTGAGAGGTACACTCTCCACCATTAGCCCACACTCTCACCCTACTATATTCCTCTTAAAAAAAAAAAAAGTGGGAAGGGAAACCACATTTGAGAAAGGGGGAAAAAAGTTACCTCAATGTTTCCAGTTATTAGATACAATACCCCCAAGTTGGTCCAGGCAAGAACATTCTAGGCAGAACAAATACAAGTTAAAACCAAGGTATTAGTGCTGTGTTCTAAAAAAAGCATGACGCTGCATCAGGGGAAGAAAAGTTTCAAATGCCCACTTGAAACAGATGGCAGCTGCCTACAGCACTTACCGTTTGCTCAGCTTGAACAGATTTGATGAACGAATGTTGAGCAAGAGCATAATTCCCAATAGCTGGGGGAAAAAAAAAAGGAGAGCTAGATCTAACTGAATTTCATAAACACCATTAGTCAAGTTGCCTTCTAATTGAGAATATTATGCAGCTAGGGGTCTCACTAAAGACTTACCACTACAGGAAGCAACCACACCAAGTGCATTCCAATAAAGATGATTTTTGCTGTCAAGCCTCACAGCTTTTTTGAGACACTGGAAGAAAATCAAATGTGAATTGAATTACTAGATTATCAGAAATTAAGATTTTATGCACTAACTTATCCAGAGATTTAGGTTTTACTGAGGACATAGAGGTTAAGAAGAGAAACAGCAAAGTGGATGTAAACTTTAAAGAATGCAACAGAAAAACAGGCAGTACCTGTAAAGATTTCTCTAGCAGTTCACTGATCTCATTCATGTCAGCATCCACTGCTGTGAGGTGCTCTGCTTGTCGATAATAATTTATTCCAAGATCACACCATATGTTAGGCAAAGGCATCAATTTTAAGGCTCTGCCGTAACACCTACGGAAACATGAATCACACAAGTATTATTCTGAGCCTCCCTAACAAGAAGAGCAGAAAGCTGAAAAACACTTGAGTGCTTAAAAACCCAAACCAAACAAATATGCATAAATACAAACAAAACCAGACAAGAATGAAAATCCTATGACAACTAATCTTCATTCAGACAGCTATCTTCACAGAATCCATCCTGGTCTGTATTACCCACCACTTGTGAAACTATAGATGTGCAATACATCAAAGTTATGTCAGGTGCAATATGCATATCTTTAATTAAAACAAACATCAGCCATTTTCAGAGTTAATCAGACTTTCCCTAGGAAGTATTTTGACTACACGTATCATTGTTGAGATTTTCTAAGGAGATACATTTCCAGCCTGTCTTAACTAACACATCCAGCTGCACGACGCTCGTAAGGAGCCACAGAAGAGGCTACAAGAAAACTGTAATTATTTCTATTTCCTCTAGCTCTATTATCATGCACTTCCAGGGCTAGGAACGAGGAATTCCGTCTTCCAATGTAATTTAGATCCCATAACTAGGGCTCAAATTGATGACTGTTTTGCACGAAAGAAGTACAGACATAAAGCTTACAGTATTATCTTGGGCTTTAACAATCCTGGGAGAATGGGCTAACTACTACTGCAACCACTCCATTTAAAGTAGCACAATTTGTTGAATGACAGACATGATATAGCCGTGCTCTGGGGACAGAACCAAGGAGAAGAGCAGGTCCTAAATGAAGTGTTGAGAGCCACTGTGGCAATCCAGGGAACATACCCTGAAATGGAGTGGTATAATTTGAAAGAAGCATGATACCCTCTTTACCTCCTCATTAATCATCACTAAATATCCAGGTGATAAAGACCAGCATTTGATTCATTTTCTAGAAATATGAGTCTAAAACATTTGAGACTCTACAGTGTGCACACACATGTAGAAGAACTTGACAGTAAAAAAAAAAAGAATTATTACCTTCCTCCCAGTCTGAGCAGCTCATTTTTCTTCAGCACCTGTTTGCCTTCGTTTTTACCCAGAAGCAATCCTAGGACTTGAACATTCACTTTGGCTGGTGAAATAACATGCACACTAGTACAGGTATCTCCAAGCAGTTTCCAAAGGCAAGACACATCAGGACGGTGCTTTGTTGCCCTGTAAATTGGTATTTAAGAAAACCCACTAAATTATCTGTTCAGACACTGCTATACCCTTTCCTGAAAGAAAGTTTACTGCTTTGAATAGTGGCACAAACTCTAATTAAGCGATGGGCTGCTTGACTTCTTATTATTCTGTTTTCTTGCTGCTCAATCTGTAGTTTTAAAAGTTAAAAGTTATCATAAAGAGAGAAACTACAAAATGCTAACATATTCCAATTTTGTGGAGACTAAGTCTGTTCTGAAAATTACCTGTTATCTATCAAAACATCAGCTGACAACACTAACTTTTGGATTTCAGAACACTATCATTTATATTGCAAGACATGAGACATCTGCAGAAACCTAGCGGACCTTCTCCTATACCAACGATTATCCCAAGGTTCGATTTAGGCCACTAAAGCATTCTGCCTGATAAGCAAAACAGTACGATTGAGGAAGGTAAGCTACAACTGCCTCTCATCCACCGTTTTTGGTAGAAGTTTCCTTCCTTCCACCCATATACACAGGATGACAGCTGGAGTGAACTGTGTGCGACTTCACACTTGTGTTATAACCAAAGGACTCTGTGTCTTTAAACATGAAAAAGAAAACTCTAATTACCATTCACTCCGGCAGCCTAAATCCACAATGCATTATTCAAACCATTTTCTCTAAACACTTTCTTGTACATTAGAAGCCCAGCCCATTTGACTTAGTGTAACTGAAAGTCCTAAAACTCTTAACTCTTCTTCAAACCACAAGCCCAGTGGAGATGAAATAACAGAATGTTTAGTACTAACCTTGTCAAAAATTCAAGAGCCTGCTCTATGTAATTCACAGCCTTCCTATCAAGGTACTCATCCAGGGCTGATTTTGCCAGCAAGAGGTAGCACTCACCAAGTCCTGAAAGAAAGACAAAAATATCCTCTATGAAAATAGATGCTTCCATGTAACTGCCTGATAAAGGAGGTGAGGTGGTATGAGAAAAGACTGCTCCATGTTATGCTTTATGCCCTACATATACCATGCCTAATCAAAAAAATCCACAACCAAACTCACTGTGTGGCTCACAAGAGAGTTTGCTTTGACCCCTTCCTCAGTAGCATGAACTGTAGAATAATCTGAATATTAAAATAAACTTGTGAAATTATAAAAAATATAGCATTGAAACTTTGGGTTTGTTTTCAAGAATTAACTAGAGCACTCATGTGAGAGGTGCTCTGCACTGCTAAGTCTGACAAATACAGCTATATTCAGTTCGCACTTTAGTCAAAAACGTTATCAAATCATTGCCAAATATAAAAAGAAGTAATATCAAGGTAGGAAAAATGGGAAGTTTTTTTTAGAACTGGCTGAAACCACGATTATTTAATCCTATTCAAGAATTTACTTCATATGGGAATAAACGCAATTAAAGAAACTGCATCTAATACCCCCATTTTTATTATTTCAGAAACAGCAGGATACCGCCTGAATTATAATCTTTACATGCTGGTATCTGCAGTTATTCTGTCTGGCAGTAAGTCACTGGATTTGAGCCTCGTTAATTCTCAGTATTTTTTTTTCCCACAGTTCTGAAATTATGTTCCTCATACTTTAGTCCCCTCTATTTATATCAAACTAAAAATCGAAGTAGGTACCATCTCTCTATGCAGATTTTGACAAACAATTAACATCAATAACACTGTGACAAACGCAGACCGTATGAACTAGATGCAGCCATTCTGTGAGACTCTGGTGGTGCCCTCACTAGGTATTTGTTCTGACCACACAGATGTCCCAAAGACATAAGCTCTTCAGATATCAAGAAGCTGCAATCTAAAAGTAAAACTGATTTGATTCCCTGAAGTTCAGAATCAAGAGATATGCTGGAGCAGAGGTGAACAAACTTATTATTCAACAACATAAATAAAAAATGCACAGAAAAGACGCATTCAAGCAACATCAGTATATTCTCTCATCTGCCTTAAGACTACGCTTCTAACAGCTCAGTTCAGAAACTGTTTATTTTTTGATCAAAACCGTATGGCAAGTAAACTTGTGTGTATTTTGTGTATCAGCTTACAGTCACCTGAAAATCAAAGGCCTTTTACACAAGGAACACTAACTTAAAAATTCATACCAGAACCACGCAGCAGAAAGCTTGATTTCAGATGGACGTATAGAGTGAGAATGCCTGAAGATTAAGAGGCATTGAAAACGTGAACAAAACAGTTATTGATTGGCTAGCAAAATTTTATATACTCCCCATGTTATATAACCTGAGAACAACAGTTCACTTTCACTATGACCAGGACTCCATGCTCTACCCTTCTACCCTTTTCCCAACTACATACTAAAGCAAAACTATCCTTTATGTAGGCAGACCTAACTACATCAGACGTCACAGCCTCTTCATGAGGCTCAAGCACTAGAGGTAGACGGGGAAAGACCTAAAATTTTCAGATTCAGACACATTACCTTTCAATGCAGGCACATACTCTTCTGTCTTCTTTAAGATTTCTTGATAGGTAGCTATAGCATTTTCGTATTTGCCTAGGATCTGCTCAACTGCTGCAGCTCTGTAAATGCTGTATACAAGCTCTGGGTTCAGTTCACTGGCCTTCTTGAAGGCTTTTAGAGCTGTTGCATAGCTACCTCTGCCAAAGTAAGCCTCCCCTAGAGACTCCCAGCAGTTGGAATCCTTTGGATCAGCCCTGAGAGCTGCCTGCAAACTGAAGATATCAAGATTTAATTTATTTCAATCAAATGTGATAACCAGTTAACAAAAACAAATTATTTCCTTGTATTGTATACAGGCAGAACACAACCACACAGTTATATAGAACTTTTAGAAATTGCATTATAGTGTTTTTATCTTCATAGAATGCATTATAAAAGTTTAGGCATTGTACCTAATTTTGGCTCATTATTCAGTGTTATAGAGCCTATGACAAGCCTGTCACTAGGCTTGTTAGCATGGATCACCGCTATCATGACAAGACTGCATTGTGCTAATTCCAGAACTGGAGACAGATACAGCTTGCTCAGGCCCATTTCCCACTGTTTAGTACAAGCCATCTTGTAATTAGCTAACTTAATTTCAAAAATCATGAAGATCAAGGATTGTTTTACAGGGATTCACAGAAAACAGCTTAAACCAACCACGAGTTCTCTTACTCGGCCACTGCTTGTGACGGCTGACCAGTTCTGAGGTAGTAAAGTCCACGATGAAGCCAGGCCCATTTTATGGTACCAGCATTTGCTTTTTCAGTTACTTCATTCAAGATTGACAGAGCGGTATCCTAACAAAGCACCAAAAATGCCACATTAGTAAACAGCTGTATCTAAAGAAGAACGTCATTGTTTAAGAAGAATACCCCCAAATCCAGCAAACCATTAAACTGTCTAACTTGTTAGTTACTGTAATGAAGAAACATTACACGGGCTTTTTAAAGCTGGCAGGCTGAGTGGCAGAGTAAAGGAGGAAATTATCACATCTGAAGATGTGATTATTTCTTATGTATATGCCTTCGCAAATAGGCAACTTGATTTTCTAACTAGATAAGGTTACACGTCTTTGCAGTAAGTCAGATACTCAGTCTGTTTCTCCAGATATTCCAATAGTCTGTCAAAGTGTGGGCTGCTTTCTTGCTGTAATATCAGACTAAGAACTTTTTACACAATGCTGTGAAAGAAATATTTGTTTAAAATGTTCCGATGACTTTGTATGCTTTTTCCGAAAGGAGCAAGGGGGAGGATGGAGAAAGAAATGGCACAAGTTAAATATGAAGAGAAAACTTTCTCTTCATGTAACCTACTGAAAAAAATCTTCCCATCTGAATCACATATGTGATGACTACAACGTTATGCTTGCTTCCCCCACCTTTCTCCCCAGATAGGTTTAAATCAGAATTGAAGCAGAGACTTGAAGCAGATTCAGCTACGAAAACTGCTAAGCAATGACAGAACATCTGTGTTTTTTTTTCTGAGATCTTATTCTCAAATACTGAAGAAACCTGAAGTGGTTGCTCAAAGAGCAGGATTAACAGAAAAGCAAGACACCCATTAGCCAAGGCCCTGAATATGCAATACCATGTCTCCAAGTTCCACACTTAAGTCTACAGCTGCTGTTCCAGATTCTTCATCAGTTCCATCCAGTTCAAAAGCCTTTTTATAGCAACCACGAGCTCTACTTTTGTCTCCAGCAATGTCTCTGTAGTAGTTACCTAAATAACAAAAGACACTTCCCAAGTAGCTGTCCAATTTTGCAGCCTATAAAGAAACATGAACACAACATAAGAGCACCTTTTGAAGGATTAACAGATGGGCAGGTCCAGTGATAACTACTTGTACAATCTCTGCTTATCGACTTACTTAAGCACCTTCTGTGATACATCTGAGTATTTAAAAGATTACTGGAGCTTTAAATATTTGCAGAATCTGCCACAAACCTTCTGTACAAAATGTTTTGTGCCATGCGTACTAACAAGCTAGATGTGTTGGGAACAAACAATTCCATACTGCATCCCATCAGTTTTACATTCCACTCAGTTTCAGTCATACCACATTACATCACAGTTAACTCTAGCATTTTCTAAAGTTTGAGTTCCCTTTTTAAGCACATTTGGCAGATTTGTTTATACTTAAGAAACCACAGCCCCCAAGCAGCATAACAGCTACGACAATAATAAAAAAAGCTCATACAAAGTAATTTAGAATTAAGACTATTGTTCACTTCAGATACGTTGCCCACTGTACTCTGCTGCTAATGAACTGTAAACAGTAGGTGATGATATGAGTTGCCCATACCTGCTATTAATTTACAGTGACTTTACAATACCTAGATTCCTATTTTCTAACTTCCAAATTCTCAGTAATGATGCCAGAAAATCTTTTGGATTACGTTCTTGTCTATGTGCAGGGAAAAAGCCACAACCAGCAAAAAACAAATGATCAGGAACATCATATAATCTAGTCGGGCTTTGCAGGCTTACTTCTGTGGATACACACTGAAACTTTAACACCATTCTCTTTTCCAAACCCTTCCTTTTCACCCCCCCTCTACATTTTCAAACATTTCTCCCTCCACATTTCAAAATGTCTTCAAAGCTCCACACTGTTCACCTACAGGCCTCAACTTTACAGCCCTCAAGGAAAGGGGATTGAAAGAACCACTACTACTTTTGGCTATACCAAAGACCTCAAGATTTAGGTGAACGGAAGAAAACAAAAACAGGGAGATTCTAAGTAATTGCACAGCTCCCTTTGATGTATTTCTTCACAGCTGAATGTAGTTTACAGGCTCTGGAGGCCTGTAAACAGTAACAAACGGAATATTCCAGTGTCTAATTCCAGTCAGGAATAATTTCTGTATTTCATTTCCCATATAGGAAAATGCTAATCTACATGAATAGTTGAAGAAGCTTTTACCTTCAGGAAGTGAGCGAGTGTTTTTCCTTTGTCTTTTTTTGTCTCATCACTCATGAACCAATAGGTGAGCCCCAGGTACTGATGATACTCCGCAGTTTCAGCCCTTCTTTCAATGGCGTTTTGAAAACTAAATAAAAGGAACAAATTAGATCAGGAAAACCCTCAGAAGCCGAACAATATTATGATCTATTTTCCACCACATTTCCCTGTTAAAAAAAGAAAAAAAAAAAAGGTTTACCTTCTTTCTGCCTGTTCATACTTCTTTTGAGAATAATGGATGAAACCCTCAAGAGCATGGGCCTCAGCCAGATCAGGGTGTGACAACAGAAGCTCTTGTGAAATCTGCAAAAATATGTCATCCTTCCCTAGTTATTTCTGTATGGAAATAAGAGTTCTACTTAGCTTACAGAAGGACTACAGAGCACTAACCTTTGAAGCTTGATCCAGTAAACCTTTGTTCAGATAAGCCCGACCTTTGGTAGCTAAAACCACTGGATCACTGCTTGCACCCATGATCTGGAAGATCAGGTAATAGATACAAACAAATTATTCTTTTCACACACTAAGAAATCAAAGGTGTCAAAAGCAGGTGTTCTACATGAAGACAAGAAAACACTGAGCGAGGAGACCACCCTTGAGGAGCCTCAGACAGAATTTTGCTGAAGAGGTAGCAGATTGTAAACAGAAAGAAAAAAATATAAGTTTAAACAGTAAAAAAGTAGTATACATGAAACTGTGAAGCATAACAGAGGGGAAGCAATTTCCCCTTGAAGCTTCACCATTCAATCTTGATGTGTTTATGTGTAATAACAAGTGAATTGAGGACAGAGGGAGTAGGATTATAACCATAATTCAAATAAAGATGAACAACAGCCTCAGAACTAGCAAGAACCCAGCTTCACTAAGCAAGACCAGGTAAGGTGAAGAGCAACGGCTTTTAAAATTAGAATTGTGACTTAAAAGAAGTTGTAGCAAAGCCTAAAAGCAAGAGAGCAAGGCATGTTTTAATTATACCATTGCTGGTTGTCTAAACCACACAGAATACAAAAACGAGCCAAGGGGAAAAATACACAGCTTGAATTTTTAGTGCATAAAGAGGAGAGCATTTTTTTTCCTTAAACTACATTTTGGTCAATGAAAATACCTGCTCAAGTGCATTAATGGCTTCTTCTGCAGCCTCAGCATTGCCTATTTTAATCAAAGCCTCTGCTTTCAGCTGAAGAATACGGTCCTTCTTCTGCTGAAGACTAGGACTCTCAGGATTTCCAAGATTCTTGAGAGCTGTTGACAAGACAGAAGTTTAATCAAATGGAAATAAAGGAACTACAAAGAACACCACTTAATAAAGCTAATTATTAGACTGTTCTCTCCTGTGTTCAAGAAACTATTACAAAAAATCTCTACCTATGCCAAGCTGAAAACTTTGATCGACTTTAGAAAGGTGATGTCAGACGTGAGAAACTCTCCTAGATGCTAGCCTAGTAATTCAATCGCTGTGTCTTCCTGATCCATGCTCTGAGAAAATCATGACCTTTCAGTAATCAAATTTGTTGTTCTATACTTCAGTGTCAGAAGGGGAAAAATACTGCTATGAAATCAAGGATTTAACTTTGTACCTGTGCAAAGCTAGCTCTGTATTATTGTAAGCAGTATTGGTTACTTCTCCAACACACGGTATAACCTCACCTCAGAGGATCTCTGTTGAGTTTCTCTAGATATCTCTCCCAGTTTTGGACTCAAGGAAACTTTCAGCATCCACAGCATCTTTTAGCAAGGCACAATACCTTAACTTACAGTTTGTCATAAGAAACAAAGCCTCCTTTGTTTGTTCTGAGCCTGACAGCCTTTAGTTTTATTTGTTACTAACTAGATCTTGCATGGGAGAAGAAAGCATACGATCTTTATTTGTTTTCCAAGTAATTTGTGACTTCATGGATTTCAAAACCATCTCTTCTTTTGAGTGGGTGGGTACTAAAACTGCACAAAGAATTCACCACGCTGCTCGAGTTCTTCATGCAACTGCAGTTCTACTTTCTTCATACAGAATGAATACCTTTCTGTCTGCTCCAAAAGGGACCAGCTGGCCAGAGCTGAGCCCTGAGCGATGCTGGTTGGGCTCTGGGAGAGCAGATTGAAGAAGGGGAAAAAAAAACTGGTGTGCTACAGCAGCTGGAAGAGCAAGGAATGAGAAGCAGCCCTGCAGGCACAAGGTGAGTGCAGCAGGAGGGCAGGAGGTGCTCCAGTGGTTTTAGTTTGCTTTTAATCCTCACTGTTTTAGTCTGCTGGCAATAAATTATTTTAATCTCTCCATGACGAGGGGACACAGGTTGCCCAGAGGAGCTGTGGATGCCCTGTCCCTGGAAGCACCCAAAGCCAGGCTGGATGGGGCTGGGGGCAGCCTGATCTAGGGGGAGCTGTCCCTGCACATGGCACGGGGGTTGGAATTGTGTGCTCTGTAAGGTCCCCTCCATCCCAAACCATGTTGTGATCCCATGATTTAACAGTTAATACTTCAGCAATCTCATCTTGACATGCCCTGTTCAATTCTTAGGTCGGTATCTCTCAGTTTCTTAATGCTCATTTTTCCTGTTTTGGTTTATAGTAACTTCTATCAATGCTATAATCACAGACAGGTTCTTTGATGAGACCCCTGAAGAAAGGGTCATGGTGTAGAAGTCTCCCTGAGCTCTTACACGGTGAAAACAGATGGGAAAATAATTGCCTCATTATCATTCTTTCTGCAGCACTTTTCCTGAACTCTTTTGACCTGCTTCTTTCTGTTCTCACATTTCCTCTACCCAGCTTTATAGCCCTTTTGTATCTTCCTCAATGGCAAGTACTTCACCATTTGAAGTATCCCCCTTGCTTTTAATAATTTCCTGTGACTGTTTAGCCAAGTCTGATCACTTTTACCTCTGAGTCTTTCCTGAGGAGTTGTTTGTTACATTAGTCCCTGTCAGAAGCCTTCTTTGGATGCGCCTTCATTTATAACCATCAAATAATGGTTCTGTTCGAATTAGGTATGTATCCCTAGATCATAACACCTGCCCTCACTCCCAGCTAGCACAGATGAAGAGTTGCACTCAAAGTAAGGTTTCTCAGGATGCAGCTGTACTATCCAACACTCTTCTGCACTTTAACTTTTTACTCTTAACTTATATAAAGACTGAAAAGGTGAGATTCTGACAAAGTCCACTGTGTTTCACCCACCTCTGTAGTTCCTGGCAGTTAATTGCTGTTTTGGCTGACTTAGACAATCACCAGATGAAGAAGCATATGAAAACGTGCAAAACATTTAGATATTAACCATGAGACAGCTTTCTGGTTCTGATTAACCAAGTGCTTCCTCTCTTCCTGAGACAAAGCAGCACAAGGTGATTTTCAGCTGTCATAAACCAAAAGCAGCAAGAGACCCCAGCACAAGCAGTGAGACTGCAAAATGCAAAGGACTATGGCTGCTGCTAACACAGACCTACTGTGCAAAGGCGACATTGACTAGACTGCATAAAGAGGTGCAACAGTGCAGACACCCTTTCAATTAGCAGGCAGTTACCTTGATTACAGGACAGGACAGCATTCCTGTGCTTGTGAATTTTCATCTGTGCCTCTGCCAAATAATGCCATGCTCCCAAACACTGGCTAGCCTTCTTCAAACCTAGTAAAAGAAAGTTGAAGGAAAAAAGTGTTACTTAGGGCTGCAAAGGTGCTGTGGCTGACAGATGCTGTATGGCCATACAACACCATCAAAACACTAACATCAAATAATCTGCAAAAGACTTACAGGTAGTTTAAACTAAGACTCAGAGAAAAAATTATCTTAGATACCCCCAAACTGTAAGGGAAAGATTGTGGAGGATGTTAAGCTCTCTTAGGCTTAATTTTGCCTATAACGTTATGTATATGAAAGAGAAAAAGGGGAAAATGTGAGGAAATACACAACATTGGCTTAAGGTGCACTTTTGTTTCAGAAAGCGAAAAGTTCTTCAGGTTGATCAGAAATCAACACCAACAGCCTGTAGACTGCTTTATAAAACGTTCCTTAGAGACCAGAAGAGGCTGGCTCTATAGAACAGCTACAGAACTTCAAGACAGCAAATAAAAGGCTGCAAAAGCATTTCACTGGAACTTCCTGAGAAACTTGCCTTAATTAGGGATGTAGTTGTAAAACAGAATTTGATTCTTCTGAGAAATATATTACTATTAAATAATTCCTTGAAGTTTCAGAGCCTAAACTGTGAACACGTGGCTTACTAGGAAAGACAGTATTTTCAACTCCAAAGATTTCTGCTGATGCAAAGTGCAAGGCTCTTGGTATTCTCCCCTTTATGAGTATTACATCTAGAAGTAACAAACTGATAATATGTTTTGGGAGAGAGCAGTTCAGGAATATAAGCAAATCTCAACTGCATTCCTTAATTGCATATGTGTTTTATCAAAATGTCCAACCGCCATTTAAGAGAGGAATTTGTTCCGTGGAGGACTCTCCTCTTAAGCACTTGAAATTTCTAATTCACCATTTAGGCAAGCCAGCTTATTTCAGCGTGGGTACGCTGCTGTGACACAGCATATTCCAAAACCCAAATTAGAGAAACAGTTTTATTCTAACCCCAGGTGGAAGGAACGCAGGGTATCACAGCATAGGCTGATTGCTTAGACCTTCAGACATGTTATACTTAAGGAGATATTTTTTTAAACGTCCTTCAATCAGACAAAGCACTGAGTATTATTTTAAATTATTATTTGCAACACAACTGGCAAAGTAATACAAAAGTCTAAAATTCCCAAAACATTAATTGTCGCTGCGGTCAAGACAGAGTACCTGTACCTCACTTCATACATTTACCTTCAGTAAGACTCTTAACAGCCTCCTCGTATTTCTTTTCTTGGAGGCATTTTATACCAAAACCAATGATGCCTGGGCCACTACTTGAGTCCATCTCCAAGAGCTTAGAAAAACGGTGCAGGGCCTCTTCCGACATGGCACCTAGTTTCATGAAAAAAAAAAGAAACACTTTCTTGAGCCGTAGATTTAAAAACGCAACAAGAAAACTACAATTATTTACATAAACATATATACTTATACGACACTTATCCTTGAAGCTCAAGGTAAGGAGTTTATTCACTAAACACTTTTTCCAATTATACTGTATGCTTATACCCCCTATATATAAATAAACGAAAATCAAGTAGTCATCAATATACTCAGTATCACCAAGCAAAATAAGCTGCCAATCTGAATTCTTTAACAACTCCTATTAAACGATTACAGGTATGCTTCTTTTATTAACTGAAACTAATTCGTTCATGTGCTTTTCATCTAAGCTTAGGTGAATGCCCACGTGTCAAAATCTACC
Organism: Nettapus auritus; assembly: GCA_011076525.1. Lineage (NCBI taxonomy): Eukaryota > Metazoa > Chordata > Aves > Anseriformes > Anatidae > Nettapus > Nettapus auritus. Next base: position 81,204,381 of record CM021797.1, read on the forward strand.
AGAAATAAATCAAAATCATTTCCTTCTAGAGTTGGCCTGTGTGACTACACGTTGGTTGTGATGGGCTTGCTGAAACAGCCTTGCTGTGAAACCACATAACTTAATGTGTCAGCGTTACATTTTATTGACAAAGTTAACTTGTAAACTTGGCAAATGAAGCAACAGTCTTTGAACTGTTTTTTTTGTTGTTGTTGTTTTGCTTTAAATTATGAACTCATTTAAGATACAGCATGCCTTTGATTCAAAATTGGTAAAATTGACTAATATTGCAACTAAGTTACAAGCCCACAAATTTGCGGCATCCAGCAGTATGACAGGGGTGGAATGACTCATATGTAAACAAACAGCCTTACTAAAACCTAAGTATCCTTTCCACACCAAGATGACTGTGGGATGTTCTCAGAGGATCAGTATCTAGGGACTGTAACAACAAGACGCCCCTCTGGAAATTAGTCCGGGCATATTTCTCCCAACAGTGAAGCATTCTCATGGAATTTTAAGTTCAGGCCTTATTTGTCTTCACACTTTCAAGTCAAAACGAAATTTTTTATCTTCTTTTTCCATGAAGAGTACCTTCAAAATTGGAAAAGGCATTCTTCTACATAAGGCGAAAGTTATTTCTCAACGAATCTTTTTTCTCATTCTCTTGTTTCAAAAAAAAATTTTGAAGTAGCTAACTTCAATTTCCGATGCCTTAATCAAAGGAAAGGCCAAAATTTAGTAATTATCTTTGAAAATGCTGAGATGTTCAACATTAATGCAACACTGCTCACAGAACTACTGATTATAGCAATTGCATAGTTTCAGATCCTTGCAATACTGAAGACACCATAATTTTATGCTCAAAGACCATTTTCTCTACCAAGACCAAACATCTGAACAGTTCTATGTATTCTCTATTCGCCGGACATTCTTGCTAACAAACTCACAAATCTTTCTTTTTAGGCAGGAAGGATTTTATCGGTCAAGAGTAACCTACACAGAGCCCTTCCTCGACCTTAGAGCACTCAATAACTTCTCCATTCGCTCTCCTAGGCTTAGTGCCTATGAATTCCAGGCTTCATCCTGAATGCAAAGGTCAGATTCATTTATCTGGAAAGGCTGTTTTTGAGTTTTGTAAGGCAAATACATTGCAAGAGTTGGACTTTTTTTCTGTTTTTCCCATTTACAGCCATCATTCTGTTACAAAACCAAGTAATTATAAAGCATACGTCTTAGTTTCAGCTGGGATGGAGTTAATTTCCTTCACAGTTATTGGTACAGTGCGGTGTTTTGGACTTAGGGTGAGAATAATCCTGATAACACACCGATATTTTGGTTGCTGCTGAGCAGTGCTTACACCGAGCCAAGGGCTCTTCAGCTGCTCACACCACACTGCCAGCACAGGGCTGGGGGTACACAAGGAGCTAGGCTGGGACAGAGCCAGGACAGCTGGCCTGAACTTTCTGAACGAATATCCCAAACCATACAGAGTCATGCTGAACAGAAAAACTGGGTTAAACAGTTAAAGTGGCCAGGGGAGCTGCCTTGTTTCAGAGACTGGTTGAGCATCAGTTGACTACTGATGGGCATTGTGTACTCTTTTAGTGTATTCACTTCGTGTATTCTTTAATTTAATCTCTTTCCTTTTCTTATTAAACTGTTTTTGTCTCATGCAAAGAGTTTTATCCACTTCTCACCCCCATCCCACTGGTGGGGAGTGAGGTAATGAATGCATGGTGCTTCGCTGCCTGCCAGGTTAAACCACAACAGCACACGAGTGAACACTTTTCATTTCCACGACAGAATAAAAACTCGTCAAAAAGACTGTCACAAAAGCAATTATAAAAAGAAATATTTTAAGTCCCCCCTCCCAAGTGTCTAAACCCATCCTACTCACCTGACTCAATGAAGTGCAAGCAAAGCACTTTCAAAGGATAGCTCACAGTAGGGTATAAAGCCATCATGTCATCACAGGCCTTTTCCAGCTTAGTTGTTTCATGAGGAAACTTGTAAGGAAAAGAAAGCAAAGAGCTATTTGTGTGAATTACCGTACAGGATGGTTCCATGTAGACACCCTCAGCAAGTTTGCAGATGACAGCAAGCTGAGAGGTGCAGTTGATAGCAAAGATGGAAGAGATGCCTTCCAAAGGGACCTGGACAGGCTAGAGAGGTGGGCTCACGTGAACCCAATGAGGTTCCAACATGTCCAAGTGCAGGGTGCTGCACCTGGATCAGGGGAATCCCAGACATGAGCTCAGAGTGGAAGAACTCATTGAGAGCAGCCCTGTAGAGAAGGACGTGGGAGTTCTGGTGGACAAAAAGCTCAACGTGAGCCAACAGTGTGTGCTTGTAGGCTATAAGGTCAACTGTATCCTGGGCTGCATCAAAAGAAGCGTGACCACCAGGGAAGGGAGGCTGGGATGGATGGGGGTTTGGGCAACCTGATCTAGTGGGTGGCATCCCGGTCTGCGGCAGAGGGGTTGGAGTTAGATGATCTTTAAGGTCCCTTCCAACCCAAGCCGTTCTACGATTCTATGACTGACTCTGTGACACACCGAAGAAGACTGACTAACAAAACCTTACCTTTGACAGGCACTGAATAAAGTCTTTGTAAAGGTTTTGGTGGTCTTCACTGGGAACAGGGTCAGCAGAGTTCACTGCCTCCTCAAATGCATTCAAAAGCTGAAATAAGAAATAGGAGTACAGCAAACAATGATTCTAAGAAAACGTTACCATCACAGTTAAGTGCATACTTAAACCTGGACCCTACTCCTTAAATTTATACTAGTACCAAAAGCAGAGGAAATTGACAAAGAAAATTCCTTATCCTGGTGTCCTTGATATTCCTTGGGCCCTTTATCAACTCATAAAGGACCCAAAACACATTAGTTTTCCAAAACAAGAAGCAGCAGTAATATGTTTTACAAAATAAGTACAAGGAATGCACAATCTGTGGGAGTACAGATGCTTCCTTGTACCCGGTTCCAATTCGAAGAAGGACTTGGTACCACAAAACCAAGGTTGCTATTTGTCAGCCTTCCCCCCGAGCTCTGAAGAAACCTGAAGCCCTTAATTTCTTGACACTCTCCCCCTCTCCCACTATTAAATTGTATATAACGTTTCCCACAACTGAAATTATGAATAGTAAGTTGCCTTCAATACCACAGCCTTACAGGTTCAGAACTGCAGTAAATTGTAGATTTGCAGGTGAAATCCATTCCTAATCTTTATGTATGAATCCCCTCCTCACCTCCGACTCCATCCCTTCCCCTCCAAAACAAAAAAACAGACAGCAAGTACTGACTTCAGCACCTCTTTTTTATAATAGCCCTTAAGGCAGAGCATTTGCCTTCTCAGAACTTACGGATCTAGATTCAGTATTCTGTATTCTAGACTATCAGAACTTTCAAATATGCTAGAAGCTATTCTGCTCAGCTCTGTTAATACACTGATGCTTCTGGTACCATGCAGGGGCAGAACAATGGGTCAGCAGGTTAAAGGGCAAACCTGGGCTCCCACAGAGCTTAGCAGGCAGTTAATGACAAAGCTCCAGGACAACTCTTCGTGTTTAGATGCCTGATTCCACTGAAGTTTCACTTCAGGCAGCAACACCTTCACTGTTTCTGTCAGAAGGTGCAATCACCTACCTTCTTCCTGAGAAGCTGGGTACCACTGAACGCTAATGAGAAAAAGTCACATGATGGGTGCTTTTTTAAGGCTTAATTTGAATCTAGCTGCTCTGTGTATATATATTTATGCATCTGATGATGAATAGGAACGGAAAAACATTACCATTTGCACAGTCTTATTGTCCTGGCTCTGTGCACTGTCTGCCAGCAACTGGACCATCCTTTTCCAAAGCTGATGAAGCTCTGCTTTTTCTGCACCTTCCTCCTGTTTTATCCTTATTAGTTTCTGCCATGTTTCAGCCACCTGTCAATAGGAAACAAAAACTGTGCTGTAACTCTTTAAATTCAACAAAATTTCTGAGTACTGTCAACTCCAAGAAACACGCATTTCACCTTCCTCTCTTAAAATGGCACACCGCTGTACGAGACGACGACATTCTTTCAGTCAAAAGATATCCTAATTTAAATTAAACCGCTCTATTAGTAGAGTACTTGCATTTCTACACTTACTTACATTTGCATAACACACTATTGCAAGGAAAAGCATCATTTCTTGAAAAATTTAGAAGGAAGATTTAAGGCTATCCTGACCCGCCTTGTTATTGGACAGAAAGCCCAGTGACAGCCAGACTGAGTAATTAAGGACCACATGGAGAAAAATTAATGCTTTCAATACAGAGAGGGTTAGAGACGTTGTAGGAGGGGAAGTGAACACTAAATTATAACACAAAATGAGAACAGGATATATAACTGCCTTAAGTTAAAGAATAACAGTATGCCTTGAAATAAGGGTGTTGGTGAAGCCCTTCCTACATTATCCACCACACAGGCTGGCAGGCAGCACGCTGCAAACAGAATTGGACGCAAATGAACTAGCAGATCCTGACTACGAGCAAGTTAGGAGCTTGACTCCTAGCACGCTAGGGTAGACAACAGAGTAATGTTTAAAGTTACTACCCAGATTTACCTGCCTTCTGACAAAAGCACTAGCACCTCCCAAAACACTGCGTGGGGGCTTGTCTACATTCCAAGTTACGTAAAGGTGGTACCAAGAGCATGAATTCTGACTCTGGTTCCTTGAGGAAACAACAGAAGAAGCAAACAGTCCTCTTACAAACTCTGAAGAACAAATATCTGTTCAGATCTACAGCACTACAAACAGAAATACAAGAACAGTAGCAACATGTGCTGAAATTACAGCTTGGAAAACTCAGCAAGACGAAGAAAGAATAAAAAGAATGCTCAGGCCTAACATAGGAAGGAAACCACAAATTAAGCTTATCACTGAATTTAGTTTCTGCTATGCAAAGAAGCTTTGAGGCTAACAGTCTTCAGTCAGTAAAATCTCTCCTTTCCCATTGTCTGAGGACAAGGGGGAAGATGGTGTCATGTATAAGCACACACCACCAAAGTGAACAGAGCAGCAGCAAAAATAAGTATTCTGTAGTAACACCAGACGGCAGATGAAGCTCCTGTTGAACTGTACCGGTGTTTAAAAGCTCCACCTCGTGGTAACCTGACAAGAGCCATCCCTGCAGTGCTCATGCTGACAGGGTTTTTAGGAGTGCCGAGAGGGCTGAAGCTTGTGGTGCACCAGAGATTTTCACATCCTTATCGTTGCTCATAAAGTGCGCTACCTAATCCATAGTCTTCGGTTGTTTATGCAAATTCCAGCTCACCCTCTGGCATGAAGCAACCTAGGAAAAGATCATCCCACCAGTGAAGAGTTATCAGGTACTGCGAACTGGCCAAGCTAGGCAAAGGGTAAGTTCCTCTCACGTGCTGTGGGTAAGCGTGCATGTGGTATCATGCTGGACTTCTAGAAATCAAACAGAAGAATGATGTTGCACCCTTCCGGCCTATACACTAATATTTTTGTCAGGTTTTGTCAGTTTAACAGATCCCATCCAATTCTGTTACGCAGAGGGAAGAAAAAAACAGAAGAATAGAGTTAAAAATCTGTGTTACCTAGCTGTGATCCAAAAGGAGATTTTAAGTGATCTATGCCCCGAAACTCCTATGGATTCCTTGATGAAGACTAGTTAGTTCTACAAAAAAATCTCCTTCTGATCAGAACAATGACATTAGTCACCTACCTCTAAATATTTCTTTTCCTGATGATATAGTTCCACGAGCTTGTTACATACATCACACCATTTCTGCTTGTCTCCACTAGAAAGAAGAAAATCAAACAAGCTAAGCTTTCCATAAAATAGCAGTACAGCTTTCAAATTCTGACAAATAAAGCTTTAGTTCAGTTAATAAAGAAATATTCTGAACATTGCAGATTACCTTAAAAATCGCTGCAATAAGTAAACTTTCTTTAAGGGACTGGGCTTTTCTGTCTGCATCTGTTTTCAAATTAAGGAAACAAATGCAACCCTCCAGTCAGCTACACTGACAGCTGAGAGTTACTTTTGTTTAGAATTGTATCTATATGAGCTGGGTGACATACATTTCCTGTAAAGGAGGGAAAAGTAAGTCCCCTTATTAATGCAGGCTTGGTACCATCACTGCTAAATGCTTCAAGGCAGCGAGGTTAAAGAGATGACAAATGACAACATGAGAATTTTCTGAAATGCTAACCTCAACGACAACTATTCCAAAAGTTTTTGCTCTATTAAAAGGGTCAGAAATAACATAGCTTTTCTGTACCTGTATAAGGTAAGTAACCCGCACTTACCCAGTGGCTTAAAAAGAAAAAAACAACTGGCAATCCATCCTGACAATCGTATCAGCTATGGCATTCACTGAACTTCACTGAGCTAAAAACCTTAGACTGAATTATGGTAGAATATTCTTTACCTTTCATAGAGTTCCAAGAGCTTTTTGTAAACATCTGCTAAGTCCCCTTTGACATCAGTTTGGTTGGATTTCTCATATAAATTTGCTAATCCCTTTAAAAAAATAAGGTCAGAAGATAAGTAACGCTCAATGTCTACGGTTATGAATTCAATTTACATTGCAGGTTCTGCCTAAAAAAATACATTGCCTTCACATGTTAATGCAGTGATCTCTGAGCAGAGTCTACATTGATATTTCTGTATCTATTTTAAAATAATAGCTTTCCTTGTTTTATTAATTAATACAACTATTTGAAACTTGTAAATGTTACATAATCTTGTCTGCAAACGAGACTATATACAAATAGCACCTCACAAGTTGAAAGCTTTGTATTTCAGTACCATACCACCTTGTATAACAGAAAGAAGAAAGCCAGAATCTGATGGCTGTGGAAATTTCAATGTACCTTGAAATCAGGCACCAGTATTTATACTCTAAAAAGCTATTTATATTAAAAACTCAACAAACCTTACCACATTAAAAAATATCAGATGCTGACATCCGCGAGAGACCTATCGTGAAACTTTATGTTTCACAAGTCTCCAAATAACTCAAATGTATGCTATAACCAGATACTGTTAGGATGTCACAACACCAGCAGTACGCATCTATTTTGAATGTATGTTGTTATTTTTTTAAGTAACATCAAAAATTAATAACAATCCATTTCATGCTGGAAAAATAAGTTTCTAGATAAAACGTTCTGTTTTATACGAGGGAAGCACTCTCAAATGTTTGTTAAGCTATAAGCATGGCAATTCTAAGCACAGACAAATTTACTCTATGTCCTTCAGTTCGTGTTCTTCCTAGCACATTTCGCTGCTATCTTGTCTAGAGAAGAAACACACACTTAAGTACTACAGAACTAAAATTCATGTTGCTACACACAAGCAAACACCCTAGCTTTAGTTTGTACACATAACATTAACTTCTGCTACGGAAAAGCTCTGTACAGTTTAGTGCCTGAAGAAAACTCAACGTAAATCTTAACTCAGCTTTGTTCCCGTATTTAACTCCACAGGAATACTTTTCAATTAAAGAAAAAGTGAATCTGGGTACACACTTACCTGCCATGCCAGCAGCTGGTTTGGTTCAAGCTCAATAGCCTTCTTATATGCTCCTTTGGCCTGATCAGGCTGTTCCAGCTCAGCAGCTGCCAGGCCAATAAATACCCAGGCATTGTAGTTATTTTTTTCTTGCTTTAAGACTGCCTAGAAACATGCAATTTTAGGTGAAAAGGATGAACGCAACGCACCTTGCAGAGTCATGCACAAGGTTTGGTGAATTCTTCTTTGTGATAATATTAAAAGTTAACTCATTTTTGGGGAAAGGTTTAAGATTAATAACTTGAGATTTTTATGCCACCAAATGCTTCACGTTGGAACAGTTTTGCCAGTAAGCATATCTGCAGCTCTGCAATTAAAGCTTTCCTGCTGAAGTGGGGGGTTAGAAACTAATTTTGATTGCCACCATTCTAGACTTAATGTTCTTACATCCATACGTAAGCAAAGGCAAAAGGAGAGTGGAACAGAAATTAAGCTGTGTAATTAATCTTAACTATTACACTGGTGAGGTACACCACACTCCACATAACTACACAGTTCTAGTCATATGGGAACAGCAAACAAAAAGTACAAAGCACTTCACTTTCCAAGTAAAGAATTATTACCTTGCAATGTTTTAAGGCTTCCTTATATTCTTTATTTCTTATGGCTTCTCTAGCACTCTTTAATGCTGCTTTCACCTCCTTATTTGACATTGTGGCTGCTAAAGAAAACCAACACATGATTAGTTAGTAGAGAAGAATTGTAAAGTCATTTAGGTCGGAAAAGATCTTTAAGATCGTCAAGTCCAGCCATACAAACTGAACTCAGAACACAGCAATAGCACAAAAAAAACGTCTCGAGCACTTTAGTTACTGCAACATGCCAAAAATGCACACTGAATGACAATTCCCTAAAGCTTGCTGAAACAAATAATATAGTTAAGAACAATCAGTCACTCTTAGTCCCAACGCAGGATTAAGTCTACATTCCAAACAGTTAAATGATACGCAGTACTTATCCTAAGCTTTAATCCAAATTTCATTCTGGGGTAGTCTTCAATGAGAGTTGTTGTATGACAGTTACCATAGTTAGAGTTCTAGAACGTCAGCACGTGAAAGACACTGCATGTAGACTCTCTTAAGGCAGGAATTACTAAACAGCGAGCACTAGGCATGTTCTCAGCAGGTTCCTGAGATCAGAGTTTCATTTTTGTGTCTATGTTGGGACGATGCTCGGCAGGACACCAACACTCAGGTGCGGTCTGCCTTCTGTCATAAGTGACAGATCCACCAATAACTACAGCCGCATGGGAGCATTAAAGTACAAGCATAAGAGACGTTCATGCTTGTAATGTCTGCGATAATCACACGCCGTTGTGCTTCACATTAAATATTTTGCCTAAAACTAAACTTTTAAAACATCACAACCAAAAATGGCAAAACGGGACGCGGCTGAGGAACAACTCTGCCAGTGCAGCCAAAGAAATACACCGAAAACGTGGAAGATCAGCTTTCAGAAACTGAAAAGCAAGAGGTGAAGGAGGGAATAGCGAGAGGTGAAAAACGTGGGCATCTGAGGGGGGGGGAGTAATAATGAAAGGGTGAAGGAAGATGGCTGATATATAAGATTACATCAAAATTTTAAATATATATATATATATATATATGCACATACGATTTTTTAAACCGCCAAACTCACGCGTTTCAGCAGCTGCTGAAGACAAACGCCGTCCTTCCGAGCGGGCACAGGCTCCTCAGTCACCACACACCCAGCGCCCCGCGCACCTTCCGAGCTCCATCTCCGTCTGCAGAGAGAAGACAACCTCAGCCCGGCCCGGCTCGGCGTGGCCGGGCTTGGCAGCCCCCCCGCTTGCCCCCGCTCCAACCGCAGCGTGCGCTCAGATCCCCTCAGAGCCCTCCGCCGGCCCGCGGCCGCCATCTTACCTCCCCTCAGCCCCCTCACCTCCCCTCGGCGGCCGCCACCGCGCAGGCGCACTCCGCGCCGCGCCGCCTCCCGCCCGGCCGCCATTTCGCCGGCGAGCCCGGGGCACGCTGGGAGTTGTAGTCCGCCCGTTCGGCGGCCATGAGGGGCGGCGGGGCCCGGGGGCCGCTGGGCTGGGCCAGGCTGGCGCTGCTGGTGGCGGCCGCCGTGCCTTGGGCGGCTGGCAGGCCGCGGCCGGCCCCCCGAGGCCACAGCGTGGTGCTGGTGGCCTGCGACTCGCTGGTGAGTGCGTGGCCGGGGCCGCTGTGGTGGCAGGGCTGCGAGTGGGAGTGGGTCCCTCGGTTCTGGGCTTCGAGCGGGGGGTCGAGCAATGGCATCACGCAGTGGGGTCTCGCAGCCGTGCTGGTGCTTGGAGAAGGCCCTCCGATGCCCCACAGCCCTCTCAGTGAAGAAGCATCTCGGAATTTCCAAGTTCAGCCTCCCCTGGCGCAGCTTGAGGCCTTTCCCTGTAGCCCTGTCACTAGTTACCTGTGAGAAGAGGCCGACCCCAGCTCCCCACACCTTCCTTTCAGGTAGTTGCAGTGAGCCATAAGGTCTCCCCTGACCCTCCTCTCTCCAGACTAAACAACCCCAGCTCCCTCAGCCATTCCTCACAGGATTTGTGTTCCTGGCCCTTCACTGCTTTCGTAGCCCTTCTCTGGACACGCTCCAGGGCCTCGATGTCCTTCTTGTAGTGAGGGGCCAAATTAATACACGTATTCGTAACACATGTAATTGCCAGTCACATTTAACCACTAACTTTTGCTTAAGTTATACGTGTCATGACATCTCTGCATAGTACTAACCCTATGGCACGTCTTTGCTTTTGCTTGTTTATCCAGGACAAACCAGTTGGTCAGCAGCTGTGGTCAGTCAGCCTTCTATCACCAGGATGTACTTTCTTTTATCTTCAGGCTGATTGTTTGTTTTTCATTATTTTCATACTTGTTCTTCTTGTCAAGGTTGGTATTTCTCAGTAGAGGAGTAGGCCTGATAAGTTAAATAAGTGCTTTCCCCCTGACTTGAAAAGCAGAAAGGAGATGAAGGTCACTGGACCCTGTTATGTTTACCATTGGAAATCTGAAGGACTTTAGGCCTCACAACAGATGGGATGGAGAATTTGTAGAATCATACATGAAACGACTGAGATAAGGTGTTGGGCCTCGTATATTGACTGATCCAGACTTTTATTAGGCATAACAAATAATATAAATTTGTCAAGCAAGTTTCTATAGCTAAAAGGATAAAGGAACCATTAGGTATGTTTTCATAAATTTCTGATGGCTTTATTACACCCAGTTTCTGATACATTTGTTTTAACTCCCATAGAGGTAAAAGAGATTTTGTTTCAAACCAACATTTGGCTCCCAGTCACCTCAGAACACACTACTTGATTGCACAGTACAGGGCTCATGAAATTTTACATGTTGTTTGTCATTTGTGGGACAAATTCTTCCTAAGTATTTAGAAAACTTGTTATCTGTCCTTAAAGCCCTTGTTAAAACACTTGTTTGTTGTGATTTCAAAGATAATGCAGTAGCTCCTCATTCAGTTTAGTTCCTCTGATTGTATTTTGCTGCTTCTTATTATTGTGAGAGCATCAGCTCTCTTAATATTCAAAAATAATGTTTTGTTTTTTTTTCTGTAGATGATTTTTTTTCTCCAGTTTTTCAGCTTTTACTAAAACCATTATTTACTCTTTAGATGCTGAAGCTACAGACAAATCTAAGTAAGACTTCTGTATATTGATTGTCCTGTCAAGAGGAAAATTCTCATAACTGACTTTGAGGAATTAGTGAGGTACCCCTGTAAGAAAGAAAAGCAAAAAGACAGATGTTTTTCTCTGATATTTCCTACAAAAACGGTTAAGAAGGTGCTGTTTCTGAAAGATACCTGTTTCACGATATGTACCCACTTGGTGTGTACGAAGACAAAAATGTTCAATAGGGTTTTGTGTAAGTCTTTTTGAGATAGGTCTGACAGCAGAAATATGTTAACCTTTTTCATCACATTTCCAGTGCAGCACAAGGCACTGTTGGGTGAATTTGAAACTAACAGGCTTTTTGTTTGTTTGTTTGTTTTCTGGAAGAAAAGCATGTGTTCTGCAAGCTGTCTAGAGGTACAGGATTTAATTTTAAATCATGCCTGCTTTTGTCATGGATACTGCCGTCCAGAAAACTCACACTTCTCTTGTCAGAAGCATGTCAGAAATTCTCATCTTGGTAGTTCAGGACCGTGTTTGGCCTCCAAGGGAGTGACCACTCACTTGAGCAGCTTTTTGCTGTTAGGTGTCACATCAAGCACTGTGCTTACGAAGCTTGCTGGTGGAGCACAGCAGCTGTAGGTAATTCAGCTCCTGAATTGCTACTTGAGATGAAGAGAGTGGTGACAGGCAGACATCTCCTCACTCTGCTTGCTGTGCAACTCGAGTTCCTGGATGAAATGTGCTTCCCTGTGTAACTCGGAATGATCGAGCTACTTCAGGTACTTCAAAATCCACAAGTGCTAAGGAAACATTAGAGAAGGGTTTTCCAGAAAAGAGCTGTAGAGCTTTCATCTTCTCAGCCTGCTGAAGAAATGTATTTCTTTCATAGAACAGACGTGTCACCCCCCTGTCCACTGTCAAAGAAAAGACTGTTAGCTCCAGCTGTTCAAACATCTTCACTGGAGGACCTTATGAATGTCTTGCTGATGGATGAGAGATGAGTCATGTACTTTCTGAAGACTGCTTTCAGCCCAGAGTTCTGGGATATTGCAGATTGCAGCCTCGTTGGCCATACGTGGTGATTTTTTATTATGAGTCAGCAGGGGGAAAATGGTTGTTCAGCTAAACGTTTTCTGTTGAAGGGGTAGTATCTCACGAAGCAATCCTTTTCTCATCTGAAACAAATTGTAGTAAAACTCACAGTGCAATTCTGTACTTAATGTCATACAGCGATGCCTGCTGACTCCAGCTACCAAGACCCCATCCTGCCAAATGAGGCTAGTTCGAAATACAGCCTGTAAAGCTTTTCTGTAGGCTGCTGGTAGGGTATAAGTTACATCAGGGTTACAAGCAGTGATGTGCAAGCTGTTTTACTGTATTTTCATACATGAACTAGTCTCACTCTATAACGTAATATAAATAACTTGGCACAATGTCCACTGCCTGAATGCATTTGAGGTAAAAATTTGCTTGCTGGCGTTTATTCCCTAGGGGCTGGTGTCGTAATTTATACACACTTTGACATTGTAAAATGCTAATCACTTTACCAGTCCCTTGTTTAAAATAAATTCAGAGATGTGGTGCGGATAAACCTTTAAAAAGAGCAAAGGCATGAGGAATCCAGGGGGAGGTGTCCCTGCCCACGGCAGGTGGGCTGGAACCAGGTGACTTTTAAGGTCCTTTCCAACCCAAAATGTTCAGTGGTTCTATGAATCAGTTCTGTTCATACAGAGTATCAGTATTTGGACCACCTCCTTTTCATCTTTTACCTTATCCTGTCGAGTGCTTCATGTTAGGACCCTGGGGGAGAAATAACTCTGGAAAAATTGGAGCTCAGAATGTGTTGAGCAATAGTAGTTTTATGAAGAATTGCAGTTGCCTTGTGCATGTTTTTTTTTTTTGTTTTGTTTTGTTTTGTTGTTGTTGTTGTTTGTTTGTTCGTTTTTGTTGTTGTTGTTTTGTTTGTTTTGTTTTTTGTTGTTTTTTTTTTAGTAATCCGTTTTATATTGATCTAACACAAGCTTCTCAATTCTTTGTTTTCCATACCTGAGTAGAATCAGCAGTGTTTGACTACTGCAATTTCAAGATCACAAATTAAGAATTATTGCTGACAGTAATTTGGGATAATGGTGTTTACACAGCGTTTTTCTCTGTTTGATTGCAGGATGGACGTTTGACGTTTTATCCAGGAAATCAGACTGTGGAATTGCCTTTCATAAATTTTATGAAAAGACATGGCACTGTCTTTCTCAATGCCTATACCAATTCTCCAATTTGCTGTCCGTCCCGTGCAGGTAAGACCAAGCAAAACATCAGATAAAAGAAAATGATGAAACTACTCTTGTCCCTTCCTGTACAAATGCAATAAATCTCTTTCCTACTTCAGGAAAAAGTATTAAATAAAACCAGTTGAATGCATTGCTTGCTGCTAGCTTTGTCACCGGATTACATTTATTTTAAACATTGTGTTAAATACAGAATGTATCCTTCAGTGTCTTTAATTATGTACTTAAGTATTCAACTTTACTCACAGTAATCAGTGTGCATCTTCACACTTGCAGAATTTAGAACTTGGCAAGTTAGAAGGAAGCTGTGTTATTGAATAAAAGGGGTATCACCATGGTATGGTGTTCGCATTTTTTTCTAGTGTTACTGGCTTTTCCATTGCTTACAGAAGAGTTTAGTTCTGCTTTTGGATCCACCTTTGTCTTTAAACTACCATTGGCAAGATGACAGGCCACAAAGAAACAGGAACTGGATAATAAAAATGTTTGTTGTAGTTCCTTCTCAACCTTTCCTTGGTTTCGTTTGTTTTTGACCACTTCATTAATAATTTTGCTTTGTTTCTACAGCTGGTAGTGAAGTAGAATACGTGAAAAGGATAAAACCGAGGCATATAGTTTTTAAAAAAGTAATAGACTCTAATTCTCTACATAAACATACTTTAACATCTAATTGAAGTGAGGTGAGATAATGCTTTGAAGCACGTGTTCATGCTTCATCAGGATCTGCAATGCTGTGGATTTTTTCCTGATTTACAGAAAAGCTTGATTTAATGACTCTATATTGCACGGAAAGGCGGGACCTTTATCTATGATTTTGGGGATTATTTTAATAATTGTTGCTCATAATGATGACCAAAATGTCATCCACTTGAGTGGGGAATATGAAACATCATTTTTCTGATTCTTGATGTGAACTTTCTCCCTTTAAAATAATGAAAAAATGGATCCATTCTCAAGTGTATTCAGCTTAGTTTTAGGCAGGAAGTACTACTTACTCTTCACAAACCGTATCTCATTTGTTTTCCAGCTATGTGGAGCGGTCTTTTCACTCATTTAACAGAGTCTTGGAATAACTTCAAAGGTCTAGATCCAGATTATGTAACGTGGATGGATCTCATGCAGGAGCATGGCTACCACACCCAGAAGTACGGGAAATTGGATTATACTTCTGGGCATCATTCCTTGAGGTAATCAGAGAGGTGCTCCTGGTATGACATAGACAGGAATGAATAGCCTGGCAAGTGGTTTCTGTCTCTGACTGAAATGGTAGGAGCTTTTATTTGAAAGAAACTGTGTTAGGAACCTAGCAGAGGTCTGTCCTCTAATTTTATGCAGCCATTGCTCAATGTGAGTGGTTATTTCATATTTTATTGCTTTAAGACTTCCTGCGTTGACTATATATATGTGGTATCAGCATAGGAAAACCAAAACAGAGAAATTTACATGATAACACTTGAATATTAAATCTACCATCACAAACATTGCAGATGGGTTTTTTTGAAGGCTTTGTTGTAAGTTTTTTTAAATAACAAAAATCCTTGTTTACCAGATAAATAGTTCGATGAATAGATAGATAAATGTGAATGTAATACAGATAGATAAATACGAATCCTTGGCAGAATATGGAGCAGGGTCAACAAGGTAGAGAGGCTGTTTCTAAATGTTACTGTGTAGATGTGGGAAGAAGAACCATTCTGACATGAAGCTATAATAAAACAGAAAAACATTTCAGAAGCAGCAAAGAATGACTACAGCTATAAGTATAAAATAGATATGCGTTAGGTATAGATTAAGTTTATAACAATTCCCCTTTTTGTAGAAATTACAGATAGACTACAGCTACAGATGTAGGAGAGGTTCATCGGGAGTTCTAAATTCTTTGGACTTGGAAGAAACGTGAATAAAACAGTTATCATCAAGTATGTGTCTTGTGTATGTATCTGCAGTAACCGCGTGGAAGCCTGGACTAGGGATGTTGATTTCCTGCTGCGGCAAGAAGGGAGACCCATGGTAAATCTTACTGGCGACAGGAGGCACGTGAGAGTGATGGAAGCAGATTGGCGGAACACTGACAAAGCAGTGGCTTGGATACGGGAAGAGGCCATTAACCTTACTCAGCCGTTTGCTCTTTACTTGGGACTGAATTTACCACATCCCTATCCATCACCTTATGCAGGAGAAAATTTTGGTTCCTCTACATTTTTAACATCTCCCTATTGGCTTGAAAAGGTATGTGAAGATGGAATTTAAGTATAAATCTATTTATAACTTTAAAAGTATTTTACTACTTGTAAGTTTTCAGATCAGACACAGTTCTGATGATTCAGTACACAGTAAGTGTACCTGTATGGAATGTTAGACTTAAGATTAAGCAAATAGAAGCAAAGAATTTTCTTCTGTTGTAGGAAAAAGTTTGTTAGCGGTTATCACCACAACCTGTTTTAAATTGCTGTCTGTTATAAACTGCTGTTAGAAATTTGGAGTTCAGTGGCTACAAACACATCAAATTGATGTAATCAGACCTAAGTTTTAGTGGGCGATTTTCTGAGCAGAAGTCTCTTCTCCCTTAACTGCTTTCTATACTGTAACATCATTTGTTTTAGTGTCCCAAAATGTCCCACTATATGTGCAGAGCTAGCAGATAGCACTCCATCATAAAGACAGAGTAAATGTTTTTTTTTCTCTCTCATGCAGTCTCCAGCTGCCCTTATCTATTACAAATCTATAAATGGGTTACAACAGCTTCCACTGCATAAAGGCATTAGAATTTTCTTCAGCTGAAGAAGTGAGAATCACGTTTGAAAGGACCTATACTTACTTCAGAAGAAAAAGAGATGCAATTCATAGACCTGAATTTTGCCTTTTTTACTAGGGAGATGCAAAATTTGTTTAGGTGCAACAAAAATACAAAGACTTAGAAAAAGAGAGAGACAAATCAAGGTTGAGTGACACTGATAGATATCGATCCTTTATTAAGAATGCTGAGAAGCTTATGGGGAAAGGAACAGCAGGTGAAAACCAACCAACCTAACGAACAAACAAACAAAAAAAACAATCCTTCCCGTGAAAAAAGCAAGGTCTAAGTTTAGATAGTAAGGAAGCTTCCTAGGTGCTAATTGCTACAACAGACATTTCTTGGAAAGTGGTGGTATGTACCTTCTTTCACATCACAGCATAACATCTCATTTATAACATCTCAAACACGTTTTTGCAAACTTAATGCAGACTGTTTAAACTCCATGGTTTGTTGAGGTCCTTTCACCCGCTGTGTTCAGTTATGTGAACCACATACTACCACCTACGGACCATTTCCTCATTTTTCTGGAATGTGGTTGTTCTGGCCACGGAAAAAGCGGACTGTGAAAAAGACAAAGATCAGTCTTAGGAGGAAATTTGAGTGCTTAGATGAAGAATATGAATTAAATTACATGTTTAATGGGGAGCTAGTACAGAAAGGAGTATCAACATGGTATGTTTATGAAACCCTGTGCTGCCAAGCAGATGGTCCACTGTAATTTGCACTAGCTGGCTCTTTTTCAGGGCGTGTGGCATCTTTTCTAGTTACAAATTATGACAGGCAGACATAGAGATCATGTCTATGAATTCTTAAAACTAGGTTCTAATCTTTTTCAACAGGATTCAGTCTTCTGATGAATCATGGGGATGGAAACTTTTTGCCTCCATTACATCTCATACAGCAAATAAATACCATTTGAGGAGTCTAAAATGTGACTTGATGTAGCTGAGGACCCTCAGTGATGGAAAGATGACTGAAGCAGTTGTCTGGTGTTATTTTATCTTCCATGATTTCCTCTTGCTGTCTATTTTCTTAGGCCTGAAGGACGCTTAGGTTTTGATATGTCTGTTTTGACGATTACAAAGCTGGGTATTATCACTACATTTTGAACACTTTAACTCTTGTTGTCTTACCGGCTGTTAAGATGAGTTCATACGTCTCCTGGATAACTCGGGAGAGAATATTGGCTGTTGTGGGAGGCAGAACTTGGTAGGTTTTGGAACATACAGCTGTAATAGCACTGACTGTCAATGGTATGATACGCGACAGGGAGAGGCACGCTGTGCACATGGCTGCCCAGCCACTTGTTAGCTGTCAATACCACACCTTGGGGCAAAATCAAACTATTCAGCTGGCATTGGTATTCTGAAGTCTGCACCAATAAACGAGGGATGTAATAATTGTAGGTCCAGCTTTGTTTTGGTTACCTGAGGACTGCAGAACTTCAGACCACAATGACTCTGTAACACAAGAATCTCTATGTCAGCACTGAATAGGTTCTTCTCTGTTGTCTACTGCACAGAGTATGCCCTCATCTCATTTCTCAGGGACAGTGAAATTGTCTATCACTCTGTGAACAGGAGGTGGTGCTATCTTTCCCACATTTGTGTGAAAATCTGTTTTACGGGGTGGATCATATAGGTAGTAAAGTCAGAAGAGGGAGCTGTGTCAATAGCTGCTGGACCAGGGGAGTGTGGGCTCTTTCTCCTGAGTTCTCACATGTAAAATGACAGCTTCCTCATTGTCAGATAGAGTTCGGGATCTATGAAATCACTTCATCTGTGTTAGGTTTACAAATTCAGCCAGCACATCTGTCACTGCAGTACAAATCATGTTAGCAGTTAATATTATTAGACCTCATGAAATACTATTTTTCCTACAGCATTGTCATTAAAACACAGAAAAAGCAGTGACTTTTTTTTTTTTATTATGCTGCACACTGTAAAGTACACTCTTTTGTACATGTCTTGACACTTCTGAGTTTCTCAGTTCCTCATGGTGCAAGTCCTGGCATTTTTGATCTGCTTGCTGACTGGAACTTGCTTCTTCACCATCATTATCTAGGCCTCAGCTCTGAATATTAGAGAAGATTTTCAGAGGTAAACGAGACCAGCATGTGTGTTTGTATTGCTTAATAAACTTATTTTTTCCATATTGAGACTATAGTTCTCTGCTTTATGATAATTTTTGTTTTAAATCTGTGAAACAGAAGTAATTCACTTTGTTACGTGCAGCACTTACTTAGGAGCATGCTGAAAAGTGTGACTGCCTAGGCAAATGCATGCATCAAACGTTCAGGCACTAAAGCTGGTGCTTAAGCACACAAGATCTGTGAGAATGGCAGCCTGAATATGCAGATCTAGCATTGTATCTAATTGAATGGCTCCTACTTTTAGCTCCAAACTGATTTTGTGCTTCTTTATAACTAAATGGCCTGACGTTTGTAGAAATAAATAGAAATGTGTTAGAAAATAGGACTAACGTGTTGAAATATTTTTATCAAGACGCCAAGACTTCTCGTCCAGTTTTCTGTCGACCTTCCCGGACTCAGTACATTTCTGTATTGCATTATAGACACACAAGACACCCATACACAAGGTTTAGAGATATTTTACACTTAACGAGACACTATGCCAATACTTCCATAATTCCTGTATATTACATATCTAGGAAATTGTTTCACACTATCACTTCCTGTTTAAAAAGATACCAGCTGGAAAAGCACATCTTTCTGGCTCCTTTCCTTAGTTTCTAGCTGATTTTTGTAGCTAAATGTAACTTTTATAACTAAATGACTTCATACCTGTGGAAACAGAGGGGAAGTATGGAGGAGGTAGCAGCACCATGTAACAGATAGACAGCTGTTGTCTCCTGGGCCACAAACTGAGAACTGTGAAATTATGCTAAAAGTTTTAAATTAAATGTTTTTCTTTTTTTTTCTTTTTTTTTTTTTTTAATTGTTTAATTCATTCACTAAAGTAATGTCAATATTCTCTTTATTTTTAGGTAATGTATGAAGCTATTAAAATTCCCAAGTGGTCTTCTCTTTCAGAGATGCATCCAGTAGACTATTATTCATCCTACACCAAGAATTGCACAGGACAGTTTACAAAGCAAGAAGTGAAAAATATTAGAGCATTTTATTATGCTATGTGTGCAGAGACAGATGCTATGCTTGGTATGTAACACAGTGTGTTTTCTTGTTCTGATTTTTTTTTTTTTTAAGAAATTTAAAAGAAAATGCAGCTAGGGCTGGTCTTTTGGAAAAACAAAACCACACAACTCTTCTAGGAGTAAGTCACACAGATGTTGCTTAATCAATCTGTATGATGAATAACTGGATAGCTTTTAAGGCGATTGCAAGGTGAATTCACTCTGAAACATACTAACATGAACTATCAAAGAGTAGATAAAAGCTAAGTAAGTACAGTAAAGCTTTGTTTGACGTGCACCAGAGGAACTAAATACTTTTTCATTAAGTGATAACAGAAAAATAGAAATAGGTGAAAAGGGGAAAGATCAGCAAAGCTAAGCTGCAAGGAAACAGCAATTTGGGAGCATAAGCAGTGGAGATTGATTTCAAATGCATAGATAAAATGACAGCTACTAGCCATGGCTTAAACACTGAAGCTACCTTTGAGGTCTTCCTTAGCCACATATTATTGAATTGATTAAGCAGTCAGAATTGAATTAATTAAGCAGTCATCATTCTTCCTAATCTGTGATAAGGTCTACATGCATAAAAATTATAATGCAAAATGGACTTCGTTTAGGGTGTTCTAGTTCTTAATTTTAAAAGCAACAGTGAAAGAACAGTAATTTTCTTGCATTCTAATTTGAAATTTACGAATAAATAGGCTAATCTTTTTGCAATTTTAGAATGATTAATTTAAAAGGCATAGATAGAATTGCTCTTTCACATTTTATAAAAGAAAAGAGATCAACGAGGACATTAGGAAATAAAGGTGTTGCGAAGTAACCCTGCACTGGGGTTTAATCCGGTAAGTTAAGTTTTTAACTAGTCTGTTTAGTCAATAATTATGTTAGTGTTTTAATGTTAAATATATGCAGATGCTTTGCTTAGT
The DNA here is from genome assembly GCA_011076525.1 of Nettapus auritus. Taxonomy (NCBI): domain Eukaryota; kingdom Metazoa; phylum Chordata; class Aves; order Anseriformes; family Anatidae; genus Nettapus; species Nettapus auritus. The sequence goes on from CM021797.1 coordinate 81,224,734, forward strand.
TACTGGTTTCATTGACCTTGGCCTTGTCTTCCTTGAACAAATGTTGTTCAGTGCCCTCCAGGCTCCATTGGGAAGCAGAGTGCTGCAACTAATCTACTACAGTATAATACTTTATATTGTTCTGGGATGCATGCTTTGGGCTCAGCCTTCTGTGGCAGAGGTAGGATTTCCCAAGCCTTTGAATGTATCTGCCTGAATACCTTTTTCTTGTTGCAGGTGAGATTATTTCAGCTCTGAGAGATACAGGGCTTCTTAAAGAAACAATTGTTATATTCACGTCTGACCATGGAGAACTTGCTATGGAGCACCGGCAGTTCTACAAAATGAGCATGTATGAAGGAAGTTCCCATGTTCCGCTTTTAGTTATGGGACCAGGCATAAAAGAACAGCAGCAAATACCAAACGTTGTGTCTCTCGTGGATATATATCCTACTATGCTTGGTGAGTTAAGTCATTTCAATTTTTTTTTTTTTTTTCACTTAATTATTATTGTATTTATGCATTGTAGACAGAATGATGTCTCCACTTTGTGAAACAATGTAGTAAACACAACAGGAGGTAACAATTTATGTGGGCAGCATACGTATGGATTTAATACAAAATGCAAGAAGTGCGTATTAAGACTGAATAAAGGAGTTGGTGTTGTTCCTTATTACTGTTACCATCATTCTCACACAGAGAATGATTTTATTTGGGATTATTTGTTTAAAAAATGTATTATGAGATACAAACCAATCAGACATAGTTTATATATGAATAATCCTTTCTAGCATGCATGTCTAATAATTCAATACAAATTACAATGTAAATGCATCCAGAGATGTGATATCGTCTGAAAGGATGGCAGCTTCATTAACTTATCAAAAGAATTTCCTTTATGAAGTGTCATGTGGAAGAAACTTAATAAAGGTCTTTGTGCAGGAAAGGTACAACTGATCTGAGCAAGCGTAGTAAAATGTGATAATCCATGTCCATTCTTATCTTCTTGGATATGGAAATATCCTTCAGGGAGCAGAGAAACAGATGAAAAGGACTTGCATCAAATTACTTACAAATAAATAGAAGGTACTTATAAGAGTGTATTTTCAAACAGTTTTTGTGTGACAAATCACACAAGATCTCTTTGGAACCAAATATTAGGTGAAGTCATCATTCCAGGCTTCATCTACAATCTTTTAGGCTGCTGATCAGAAAACTGTTCTTTTCAAAGAAGTCTACAAAATTCTTTATTTAAGAAGCATCACATGCATGCTACAATTGCTTGAGAAAATGTGGGGCAATAGACAAAACTACTTCTAGCAGTAAAAGCTAGTGAAAAATCGTTTTCTATATTTTTTTAATGTCTTGATTACATAGTGTCTTGATTATATATATCTTTGCTTAGATATAGCAGGAATTCCTGTTCCACAGAACCTCAGTGGATATTCTCTTATACCGCTGCTACAGGGAAAGGCTGAAGATGAAGCGTCACCCAGAGGGCCTCGGCCCTCGTGGGTGTTGAGTGAGTTCCACGGGTGCAATGTGAATGCTTCCACGTACATGCTTCGAACTGATAAATGGAAGTATATCGCGTACTCAGACGGCCATTCAGTACTTCCACAACTGTTCGGTACGTTACAACCCTTGCGTCCTGACTGATTGATTAATTTACTGAAATGCACATTGGCTCTTATCTGCCTCTTTGTTTGTTCCAGACCTTTCTGCTGATCCAGATGAGCTCACAAACGTTGCTGTAAAATTCCCAGTAATTGTAAATTCCTTGGACAAAATACTTCGCTCTGTAGTGAACTATCCAAAGGTTTCTTCTTATGTTCAGGACTATAACAAAAAACAGTTTATCAGCTGGAAACAAAGTTTGGGCCAGAATTACTCGGCTGTTATTGCCAACCTTAGATGGCATCAAGACTGGTTAAAGGAACCAAAGAAATATGAGAACGCAATTGACGAGTGGCTGAGTCAGAGAGAATTAATAAAATAAATACATAAATAAAAACAACACAGATTTCTTATGACTGATGATGTGGAAACATTCTGCATTTGTGATTCTCTGTTGCGCTTCAGGTGTTAGAACTGCTATCTTATACAAGCTATTTAAAGCAAAGATGCTCAGAAAATTATTGGTTTGTGTTAAAAAGCCTAAAACGTTTTATATAACTAGCCAACACAACAAATTCAGGTTCTACGTGTTATAATTCCATGGAAGGATAGCACATAAGTATTAATTATGTGTATGGAATGTTTGGCTGGTTGCCAAAATGCCAAGTATTAAGTGTCAGAACTTAACAGGAATTTGCATTTCTAAGGACAGACTAGAAAACGGATTATAGTACCTAGTATGGTGGGATGCCAGTTACAGAGAAGTGTGCTAGAGCCAGTTTTCCATCAAGATGGACATTAAGTTCATAATAAATTCACAGTCATCCAGTTTGGAGATGCCATAAAGGTTCAAATTTCATCAAAAAGATATCACCTAGTACTGGTTTGGACATTAATGCAGTGTATTCAAGTACTTAATATTTTCATCATTCCTTATTTATGCATCATTGAGTCCTCATCCTTGGAGGATCAGCCTTCTAATCTCTGGCTTTTGGATCTGAGCTTATCAGGCCTCATTGTTCAAAATAATTTCATTATATGCATAGGCTACTCATTGAACATGTTTGCTATGAACAGGAATTTGGCCTTTGGTCACTGTTGGAAATTAAAGGGAGGAAAAAAAAATAAGACCAAACTTGTCACTACAGCTGTTCTGTGAAAAGTGGTAATGCTGTTTGCACAACATAAGGTGAAAACTGATTGAGTAGATTCCCCATTATGCAGTTAGATTCTGCAGGTAAATGTTTTCATGTGCAAAACTGGAACCTGAAAAGTATACAGAAGAGATGCTGTCAAAGCTTGCAGAAAGAAATAACATAAAAGTACTATTTCTCATTTTACCAGGAATGTGACAAAAAAACAAAGCAGTTTTGGAAGGAGGTAAGATTTAGCTACCAGGTCTTAACTTTTGCTTAATGAAGAATATGCTTGTAGCAGCACCTATATGTGCTTATTTTAGAGCACGGTTGTTGCAGCTAGAGTAACAATTCAGGATGATATTACAGTTCATACCTAAATGCTCTCTGAAATTTTTAATGCAATATTCAGCAGTAACAGTAAGCTTGTAAATAATAATAATAATAAATCATGCATTTTCTGATGGTTAAGTTCATGCATTTTGTAAACTGTTTACTACTCTATTATTAGGTATATATTAAGTACAAATAAACCTTAAGCCCTGTAGCACGTGCCTCTGCAATTTTTGCAAAAATGAATTCAGACAGTGATGAAACCATTTCAACAAAAAATATACATCTTCGCATTCTAATACAAACTGGCTGCGTAAGTACAGGGAAAAAATGTAAAAATGTCCCTATGAAGGCTCTTTCAACAAAGAAAATAATAAGTAAATTGATCACTTTCCAGAGTTCTACTGGGGAAACCCAGTAGCGTGCTAGCTCACAAACCTAAAGCAGAATTTCGGTAGGTAGGAATGCTCTCTGAGTTATTCTGTGGCACGTAAGGTAGTGAGGATTGTGGTCAGATCCCAAGTTGGCCTATCCAGTCCAGGACATGCCGCTGGGCCACCTGCTGTAGATGGCCCTTCATTGGCAGGGAGAAGTGCCGCTAACCTCAACCATGCTGGTATTCTGTGATAGCCAAGTATTTATTTTTATGTTTTGTCTTCTTAAAAAGTTTAACCAGAAAACATTTGTTTATTTGTTAAAAGCAAAACTTTGTCTTCCACAAATTCTCAGAAAGAAAAGGCAAAAGCCCCCTAATACTGAACTGCCTCAATCTGCAATAAGCAATCTGCCTGTTTTGGTAGAGAACTGAACAAATTTAACTATAAAATAGATGTATTTGCAATTGGTCGTATTCAGCTTCTCTGTTTTAATTATGCTAATGCATCTGCATTGCTACCACAAATCAAATGATGTTTGCAACATGCAAGCTTGGCAGACTAAGTGGAAAAACACCTTTTTCAATCACTCTAATCAAGTTGTACAAAGTAAAGAAGATACATACGTAAACATAGAGATAAAAATATATTATAATGGTAATAGATAATGAGAAACTTGGGAGTGAAAGCGAGAAGAAGGGCTGGAATAACGATGCAGTCAAGCACGTTTTCGGATATACTGAGGTCAACAGATCATGAAATCCTGAAAACAAACAAACAGAAAAGCAGGTGAGGTACCAGTGTTCTGAAGAATAACAATGGGAATTATTTTTGTAAGTACAAGTTCCTAGAAGTCATTGCATAGGTAGGAGACTGCCAATGTTGGATGTGCCATCAAGTCATGAAAAAATCATCTGTCTTCTTTGTCAGGATAGCATGCCTAATCAGTGAGAAAAAATGCATGCAATTAGGCAATGATGTTTATTATTTCTTTTTAAGCAAGGTATAGAAATAGATCCTAGATAAACTAGGCTGTTGTCTACATTGCAACCTGTCTAGGGTGCAATTTGTTCAGAAAAAAAAAAAAGCCTGGAGATGTTAGTGAACAAAGAGCAGAGTATGAATCAACAGGATGATGTGATGACAAAAGAAACAAAGGACATGCTTGGATGATTTCAGTGTTATATGCAAGACACAAGGTAATTATTTTATTCTTCTTAACCCTAGTGAATCCTCAAGATATCCCCAGTTTGTGGCTTTGTATTTTAAGAAAGACGTAACCAGATGAGAGCATTCAGAGGTATATAATATAAACAAGGGAGGGACTATGAGTCATGCTAGGTTTGTTTCAGACTTCAGAGAAACCTTGATAAGTCCCCAGATAATAATAGGGCTCACATAAAAGCTCAGCAAACTGCTGTCACCAGGAATAGAAGACGATGCTTTTGGTTTTTAGGCATGGCTGTTCTGATGTGGTATTTGGGAAAAAATAATATAAGGATGGTTAAACATTAAAACAGACTGTCCAGAGAGGCTATCAAAACTGGAATTTATTAGAAGTAAGTTGAAAATACTTGTCAAGAATGGGCAAGGTGTGATCCTGCTCTAGGTAAAAGAGCTCGACCAAATGCCTCCTTGACGCTCTTTACAGCCCTTTTCTGCATGCTGGGTGGTGATTTGCTATTCTTTTTTTTTTTTTTTTTTCCCTTTTTTTCCTTTTTCCTGTTTACATAGCACCCTTCCAGCTTTACAACTTCATAACTCTTTGCCATCAACAGTAATGACAATTACTGTAATGATGTTTTGTGAAAATACCACGCAAAGTACCTGTTTTCAGAATGATGTCTTTTTCTAGGAAAAGTCACATTAAGTCTAACTTCGTTAGAGGAAGCTTGAGTTTCAGCTGCTGCCACTACCTGTCAGAATCTGGTACTTTTACAAGTAAATGTGGTTCAACACAAATACCTACCAAGAGACATTTTTTGAAACAAGATACAGAAAAGAGAGAAACGTATAGGAAAAAAAAAAATGCTCAATATTGCTGCATAGGTTGGTGATGGCCAGTGACAGAGTGTGGATATAAGAAGCCTCAAATGCTGTGTCCTTGAAATAGTGCTCGTTTGTGACCTAGAATAATCAAGAAAAAGCTTCAGATGAAGACCCAGTCAGACCCTGCACAAGTAGGAAGGAGCCTTGCCCTGAAGTGAGCTTCCTCATTCCACGTGTTGGTAACATCACAGAGAGCACAAATGTGCTGCAGCAGACCTTAAGAACTCAAAAACTTCCCACGAAAGCAGATTGTGACTGACACACCAGTAGAGGGGTGTCTGTGATTACTTTCTGATTCTGGGATTAATCAATCGTTCATGGGAAATGTAAATCGAGTAAGAACAGGGAGGGGAAAAAACTAAAATTCGTCTCTACTGCAGCTTGACAGGTAGATACAGCAGGCTAATTCTTTAATGCTTTTCTGCAAGCAACACGGATGCATGGATTATCACTCTCACCCATGTCCCTTGAGCCTCTGGTCCAGGTTTCCCTGGAATGTTCTCAGCATGCTCAAGATGTGCTGGGTTGAATCTTGCCTTCCCTGGCTGTTAGCACCACAGGGTTCTTTCTTCTAGACCTTCACTTCTCCCAAGGCTCAGTCCTCTCAAACCAACTAAATGCCAGTCTGGTACCGGTCATGAGCTCTGCCCAAGTCATGCTCCAGGTGGTGTCTTGCACCTCCTTGTCCTTGTGTTTATTCAACACTTCTTCGTTCCCTTTATCTCTGTTTGCGTGAGTGTATGGTGTCACCAGAGACTCACAATGGTGGAGGAGACCATGGGGCTGCAGCTTGCCATGGTAGGTCTTTCATCAGCCTGCTCCATGCAGTGAACCAAGCCATGCCATACCCAGGAATTCTGCCCCTTGAGTAGCTTCTCCTTGGTGGTCTATGACATCCAGCTCTTGCATGTGCAGCACCCGTCACTCCACCCCTTGACACCATCACACATGCACGTGTACAAGGGTTATTACCTTTAGAAACCTGCCACTTCTGTGCTATGCATTGGAAAAGCTTTGTTGGTGGGTAGTAATAAGCATTTACAGCTCAATGTCAGGCAACATAAAGACAGTGTTGCTAATTTATAAACTATCACCAGTAAGACCAAAGTGAACCAGTTCAAAATTGGTCTCAGAATACTCCTGAACCAACCTCCAACACCGAGTCCCCATATGTCTGCACTCTGTTTTCTCCCGTTTGGTGGGAGGTTTTTAAATATTCTCGTATAGCAGAAATGTCAGTGTAGATATGACCAGATTGAGCAGCATAAGTACAGCAGGTTGTATTTATCAATACACACACGCCACCTTCAGAGATGGCATATCCAACGCCATCTGATTTTGGAGCACTACTTTTGATATTCCTGATGCCTGCTCTTGCTAGGCCAAAACTGCATTGGTGGTGGCATTGCCCATTATTTTGTGACGGCAGGTTCAAGTACAATTACACTGAGATTCAGAAATTGGATTCAAGATACATACGTGTTTTGATCTTTCCACTAGAGGGTTTGGAGACTGAATGTGCCTGGGTAAAAAATGGGCCAGCCTCTGCCATAGAGTATAATATACTTCTGAATGTGTAACCATCCCACCGTACAGGTAGGTGCTTGTGCTGTCTAATGACAGGCTCTTACATGCACAATTGTTTACTAAATTCTGCAAGTTCACTGTATCTTTCAGCAGCGTGTGATAAGGATGGTGGTTTGGGGGTGGGCAGTCCTTAATTTTGTTATAAGGTATCGAACAATTTGCAGTATGACAGAAGATAAAAATTAAATGTGTATTCCCATCTGGGCCCAGTGTCTTTAGTGACATGCGTAATACTGGAGTTCCACACACAACTGAGCATTGTTTCACACCTGTATTCAGGTGTGAAACTTGTGAGGTTCACGCCCTCAGAAGTATCCTAGGTCAAAAGCTTTGCCTTTTGGACTTCCCAAGGAGGTTTGCTGATCGTTTAGGACATGGACTTCTGGCCACAGTATCTGTCCCCATTGTAGTGTTACAATTCTCCTTGTTTTTCTAATAAACCCTCCCACCCTTCTGAAGTCTATTGCTTGGAGGATGGTGTACTAAGTAGAAAGTCTGTTTAACCACTTGTTGTTTACACCAGTCTTACTTATTCTTGAAGGGAGAACCATTATCTAGCGTTTCTTGTGGTAATGCTAACGTGGGAAATCAGACCTGCAACAGTAGTGAATCCTGTTGTCTGCCTAACTTGATGTTCATAGAGGTCTTTTCTTCTTTTCATGATTCTATGATTCTATTCCACTTACGACTCCTACTCCAGTTAATATGTTAAATCTACCCTTCCAGTGTTCCAGACCAAGGGCCTACATAATTTATTTGCCACACTTCCCATAATCCTTTTCCTTCAGGTAAATTGGCATTTACTTGTCCTGCTATGTGCTTTTTCATTTTATCTATTTATTTATTTATTTTGCAGAAAACAGAGTTCCTAGTTACGTATTTAGCATTAATCCAGCTACTAGGCCAACCTCAGCTGGTTTAAACACATTGTATTCTCCAGTGTGCCCATGGTCAGTGCTTAGAGCTCCAGAAAGTCCCTCTATGAGGGGCATATCTCTGGCATCCCAATGTCAGGAGGCATCCCAATCTCCCAGACATCTTCGGTGAGTTTCCCTGCTTTCAGACTTCCCTCACCCTCTGCCCTGGGGTAAAGCTCATGGCTGCGTGGCCATTTGTGCCCCAACCAGCAGGAAAGGGTTGTCCCTCGAAGGTGGACTTTAAAATAGAGAGTAGTTTTAAATGTTCCTTCCTGTTCTGTGTGATGTTCTCTGTATCCATTAAGGCTAGATATGCCCTAAGCAGAACTTTTCAAATACTGTGTGTTGCCTGCCACGGCTTTGAACTCAACTGTATGGGCCATCCTCCTTGACCCTGACTTGCCTACTGCCACAGTCACCACCATGCTCCTGAATCCCCTACCATTATTGGCAGTACAAAGGGGTCTCAAGAGTGTAGGGGTCCAAAGAGCTCATAGGCCATTACTACTTTAAGCTGCTGGGAGCCTCTCTGGGCTGCTCACACTACTCCTGCTGTACTGATGTCTTCAACATGTCATGCAGGGTTTGAGCTAGTGCACCGGAACCTCCTGAATCCCCATGTACCCACCATCTGCTGCAGGGATTATCTGACCCAGTGGGTTGGTCGGGTTGCAAATGTCCACTAGGACATCCCAGGGTACATTTAACTTGCTCCTAGCCACCTGATTACTAGGAATTTTATCTCCTTGCTGGAGCCCAGTTGTTTTTCTGATGGGGTGTCAATCCCTAACTCATTAATGCTAGATTGGGTGGGATGAGGCCCTGGGTAACCTGATCTAGTGGCCCATGGCAGGGGTTGGAACTGGGAGGGCTTTAAAGTCCCTTCCAACCCCAACCATTCTCTAATTCCATGAGTCTATGATTAAACTGCTGGATGATGAGGTGCATCCATCCTGCATCCGCCAGCAGCTAGGCCCCGAGGCTGGGCTCAGGCCAGGGGACACAGGTGATTCAGCCTCCTGTGGGCAAGAAGCTGCCTCCAAGGGGGCTTTCTGTGTGCTTTAGGCTGAAACCTACCACCTTCTGTTGGTGCTCTGCAGGCACGTCCCCACTCCATGGCCAACGGGAGGCTTCTGAGAGAGGGTCGAGCTGCGGAGGCCTTTTCCACATTGGCTTTTCAGAGGAGAGAAAATTGTTTGTCACCAGGTGTTTAGCAAGCTCTGTACTGCATCACCGGTGCTTAACTACACCTGTATTTTAAGGTTTAGATCAGTTTGGAACTTTTATACACAGTCAGCCCATAACAATCCTGATAGTAAAAACTGAGAATATCCTATTCTAGTTCTCATGGTTAAGTTGCTACACACCATGCTTAGTTTCTAAAGAAAATCAGATAAATGTGAATGCCTTATTGGATGCTCCCGTGAGTCTGACAGCTGTGATATTTCACTTTCTAGGAAAGACGTGGTAGAAATTCCTGTGACTGGAATGCAAGGAATTGGTAGTTTTATTTCATTATGCACAAAGGAAATAATAACTGGCTTTACAAGTGCCTCACTGATATTTATACCAGTCTTCCCAGCGTAGTGGTTATTAGGAAACATGCAGTTGCTGAGGCTGCGTATGCACAGAACACGCTACGTGACATAATACGTGACTCCTGCACAGAGTTTCAGTTTGACGTGTCCCACTTGGAGCAGGCGGTGGTGGAGCTTTGCTTGTAAGGGGAAATGCAGCAAGAGGAACTCTGAGCTCTGATCTTCTGTTATCAGGACAGCCCCAGCTCATCCCCGCTCCTTATCAGTCCTCGCAGAGCTCTCCCCTGCTGTGCTGAGGCTTCATAAAGCCTGCCTTTTTGTGCTAGTGGGGCCAGTCCCACTGGCTTACGTTTTTATGTAAAGAAGCACTTTGATAAATGCTGTTGCGTACATGAACAAAGCAGGCCCAGTTGTGATAGGAACACTGAAGAGAGCCAATGTTGGACCTCATTATTCTGAGCATTCATTTCTTCATCTGCTTTCTCATCTCTGTTGTAATCTGGTGTGGATCTAAGGTACTGTACGGCTTGCTGCGTGGCTGACAAATTGCACTGCTCTTTGTAGCTCTTAACCCTCTTTGCAACTGGAATCTGTATGTATGTGGTTCCTCTTTGTTCTCAGTGTGTGCAAAGGCTTTTTTTTAGGCTGATCTTCTGTGGAATTGAGGGTAATATTGTGGCACTAGGACTTCTGAGGTGACCGGAACACAGTAGCTAATTGTAAGCAAATTTAATAGGAGGACAGGTTTTGTGATAAAAGAGAAAAACTGCCTTATGTCCTCTACTGAGAGAGGGAGAGGCTCTTAGACATCTGAATTATATAAAGAGAAGAAGGAAAAGGCAGAACAAATCTGCTAAAAAGCACAGTTTATTATAGCTTTGCAAATAAACTTTGTTTGTTTGTTTGTTTTGCAGATGATATTTTTACTTTTTTGTCAACAAAGATAGGTTTGTATTTCTAGCCATTGTATTATTTAAATATTATTAGATTTATTTGTAAATGCTACAGCTTACCCATTGCATAGCTAAATAATTAAGTATTTTAAAATCAGCATCACTGGATTTGTTTGCAGTAGGGGAGATAGTGACTAAAGTGTAGAGTAAATAAGCAATGATTTGGAATTTATCTTGTCTCAGCCTCAGGTATGAGGTTTGCAACATCTGGTGTTCCCCGTTCTGCTTCTGTTAGTGAACATGTTGGTGAAACATTATCACCAAACTCCTGTGCTTTGTTTCATATGCATATTGTTAATCTTTTACTAAAACTTCTGTTCCTTTCATCTCATGTGTTAAATGAGCTGTGGCTTTCTCTGGGACTAAGACATCCATTCCAGATGTAGAAATCCAAACATGGACTGCTCCATAATCTGCCTTTTTGATATTTTTTGTGTGTGTGTGTGTGTGTGTTTTAAGGATGTGGTTCTGCACAGCTCAAGCAAAGGAACAGTTGAAACGGAGCCAGATGGTCTTGTACTAGTTGGAAAAGAAGAAGACATAAAAAACTCCCAAAGAATAACCGCCAAAGTCAATGGCAGAGAAGTTGTTGTTTTCTACCATGAAGGGAAATTTCATGCTTTGGACTCTCGCTGCTACCGTAAGATATTTGCTCGTTCAGTCTTAATATTGCAACAATTAAGCATAGCATATGCTGAATGAATTAATATTCTATTCTGCCATGTTTCAGATGAAGGAGGCCCTTTAAAGCTTGGAGAAATAGAGGTATGTAAGCAAAGTAAAAATAATGCATGTACATAGAGTCTTTTGAAATCTCAAATGCATTTTCTCTGAAAACTTTTGACTGAACTGATTCATTGAAAGAAATGGATATTTAAGTTAAAAAAAAAAATATTTCCTATTACACTTTTTACCTTTTTTTTTTTTTTTTTTTTTTTTTTTTTTTTTGGTTGGTTGTTTTGGTTTGTTTTTTTGTATGTTTTAATCTTGGGAGACTGAAATGGTGAGATGAGAAATAGAGTGAGAATCTGATTCCCTTTGCTGTGTGGATGCAGCCCATAATGGTAGAATATTAGCAGCTGTATCACAAAAGTTGCAAAGAAAACCTGGTGTTGTTCACGGCTGAGTAAGGGGCTCCAGCACCAAACAGATGGCTGGTCCAGTTTGCCACTGTAATATGGTGCTCTGAGGAGCAGGATTTTTTGTTCCTGCCAGAATAGACATGCAGCTGAATCATCAGACATGTTTTTTGTCCTGGAGATTCTTAAAGGCAAGAATCAGAAAATGATGACTTAATTTTTCTTCATTTTTTCCTCTTTTCAGGATATCGATGGTCAGCCATGTGTTGTTTGTCCTTGGCATAAGTATGTAATTACTTTGGAAACAGGAGAAGGACTATATGAAGGAATAAACCCTTTGGAGCCATCACCAACACCTCGGTGGCAGTCAAAAGGAGTAAAACAAAGGATTCACAAAGTTACAGTAAACAATGGCAACGTTTATGTGAGTCCTCCAGATTTGTCTGTAAGCTTTGACTCTGATTATTTTGCTGACAAGTACAAAAATGGTGATTTAGATGTGAAAAAAAAAAGGAACTCACAGGCAGCAGAGTAAATTGTGGCTAGAAAGCAAAATGCTGGTGAATGTCCCTAAGAAGAATCATTGTAATTAAATAAAAATGTAACGTGGCTGTAAAGACTGTTTCCAGATTAAATTCTGATGTTTATATTACGCATTCAATAATGTAGAAGTTAGTAAGATAAGAAGCTCTACTTAGTTGGGGATATGACTAGGCCTGCACCATTGATTTTTTTTTTTTTTCTCTTGAATTTCAAAAAGACTTACTTAGACCAGAGTGCATATCATACTTTTATATCTTATAAATTCTGTATTTCTAGAGTTATTTTAATTTTCAAGAGGGGATATAGTACAATATATTATTACTTATGAAACTTTTATGAAACATTGTTTAAGGTAAATAGTCTGGTGTAAAGGTTATGTTTATGTATTTAACAGTTTATGCTTACAATGCGTTCTGTATAAATGACAGAGAAAATTTTAACGTTTTAGATATTTGAGCAATCTGTGGATGTTTATAAATCTAAAGGGCCACTTTTTCACCAGGAAAAGTACAACACTTGAGCATATTTTAATGTTCTTTTTAATGCCCGTTTGTGTATTGATTCCGTAGTAGCATTTATTCTCCTACTCCTCGTTGAACTCTTTTGGTAGTTCATCAAATAATGTGACGTATATTTGTCATGTATAAGTTGTTCTTCCTTGATTTTGTTGTTGGATGAGAAACTTTTGGGTTTAAAAAAAAAAAAAAAAAAAAAGTCTTATGCATAGTTCTTGTTTGTTTGTTTTTATTTATTTTAAATAACATCATTATATATTCACTATAAAGGGTGTGCTTTCTATTTAGAGCCAAAAGTTAGGTTTCTACATTTGAGTTCTCTGGATAACATTAGATCTGCCCTGATAACCCTGCTCCCAGGACAGAGAGAACTCCCGTCTGCGTTGTGTTGCATGAAGGGCAGTCCGTGCTCTGGGACACGTGGATTTTCCTACCCCTATGCCCAGAGTCCAGGGAACTTCTCTTCAGTTGCAGGAAATACTGTGAAGGTTAACATCAGCCCCAGCCTCTTGACCTGTCAGTCCATCTAGTAATGAGACTACAGCTTGCCTGCGATTATTTCCAGGGTGCATTTTCTGTTGATTTTTTGGCTGTTTGCAGAAGTTCTGTCTTGCATGGGTTCAGTTTCAAGTTACTTGGTCTTTACTGTAAGCTCCTCTCATGTGTGCAGTAGGTTGTCTTGCTTTTAATGTATGGGGAGGATAAGGAGGTCTGTGTCAACATCAGTGTTCATGTCAATGTATTTAAAATTAGGGAGGTGTAGAGAACTGTCAGAGAAGGACATCTGTGCCTGATTGATCACAATGAAAAAAGCAGAACACGCTCTCAATTTAAGTCATATTGTGATGGATTCATCCTGTTTAAACTTAGGCATCTGCCTCTGGTCATGTCTCCTTATGTTGTCTGAACGGTCAATAGGGGAGCACCTTCAAGGTGCTGTTGACCTGACCGGTTTCAGTCTGGGGTTTTAGAAGGAGTGCAGCTCTGAGATACGTTCTTCCTCCTCCTCTCACCTACCATTAAATCAGCCTGTGCCAACTAGATCAGATGTAAATGCTTTCCTTCTGTCAGATGAATCAGAGTTGATCACCTGCTAGAAACTCCTGTTATTTACTGACCAGTTCTTCGGTGTTGGTTCTGTTGTTCTTGTTATATTTATTGTTGGGGTTTTGCGTGTATGTGTGTTTTTTTTGTTTTGTTTTGTTTTTTTTTTTTTTCTATTTTAAAGGAACACATAAACTTATTTTCCTACTCTTCTTGAAGTGTAGCCAGTAGGAAGGTGAGGTAGGTGGTAAAGCAATACAGCTGCTATGCCAAAGAAGATACGGAAGATAAATCGCTCGCTGTACGCTGGCTTGGCCACATGAAGCGGGGGCAGAATTTTTCTCCCCTTTCCTCCTTTTCACACAACTTGTTTCATCTGTGATGAATCTTAAGCATTGTTATCATGTACTATTGAAAGACACACATCATGTAAAAGAAAAATATGTTAAGACCTTCAGATATACTGTCATTGACTCATGTGATTGCTTAAATATAATTTTCATGTTTTGTTTTGTTGTGTTTTTGTTTGTTTGTTTGTTGTTTTGTTTTTGTTTGTTTTTGTTTTTGTTTTTCCAGTAGAAAGAAATTATGGAGACATTAATGATAACAACATTTATGGTATTAACAAAGACTAAAAATGTGTACACCTTAAATTAAATGTTCAGATGCAACAGCAGGTAGCTCACAGTCTTCCCTGAGCATTGTTTAAAACTGCAAGCCTGCATTAATTTCCTATCATTAGTCTGTCTCACAAAGAAAAGAGAGATATATTTTGTGCTTTGGCTTGAAAATTTTCATGATGAGTCTGTGAGATGCTCCGGCTCTGTAAGCTACTTTCAAAAGCAGCTTGAAAGCGATAAACAAGATATATTTATTCTATTGTGGATCCATCTTTTTGAAAAAGCAGGGTTTTGAAGTCCACACCACTACAACAATGGTCATAGTAGCTTGAGCCTCAACCTGATGTAACTGTACCATAAACCTAATTAGGCAGTAGCACCTGTAAGGATGGGTGGCTTAAATTTTCCTTTCTACATGTAATACCTGGTTATGTCATGTCCTGCTGACTTCGTTTGACACTGTACATTAAATAAGCTACTGTTTCAATGTAAAAAAATGAAAGTAAAATCAGGATTAAGAAGCTTCTGAATGTACTGCTTAATTAAGTGCAGCTCGTGAAGTGTATGCACTGGTGAGAGCAGTCCTTGCAGGACTGGAAAACACACTAAGAAAAATGTCTAGGAGGAACAATAATTTTAAAACCATGTTTTCACTGCCAAAACCCTTTCAATAGCATTGCACAGTTCTCTCTTTTCATGCTCAATTTTGGAATGAAATGGCACTCATATATGCTTCAAGACACACAGGTAAATTCTCTCTGCATTAGGGTAAGAAGTGTATTTTTATCATGGCGTATTCTGTACATCCTGAAAAAACAGCATGCTTCTTTAGTGCAAATTGCTGCAGGGAAAATGGCACACTTTTACAGCTGCAGTTTGGCCCAGAAAAACACAGAGGAGCAGTGCAGTTTTTGCTTTCCCCTGTCCTGGTTGTACGCCTCGCAGCGTTCCTACCACTGCAGTCTCAGCACCCAGGAGAATGCCACCCACATCTGAAGTTAAAAACCTGGAGATGCCCGAGATGCAGCACACATCCCAGGAGGCCACGTCACCTTGCACTGCTCACCGTATTTTTAGTGAGACTCAGCATCCACAGAAAACCTGAAGCTCACTATCTGTTACGAGATGCAGGTGTTTGTGTGAATTTTCATTGCCAGTTTAGCTACTCGAGCAGGTGCTGAGCTGAAACAATGCCTAATGTTAACCAAAATAATCGATTCTCTGTTATTTTTCCTGTTGCTTTTTAAATAACTGATTGCTGATCAATGAGAGGACATACATATTAGAGGTATTTTAACAATAGGGAAAAATACTGGTAATTAAAAACGTGTACTTCTCTGTCTTCATCTCTAAGCACACTGGGTTTCACTTCTGTAACTTGGACAATGTAAGCTTTGACAGCACTTATCTATTTCTGTGAACGTCTTTTATAAGATTCTTCTTTGCTGACTTGTAAGGATGCTGTGAACCCCTTTGATACCTTCCTCCTAACCCAAACCTTTTATTTCAGGATAACTTGACAAATTCCTGCACTTACTGGTGGATTATGCAGGCTGAGGGATTTCCATTTTCACATGTATTACCTGCTTTGCATACACTTTTTTGTTGTTGTTGTTATTTTTTAACTTTATTTTCATATTCTGTCTAGGAAAAGGGAAGGAGATGGTTCTTGTATGTTACTGTTTTTCATGCAAATAACTTACACAACTTTTCATTCTTCACAGGAAATTTGATTTCTCATATTGTTTCAGTTGCTATGTAGAAGCCTGGCTTCTTGTCCTAAGGGAAAAATGGTGTCCCAACATACTAAAGCAAATCCAATTAATAAATCTTACAATTAATAAATATTTCCTCTGAGGTAGAGGAAAAACACAGAGGGCTAGTTTTGGATCAAAAAAGGGATTTGCCAAGATTCATTCTTTCTTTCTTTCTTTCTTTCTTTCTTTCTTTCTTTCTTTCTTTCTTTCTTTCTTTCTTTCTTTCTTTCTTTCTTTCTTTCTTTCTTTCTTTCTCTCTCTCTCTCTCTCTCTTTCCTTCCTTCCTTCCTTCCGTCCTTCCTTCCTTCCTTCCTCTTTTTTGTCTTTTCAATGAATGGTAGATAGAATGCATTTTTTAATAATTTAAGTCCAGAATGGAAAAATTGTTTTTGAGAGCAATCATAACAGTAAAATACAGTAAGTCAATAACTTTGCCTCATTTTGCTGTTTCTGTTGTACTATTCTTCAAACTTTGTCTCATGTGCCCATGACTGTTGTGTGAAGTTAGTAAGATGAGGTAAAGTTAAGTACCTTGGACACAGTTTGGAATCCCATAAACACAATAGTAATGTGCAAGAATGGGCACGACGGAGAAGTTTTCGGTTTGGGACTACAAAACCTTGTCCAGGAAGTCTACCAGTCCCCCACATAGTAACTCATTAAGTTTCATGAGCGTGTTGTGTCTGCAGTAATGTCCCTTCCCTCCTCAGATACGGGTACCTTTTTAAACCCTGTCCCTCACAGGGTCATAGAATGATCTAGGTTGGTAAAGGCCTTCAAGATCATCTAGCCCAACCATCCACCTGGCCTACTGTGTCCCACCACCAAACCACGTCCCTTAGTGCCATGTCCTCACATCTTGTAAATAGCTGCAGGGACTGGGACTCCACCACTTAACTGGGCAGGCTGTTCCAATGCTCAACCACACCCTCCATGAATAAATTCTTCCTAATACCCCATCCAAGCAAAACTTGCCCCAAATTGAGACCCTTTCCTCATGGCCTACCTCTTGTCACCTGAGAAAAGAGACCAACTGCCTCCATGCTGCAGCCTCCTTGCAGGAAGCTGTAGAGTGCGATGAGGTCTCCCCTCAGCCTCCTCTTTTCCAGAATAAACAGCCCAGCTATCCTCAGCTGCTCCTAACTCTTGTTTTCTAAATACGATGAGTTGTCTAAATTCAGGTGAATTATTAAGTTCTCCATTAAGGGATCATTACAGCAACATGGTACATCTCTTAATTACTCAAAATTTGAAGTAGCAATTGTTTTGTCCACTGTATGATCCCAGGGTGAAAAATAAATACAAAATCAGGTGTTTGCATTTCTCACAATGCGTTGAACTTTTAGTATTTTCATACAGTACATATATTGAATTAGTGAAGACTTCGTTATGAGGTTGTTAATCTGGACAATTAAGCTTTTCCATGTATCAAACTTGTCTGCAATATGAATTCCTAATTTTTCAAATTTTAGCTGTCAATTCCTTGGTGAGTAGAGCTATCCATATTTAATAGCTGTGCAACTGAAGCAGAAGTTGACATTTGGAATGTTTCTTGATTTTGGTCTTGATGAGTATTCTTTTAGAAAGAAGAAAAAGAAAAAAATAAAGTAAGTACTGAAAATAAAACAAAATAATACAAAGTGTTGTTTTGGCATTTACCCAGTGTTCCTCTATCTCCTCATTACAAAGTAGAAACAAGAAAGAATCAAAAGGTCCTTCAAGACAAAAATAAATAAATAAATAAACCTGTTTTGTTCTTTAATGTTTAAAAGAGACAAAGCCAGAGCTGTCCTAAATCCCTCTCCTGAGATTTTAGAGAAAGAAAACAACACATAGTTGCTGCCCTTCCCAAAGGGCAGCAGTTTATGGTCTTTCACTGTAATGATTAGCTTTTCCATTACTTAAGCAATGACATTCTTAGTGACCTCTTGCATGCAGAAGGCTGGTTGCCAGAAAGCTGCTGGGCTTGCCTTGCACCTGGCTCTTCAGCGTTCCCCCCAAGCAGTGTAGTCAGCACACCAGGGGGACTGCCTGTGCCCCCACAGACCAAGCACTGCCTAGCAGTGAAATCCATAAACCAGTGAAAAGTTTACATTCAGATGGTTCCTGCTGTAATTGCCAATGGACCTGCTGGAGGGTTGCTGGGTAATTAGTTACCAGGTAGATCATCAGGGAGGATAGTGTTCCCTCTGGTCCCTCTAATTCCCTTTATCAAGCATTTGTAGGTGGGAAGAGTGACAGTGAAAATATTAGGCTGCTTATTTAGTCAGATGCATTCCAGTTGAAATAAAGAATACAACATCAGCCTGGAACCTTTGACAAGCTCCTAGTATTTAATGTAAAACAGGCTTCTGCAACTTCATTTCTATGCATCAGGAACAATATAATTATTAGTGAAGAGTGAATACCACAGACAAAGTCAATACCAAGGTCTTTCACACACCACCCATCTCCAAGTTTCCTTCCAGCCAGCAATATGGAACAATAGGTGGCAACATGCCAGGCAGCCATCCAGCTTAAGGTGGTTAGTTTCAAAGCGGAGGAACTGAGTTTCCAAAACAAGCAGTACTCATTCTGTGTAAGATCTTTTTTTAAAACTAGTGGAATTTCAAAGCACACGCTCCTTAGCATTATCTGCAGCTATCACATAAACCTATTTACCTATTTATTAGGTAAATGAATACTTGGGCACATACACTGTTTTACAGGATGAAAGACCTGATGTTCCATAGTTTGCTTTCTATGTGTTAAATATTCTCGACAGTTGAGCTTCGTTTTACCTTATTTGCTCTGTGTATGTCTCAAACTGCAACACTATAATATGGAAGTTCTTGTTGAAAAGCTTGTCACAATTTTCTAGCAAGATGAAAAGACAATGATCATCATTATTCCTGGCAAATGAGTCAAAAATTAACATAAACAGCATAAGATAACTTCAGGTCTAGTCTCATATCTAAACTGACATACTGAGACCCTGTGGTGTTTGTTGTTATTGTTTTTATTGTTTTTGTTTGTTTGTTTTGTTTTGTTTTCTGAGTACGTAAGAACATATAGATTTTTTATGTGAAATAACATCTTTCTTCAGTGTTGATTTCTAGTAGCCACTTTGTACTTGGAAGAATAATAACCCAGGGGGTCAAAAAATGGAGAAATGTGCAGTCAGTTATTGCCCATTTGAATTTTTTTTCAAGTGACTTTCCTAAATTTATTTACATATTCTAGCAAGGAAAATATGTCTTTGAGAATTACTAGAAACTTTTCACATCTCCGATGAAGGTAACACAATCAAGCTGTGGCACTGTGCAATAAACATTTTACATATAGAGACAAGAATACTGTCTTTGTTGACATTCCAAACTCCCCATCATCACTTCAGGAACAGATTGACACTGTCTCAACGTCCTCATTTACTCTTAATCTGGAAGCAAAGAGTGAATTGGAACAGTGCAAAAAGAGAATGTTGGAAAGTGAGCGTTTGTAGATGCAAAAGTTGCTAAATTGGAGCTGCACCATTATTTGATGACCCAGATGTCTTTTGATGTCTTAGCAACGCCCACCTCTTAGGAATATTCATGGTTTTGTGGAATTGACTTCAGTTCTTTGTAAATAAAAACCTCAATGTAATATCATCTCTGCATTCCTTCTCTTCAGAGTGCCACAGAGGTAAGAATTAACACTTGTCCTCTGTAGATGGGCTGGAAGAGATACTTGCCTTGTGCATCTGTAATTGCAGTTTGTCTTTGGTGAAGAGACCACTTGTACGGAGTGCCAGAAGGGGCTGCCACCTGCCTGGAAACATAACAGATCTTAAAAAGGTGTCTGATGAACAATTAGGGTACAGTTAAAGGCAATACAATAGGTGAATTGGATATAGTTGGCAAAACGTCTTTACCATGCTTGGGTAATTGTACTTTTAATTGTAAAAAACCTCACTTAAAAATGTAGAGTTATGAAGATAAAAGATAGTGTAGCAAAAATAAATAAACAAACCAGACACATTTGTGTTTGATGATTCCTCTAAGACTAGAAAAGCTCAAATTTTATAGTTGAAAATGAATAAAAAAGAAATAAAAGCACAATCTCCATTTAAAACAGAAGTATCATTTTAACATCAGTCTACTGGTGCTTCCTTTTTTTATAATTCTCTTTTCCATTTATATCTCCCAGTAATAATGTTCATTATTGTATTTTAATGTTCATTTTGCCGTTGTGCTTAATCATCTGGAGTTAGTTTAGAATAAATTTTTTGCTGTCATTTACACTATTACTTAAGTGGGCTTCCTTCTAAAACGTCAAATGTAATTTAAAGTATATTCAGTCATCTAAAATATTCCTGTACTTATTCTAACTAACTGTTTGCATTATAGTGTCTGACACAATTTCCACTTCCAAAGTCATCTGATACCATCAAGATTAGCTTTAGGACTTCATACTGTCTTAATAGTTGAAATAATATTATTTTTTATTTGCTGGCATCAAGAAAGAAGTTAACCATAAATTCACCTCTAGATGTGCAACATGCAAAGAATTAGAACTGAAATCACTTACCTAAAAAAAAGTAAGAATGCAGAATTTGTCTGAAGTTATGGGAATTTGACTTTCATTAGTTACACTGCAGTATAACTCATCAATTTTCTTTAAACTTGTTAAAATAGAATACTGAGGTTAAAATATCTAGGAAGGTATTTTTACATTCTAGTATTTTATTTCAGGATACTAGATTAATAAAATACCTCTATAATTTTGAGCATCCTCATTACTTGTACCAAAATAAACTGATATTTGTCATCTTACATTCTTTCGTTTCGTGAACAAGAATTTTCAGCTGACATCAACAAGATTTACTCATATATGTGTTGTTCATTTAGGTGTCTGATTTAGATGCCCAGTCCTGAGAGCCAAGGCTATGTAATGGGAACATATATCTCTGCAGTCCCTCCTCTTGGCAATCTTCCTAACATGAAGTCTTTTGCCCTCCATATGAAGGCAATAAATTAAAACAAACTTTTTATTTGACAAAAAGGCAACAAACTTAAACAATTTTTTTATTAATAGAAGTCAAACAGACTTCTGAATAGATCTTCTGAAAAGTCACAAATCTGTTTTTCCTCCATGTGGGCATCTGGCTAAGAGTGATAAATAATCTATTCTGCATTATTTTTCTCCTTAAGCCATAGTGTTTATTAAGAATCAGTCTGTGAAAGAAAAGGAATTTTCAGAGTGGATCACTGTTTAGGCATGTCTTTATTCTAGAACAGCATTTACTTCTGAAGCTGCTGAGGTACTGTGGTTACTTAATTACCCACGAGCATCTGCTTCAGTTTAAAGCACAATATGGGTGGCTTATCACAAAATTAAAAAAAAAAAATAAAAATAAAAATAAAATAAAATAAAAAATATTTTTTAAAAAAAAGGAGGAGAAAAAAGCAAAACTTCTGCTGGTTGAGATCAGAAAAAAAAATAATGTCGTAAACATGTTACGTATTTTGCTACTTTAAATATAGTATTTTAAAATTACAGAAGTAAATATGAATTGGTGTATCCTCAAACCACCCTCCATTAATATTCTATTAAGAAATAACTTTATGCACTTGAATTTAACAATTTCTCAAACCTTTATGCCAGTTTTCCTACCTTCAGGCAACTGGAAAGAATTTCTTTTATTGATAACTGAAAGTAAGTCTTGCCTACAAAATGCACATGGAAAATGAAATGAGACAGAGGGCAAAGAATCAAAAGCTTGGCAATTTAGTATTTTCTAGGGAATAAGGGAATATGCATTCTTTGGTAAAATTCATACTTCATAAAACCCTGCTTAAAATTTTCTGTGCAATCATAAAGCACCCAGCAGGAAAGAACGTGGAGTTTTAAAACACCTTCTACAGCTTATTTGACACAGCAAGGAAGGAGATCTAACTATCCCCTTCCTATTACAGTGAAATTCAGGAGGATTTCAAACACAGAGAATTAGGTAGCACTGGTAAAATTTCTAAGACTTCATTGGCATGGAGCTAACCAAAGGCACCTTCAATTTGCAGTCGCCTACAATACGTGGAACATTCATCAGTTTTATGTCTCAGTTCTGCTATACTGTGTTTCCTTTTTCACTTAGCAAATGCTTATGCCCCCTGCTTCGTAAGTGTAGGTGTGGGTCAAATATTTTCTGCTCCTCTATGTTTAAAAGCATCAGTACTTTTTCATAACAAGTTACAGCTTTTCCAGGCTGTTAATAAAAGTAATCTGATGTGTGAGTTGAAAGACAGCATTCTACACTTAGATGTTTTTATCTTTTTGAGGTTTTCCTGTCTGCAGTGGTCAGGTGTGAAAGTGCAAATTTGGGTAAATTACCTGTTTCTTTTTTAAAATAAATTGTGAGTCATGATTTGAGATGGACGCAAAATACTATCAACAGAATTCAAAACATCAAAAACATAGAATGGTTTCTCATCACTATAGTGATGAGAGAGAGCTGTAAAATGATCATCAAACCAGTACTCACCACTAAAAAATGTCTCGATTATCCACATATAAACACTTCACCTTCATTTATTTTAGAAATTCTGCAGTTTATGAGGAGAAGTTTATATTTTGACATACCTAATGGATAGGCATTTACCACATATGCCCCATACCACAACACAGAGGTTGGGTGAAGGTAGATAAAACTTCTAAATAACCTGCTCTCACACCACCTGAGGTCTATGTAGTCTACATCAGGCTAATTAATTTTTAGAAAGTTTAGAAATGTTATTGATGACATTATCATAATTGTTACTCTCACTCACTGACTGGCTGTTGCAAGATTCTCTTGGTCGGGAATTAAACTCATAAAAGGACTGGATGCTAAAACAATTCTCTAGCAGAGAAACATATATTAAACCAGGGATATATATATATATATATATATATATATAAACTAAGTTAATTAAATCCCATCTAGGAATATCTAGAAATATGCTATGTAAAATACTCTATCTACTAAATCATCACTTTGCTGACAGCTCAGTTTTAAATTAGTACAAATGTTTTGACTGATACAGAGAGAAAGTAAAATACTCTTAAAGTCTGAAGCTTTTCAAATAACTTCAATTTATATATATTTATTTATTTTAAATTTTCCTGTCCTCACTTCTAGACTTCAAACAGGAGTGGTTTTCTTGTTGTTTATTTTCCAGTTTTGTTATGAAGTACAAACTGCAAACATCACTGCACACAGACTTCTTAATTACTTGTTTTCCATTTTCATCTTGCTCCCAAGCATTTTGCACTGCTTGGTCTTTTTCAGACATCATTCCCTTTGCTTTCCTATTTTTATTAAATGAAGAAGCATTGTTAGGCAACTCTGGCAAGATTTCTGCAGATAAAAATCTACAATCCAGGCTGTAGCTTAAGTTACCCCCAAATACGCAATTGAAAATCCTGACGTAATTTAAGACTCTTTACTGTAGAAAACTAAGTGAAGATTACTTATGGTTCAAATATTACAAAAAAAGAAGAAAACAAAAGTGGAAAAAAAAATCACCATCAAGAACCACCATATCTTTCAATGCAGAAGAAACCTGAATCTTTTCTTCCTTGTAAATGTTTTCAGAGAAGATATAAACATGTTAAATACATGCTGCAAATGTTACATTTTAATAGAGTTTCTTATTATTATTCTTACTTAGTAGTATCTCTTCCTTAGATTGTAGGAATATCAGAACATCTTGATTATTTGGAGCCTTTTCCAGTGCCTCCAAATAGAAAAGAAGGCAAAAATAGGTCCATTGACATAACAAATTGATGCTATTTATCCTATGCTGTTTTCATCTTCAGTTTTAAACTGCAAAGTGGTGCTTCGTCTCTTGGAAAGTGATTTTCAGGAGAGGTGCAGAGCACAGTTTTTACTTAACAGGCTATGAAGATGTTTTGCAAATACAGTACCTTTTTTTAACCTTTTTTTTTTTTTTTTTTTTTTGGAATTCAGTAGAGAAAATTAACATTGTGAAAGAATTAATGAAATTCAGACAAAATAACATTATTTTAAATTTACAAAGCACATGGCATTACTATGAGGTTATTAGAAGAGTAGGAAATTGATATTTATAGTGTGTATACTTTCATTAGAAAAGCACCACAGATTTGAATAAGAAAATGCAGATAGTAAAAAAGCAAGTCCATACAAATTGTTGATTCCAGTGTTTTGTATGTCTTAGAAGGTAGAAAACAGACCTGATATGCAACTGGAGTGTTGCATGCAAGAACAGTGTATTACTATAACATAGGAAAATTCCTCTTCTTGATCTTCTCCATTTGTTCATGTTGTTGATATTGCTATGGTTTGTTTTTCTTCAATATGAGAAATTTAGGGCTTTAGAGATAATGAAATTTGATTGCTACTTTCATGTTGACCAGTCCATCCCTTTGGCCTTGTTTTCTTTGCAACTACAATACAATTAATAAAGCAATGGACACTGAAGCTAGTTACAACAAAGCATCAGGTTCTAATCAGTCAATTTGTATCTGTGCAACCTCTAGACCAGAAACAAATACCACAGAGGTAACTATTATTTACCTCTACTTAGAGAAAATGAAAAATAAAAGTACAACAATTATTTATATATATATATATATTATTTATTTATTTATATATAAGTCCAGTCATTATTTTCAGTTTGCAGATCTGGCATTCAGAAATGTTAGCTTTTACTTGAAAACTTTTTACTTGAAATCATACCAGTTTTGACCTGGTCCTCTTTGGTGCTTTTAGTGGTGATGTATTTAGTGCAGGTATTCATTTCAAAGTAAATGTATATTGCTAGCCTGATTTTCAGCAGAGGTAAAGCTTAGAGCGTAACATTGTCCATATCTGCCTCTCTGTCTGCCTTTAGCAGTAAACTTTGACTACAGTCAACTGAAGGAAGACAAGCCTTGAAGATACTAAATTCTTATTAGTTTTGTAAGAATAGGATGCTCAGTACTGAGACTTCAATTAAAAAAAAACTATAGAGACAACAGCCAAAAGAGGAACACTTCTTGGACTACACACTGTATATCCAGAATTTGAGGCAGGAAAATAGTCATTCACTGGCTTCTGCTCATCAAAGTAAATCCATGTATAAAGATGTTTTCGTTTCTACTCTTTCATCATGTGCCATTTCTCACATCAAATGCACAGTTTAGCATTCAGCAAAGGTTCCTGAGCAGCCAAATACCCCTCAAGAGAATGCTCCGGTTTCGGAATAAGTAGTCTAAAAGTGCAGGAGAAACCAGAACCAATTTTTTAAACATGAAAATGGCCATTCAGCAATGACCTGAATGTTGTTTAATATCCACATAAGGGCAACTAATTAATAATGTACTCTTTCTTTTAATTCTGGAGAAGTGCAGTGGTATAAAAATAATTTAAAGGTAACTTTAAACAGGAAGCCCACTCCCAATGAGGTTTCATTTATGACTCATTATGAACTTCTGACACTCAGAGGTGAATAAATAATTCTGTTATGCATAGGCTATTCGGTGGCTATTTATATATACATCTCTAATCATTTTTTCTTAATTTTATTTTCTTAAAACTCACATTAACTCTTCATTTACTTGAAGTAATGTTATCTGCACCCATATAGTGTATTTTTAGTGACCACAACTAGAATCTTTACTCAGTAATGAACTAAACTTTGCACAAGCACAGGGCAGAGAACATTAAGTAACCTTGAGGCACGTCTCCCTGTACAATTCACGTGCTGGGCCACTCGGTCTTAACTGCTTATCCTGGGGATCATAAAGTGGATTAAAATAGCCCGGAAGTTTCAAAATACATTCAGGATATGCCTCTCTTCCCTGCCTGAGCTACAGCAGCATGTTCTGGCGAGGTGGTCCCATGCCTCTCCAAGTGCCCTGTGGACGGGGCCACCTGCACATCAGGGACCTGCTAGGGATTGCTTCCCCAGCTCCTTGGTGGCCAGCACCTACTCCGTGTTCTACCATGCCCACCTCTTCCCACAGCCTGGTCTTGGATGGGAGAACCCCAGCATGAGGACCTGGGGGGCCACAGTGGAAGTGGGCAGATGGTACAGGTTGGGCGTGCTGCTCCTTTTTTTCTGAAACAGCAATGATGTGTAAGCTATTTATTTATTTATTTATTCCTTGGTAGGAGCACTAATGCAATCAGAAACTCTCGTTCAATGAAGACATGAGAATTAGATGGTGCGGCTCTATGGCATTTGCTACCTGGGGGTGTTTTATCATGCAGCATTTTAGCGTTGTTTCGGCCCTTTATCTCTGAATTTTAGAACAGCGCTGCAGGTTGCAGGCATGCAGGCACCGTGGTGATGAGGCTCCCCTTCATGACTTGGGAACTGGAGCCTTTTACTTTTGAAGTCAATGACCCAGGAGGGCAATCTGGACTCCTGGGTCATTTGAGCTGGCTTCTAATAATCCACTGCTTACCCACCCCACGTTAGCAGGTTTTCACAACTCAGTAGTGGCTTTCACAGCTCTCTTCTGCTATAAACTGGATCTGGTTGAAATTTAGAAAGCTGCCTTTTTCTTTTTCCTTCTCCTCCTATTAGATCATTTTCAACTCCCTTCACACCTTGGATTCATGTTTCTTGTTCTGATATAGCAGCACTAGACCGAATAGATAGACATTAAAAAGTAGCTAGGACTAGATAATATTTGCTAGACTATTCCTCAGAAACTCAGGTAGGAAACCTCCAACCTGGGATCTGAGGCTTGTGCTAAATCTTTACAGGTGGCCCCATGCTATGGGCCTGGCAGGCAAAAACTGCTTGAGAGGGGCTCTGGCGAATGTGGAACTAATGGGACTGGCTTTTGTTCCTGAAAAGATGATAGGGTCTGTAACAAAAATGATGAAGGGACACATGGACAAACAGTGCCTTCTTGGAAGGAGTGGCTTCTGTGGACGGAAGTCCTGCATCACCGGAATTTGGAGGAAGGGCAGTAAGTATGTAGATAAAGGGGGTTGCGCGGGTATAATAATCCTCCTGCGTTTTCAAAAAGCCTTTGAGAAGCTTTCTGTAAAGCTCATTAAACGTTGTAAAGAAACTAAGTTACCACAAGATTGGACAAGAGATTTGGTTTTGGATTGGAAGCCGGTGTAAGAAGAGGAAGTTCAGGACAAAGTCTTAGTGGTCAGTCTTCAGGAGGGAGGAGATCCAAAGAGTCAGTAATAATAATAATTCAGGTAGGAAGTGACATCCTGGAGGTCATCTAACCAACCTCCTCCTCCAAGCAGGTCTAATTGCATCAAATTGCTCAATAACTTTTCTAATCAAACCTCAAATGCTTGCAAGAATGGGGATTCCCCAGGTCAGCACAGAAGCCTCAGGTCGCCCTTGATGATGTTCACTGGGGACCTGTGGAAGGAGGTCAGCAGTGAAACCTTCAAGACTGCAGGTGGTCTTAAACTTCTGACAGGTGGTCAGATGATGAATGCTGAGAAACTTCAGGAGGAACCCACGGAACTGAAGGAGTGGGAGATGATCTCTGGAGTAGGTAACTATGAGATGAAATGATCAGGAGACTGAAGGGGCTGAAGAGCCACCTTCATTTGACTCTTCATTTTGGAGAGGGGAAGGCTGAGGGAGTTACGAGTGATGTTAACAAGCCTGTAAATGAAGTAGATGTAAAAGTTGAGGCATAAATCACCTTTATAAAAGCACAATGAGTTTTTCAAAGGTGATTTGCATGAAAGGCTATTTTTCAAAGGTCAGGGCATTGCATCATTTGTGGTGGTGGATGCAGCACAACGTTCTGGGATCCAAGATGCCTGTCGCACTGCAAGGCCAAGGGCTGGAGGGGCAGCAGGCTCTGGCAGGAGGTGGTTGTGCCATTGATGCAATTGGCACTGCTGCACAAGTATTTGCGTGCTTGCAAGCCAGATAAACTCCACAATTTATTTTTTTTTCTGGCACAGTTGTACTGAAAAATATTCATAGTCCTTAACACTGCCCCACCAATTCATCCCTTGTTTTCCCACACACACAGGCTGCTTTTGTTGGCTTGGATTTGGCAGATGGCTACAGCAACAGAAAAACTCCTTTTGTTGGTTTGTGCTTTGTCTGCGCAAGAGTCTCGGCTGCCAGACCGTACAGCCACGTGGATGGGCACCAATAAAATCAGGGCTGACAAAGTTTGTGTTTTGCAGCACACCTCCATTCACCAAAAAAGACTGCTGCTACCTGGAGTCACTTTCTGTGTTTTTTTTCCCCAAAGAACCTAGAAATGTCATGTACTTTTTTTGTCACGTACTGAAAGCAGCTAAAAAGTGAGCAAAAGCTCCAGGCGCCATTCAGAATCAGCTAATGAATAGGACAATGCTGAATCCAAACGCATTAAATCATTCCACTCATGTGAAAATACAGGACAGTTGGTCATGTCTTGATCCGTGCAAGTGAGACTACAGCTTCCACAAGGAAAAAAATCTTCCTCCTTGACTTGGCTGTGCTTCTATCCTTGCCATGGGAAATATAATTGGCCTTTTGTCGGGAAAGACTGCATATTTATCTTCATTGCTTTTTCTGAGATATTCACTGAAAAGCTTCAACAGAAATAATTTGAAAGAAAATAATAACGCCTCAGTCTAAAATGCATGAGATCAAGTATGCTGTTGTTTCCTGAGTCTTGTCAAACACACTCTCTTTTCTGCAATTTTGTCTTTGGGTGTCTGCAGCAGCAGCAAATGCCTGCTGGCTGAATTGTTTGCTGATCATAGGATATTCAGCTTCCAGACTGCCAAATAGGGAACAGTCAAGCAATCCCTTATAATCCTCTTCTTTCAGTTAAACAATCTTTTATTGCTTTCACTCGCCCACATAACTTACAGAATGCATCTGAGGCGGAGATGTCAAGCAAATTCTCAGTTCATGGAGTTTCCTACTCTGTAAAATTTAAGTCCCCTTTTCTTTTTCCTTTCCTTTCCTTTCCTTTCCTTTCCTTTCCTTTCCTTTCCTTTCCTTTCCTTTCCTTTCCTTTCCTTTCCTTTCCTTTCCTTTCCTTTCCTTTCCTTTCCTTTCCTTTCCTTTCCTTTCC
>CM021797.1:81258806-81349020 GCA_011076525.1 Nettapus auritus
TAATTCCTTGAATTATTTTCAGTTTATAATATGTGATTGTAAGGTATTTTTCATTGCTGTGGCCTTTGTTTTTGCTTTTCACAAATATTTGTGCATTATTTCTTGAGGGAGCAACGCTAGCCTTCAAGTTATCTCTTTTTTTTTTTTTGGTGGGGTGGTGGGGAATAGGGATAGGGGAGCAAGTCCTGGGACAGATCCTACACTGGGGCAAACCTCCTGATATTCACTGGTGCCAGTGCTGGTGCTGGTGCTGCGGTGGGCAGGGTGCAGGGCTCTGTGCTGGTTCCCTAAAGGCATTCATGCATTGTTTTTTGACAAAGCAGCTATTGTGCTCCAAGGGGCCCATGTGATCCACAGGAAAATCACGTCTTCGTTGCCCCTGAAGGCTTGGTTTTGCTGCTTGACAAGTGTGATTTACTAGTGGAAAGGGTACCTTATGAGAGAGGTGTGTAGCAGAGACAGGTAAGGGGAGAATGAGGCTTCTTTTCTAGGAAGTCCTGAGAGGAACAGCAACAGAACTATGATTATAACTAATAAGGTCATATTATCATAATGCTAGCTATGCACTTACTCCTTTTGTCAGTGGCTCTCTCGGAAGCAGACTGTACCAAGAGCAGGAAGTGTGATGAGAAGTAGCTGCAATGTGATTGGCATGGATGGGGCCTGGAATCGAGGTCATTCCTGCACCTGAATGGTTGTTCATTATCTGAGGGAGTTCTTCTGCCATTTCTGTAGGAAAACTTTCCCAAAAACGATAATCAAGGAGTGCTTAACGTGGCTAAGGCCCCAGATGCTCTATCTCAAGTGATGTATTGGGAGAACAGCATTTTGTCAGAGGTGTTTTTGAAGAATTGGAGCAGTAGTGGGAGCAGTAATCTGAATAGTCTACTCTACATTTGATGCAAAATTAAAATAATTGCCACGAGACCTCTGGGGACATGCCTTTCTGCTGTGTGTTTGTAAAAGTAACACCTGTCCTGAAGAATGGATTTTGGGTATGTAGGAGAGCTTAGGGAAACCGCAGGAGGGTAATAAAGGTGGGGTGTTGTGATGCTTTGGGTGGGCGCATCCAGCATTGTTCTAGCTTCTTTGATACGCTCTGCCACACTGGCTCTCATCCTGGGAAGGTGAACTCCATCCCCACATCTCTGTCAACATCGTCAAAATACTTTTTAGGATTAGCAGAGACACATAGTGGTGGCAGGGAGTAGTGGAGGAAACCAGACTCCCACAAACCTTCTGCAAGATGCAGCTGTGCGCACCTAAGAACCTGCTGCAGCCTGCTCTGAGAGCCCATAAGACTTTTTTTCCCTAGCAGTTCAACAAAGACGTGTATTTATGCACCTGTGCAGTTGTTTTCAGTAAGGGTTTCACCAGGTTTCCACGCACCTGCAAAGCTGGAGATGTGGCAGGGTACAAATCGCGGGCACCTAGCACATTACCTATAAGCTAACGGCTAAGCTTTCTTGTCATTGTTTTTCTGTTGTCAAAAAATATGTTTTTCTTTCTAGTATCATTTTCAACAGGAAAAGCATACGTATTTTCTTGTTGCATCATACTGACCTCTTCACCACTCTTGTGTTACCTGCACGAATTTGCAGTCTAACGCAAGTCTTCTACAAAGTGCTCTGATGAGGTTCTCATCAATGGGAGGAGCCCTAGAGATGCCACTAGTTGGGGTTAGGGCTTGGAGGGTGTTCCAGGAGGGTCTTTTACTGGATGATGCTCTCTTTGGAGAACTGAGATGAGAGCTGAGGCTGGAGCAGTGTGTCCCTTTGTGTTAGATGGTGGCGTGTCCAGAGCTTCCAACATGTAAATATTACATATGACATCCAGTATAAAGATTCTACAAATATTTTTTATTATGAATGCATTCGCTTGTTGCAGAGTTTTTGTATATTTGTGCACCTTTGCTCCAGTGGTGTTATTGATCCCCAAGGTCTTCGTGATAAAAATGAGCAAACCTGGGCCGAGCTTGAACACAAGCAGACAGAAGGAAGTTGCAAAGCAACAGGCATGCTTTCCATCTGTCATACAACAACTAAATGTTTTATATTTACTTTTGGATCCTATTTTATTTTTCATTAAACCTTTCATGTGGTAAACGTATGCAACCCTACCAAAATGTTTATGTTGAGACCTTCATCAGCTAAAAAGTATTAGAGCTGCCCCTTGAATGTTCTCGATTTTTTCCTGGCAGTGTGATGATGAGGTGCTGGGAATGCCCATCTAGCTGGCTGTCTCAAAGCACTGTACCTGGTAGTCTTACTGCTACAGGTACTAAACTTGTGTTACTGTGTTAACTTTACAAGTTCACTATGAAGCAAGTGTGTTCTGTCTATGGATTTAAAGGTTTTTGGTCTGGCTCAGCTGAGATTTGAGGTTTTGCTGGTGCCTGGGAGGAGCCAGTGAGAAAAAGTCGTTGGTTAAATGTCAAACAGGAGGCTCTAAAACATTCTGTGGTTCCTAGGACAAATAGGCATCTATTTGTTGTGAACCAGGAGGCAGACAGAAGCTGAAACACAAAGTTTGAGCTCTTTGAGAAGACTATGCTATGAAATAGTCACGTAAAGGAAGCTAACAATCACCAATTGAAAGAGGGTAGATTTAGATTAGATATAAGGAATAAATTTTTCCCTCTGAGGGGGGTGAGGCACTGACCCAGGCCTCCCTGAGGAGCTGTGGCTGCCCCATCCCTGGCAGTGCCCAAGACCAGGCTGGATGGGGCTGGGGGTAGCCTGGGCTGCTGGGAGGTGTCCCTGCCTATGTCAGGGGACTGGAAATGGGTGGGATATAGGTCTCTTCCAACCCAAACCATTCTGTGATTCTGTGAAGTGAATCAGGACTGGATCAGGAATCAGGACTACAAAGCTGGATTAGCACAGCCAAGGTATTTTAGAGTAGGACAGGATAGGATGGAGCAGAGGAGAGCAGAACAGAACAGAACAAAACAGAACAGAATGGAATAGAATAGAATTTTGTTAAACCATGGTGAAAGTTTTCCTTAGCCTGGGATTACAATAACCTCTAAGAGTTGACTTAAGTAAAATCCACCAACAACACCACTTTTAAAGCTCATACCAGCATGGTGAATCATTATACTATAGCTATTCTTTGTAACTCGTTAATTGTTTATGGTTCTCTTATTCCAGAACAAGGACACCTACTAAAGGAATTAATGGGAACGCCTATTAGGCTTTATTTCTCGGCTTAATTATGTGTAGAGAAAAGCACTGAATTGTGTAGGATGTGTGCTGACAGTCTAGGCAAATATTTGCCAACTGATCGACTTCCAGCAAGTTCATACTACCTCTTGTGTTTAAAAGTATTGCAGCTCATTCAGCACAGATTTGAAACAATGACTCTTTCGGAGTGATCCCATTGATTTCCCCTCACCCAACACAAACTTTGAGTCCTGTTCTTTTGTCTCTTCTTGTATGTCCATTTCCTCCTCTCTTCCACATCTTCTGCATTTCATCATTGCTCGTTTCCTTTTTTTTTTTTTTTTTTCCCTAAAGATAATATTTTATGTTAGCTTTACTTCATGCTGTATAGTACTGTTCTGAAAGGTTATACTATTTTAGATTTTTGAATTGATTTTTAGTTCTCTGGAAAACTTCCCGATTTCTGCCAAGAGTTTTCAACTGAGCAGATGTGCAAAGCCATTGCTATTTCTGAGCTAGTGTTTAGTAAAGCAGAAATTCTGAATTTGGAGTTGCCATGGAAATAACTATATGAGTAATAACTAATACTACATGTAGATGCGGTACAGTTGTAATTTCATTGGATACCAAATAATATTAGAGTGTAAATCTTACTCTTACAGCCCAGAGTAAGGAAAAATTGAACGAGAAATTGAAAAAGGAAGGTTAGTTTTGTCAAGTAAGTCCTTGCACTGAAGACACT
Source organism: Nettapus auritus (assembly GCA_011076525.1). Classification (NCBI taxonomy): domain Eukaryota; kingdom Metazoa; phylum Chordata; class Aves; order Anseriformes; family Anatidae; genus Nettapus; species Nettapus auritus. Next base: position 81,262,713 of record CM021797.1, read on the forward strand.
AGTACTAGTTTCTGCTCAGAAGCTTTTGTGAACAGATAAAAATTACACTCAAGTGATGAAAGCTGCATCTAAAGGTTCTTGAGTATTGTTCTGTGTAACCCTCTACTTAAAATATTATTATTTAATAATGGTTTTATATGATTTGCTATAAATTTTTACCACTGAAGTTTCTTTTATTTCCTTAATAGAAACATCTGAAAGTTAAGTATTTTAAACACAAATGTTTCTTTCTGCAAATTATATCCCTGTATAAATTCTATCTGAATAACTTGTTTTGCAAACAACAGAATTACAGAGCATCAATTCTGGTCTTTGACGCATGTCTTCAAATGAGATATTTGACTATCAGTTAAAAGCACCCCTGTGAGGTTTTGCATTGAATTATATTGAATAGTTCTTTTTCTTTTCATTTATAGACAAGGGAATCTTGACCTTATTTTTTATTTTTATTTATTTATTTATTTTTTCTGTTTAGGATATATTTGACAGTGACTGGTATACCTCTTGCAGTCTTATTGGAGGAGCTGATATTATTGTGATTAAATACTCTGTCAACGACAAGACTTCGTTTCAAGAAATAAAAGACAGTTATGTCCCAATGATAAAAAAGGCATTAAACCGCTGTTCAATTCCAGTAATAATTTCTGCTATTGGTGCAAGAAAAAACTGTAAGTATCTGAACTTCTGAAGCAATAGTTAAATGCCACTTGGAAGTTAGACATGTAGTAATTTCAGTAGAGGCTGATTGTTTTTCCAGGTTGCTAACAGAACAATTAATCTGTCAGAATGACGGTAATGTGCTCATGTATTGTGGTTCTGTAGGCTGGCGTGTGGGCAAGAACCCTTATGGTTAATTAACCCCAATGACAAAAGGCATCCTATCCTGCTTTGACCTCTGCAACGACTCCTCTTGTGGAGTCATCAGAGGTGGGGATTAAATTTAGTGTTTAGGATTAAAGAGACATAAAATTTGAGTGCACGAGACGAGCTCTGTAGTTGTGAGCTTGGTGTCCCGCAGCTGACTGGGGCAGCGCTGGTAAGAAGATGTGTACAGTTTGGGTAGACATGGGTAGCTTTTGTCTGCTTACATCCTGAAGTAAAGTGGAAAAAAATAGCACAGATACCAACAGAATAACCACACAAACATCATTCTCTATTTCCAGGTGTTTTGTATTGTGCTTTTGCTGGTTTTCATAGTCTGTTTAGTCAAAGGGTTTGATTTTCTTACATGTTTTCTTTCCAAGACAATGAGTACCAAACTTGTGACTTGGTTTCACTTAATGAGTTTGACTAAAAGCTATGTTTCTGAGCATTTCTCCAGCTAAGATTAAGGGATGTGGTTTATGAATATATCTATAGTCATTTACTTTGTGAAATGTAAATAAATATTAAGCAATATGACATATATCTTCTGTGAACATAATGTTCAGTTTTGCCAGCATCCATTTATGTACCGTTTTGCTCAGTGATAGAGATGGGGTTGTTAAAGAACTTTATAAGAGTTAAATCTTTCCCTTTCCCTCCTTTCCCTTCTTTCCCTTTCCCTTCTTTCCCTTTATTTTATTTTATTTTATTTTATTTTAATTTATTTTATTTTATTTCATTTCATTTTATTTTATTTTATTTCCTTTAGCAAGTCACTAACAACGACAAAGTGCTTTTATGCTGTGATTTACACAAGGGCAATTAATTTGCCATCCTAGAGTTATGGCAGATTTGTATACCTCATCTCTGAGGTATGTGCGGGCCCAGTGGCTTGCTCATAGTCATTACTAAGAATTTAATCCTTTGTAGTAGCAAGTGCTGCTGCCAACAGAAATAAAAACAGCGATGATAATACATGTTGCCCGCAGGCCAGAGCAGTGGGAACAAATGTAGAGCATGTACGGCGGATCTGGGAGCGCGTTTTTGCAGGCAGTTCTTGCTGGCATTAAGCAAAGCCAAGCCTAGGTGGCTAACAGATTTTTATCAGTTAAACTGCACAGTCCTCAAAAATAACCACTTTGGCATAAAGAATTATCTAAAACCTGAAAATAAGTCATATTCTGCTATATGTGCATGTTCATAGCAGCAAGGACTGTTGGTGGAAGTTTTTCCTTGGTGGCAGCAACCCGTGGTAAGGCCTGCAGGCTGACGAGCATGTACCAACCCCAAACCAGCATCCTGAAAGTACTGCTCAGGTTCTCTGCTTGAACTGAATTTAAACAGAATCCAAATGACGTTTAAAATAATGCTAATGTAGGATAAACTGAGTTTTGTGTAGTAGATGGTATTTTGAACAGACTACAAGAAGTTGTTCATGTAGATATGATTGCAGATTTCTTACCAGAAAACTTCTGCGTTTGACTGTTTTTTATTTTCTGAGCAGAACATCCTTACAACTGTGAAGGGAGATGAGTAGTCCGGGTGGTTGGACCCAAATGCCTTACCCACACCCTTGTTTTCTCCGCAGTGCCCTGTACCTGCCCGCTGTGCACCTCGGACCGGGGGAGCTGCGTTACCACCTCCGAGGGGCTCCAGCTTGCTAAGGAGTTTGGAGCCACTTACCTTGAGCTGCACGCTCTTAATGACTTCTATATCCAGAAGTATTTTGGGGGTGTGGTAAGTGAGGGGCCTCAGGGGTCCCAGCATGGCATGCAGAGGGCCTGATGGGCCTAATGGCCTTTATAGACCAGCTGTAACTGAAGAAACGAGGGAAGTCGCGGTGCATTCTGCAGGGATTCCCCATAGCCTTCTGGTGCTTTTTTCCTGCTCGAGCATGATAGACCCCAGCTGGACAAGGCACCTTTGACAACCCGATGTGTGGGTTTGAAAGAGGAGATCTGCTTGGAGCTGGTGGTTTGAGTGGATGACCTCCGCAGGTCCCTTCCAACTGTTATTCTGTCAAGTTCTCCTCTCTTTTTAAAGTTCTGCTGTAATTGCTCAGTCCCTCTGTTGTCCTCCTCATGGAATGAGGGCAATAAGATTGCTAAAGTGACTGATTTTTTAGCATATTTTTGAGATCTCTCAGCAAACAGCCATGGCACTGTCGGTAGTCCTGAGCAGAACCTGGTGTCAGTTGCAGTAAAGTCAAACAAGGCAGAAGCTCAAAAGCTTGTTAAAAATATTTCACTTTTAATCAACATTTTATTTTTCCTCTCTCCTGCATGCAGGGAGCTCCACAGAACAGTTTCAAACCACAGTCTCTCAGACTTCTCCATAAAATTCTTTCACATTTGCATTTAATTTTCAACCTTATGAGACATTTTAAGCTCAGAGTTATTTTGAACCTTTTATTTACTTCCCTGGTGGCATTTGGATTTGAGGACAAAAATGTAGTTCCTTTAGCCCAGTAATTTCACATGGTTTGACAATTGTCCCTGACTTACAAGTGCAGTGTGCTTCCATGGGATTTGATAGCAACTTGAAATATATCTGGCACAAGTTAGCCAGTTTTTATTGGACCCATTCATTCCCAACTAAAACCAAGGAATCCTCATAACATCTCATCCAAGCAGAATATTCTTCTAGTTTTCATAAAGCACTGTGCATGCTACTGGGTGCTAAAAGTGCTTAACACATCCATTACCGAGAACCATACCACAGTTTATGCCTCTGGATCATTTCACCCGAGGTACATTTTTATTGCAGTGATCACGCTTGCTGTCTCTTGTAGTAAAACACTGTGCTCACACAAGTCATATTTTACTTGTTTTTTTACATATATTTTTTACAATATTTTACATATTTTCCGGAAGGCACTATAGCATTGTGTGGATTGCAAGCTGGAGAGCTCTTATAGGGTTTGTTGTTTCCATCACTAGCACCTGATCATTAGACGTTAAGTCTTATTCTTCTCTGTAATTGTGTAATTAGCATGTACTAAGGATGATAACCTGAATATCCTTGTGCCTGTCATTTTTGAGAAGATGAAACACAAGAGAAATAACCATCACCATGTGAACAAAGAGTCTTTTAAATTATGCTGATTTCAAACACCTTTGGCATCTTCTCCTGATAGGGAAGTGCCAGGACTCTGATAACCTGGGTGGCCCTTCCCAACGGCAGTAGCTTCAGTCCTGCATGTCGGGTCCACTCATTGTCCTTAGTTTCATGGCTAGTTTGTTCTTAAATTAATAGGATTTGTTAAAATTGCATTTCATATTTTAGCTGGAATATTTTATGATCCAAAGTTTGAATCAGAAGTCATCTGAAAAAATGAAGAAAAGAAAAAAGACCCAGAAGTGCCATCGAGTGCAACCCCCTCAGCTTGAACAGCCAGGTGCTCGCTGATGTCTGGTCTCTGCTGTATTGTCTGCTATGTGTGTGGTGTTCTTTATGCAATTAACGCTTTGTCGTAATTATTCTGAGCAGTGTTATCTGTGTTGCTAGTGCTAGCTATGTTGGTTATGATACTCTGGTTGTATTGTCTCTTAGTGGTAGCTTAATTAATATAGGGAGAATTGTGTAGCAACATGTAACATTGCAAAGGGCTTCTAATTTATTTCAGACACAAATAATAAGAGTCATTTTGTGGTGCACTTGATGAAGAAAAGGCCGGTGTACAAACGAATAAAAGATTTATGTAAAAGATTAACATACAAACTATAAAAGGAAGTCATTACATAATATTTTATTGTTCTACAATACCAACAAGTAATATTTCTATTTGCCTTAAATAAAGCAAGGAAAGAATACTTGAGTTGCATGTGATTTCCAAGCATCTGATGCACATATCCAGAGAAAGGATTATTGACAAGATTTTGCTTCTAAATATGTAGCTGTCTTGTCTAGCATGTACTAGAAAATGCACTCAGATCCTGCAGCTTTGGGACTCACAGCCAAGATTTATTTCAGTCATAAGTGCCTTAAAAGGTTTTGCAAGTTGGTAGACATGCTTTGCTAAACAAGTTCTACTAAATATTTCCATTTTAGGAGTATTTCACTAAGAGTATGCAAACAGCATCAAATATTATCTTTTTTATTTATTTACTTATTCTGAAAAATTGTCCTTGATTAGATCAGATTTCTGCGAAAATAAATGTTTTACAGTTAATAATTGCTTCAGTTTTACAGACCAGCTCCTTAACTTTTGCAGAAAAATTGCCGAGCTTAAAAGGCGAGGCCTCACATTATGACTCTGACCTGCACAACCTGCTGTTCTGCTGCCAGTGCGCGGACGTGGCCTTTTACTCAGAAGACTTCAGCAAGGTGGGGGAGGCTCACAAGGTCATCCTGTGCTCCGTGAGCCAGGTCTTCATGCTGCTCTTCAATGTGAAGAGCCCCGCGGACATCCACGATTCCTCCGTCGTGCGGACAGCGCAGAGCCTCTTTGCGGTGGACACCGGGGCCGGGCTCCTGGTTCCTCACGGCGCTGCAGAACCCAGCCCCATAGCCAGGGTGATTGTTAAGGACTCTGTCTTCTGCTCCTGTCTGTTGGACATCCTGCACTTCATCTACTCAGGTACCTGGCTGCCTATTTCTACCATGGCACGGCTTGGGAGCACGTGCGCTAAAGCAAGGGCCATCCTTAGGCTGCGTTTGGTGTGCAGGCCCTGTGCCACATCACTACACCTGCCTGGCTCTGAGGAGCAATGCCTGTAGGACTGAAGACCCCCGCATATTTCCGTTAAAAATTAAATTGCCTGTCACTCCAGATCTATTCAGCATGATATTTTACTGATCTACAACCAAAAGCTAACATCAGTGACGTTTCAAAGCTTTGCCAACAAAATAAGAGCTGCAGGGTTCAGGCTTTGAAAGTTCTTTAAATGTCCGCATGCTCCAAACACCTTAAAGAGAATGCAGTGTTACTGATGTAAATCTTACACTCTCTTTCTCTTCTGGATATGGTGCTGTTCAAAAGAAAGTAGTGACGTCTGGTTTCGGTGCAGAGAATTTCTGTATACTGCATATGCTTTGCTGCTAATGAAATCGAGGCAGTGATCTCATCTAAACAAAATTAAACCACCCTATCTATTAAAATGGAACTAATATTTTTTTATATTTTAAAATATTGCTTAGGAATCATCAGAGGAAAGAGGATTCTTTTTTTCTTTTTCTTTTTCCAGAGGTACCTCTTATCCTTTATAAAATATTCTGTAAGCTGTCAGTACATAAAAATAGAGATTTTTTTTATCTGTGGAAAGAGTTAGCAGGCTTTTTAATGATGCATTCTGATGTTAATGGTAATAAAAAAGACCTAAATAATGATATTGTTAGAACTCCATGTATAGGGAAGCTTAGTCGATGTGTGTAGATCCATACCTGCTTAGCACGTGGAATGGATTTTTCCTCAGTGACAGAGGCATGAGTACAGGATTACAAAGGTACGAGGGAGGCTCATTCAGCTTTCAACCTCAAAAATCTCCCCATTAGTACTTTCAAACAGAGTGTTGAGCATGGAGAAGTGATGCAGTTGTTTTTTGGTGTGAATAGATTCATTATTTTATTTATTGGTGGCATGAGAAGAGGATAATACTTGGAATTTCAATAAATGAAAGATAAGTACAGTGTCTTTATCTGTTTGAGTTGTTAATTTACCCTTAGCTTTTGCTGGCGTCTGTGTATTTTTTTTCTTTTTGTTTATGGGAACCAAAGGGGTGAGCAGCTTTGCACAGAGGTGGGTAAAACTCTACTGGAGGTCACAGTGCACAACCTAAAGGGAATTCCCTTAAGTCTTTGCACAGTGTTCGAGGATAAACTGTGGTTTTGTGGTGCCTTTTTTTTTTTTTTTTTTTTTTTTTTTCTTTTTTTTTTTTTCAATCTGGCTACTGTCACCTGATTTGCATTTACAGTTGGGCAATAATGTATTTTATTTCTTTAACATGAAGAAATTTTTGACAGCTGGGGCCAGAATCTGTGCCTAAGCCAATTGCGAGCCTTCACAGGTCATCACAATAAATGCTTTTTTTTATCTCTGTCCAACAGTTTTAGTTTTTGAAAGAGAACTATGGAGAGACCTAAGAGCATATTGTGGTTTTGTCTCTGAAAACACTGAAGAAAGAAGTTCCACTGCAAATCTTGCTCTGTTTTCAGTTAGCATGACTGGGCATGGAGCTTTTCTTGTTCAGACACCTACAAAGCAATGCAACCAGTGACGTTGTTTGATCAGATGCTATAGAAGCCTAATAAATAGTGAAGCATTCTATATTTTTTTCTGAATATGTACCTTCAATACATAATGGTTGAGCTGAGGGGCATCACAGAAATTCATTCTGAAAGCAAGAGTGCTGCCTAAGCCATGCTGTCTCTGCCTGGTCGCATCGTTGTAAAAGTCATCTCCACCTTACCATGAACGCTTGATTGTAGCAGAATCACATCTTCCACGTCTTGGCAAAAAGTATAATTTCTGCAGGATGTATTTGGTATTGGTAACAACTTTTATCTGCCTGATAAGTCCTGGGCCTTAACTATTTGTAAGCCAACTTTGCCTGGTTTTGTGACAGGTGCTTACCAGTGGGAACGACTAGAAGAGGATATAAAAAAGAAGTTGAAGGATTCTGAAAAAACTGAACATGTGCTTGAGAAAGTTAAATGTATCCTGAAAACTCCGGGGAAGGTACACCTAACCCTCCTGGGGTAACTGGTAGTATTAGTTACTTACGTTCTTAGAAAATTCTTCTATAGACTAGATTTCATTGTCAGCTTTGTTCTACGTTTGTTTTAGCATATGTTTTCTTTTACTGTTTTGTCAGTAGGTTGTTCATATGCGTTTACCTATTTATCTCTGTGTTTAGAAAGACAGAGATGCTGATGTAATGTGCTGGATGAATGTAATCAGTAAAAAGCATATAAACAGGTCTCCTAACAGGATTACTCATATTTACAGCTTCACACGTTGTCTAGCAATATGATTATGTGTTCCTAATTCTCATGTAATAGAGACTGCCCAGAAAAGCTTTGCTCTCCTGAAAATGAGACAAAAGTTATGCTTCTGGAGGAGATTGGGAGAGTAGGTTTCCCTTATAAATGCTGTGATGTGGAAATCTGTCTATTGCTTAATGTAGGTAATTCAGTAACTGACTTCACAGTAAAATGATATCTATGTCACATTACTTGGGTCAATAAAAACTTACACTATAGAATTATTTTCAACAGCCATTTACATGTAGTGCTTATAGATTCCCTAATACTAGTCTCCCCCCATAAATCATGTCTTGCAGTCATTTATTCTATGGCCGGCTATACTTGTCAGATTTTTATTAATAATTTATTTTGCAGCTAAACGATTTGAGGGATGGCAGCTCTCACCAGATAAAACAGTTGTACAATACTTCTCTCAGGCTGTTCTTTAATACGCCTGTCCTGGCGGATGTCATCTTCACAATACAAGGTACAGCACCTCTGCTCCACCGCGTCTCCAGCAATTATCCTCCCTGAAAAAAACATGGAAAGGGGAGGTGACTGTATTTTCCAGTGCATCCACATGAAAGTCAGAATTAAGTAAATGTATACACTTTCCTGTCATGGTGGAAAGCAGTTTTTCGCTCAACTTGTCTGTATGGGTGCTTTAGGGCAGTGTCCATGCTCAGCCAGCTCTCCTTTTGTCTGTGAACAATGTACTCGGATGCACAATATGCTGGAGTAGCACTCGTGACTTGTTCTGGAAATGAAATGCCTTCACCCTTAAAAACAAAAAAAGATTTAAAAAAATAATAATAATGTTGCATAGTTTTGTGAACATGAGATTGTTTTTAAATGCTAAAGGTTTTCTCAAGTTGTCCACACCCACCCTTCATACAAAAATGTCCTTTTAGGGTTAGACAATTGTTTAATTATCTTAGCTTCAAGTCTCAGAGCCAAATATGAAACATTACTCCCTCAAAAATGAGCATGCGTGGACAAGCAGATTCTTTCTAGATGTTCTGTTTAATATGCAGTAGCAACAAAAAAATGTTTGAAAATGAGAACAAAATCCTCATGTTGAGTATAATGACACAAACAATTCAGCTCAGTATCCCATTCCTGAGAGAGGCCCTGTGGGAAGCTGGTGAGACCATACGACCATTGACTATTACCCAGAACAAAAGTTGCCAGCAAATGAGTCAACCTGTATTTAAAAACAAAACAAAACAAAACACATACTTATCCACTAACAAAATGTGGACCTATTTTTAATGGTTGCTGAATCTTTCAAGTTTTTTTTGTTTTCCTATTTCATCAACCACGATAATTTTATTACAATTTAGTAATTACTAAGTGAAAGGAGGGCTCTAGTCTTTTTCAGGCAAATAGATTTTTATTCTGAAACTAATCCTTGAATAAAGAGAGTTGCTCTAAGTTTTCTAGCTTACATATACATTTTGGCACCATGGGAGCCCATTATGTTCATAGTGTGATTGAACCTCCTAATCAGTATGCAAATCTACAACAGCATGCACATACATATCAGTTCCGTATTAGTTATCTATTGGCTATTGTTAATTTTAAACACTCTAAAATTGCTTTTAATCGTGCTAAGTGACATGTAAGCTTTCCAAGACAATATAAGCTTTAATATCAAGATCTTACTATGCATATAAATTCATCATTGATTTTTCTCTTGCGTCCTGCAGGTGCAACTGTACCAGCACACAGAGCAGTTCTGGTAGCTCGCTGTGAGGTAATGGCAGCTATGTTTAATGGTAATTATCTAGAAGCAAATAGTATTCTGGTTCCAGTGTATGGGGTTTCCAAAGACACTTTCCTCTCCTTTCTAGAATATCTCTATACCGACTCCTGCTGTCCAGGTAAGAATATTTAAAAATTCACATATTTTTCCCCACTGAGAATGAAGGGATAGGGAGCAATGTGGCAGCATTTATTTAGTCAGAAAATGCCAGTATTTTTCTCTACAATGTCTCAGGAAAGAAAAACTGTTAATATTTTGCACTAAAAAAAGAAAATCATCTTATTCAACTAAAATCAATATGCAAACAGAGCGATTATCACTAATAAAACGCTGTAGTAGTTTTATGCTTACATAGCAAGACTAAAAAAAAGTAAAATTTTGTTTCTGGTCCACTACAGCATTTGGAATTTTCTTTCTGCATCTAAGCAGTATTGTTTCAAATCTTACTTTGGGGTTTTATTTCAAACTTGTCCTTTTGTTTGGCTTCCATTTTGCTAAGCTTAATGTAGCTAAAATTAAATTGCAAGAATACCATATGTATATACACTGATATCTTATTTGCATATAAAGCCCTCCTAATGTGCATGTATACTGGGGTATTTGTCAAGAAAAAAGAACTAAAATATTCTTTGCTTATCTTTTGTCTTTTTTAATGAGAAAAAAAAAAGCAGTCACAAAAATGAAATGTGATTTATATACAGATAATCTTCCTTTCATAGAATAAATTATGATGTTATACTTCTATTTTTTTTGTTTGTTTGTTTGTTTATTCTTAAATAATTCAACAACTTTGTGTTTTGTGTTTTTTTTTCACTTTTTTCTTCTAAATCCTTTTAACATTTCACAGTCTGTTGGTTTAAGTATTCAACCTCTATATTACATTAAAAAAAAAAGAAAAAAGAAAAGAAAAAAGCTTCCTTCAAAAGCCTTCCTTTGGCCTTTTCTTGTATTTACTCTTACAAGTATTACAGATGTTATTTTTCAAAAGAGAAGTTAGAAAGCTAAATCTTGTTATTATTCATCATTCAATTTAAAGAGATCAGTAGCATATGACTTAGCATCTTCAAGATATGGGACATTGATTACAGTTTATTACACTTGCCTTCTAAAAATTTACTAACTACTTTTTTCCTGGTAATTAAATAGTTTATCAGGAAAAAGAAATTGATATAGCAAACATACTACTACTACTACTACTAATAATAATAATAATAAAGAAAAATAAAATGTTAACAGCATCTTGATTTTGTGTTCAGCACTAAATGTTTGAAAGATCATTCTGTGAAAAGCAGCTTTGAGCGTTTTCTCAAAAAAAGTAAAGTACTTGTAACTGATATTCTGTTGTTTTTCAGCTAGTATTCTCCAAGCTATGTCCCTCTTGATCTGTGCAGAGATGTACCAAGTAATGAGACTCCAGCATATTTGTGAGCTGTACATTATCACACAGCTTCAGAGCATGCCTAGTAGAGAGCTGGCGACCACAAGTCTCAGTATTGTTAGCTTGCTCAAAAAAGCCAAGGTACGAATATTATAAATTTAATAAGAATATATATGGTCACCCTAATTAGTGGAGAGATTATTATTATTTTTTTTAATCCTAACTTATGATTTTTTTTTTCTTACTAATTTCACTTTCAAGGACAAGCGTTGATATAATCTGGTGCTTAGGGATTTTTAGTGGCACAAGGGTGGCTAAAATAAGGTCTTCATCAACCTTTTATTGCAGAAAGAACAGACATATCATATTTTGTGCAATTTTCTTCATCAATGACACACCGCAGTAATTCAGCTTTGTTGTTATTCCTGCCAAAAACATTCATTTAAGGCAACTGAAGATGCAGTACACCCTTTTTTTAATCAAAAATAAAATTGTATCATATCTAACTGCCACAGAAAATCTCTGTGACAAAATAAAAAAAAAAGGATTATATGGGGAAAGAAGAGAGAGCAAAATGCCATGATCATAAAAAGAGAATAAGGCAAATTACATTTATTATATACTGGGAGATACGTAAGGAAGCAACCTGTTGATTTACAGTAATTAAAGGTGAACTTTAAGGTGAACTCAATTCTGAAATGTTCCAATTAGTAAAAGAAGTGATGTAGCTGCCCTCTTCCTGTTTCTGAGTTGCCACAGGAGATAGGACACCAGTTTATATACTTACAGGCTTTCTCTCTTTGTGAATGCATGTAATTGTGTACATCTAATTAATATCACATCTTCTTAACTGCATTTTTCATGACCAAAAGACCCATGGATTAGGTCGCACAGCTTGAGGAGGGGAGTTTTATCATTCATTCAAGGGTCAACGTCTGTTTAAGTATTTCTGCCAATGACTTTTTTATCTCCTCCTGTAAAAAAAAAATTCATCTAATACACTGCTGTGTTGACAGTGGTAATCTAATATATTTTGGCATGGGAGGTCTGGTTGTTTTTCTCCTGTACTTTTAGACGTGGTAGTATTAAAAGCGTTGCTTGTATCTCCTTTCTTCTTGCAGTTTCACAATTCTGATTGCCTTTCAACTTGGCTTCTTCATTTTATCGCCACTAACTACCTCATCTTCAGTCAAAAGCCTGAATTTCAAGATCTTTCAGGTAGCCCTTATCAATTGTTTTGAAAAAAATAATAATAATAAAAAAAAATGTTTTTCTGTTCTGCTTAGATTAGAAGTGTGATGCTGAAGAATGCTACTTCTGCGTAAGAAGATTAGGACTTCTCTAGCTAGAGCACTGGAGCAATCTGAAGGCTGTGGGAGCCTTTTGGTTCACCGCCCTGGTGTGGAACAAGCAAGAGCCACACGGAGGGCAGCCCAGCCAGCACCCCGCACCCTTGTCTTTGGTCCCTGTGCTGACCACTAGCACAGCTGGTCCCACCTAGAGCTGAAATGATGAGGGCAATGTGGGGATCATATCTCAGCCCTTGCACACCCTTATGCCTGCGAGTTTGTTTGGTTTGCAATGAGTCGCTTCCAGTACCTGCTGGTTAAGGGTGGGGATTTTTGTCGGTGGAAAATAGGATTCCTGTCGTACTCTCCAGCAGACCTTTTGAAGTCAAGTAACTAGCTATCATCAAGTAATTAAATCCAGGTTCTTCCAGGGAATTGAGATTTGTTCTTCAACCCTGATTATATTTGTTTCCTGACATTTAATTCCCGACAGTTTTCCCTGTTGCCTGTGGGACTTTATGTCATTCAGGTGAAGGTGGTCTTGGCATTTGCAGCTCTTAGGCTTGGGGATAATATTCGGGCTGTTTATAGGGGGTCAGTGTCTTCAGAAGGGAATTCTTAGTGCGTTGAAGGTATCTTTGGCCCCAAATTGTTTAAAGGTCTTATTTCCTCATTTGTATGGCTTGTATCTGTATGTGGGATGACAGATGACTTGTGATTGCTATGTACAGAGGAAAGAGGGCTGGGTCCTCCCTGCTTTGTTTGGACATGGGCTTTGTCCTCCATCAGGCCATCTGCCCACCTTTGAAAGACCCATTTTGTGCAGTCAGAGATGGATCACGTCTGGGAGCAGGACACCCATGCTGGTGGGTGTCATCCATGTGGGGGTTCATCCTCAGCAGGCTTGGTTTGCTCTCAGTCCTGCTGCTTGGGGTGGCAGAGTGCACGTGTCTGAACCTCCCTTACTGCAGGGCCTAAGCCTTCCTGAGCTTCTCCTCCTGTCTGGAAAGGTGCTACCACCACATTCAGGACACTGTCTGAGACTCAGGCTTTCACAGGCAGCCCCTGAGGTAGTCCGCTTTCCTTGAGCACAGCAGGTCTCTTCACACTCAGGGTGCCAGACTGGTATTCTTCGAGGCTTGGTAGTCTGCCCTTTGCTGTTCTCTTTCCTCCAATCTCTACCAGATGATTTGCTGAGGGATTGACACACTCCTCTCCGTTGAATTTGCACTGGGCAAGGTGGGGGAAAGAAAGAAAAGTGCAAATGTAAATAAAGGTGGATCAGGTGAAAATGTCTTGTTCTGAGCTGCCAGGGGTGACAATCAGGGGTGGGCTTCTGGGGTGGAAAGGCATGGTTCTGCAAAGGCAAAGCAAATTCACCTCAGCAATGTGACTAACATCTGTTACGTGATTTTGTACTGTCAGTGACAGAAAACATGGCATAAAAGACAAAAATCTTGATAAATTCTTAGTTGCCCTCTCTACGGCTGGCTTAATAGCAATGGAAAGTCATGTGCAAAATTTTGTATCATGGGTACTAGTCTAAGATCTAGACGACATGAACGCAGTCATTCATTCCAACCTTACTTTTTATATTGTATTCCTATCTGTGATGTTTTTAAACCAATTTTAAGAAACTTTGCGCAGCCTGTGCACTCATACCTCTATGTTTATTACATTTAATTCGTTTATCGCTTTGTTTAGTGGAGGAGCGCAATTTTGTAGAGATGCACAGATGGCCGTCCAACATGTACCTGAAGCAACTTGCCGAATACAGGAATTACGTCCACTCTCAGAAATGTCATTGTGCAGTAATGTAAGGAGACTGGACGTAGCTGAAGTGCAACTCGACTGGGAAATCTCTGAGTGGGGATTATATGGAGCATAAAAATCATATCAACAGCAAAAAAAATAAACACTGATGTTCCCTAGAACATTGTATGCAATACTGTAGTGCACTTACTAATACTATTTGCTTTGATAATAAATGATTCTACTTTCTTCCTTAAAGCAGTAAGAACTGTATCATGAAGAATTATTTCAAGCATAATGATTTCACGTTCACAGGAATTAAAACAGGCCATGTCATGACTGACATCTGTTCCCCCTTTTAAATATTTTACTGTTTATTTTTAGTGGTTTTCATGGTTATTTTCAGCTGTAAAGTTGTTGAAAACAAATCTTTTTTTTCTAAATCTGTATACAATAAGAGTACAGTAGTAGAGTAAGGAAGCTGAGAAGCCAACTCTTAAGTCCTTCACATATCTCAGAACACAAAAATTTACTGCAGCATTTACTGGTTTGCAAAATAAAGGGTAAGCTTAATTCGTATTTTAGCAAGCATTCATTTTCTACTTCAAATTTGTTTTTCCTTTCAGTGGAACTCTTATAGGCAGGGAGCCAGCAGTCATTGAAACGTTTCGTGGGAGAAAATTCACTGGCAGTAGTAAATTCTGGAAATAGTAGGTCTCATAGTCAGAAGTCCCCTGTAGTAGCTGATAGCATCAGTGTTTGAAACCGATGTCCTGATGGTGGAGGGAGGTGGCTTACAGCGAGGTACAATGGTCCTATGAGGAACATCACCTGTTGTAACGCGATGTTCAACTTGACCCTCTCCAGTGGGGAGTCAGTTTAAAATGGAATTATCATAGCGTGTTCATAAGCTACCACGTATGATAGAAATCTGATTGTGTTTTCTGAACGCATGGATTCTTTCGCAGATGTAAGAGGTAAATCCTGAATGCTATGCATAGGATGACCCTTCAATAGCAGACAGTCTTTAAGAATATTCTTCAGGTCACAGGCCAAAATAATTCATTTCTCTTGCCATTAAGTTATATGCATGCATTAATACTAATGACAAAATTAACACAACATATATGTTGAGGGTACCTATCAGAGGATAATTTCTCTAAGTGAAATCGTAGCAAGGAAGTAAACTCTTCATTATCAGTCTTCTTGTACTTTTATTTCAATTCTGGCTTGCCAGCTGCCTTTAATTTTTTTTATGTGTTTTCTGAGCCCAGAAAGACCAAGAAAGGACACTGAAAAAAATAGTTAGTGTTTCTCCAGCTTTCACAGCAGACTGTCTCAAAAGTACTTGGAAATTAACCAAACCTATGAGATGAAAATGGAACTGCAAATTTTTCGAGATGTTTTTGTTTATATGGATTCAAGAATTTTTTGCTTATATGGATTATTTTGATATGTCAATAAAATTTCATAGGTAAATTGTTTTTTCATATTCCGTGTTAGAATTATTATTATTTTTTCCGGGTGATATTGTGTAGAGGTTTTTTTTTGTCCTACTCTGGGACAAAAAATAATAATAATAAGTAAATAGAGAGATTATGACTCAGCTGGCTGCTGCAGGCTCAAAATTCTAAATTTAGTTTTATATTAGATAAGAATGATAAATCATTTTTATTTTTAATTTGTCACCTGGAGATCTTAAAGCTTTTTAAAGATGAGATATAACGATCCACATGTTGCATATAAGCAGTTAGAAATACAGAACATTAAGTCACTTATTCGAAATTACTAAATAAAACTGAAAAGAGGGAAGAAGAAAGACTAGAAAAGTAGTATGTATTGAATTGAAATTTAAAGAAGTTTTTTCCTCCCTAAAATTATGATATCATTTTAGTAGACAATAGAAATTCTAGGCATAAATTTATAGATAAGAGTAAAACTTACTTTTTCATGGACCATAAAGTCATGAGCAAAAATGAGCACACAGCCGAACCGTAGCTTTCCTGGGTACCTGAAACATGCTTGGTCACAGATGTGCTTCCAGCAGTGGCCACTGACAGAAGATACGTTTATATGGCTCACAAGGACTTCTTGTACAAAACTGAGACAAAAGTTGTGTGAGTGTTTCTGTTGCATGCAGTCCTAAATTTTCAACATCTTGAAAGCTTTCCCATATTTTTTCTGTTAAAAGATATGTTGCCGATATAAGTGGATAAGGTATAACAAAATGCTATTTTAACCTGATGTACATGTTTTATAGACATTTAAAATAGGCTTAATGGAAATATGAACTTTGTATCCAACCAAGAGAAATATTTTGGTATTACGTGTTACAGTCAGTGCTAATCACACATTTTATACTGAGAAACCAGGCAGTGTGAAAGTATTTATTATGTATTCATAGATATACTGCATATTACTCTTCAGACATTAAAAGTTTTCATCTTATACAGTATCCCCAGAACACCACCTGTATCAGGTGGAGATACGCTAACTTTGCAGACATAGAACATCTGCTAAATTTAAATTCTTAGAAGAAGTGTAATTATAAATTCTTATTTTTATTTAGTATGATGATTTTCTGTAGAAATGTATTTATCTTGAAGCTATTTTTAAAACTGATAGTTTAACAATCTAAAATACAACTGAGAGTAGGTCATGATGCTTGGTTAGTTGCTGTTGGCGAATTTTCTAGTATTTTGATACCTGTGGGAACACATAGATCATGGATAATCAGGAATTAAGGCACTACTGAATTTGGTATTTGTGAATAACTTTGCATAACATGTTAGGATCTTTGCTATAGTATAAAGTAAAAATTATGAAGAAGATTAAAAGAATTATTCAGACAAGTGGCTTTGAAAAGAGTAAAATGTGGGAGGAGGAAAATGTATGTGCTAGAGTAGGCAATGTACTCTTCCAGATGTTTTACATAGAGTTATCTTGCTAGCAGCATCCACTTCTCTTTAAAACAGACTTGCCTTGTTCTGATAAACGGCTTAATGTATTGTTGACAGATTCAGTTTTCGGTTCTCACAACCGCCCACAAGAACATTTTTGCTCTGTGAGAATTAGGATTTGCCTCTAAACAGAGTCCAGAGAACCAGTAAGAGCCGCAGCCTGATGGGGTTCAAACCTACACTTCTTACACAGCCTCCACGGCAGCAGAGAGACCCCAATGCCCCTGGTGGGGAGACCCAAACGTCCCGGTGCCAAACCACCGGGCCTGCACAGGTCCCAGCATCTCCCAGTCCTGAGAGCATCGGGCACCTTGGGCTCAAAGGAGGGGGCAGGTGGTGAATTTGGGTACTTAGGCAGGAGCTGAGCAGGTTTTAGAGGGTTTGGGATGACATTTTTGAACTGACATCTAGTCGGAAATTAGGCTTCAGAGTCCCTCATTAGAGCTAAGTCTAGGAGTCCACTTTTAGAAGACAATTTGTTGAGTAAGAGCTTGCACCGTATCATTCTTGCTGTATTGGTACATGTGTAGGCTTCTTCCACGCTAGCACAGAGCTCTATGGAGACTAACATGGAAAGTTTCTGCACTAACAGTTTTTCCTATTAGAGTCCTTATTATAGTTAAGAATCTCTGCTATAGGTCTTGGTGCATTTGTTTTCAAAAAAATAATAATAATAATAATAATTAGAAGGAAGAGAAGTTATTTTATTAGGCATGTACTCACCATTTCCTGTTTGTTTTTTCTTTTAACGTACTGTGATTAAATGTACCTGTTATTAGACGTAATATTTATTTATTTATTTTGTTACAAAATAAAAAGATTTTCTCTAGTCAGTCTCGTGGTTATTTTCCCTTTTGTATTAGAATATTTGAGCATTACGATGGAAATATTTCTGTTGCTTATTAGCTTATCATTTATGTGCAATGTGATAAGTGAGGGAACAGGCATTATTTGTACTGCAGTACTTGCCCAGACCCTAAATTCACATGGCTGAGAGATGAAAAATTCTGAAAATTTTAGTGATCGGTGCTGTGTCAAACGAAGGGGATTTAGCTGCTTATTCATATCTGAAATTAGAATCTTGTTGTCATCTGGATTGTTAAGCTGACCTTTAACGAGCCCAGGCAAAGTCTTCATTGAATCATATAAAGGGTAGAAGAAACGTGTAAGGTACTTCAGACAGCTATTCTTGTTAGTGATGCAGCAAAGAACAGCTAATCTGTCTTGTCAGCTCCCAACAATGCTTGTTATTCAGAGATAATGAGGCAAGACGAAGCTGGCTGATTATAAGACACAACCAGCAGTAAATGATTTTATCATCTGAAGTGCTGCTTCAGCTTTGTATTTGAATTTCGCAAAATTTTGAGAATCTCTTTAAAAATTGTAGTTCAGCTTTCCCTCTCTACCTTATTTGTTACGTTAGGAGTTTTGCCTATATAGTACCGCAGAAGGCTGTAAAATAAGAATATGTCTCCATGCACTCTAATCCAAGCATGAAATCCATATCAGATAATACATCCTAAGCTCTGGCACACTACTTAAACGTATCTTTGACCTTTCTGGAAAGAGGATGAAACAAGCACAGATCTACGTTTAGTTTTATCTGCTCATTCACCACTGTTCTTTCCTATCCATTAGGAATTCTGATTAATATTTTGGTTGCCCCATTTGCAAGAAATGCTCTAGAAACTGACTGAATATCCAGGAAAGACAGATAGATGTTTTGACAGTTACAGCTTAACGCAATCTTTGTGCATTTGTCGTACATCTGAGCAAACCTCACATTCCAGCTCCTCTGAGAAACCTCAGCTGATAATGTGAATCCTCTCAGTGTGAATTTTGTTACTTACATGTAAAAATGGTGAAAACCAGAACTGTGTCCACCTTGAACCCTGTGGTCCTCAGACAGTGAATGGTGTCTTAGCCAGAAACTGTTAATATCCATCTGATTATTCAGTTGAGTCGTCCTATTTCCTCTTGTCATTGATTCATTTTGAACACCCTTTTCTGGAAAAGAAGAGCTGGGCATCAGGCGTCGTGTTGCTGTGTACCATTACGGGGAAGCACAAGCCGCAGAGGTATTGTGCACCAGCACAGCCATTTACTCTGCACTGGAAATACATTTCACAAACAAAAAAAATCATGGTAGGGCTTTGGGGGAGGTAAAATTAAGTTTCAAACTTTTCATCCCATGGAAATTCTAGCTGCATAAAAGGACAGGGAACAGTGAATATGAGCACGGTTCTAAAAACAGAGCTGTCACGTAATCTAAGAAATGTCTGCATTGAACTTCTCATGTTCAAGGACTGTTCATGGCCTGGGAGAATGTTAGTCCCTGCCCATTCCATGAGGGGTTGGAAGTGGGTGATCTATAAGGTCTCTTCCAACCCAAACCATTCTATGATTTCTTAAAAACAATCTCCCCTGTACAATCTTTCTCACGCCAAATAATCTTAGATCTTTATTTCTCCTTTGTACAGAAGATGTGACTTCCTTAGTTGCCACTGACGAGTCCAGAGAAGAGCAATCTTTGAGACTGTTCCCCAAGAAAACAGAATTCAGGCAGAGCAGAATGTGATGGGACGGTTTTGTTGAGACAGGAGAGAGAGCCATGCAGAGCAAAAGAGGCTGATCATATTTGTAAAGGGTATTCAACTCCCAAGAGGCTAAACTTAATTCCAGTGGCAGCTGAAAACATCAAGCATCCTCCAGGAGGATGGTGTCTATCCACAGGTAAAGTCATGCTTTCTGGGGAGCACACTCAAGAGAGTGTCATTAGAAAGGGAGATCAAAAAAGTTACCGAAATAAAATAAATACTTGTTTCATCCTGAAAACGTAGATAATGTTTACTAAACCCTCTTCTCTGAAATAGGCCATTATGGATTGCCCGTTTTTCTGAGCCGTTTCCCACCTCCCCATCTTCTTTTCCTTCTGTCTTCTGTTGTCTGTGCTGTATTTGAACAGGACTCTGTATAAAAGTTTATTCAAACAAACTATAGACAAATATATTTGAACCACAAGAATGTGTTTCCACTTAGATTCCTACTGATCCAGTTGCTTTGATTTTGTATTTTGTCACTTGAATCTTTCTATTTACTTCCATCCCTACTTCCACCAAAGATCGGTATTAGTGTTCTTTCTAGATGAAGTTACAAAATCACAGAATCACAGAATCACAGAATAGCCTAGGTTGGAAGAGACCTCCAAGATCACCCAGTCCAACCTCTGATGTAACACTAACAAGCCCTCCACTAAACCATATCCCTAAGCTCTACATCTAAACGTCTTTTAAAGACCTACAGGGATGGTGACTCAACCACTTCCCTGGGCAGCCTATTCCAGGGCCCAACAACCCTTTCTGTAAAGAAGTTCTTCCTAATATCCAACCTAAACCTCCCCTGAGCAACTTTAGCCCATTCCCCCTCGTCCTGTCACCAGGCACGTGGTGGAACAGACCAACCCCACCTCACTACAGCCTCCTTTCAGGTACCTGGAGAGTGCGATAAGGTCGCCCCTGAGCCTCCTCTTCTCCAGGCTAAATAGTCCCAGCTCCCTCAGCCGCTCCTCGTAAGACTTGTTCTCCAGACCCTTCACCAGCTTCGTAGCCCTTCTCTGGACTCGCTCAAGCACCTCCATGTCCTTCTTGTAGTGAGGGGCTCAAAACTGAACACAGTACTCGAGGTGCGGCCTCACCAGAGCCGAGTACAGGGGGACAATCACATCCCTGGACCTGCTGGCCACGCTGTTTCTTATGCAAGCCAGGATGCTGTTGGCCTTCTTGGCCTCCTGAGCACACTGCTGGCTCATATTCAGCCGACTGTCAACCAAAACTCCCAGGTCCTTCTCTGACAGGCAGCTTTCTATCCACAGATCTCCCAGCCTGTAGCTCTGATTGGGGTTGTTGTGCCCCAGGTGCAGGACCCAGCACTTGGCCTTGTTGAACTTCATACCGTTGGCCTCGGCCCATCGGTCCAGCCTATCCAGATCATCTTGCAGAGCCTTCCTACCCTCGAGCAGGTCGACACACGCACCTAACTTGGTGTCGTCTGCAAACTTACTGAGGGTGCACTTGATTCCCTCATCCAGATCATCGACGAAGGTGTTAAAGAGGACTGCCCCCAGTACTGAGGCCTGGGGGACTCCACTAGTGACCGGCCTCCAACTGGATTTGACTCCATTCACTAAGACTCTCTGGGCCTGGCCATCCAGCCAGTTCTTAACCCATCGAAGAGTGCGCCAGTCCAAGCCATGGGCAGCCAGTTTCCTGAGGAGAATGCTGTGGGGAACGGTGTCAAATGCCTTACTGAAGTCAAGGCAGACCACATCCACAGCCTTTCCCTCATCCACTAAGCATGTCACCTTGTCCTAGAAGGAGATCGGGTTCGTCAAGCAGGACCTGCTCTTCATAAACCCATGCTGACTGGGCCTGATCGCCTGCTTGCCCTGTAACTGCCACATGATGACCCCCAAGATAATCTGCTCCATATCTGCTCCAGTTATCCCAAATAATTTTGCATTTTTTTTACTTCTTTAGTTTTGTGTGCGTGTGTTTGTATTACTAGTATTATTGTTGTTGTTGTTATTATTATTATTATTATTTCAACAGCAAGAGGTTTTCCTCTATTTTTTATATATCTGCCATGAAGTCCTGTTGCTAAGAAGGAAACAAAATCAATATAGAAGGCAAGCCAGACCAGCTCACCTTTGAATTGCTTGCAATTTTTTTCTATACATTTTTCAGTTAACAGTATTCTTCAGTTAATTTATGATATGACCTTGTGACTAGTATTTTGTATTTCAGCATATTTCTAGACTGCAGGTCAGCTCAACAGGAGAGGCACCTGGCTCTCCAGAAGAATTGAAAGGAATCAGGCTGGTTTGTTCAAACAGGGCAAATTCCTCTCCGGCCTTACATTTTTGTTTGTTTGTTTGTTTTTCCATTTCAAACACTTAACTTGGGCTTGGATTAGGTCAATGAAGAATAAATCTCAATCTAACCATTCTTAGACTGAAATCAAAGTGCCCACCTGTTGGTGTGGGCAACTCAGCCAAAGCAGCACCAGACTCGCGTAGGCGAGGCTCGTGCCTGCCCTCTGCGCTGCCTCGGGGCAGCCTCCAGATGCCCATGGTATCTAACCGCATTGCCGAGTGACATGAAGCCACACCGACTGCTTGGGATGCTTTCAGGGCTGCCTGTCCAACAGGGCAAATGCTGATTGATATCAAAGGAATAAAATGCAGCTGGAAAGGTACTGCAGGCCGAGTTACTAGAACACCACTCACAGATGGAAAAGAGTTTTGGAACATTCTTTGAGCTGAGGGTCTGCTACGCTAAAGCAATGGCTGTTCAAAGGGCATTCATCACCCATGACCAAAGGCACGGGGGGGCCAGCAGGGCACAGGGACGGCACCAGGAAAAGGGAGGGAAGGCAGCAGCATGCCCGGGGCTGTGCCAGCTCTGCTTTGAATCACACCGAGACTTTTTCTGGGGTCTATTCCATCTCTTTTATTCTTTATTTCATCCCCGCAGGAGCCCTGCTAGAGGCGCCGGGGGGGCGGCCTCTTGCAGGGCTGGGGAGAGTCTTGGGCACTGCCCGCCCGGGTGCGCTTCCTGGGGCGCCGGGACCCCCGAGACGAGCGGCGAGGAGTGGAGGCAGAGGGACCTGCTGCTGCCTCCTGCCCCAGCTCTTCACGGGGCTCTTCCTGCTCCCTGGGGCTGTCTGCAGCTGGCACTCAGCCAGGACCCCCACGCCGCAGCATGCCGGATGTGCCGGGGAGCTCCTCCGTGTCAGGCTCTGCAGAGCTGCTGGAGGGCGCGGGGCTGCTCCCGAAGGCTCCCTGCGCTGGAGCAGTGTGAGCAGAAGCAGCCGCAGGGCTGGCCTCCTGCGCCCTGGCAGCGCGGCTGCTCTCGAGGCCCAGCAGCCTCCGGGCCTCCTGGCCGCAGAGAGCCACGATGGTGCCGACGAGCCCGTCGATGAGCGGCACGGTGAGGGGCCCCAAGCCGGGCCGGGTGCGCTGGACCATGGCGTCCCTGTCCAGCCCCACCACGCACAGGCCGTGCAGGAGGAAGCTCTCCGCAGCTCTCGCCTGCCACCAGCGTGTCCCGTAGATGGCGGAGAGCTCCCGGCGAAGCCAGGGCAGCACAGGGGTGAGGATGTCCCGGTGCTCCCTGAACAGCGCGGCCCAGTGCTCGGGCAGGAGGCCGCCCACAGCAGCCCGGGGATCGGGCTCCGCATCCCTCTCCGCGCCTGGCACCGAGGACGGAGCCGGCGCTGCAGGGCCGGGGGGGGCGGTGGCGCTGCCTGCCTGGAAGCCAACAGGAACAGGCACTGCGGGAGGGGAGACGATGCATTCCAGGTAGTCTTCCTCTCCCCGCACGGAAACCCTGATGGTCTTCATGCCCGTCCTGCAGAGTGGGCAGCTCGCCTTCAGTCTTGCCCAGCGCTGGATGCAGCCCAGGCAGAACCGGTGGTTGCACGGCGTCGCGTAGGCCACGTCCTTGCGACCCTCCCGGCAGACGGGACACGTCCATTCCTCCTCTGCGGCCATGATCTTCAGGCTCAGGTGGGCTGGGGAGAGCTGATGGTGAGGAGCTGCTCCCCTGCACCGGCACTGCAGAAGCAGCTATCGCGCACGCTGCGAGGAAGAGAGAAGGTCACTGGCTGTGCCCCGGGCCCTCGCAGGAACCCCCCAGCCCCAGCCCTGGGGCCCGTGTCCCCGCACAGCTCACCTGCACTGCTGCAAGTGCACCTCCCAGGGCCCCAGGCAGGGCCGGGGAAACACAGGCACTGGCTGCGGGGACGGGCACCGAGAGCGGCTGCCGACGGCCCCACAGCACAGCTCCACCAAAGCCTTGCTCGGCGCTCCAAGCCTCGCACGAACGCTCAGCAGGAACCGAGGCACGAGCCAGGCTGGGACGGGCTCTGCCGGCGCCCCAAGATGAGCAGCGAGGGCCGTGAGGTCACAGTGCGTTGCTGGCTGACCTCAGAGCCCATCGCTGGCTGAAGTCACAACCCGCTGCGTTGGCCAGCGCCAGCACCGTGCCTCTGCATGCCCACTGGCTCTGCCACCAAGCTGCTGCCTGCTCCCTGCCCTCGCCTTTTGTCTTCTGCTCCATGGTGGTGCTTCCCAGCAGCCACCCAGGCCTGGGCCCTGTCTTGCCAGAGCCCCGGCAGGTGCCCTCGTACCCCACCCTGGCCAGGCCAAAACACCAACTGAACTTCCAAACAAAGTTTCCAAAGTTTCAAGACACAACGGACATGGGCCTTTCTGACTCAAAAACAACCCTACGTTGGTCAAATAAGACTGTACATACAGGGCATATTAACAAGCATCGTTAGGGACACCCACCACTGCAGTCACAATGAGCTGTTGGCTGTGGGGACAAGCTCGTGCTGTCTCATGGGAGCTCACCACGGGGTGAGAGGCTGTGCTCAGGACAAAGCTTGGTCAAGGATGTGACCACTGCGGCCATGCGGTCAGAGTGGCCCCAGAATTGTTCTAGGTTCTTTCCATTAGGCCTTTGCTCAACAGCCAAAGGATGCTAAAGGATGAGGGAAATAAAAGTGGGAAGAACTGAGCAGTTTTCATTTATTTATTTATTTTTATTTATTGCTCTTTTATTTATGCTTGCTGCCCTGACCACCGCCCTAGCCTCCAGGAGGCCTCTCCTCAGTCTCCCGCAGGGCGAACAAACACATGGACCTCAGCCGCTCCTCATCTGTCCTGCCCTCCAGACCCTTCAGCACTTTAAGCCCTCCTTTGGATGCTCTCTCTCTAATAGTTTGATGTCCTTCTGATGGTGCAGTGCCCAAAAGTGCACACGGGACTCGAGGTGATGCTGAAAGAGCACAGAGCAGAGCACAGCCCCCCGACCAGCTCGCAATGCCGTGCTGGAGGCACCCCAGGATGCGGTTGGCCCTCCTGGCTGCCAGGGCCCACGGTTGGCTCACGTTCAACTTGCCATCCACCAAAACCCCCAACCCCTCTCCACACATCCAGGGTTGTCCCTTGCCAGGTGTGGAATCCCTCACTCGCTCTTGCTAAACCTCATGTTGGTGAGGATTGCCAATCTCTGACTTGTCAAGATCTCTCTGCGAGGCCTTCCTCCCCTCGATGGAGTCACCCGCTCCTCCCAACATAGCCTCATGCGGAAATGGACTCAAGATGCCCTCAAGTCCTACACACAAGTCAGTTAGGACAACGTTAAACAGAACTAGCCCTAAAATGGAGGCCTGTGGAAGCCCCCTAGTGACTGGCCACCAGCCTGATGCAACCCCATCTACCATAACCCTTGGAGCTCATCCCGTCAGCCACTTGTTCACCCATCGCATTATGCATTGCTCTAGCTGCGTGCTGCTCAATTTGTCCAGAAGGAAACAGTGAGAAACAGTATGGAAGCTTCGCTGAAATCCAAGCAGGTGCCATCACCTGGCTTCCCTTGGCCACTTAGACGGTTGATGACTTCATAAAAGGAAATCAGGTTCGTTTAGCAACACTTTCCCCTCGTGAACACCTTGTGATTGAATGCACCCTCAGCAAGCTTGCAGACTCCAAGCTGTGTGGTGCTGTCAACACGCTGGAGGGAAGGGATGCCCTGGGCTGCACCAACAGCAGCGTGGCCAGCAGGGCGAGGACAGGCGAGGGCCATTGTCCTCCTCTACTCTGCTCTTTGGAGCCCTGCGGTCAGCTCTGGTGCCCCCAGTATAAGAGAGCATGGACCTCTTGGAGCAAGTCCAGAGGAGGCCACGGGGATGACCAGATGGCTGGACCATCTCTCCTGTGAAGCCAGGCTGAGATAGTTCGGGTTGTTCAGCTTGGAGAAGAGAAGGGTCTGGGCAGACCTTATAGTTTAAGAAGAAGTCTAGTGGAAAGGGTCCCTGCCCATGGTGTGGTGGGTGGTGGAATTAGATAGGCTTTAAGGTCCCTTCCAACCCAAACCATTTTGTCAATCTATGATATGTCATCTCATTGGTAAGTGTGATCAAGATCCACTAGTTTAAACATTAAATTGAATATACTTTACATTTTCTGTCTTCTCATAAAAGCCACTCTTTGGTGTTCCCAATAAATGAAATAGTTTTAATTCCTACCTTGCATTTTCAGTTATTTTAAAATAGCATCAGCAAGGTCTGTGGGACACCAGAACTCCCAGATAATTGCCATCTCCCCTGGGTGATTTGTACCACCCATGACATGAGTGTGATACAAAATTTGAGGAAAGGTTATGTTGTCAGACTTAAGTGTTTCTCCCCAGTGTGTTAGAAATTTGTATTTTTAGAGAATGCTGATATCTCTGAGAAACGCAAACCCTTGAAGCTCAAGCAATTTCCCAGACAGCTTAGGAGATCTTTGTCTCCAAAGAGCCTTTCATCCTCCCCCCCCGAAAAAAAAGAAAGTGTTGTTTGTGCCTTTTGCAAGGAATTGGCTTCTAGCCGATGAGCTGGTGAATCCAGAGGAGGATACGATAACTTGGGTTGGAAGTGACTGCAGAGATTTCTGCTGGAACCTCCTGGGGGAGGTTTGGGTTGGCTATTAGGGAAAATTTCCTCACTGAAAGAGTTGAGATGTATTGGAACAGGCAGCCCAGGGAAGTGGTGGAGTCACCACCCCGGAGGCATTCAGAAACCATGTAGATGAGGTGCTTGGTGACTTGGTTTAACGGTGGGCTTGGCAGTACGAGGTTGAAGGATGGACCAGATGATCTTAAGAGTCTTTCCCAACCCAAATGCTTCTATGGTCCTGTGACTGGAAGCAGGATCACAGTGCTTGCACACAGGGTTTCTTTCCCTGGAATGCTCCACATCTCTTCATTTGGGAATACTCAAGTCAACCAAGTATGTGCTACAACTCCTGTAAGAAGAAAATACTTCTGGAGTGATCTTATGCCTCTGGTAGCTCCTGTGAGGCATTTGCCTTCCAGCACTGCCCTCAGTCGAGGAGATGCTACTTCTGTTTCACCTTGTCTCCTGATCTGCAGTAATATATTAAAAGCAAAGTGGATAATGGGGCTTCTTGGATCCACATGCAGACCATGTGTGTTGCTCAACTTGCCTTACTTTCCCGGTAAAGCTGCATTGTGAAATTGCCTACAGTCCATTTCTAAGGATCTCACTAACGGATGTGCTTATGGTTTATCTTTTCCTGTGTCTCAGAGATCGTTCAGCTGACAATTTGGCCTCTTCGAAAGCGTTCGTCCCGTGTCTCGATTGTTTGCCAATGCCTCCTGCTGGCCACCGTTTGGGTAAAGAACAGCTTTGCAAAAACACTGTCAGTTTTAAGTGGCAAAGACGTGCATGCCTGATACAGCTTTGCGTGTCTGAGATACAAGCAGGAGTTTTGTATGTGAGTTCTGCCGAGAAAGGGGCTCAGTGCTCAGACAAAGACGAGTTCGGGGGTTTAGACGCCTCCAAGCCCCTGCTCTGGGGGCCGGGCCCGCGGTCCCTCACGGCCCCTCACGGCTTCCATGGGCGGCGGCGAAGTGCTCCGCCCCTGCCCGGCTTCGCTTTCGCTTTCCATCTCGCTGCTGATCCCTCTCGGTGTCCCCTTCCTCCCTCGGCCCCTCTCGGTGCCGGCCTCCGTCCTCATTCCCGGCGGCGGGTCCCGCAGCGGGGAGCCGGGGGCGGCGGGTGCCGGGCGGCCTCGTTGCTTCCTCCCTTCACTAGGTCCAAAATGGCAACGCCGCGCCTGGCCGCCTCGTCCCGGGGGCCGGCTGCCCCTCTGGTGTCCGTGGTGCTGTGTCTGGCCTTGGTGGCTTCTTCTATTGGTGGTGGTGGCCTCGATGGTGACCCGTTTCCCTGGGACCGGGTGAGGCTCCCCGGGCACGTTGTCCCGCTGCACTACCACCTCCTC
This sequence comes from Nettapus auritus, assembly GCA_011076525.1. NCBI lineage: Eukaryota > Metazoa > Chordata > Aves > Anseriformes > Anatidae > Nettapus > Nettapus auritus. Next base: position 81,290,536 of record CM021797.1, read on the forward strand.
ATCCACCCCAACCTCACCACGCAGACCTTCTCGGGGACAGCTGCCATAGACTTGGCCGTCACCCGTCAAACGAACACCGTCATCCTGCACAGCAAGCGTCTGCACGTGGCCTGGGCGGCCGTCGGGGCGCAGGAGGCGAGGGTGCTGGAGCACCGGGCGCTGGAGCAGGTGGCACTGCTGGCCGCCGAGCCGCTGCGGGCCGGCCACAACTACACCGTCACCATCCAGTACGCTGCCAACCTCTCCGACTCCTTCCATGGCTTTTACAAAAGCACCTACAGGACCCAGGAAGGAGAACTCAGGTAATCTTTTTAAGCAATAGATGTGTCATCTTAGATATGACGTGTGTCGGCTGCTTTGTAATTTTTCTTTGAAATGATCTGCTGTTGAGGTTCCTCTCAGACACAACACCTCACCCAATTGTATATATAATGGGATATTATATACAGAGACTGCCATTCTTTCAGGTAGCCATGGGGTTCTTGGTGGTAGCCTTAGCAGGCCTTAATCCACCAACACATCCATCTGTCCTGCAGTGATGTGAGAGGAAAAGTCCGGGGACTCGCTGGGCTCATGACAAGTTGTCTCTTAAACCAGATCCCCTTATCGGGGGGGTTGGTCAAGAAGCTTCATGGTATCCGCTTCTGTTCCCCACCACAGACTGAGAAATGGTAATTCTTAGCATGCAAAAGATTTTGAAAGTACTGAAGTTGTTTCATATATGTGAAATTACTTGATTTTCACACAAGGCGGTGAACACTGTGCATGTGAAGGTATGTGGACTAAAGCTTTTCTCTTCTTTCCGCAGAGTGCTTGCAGCAACACAGTTCGAGCCAACATTTGCAAGAATGGCCTTCCCGTGTTTCGATGAACCAGCCCTCAAAGCCAGATTTTCAGTTAAGATTAGGAGGGAACCAAAGCACCTTGCGCTGTCCAATATGCCACTTGTAGGTGGATACATTTAATGTTGTGCTGTTGATTGCTCACCTTTAAAAGAGAAAGTAAAATGAGAACAGAGTATCTAGGAAGTTGCTGTTCGTGGGAATGTTGACCTAAAGGTTATGGCAGTTCTTTTCTGAGAGTAAATGCTTGCTGGTAGTTTTGATACACAGTTATAAAGGAATGTTGGATCCTATGGGTCCCTGTTCTCAGCAGTGGTTTGAGAACAACGTAATCTCCGTAGCCTTTATTTTACTCATAAAATGCTTTCAGTCTTTGTCTTAGATTTTAAGAATTAATATTAAAATGTCTGAATATAGACATAATATAATTCATGTGTATTATCTTAATTATCCTATTAATCAGGATCTTTTATATATATATTTTTTAAAAAAAAAAAAGATTAATTTTGCCTTCAAAAAATACCTGTGAAAGTGGAGTATGTGTAATACCCACAAATATTGTTTGCAATTACAAATATGTAGGCATGTGTAGGGTGGGTCACAGGTTATACGTTTGATCTTACTTTGTGCATAATAGATTCTTCATAAATTCTTCTGCATTATTGATTCCTGATTTGCCAGGAAACTAAGCCTTATCAATGAGGGAACAACACCTCCCCATACGCTGTACACTTTAAAAAAAATGAAGTTGTTGCAAGTTGGTTTAAAGACAAACAAACAAACAACAACAAAAAATAGTTCTTGCACTGAAAAGTGGATAAAATAATGAATGAAGGGTGGGTGCCAGTCTAAATTAGTTACCTAAAGCGAATCAAAAGGGAAAAATGGATACCTCAAACAGGTGCCTCATTTTGTCTTGACATAGATACCTAAGAGAGATGAGTCATTGTTTGGAGTAGTTTATTTCTCTCATGTAACAAGTGATGTTTAGATTTAGACAACTTCTGATCAACTCAAGTGTGATCTTAATTAGATCAATGTGCTGGCAGGCACTGAGGAAAATTAAAGCTTTTGAACCAGTACTTTTATTTATCTAGTTTTAGCAATGTTGAAGTAACACCTATGAGTGAAACCTGTATGTTTCTGTCTTTGTGTGGGGACGGGCTGGCGTGGGGTTGACTTTTTCCAACATGTCTTTAAAATTGTCTTAGTGAAACTGAAAAGAAACACATCAAGTTTTGGTGCCAGAGTCCTCGTAGGTACTACCAGATGATGAGCTGTGCTTGTCTTTTTTAGATGAAGACTGTGAGTATAAATTCATGGCTTGTTGAAGACCATTTTGATACCAGTGTCAAGATGAGTACCTACCTCGTGGCCTTTATTGTTTCAGATTTCAAGTCCATCAGCAAAATATCCAGTCATGGAGTTAAGGTAACTATTCTGATTTTCTAAGAGCTTTTTTTATAACAAAATCTGTATGGAAACGAATAATGTACTTTCAAGCTAAATCATTGGATTTATACATTGTGAAGTTTTACATGAATGAGGTGACAGAAAAAAGTTGGCTTCATAATTGGATGATTAGTTTGCATTAAGACTTTTATTAATTTCAGAAGTTTTTGGTAATATGCCTGCTTTTTACATACTTACATGCATTGGTAATGCTGTTTCATGTAATATTGTTTGATTAAAGGGAAATTAAATATAGTTTTCTTGGAGAATCAGGAATAAAATAGAACAGTGTTAGTTAAACAACTCTGGCATGGTAGGGGATGGAAGCTATAGATGTCCTTTTACGGGCATAGTGGTTCTGGAGGATAAAGTAAAATTCTTATTTCTAACTTTGATCGTATTTAGATTTTTTAAAAGTAACTTTTGTATGAGAGCTGTTACGTATGTGCTCTACTGTCATTAGTCATGACCACTCATGTACCTGTGTTAAAGAACAAATTATGTAAGATTTGATGCTGGCATTTAAATACTGTCTGCTTGTTTACTGTAGATTTCTGTATACACGGTACCAGAGAAGATTGACCAAGCTGATTATGCACTGGATGCGGCAGTAAAACTTTTAGACTTTTATGAGGATTACTTCAGCATTTCATATCCCTTACCTAAACAAGGTAAGTGTTAAAAAAATTTAATGTATTCAAGAGTAGCATTAAGAATAGAGAGTAAAATAACACAAAATCAATAAATTAGGTAAGACTGGGACAGTTTTGGCTCACAGACTTTTAAACCATCTGCTTCACATGACTTAAGAGTATGTTTAAAAGCTTCACTGAGAACTGAAAATCCTTCTGTGTAGAACTTTTTAAAGGGTATGTTTTTGCTGTTACATTTAGGAGAGCCCTTAAAGAATGTGTGATGTGGGAGCTGTTGTGAAGTGGGATGAGCAGGTGACTGGGTTCTTTACTGGGTAAAATAATCCTAGCATTTTATTAGTGCTTACCCCTCTTCCCTCCCCCAGATTTAGCAGCTATTCCTGATTTCCAGTCTGGTGCTATGGAAAACTGGGGGCTGACCACGTATCGGGAATCTGCGTTGTTGTATGACCCCGAGAAGTCCTCAGCATCCTCTAGACTCTGGATTACTATGATAATAGCCCACGAACTGGCTCATCAGGTGAGATTTAGGAGCAACAATAAAGGATCGGAAGGGGCCCACAGAGTGGTCACAGCTGTGTGGATGGGGAGATATTTGAGATATCGATTGAAAATAGCTGTTTCATTTTGAGGGTGTTCATATGTGAATCATGAGACTGTTCCCAATAAAGTCTAGTCGGGCTTCATAGACATGAAGGGCTGTAACCAAAACCTGTTTAGTTCAGCAGCTGTAGTGCTCTGGGGCCTTTGCACCATTGTTAACCCTTGGAATTAATTGCAAGGCATGAATATAGGTAAAAAAAATTCAGAAACGTTACAGTTTTATATGTTGCTCTCCTAACAAATCTGGTTTATTTATAAAGTTTCAAGGAATGGTAGTGGAAACTAGTGCTTTAGAGCATTACCACTAAAATAAGAAATGAAAAGAGGCCAGAGTAAGCTGTATTACTAAAAAAATGTGCCATAAATGTCAGTGACATGCTATAAATTCAATTTCATATCAGTCAGTAGCAGCTTTTGTGAAAAAACTGTGTATTTAAATTAAATTTGTTGTTGTTGTTTCAGTGGTTTGGCAACCTAGTTACCATGGAGTGGTGGAATGACCTGTGGTTAAATGAAGGGTTTGCCAAATTCATGGAGTTCGTGTCGGTCAACGTTACCCATCCAGAACTGAAAGTTGTAAGCAGCATTTACTGTATCTTCATTTTATATTTGCATTCTAAGTCCACTAATTTGTAAGGGTGAAGACCAAGCGTGTTTGTGCTGTGAAATATTTTTTGATTTCTCTCACTAGATAATCTCACTAGCTGGAGTATTAAAGTTAGTTTAGAAGGGCAGAGGCAGTTTGTCTCTCTGTATTACTGTTCTTGTTTTTCTTTGTTTTTTTTTTTTTTATAAAGCTCTGTAATGAAAACAAAGATACGTTTGGCTTTCCTTAGGGGATTTGAACATCGTGTAGAACGGACTGAAATGTGAACTAACAGGAATTCAGTAGCCACTAAGCAAAATCTGGTAGTAATAATCATTTTTGCCTCCTATTAGGAAGATTATTTCTTAACAAGATGTTTTGATGCCATGGAAGTGGATGCATTAAATTCATCGCATCCTGTGTCTACCCCTGTGGAAGATCCAGCTCAAATTTTAGAAATGTTTGATGATGTTTCTTATGACAAGGTAAAATTTGTAACTGATTTTGTTCTCAGTTGTACTGATTGTACTATACATCTGCGTTATTCTGATTTCACTCCTTTATACAAGACATCCCTGAATTATATATTAATATACTTCTTTATATTATTTTTATTTTTATATTCTATCTAATTCCTAGTCCAAAACTCCAGAATGGTGGTTTCCTGTTCCATCTATAAAAAGAGGAGGTTTTTACCCCTTCTTATCTATTGTGTATCAATTTAAACATTAAAACATTATTTTAGGTGCTTAAACCAAGCAGCATTTTTCACTGGAGCATTATATGGTGCCTGCTCTATATAGTAATTCAAAAAATAAGAGCACAGTTTACTCAATCCAAAATATATTTAGGAAAATATATTTATGAAAACCAAATTACTGTTTAAATATACATAAAGCCCAATTGTTTCTTATCAGACAGAGACACAAAATTGGACTGCTGTTTAGGTTAGCCTGCTGACAAATTTCTGGAAGAAGCATCTTGCTATCTAGGGAGTGGTTTTGTAAACACTTTGTCACACTTTTTTTCAGGGATCCTGTATATTAAATATGTTGAGGGACTACCTGACTGACGATGTTTTTAAAGCTGGACTTGTGCACTACCTGCGGAAGTACAGCTATCAGAATACAAAAAATGAAGATCTGTGGAACAGTATGACAAATGCAAGTATTTCTTATTCTCTTTTTTTTTTCCAAATTTCGTAGCTTTTTGTGAATAGTGTGTTTGTGTAGTATATGACTGAGGACTGTGACCATTACTTATGGTAATGATATCAAAAACAGATGACCAAAACTTTCTTCTTCAGGTTTGTCCCACGGTAGGTACTGATAAAAGTGAACAACAAGGTGATGGCTTTTGCAGAAGGAACCAACAATCATCTTCAAATGCAGTAAGCATCTCGTTTTATACTCATCAGTATTTGGGAGTTTGATGTTTATCTGAGTCATCTCATGTTACTATTCTGTGCTGCGGCATCGGTGTGTGTACGGACAGAAATCCGACCTCTGTGCCTAGGGCTGACCGGAAAACAGCACTATTTAAAGAGATGTCATTAACTATGTAAAAGCACCCAGAAAAAGACCAGCCAGAGTTGTCACTGATATCCCACGTTCCAGTCTAAACTTAACCATGCTGAGCTTACAAATTTGCAGCAGCTTTTATGAAGTTCTTAGCTACTAATTTGATCGTCCATGTACTCCATCTTCCTCCTCTTCTTACGTATCTTCTTTTTCCCTCACCAACAAACAGCACTGGACTAAAGGAGAGACTCTTGATGTGAAGGAAATGATGAACACTTGGACGCTGCAAAAAGGTTTTCCCCTGGTAACTGTCACAGTGAGAGGAAAGAATGTCCACCTGCAGCAGGAGCACTACATGAAGGGAGCGGATTCCCATTCGCCCACAGGGTAAAGAAAATGGGAAAATCTCAGCACACGAACCGTAATACTCACTTATGGCAAACATAAACACACAATAATAGCTTTCACTGTTGTTTCTTAAGGAATGCTGCTTGAACCGATTGGTTGTGAGTCTTTCCCTGTGCAGCTCAACCTACTTCTGCAGTAGTTAAAGGTGGGCACACCTTGCGTGCCTGGCCGAGTTGCCAGTAGCTGCACATCTACGGTGGCTTGGCACCTACGTGAGCAGTGTGAACTCGCACTGGGACACGCCAGTGGAACTAGGCTTGAAAGTCCGTATCGTTGCAGCTTCACTAATGATCTCCCAAGCAAATTAACTTAGGGCTCGTTAGGTGAATGTGGTTCTGCACCGAAAATAAGGAGACGTGAGTGCATGTCATTGCTGTCATCCTGCAGGTAAAAGATGCTCATCAGCAGTTCTGGACCAGGCTCAAGAAGCTTTTGCAGAGTTCTTTTATTAAATTTCTATTTTTGGCATTAGGTACCTGTGGCACATTCCACTAACCTACATTACGAGCAAATCTGACACTGTGCGAAGATTTTTGATGACAACTAAAACAGGTAATTTATTTGATTAATTGTAGGTGATTAATTTATTCAAAGTTTTTATGTAAGCTTTTTAGCTTTGCAGGTGTTGTTTTTGCAGAATTGAGAACTGCAGCTACTAGTAGAAGATAAATGATTTTTTTGTCATCTCAATCGCATCACTACAACAATCTCTTAGTATATTCAGGATTCATGTTATAGTTTTATTTAAATCTCTGAAATTAGACTATTATTGGATATAATATTAGAGGGATTATGAATCCCTAATAAAAAGGACTTATATATTTGTTTGTAGATGTCATTATCCTTCCGGAAGAGGTTGAGTGGATCAAATTCAACGTGTACTCGAATGGCTACTACATTGTGCACTATGAAGATGATGGATGGGATCATCTGATCAACCTTTTGAAAGAGAACCATACAGCAATTAGCAACAATGACAGAGCAAGTCTCATTAACAACATATTCCAGCTTGTAAGGTAAGGCATCCTGTGCAAGTCAAAAACAATACCAACTGCATTCATGAGTGTATACCACTAAAGGAGTGTTGATGATGTATTAGTCAAGAGTGACAACTGTGTCTTGGATTTTGCTTTTAAGTTTGTTTTGTAAGCTAACTGCAACTTCTTTTATCCCCTCTGTTTTTCTCTTTAGAATAAAAAAAATGCCAATTTCTAAGGCTTTTGATTTAACTTTATACCTGAAACGGGAAACACAAATCATGCCTGTACTCCAAGGTATGAATGAGCTGGTTCCTATATACAAGCTCATGGAGAAGCGGGATATGGATGATACAGAAAAACAGTTAAAGGTAACATTTTAAGTATCTAGAGGTTCAAAACCCTGCCTGTACCTTGTAAAAAGCGCTTTATGTATCATTTTTACTGTCTTATTTTAGGAGTATATAGTCAATTTATTTAAAGACCTTATTGACAAGCAGCTTTGGAGTGATGACGGCTCGGTGTCTGAGCGAATGCTTCGGCAGTCCCTGCTGCTCTTCGCATGTATGCGCAGATACCAGCCATGCGTGGACAAAGCAGAAGAGTACTTTTTGAAATGGCAGAAATCCAATGGAACCTTGAGGTCGGTTTTGCAAATAACTTTTTTCTTACACGGTCTTTTCTGATACTCTAATTATAGTGAAGTTAATTTACAGGAAGAGCTAAAATGAAGTCCTTTTAGCAATCTGAAGTCTTTTTAGTTCTGTATCTCATACTTTACCTTCTCACTCCCTTCATGTGTTGGTGAATATTATATACCCGAACTGGCACATATGTCACGTGGTACTCCCCAGCCTGTCTTCTTAGGGATGTGAAGAAGTTATTCTTAGAAAAGTGAAACTTACTTGTAAATATATTCCTTCCTTTATCTGGCTGGAGACTGCTCTATAAAAATAGGTAGCTACTGTTCATGGCGTTTGTGTGATTTGTGCTTCTCACCATGGCATAAGAACTCTCTAAAACACCCTCTAAAACATCTCTGAGAGACTGTTCTGGGCAGGCCATAGAAGAGTGTGTTGGTATCCAACTGGGCTCAAATACAAGATAGTCAGGAAAGGAATATACAAAATAAGTAAGAAAAAATATATATATAAAGGAATGAGCAAGATATTTCTGGAAATTGCTTCCAGGGCAGGAACACTGCTGTAATACAGCCTGATATATTTGTTTCCCAGCATTAAGGATCACCAATACCCACGAAGGACCAGTATTTCTTAAGAAACTGTTATGTCAGTTGATGTATGACGGTGTTGAGGTTGTATTTCTGCATACATGCCTAAATATGACATGGAGAGTAACCTGGTGTTCAATTTGTTGCAGTTTGCCAGCTGATGTGAAGACAGCAGTGTATGCTGTTGGAGCACAAGCATCTGAAGGTTGGGACTTCCTCCTCAGTAAATACAGACAGCACTCGTTCAGCATAGATAAAAGTAAAATCGAATTAGCTCTCAGCCTCACCAGAAATAAGGACAAACTTCAGTGGTGAGTAGTGTGTTATACAAGAACAGAAGTGGGGTGAGCAGCCAAATACTGACACAGGAGCTAGCATCGCTCAGTCCGGTTACACAGCCGTTGAATTTCAGGATTTATAAAATGCTTTTAAGAGCAAGTGGCTGCAGCATCTCATTTAAGGCTTTTAGTGCGAGGAGTCAATGTGCTCAGCATTGCAGCAGCAAATTGGGACGAAAAATAAACCTATTCAGATACCTTGTCTTTGCTTGACAGATACTTGTTTACCTTTTTATTGTGGTTATAGGTGTACATACTCTATGTTTCTTACAAAAATGTGTGTTTTCCCACTTTTGAGAAAATTGAGTGCTACTGAAGTTTTCAGGTATTCAAACCTTCAAAGCCTGCACTCTGTAAACCCGCTTTGTGCCTTCTGCTGGGGGTTATGGAAAGTCACACTCATTTAGCATGTAGCTACATAGCTATTATTATTATTATTATTATTAATAATAATAATAATAATAATAATAATAATAATAAAAACAGCTATAATGTTATGTTTTGTATTTGCTGCTCTTTGGACATGTTAGCCAGGAGTTTGCAAGGCCTGAATATTCCACGGACTGTAGAACAAATTTATTTCCTACAAGGGAATAGGGAGGTTTTTATTAAGGTGGAGACTTTTGAATAGACCCAAAATGTCGACTATTCTCATAATTTATATCCAGCATGCAAGCCTATTAAATAGTTGTAATTACAAAGTTAATAGTAATGGGAAGGATGGACGTACATTGTAAAAAACTGGAAGTAACCCAACAGTGTTGGGACCTTTAGAAATGTGAACTTCATAAAGCACTAAAAATACTAAGCAAGTAATCATTTGTCCTTTTTATCTACTGGTCTAAACAACTTGCATATCTATTATTAATTCTTAGGTTACTGGATCAAGGTCTCCGTGGTGACATCATAAAAACTCAGGATCTTCCACAAATTATTGTGTATGTTGCCAGAAATCCATCTGGCTATCATCTTGCTTGGACGTTTTTAAAGGAAAATTGGGTGAAAGTCGTAGAAAAGTAAGGACCGTGCGTTGTTTCCCTGCTGCCTGTTCCCAATTCTAATTTAAAATGCTATTTTCTGCCAAACTGTAGTCTTTCTGAGTGTGGGTTACTCTTTTTTGACAGATTTGAACTCGGTTCGAATTCCTTAGCAGCCATTGTCACTGGAGTGACAAATCAGTACTCGACTAGGCCACAGCTTGCACAGGTAAGCCATTCAGATTAGCTGTTCTGGATTTAAAAAGTAGTTGTAGTTTAACTGAAACAAAACTCTGGTTTAAATTTTAACATCTTAAAAGTATGACTGGTATTAGAGTAATATCTTGTGTTTTCCTGGAGCTTAATTCCTTGAGGCAAGGAGAAAGATGGGATTTGTTTAAGCAGTGGACTTGGATGCAGAATATTCATGTATGTGCATGTATGTAATGTTCGTGGCTCTCTTCTAGAGAGTCCTGAGGAAAAATAAGAACAAAAGTCTTCTCTCTGAGCAGACCGAAGGGCAAATGCTCGAATCCCTGACCTTTTTTCGGAAGCTGAAATCCAGATTTCCTGGTTTGGGTCAAAACACAGGCAGAAATAATATGACCATACGAAGTACAAAATGAATGAGTATGGGGAGCAGCGCATTTTGTACTTCATTCTCACCGCTCGTTTTAAATCCAAATGGACTCCGACAGTGTGTCAACAGAATGCTACAGCAGTGCCACAGGCTGCAAGGACGTTTCTGTGCCCTACCTAGAAATGTATCCGTGCATCTTTCTAGGGGATCTGCAGGACTTACGACGTGTGAGTCTCTGTGAACACACTGGGAGACAGACAGGACGTATAAGGAGAGAGAAAACCCAGCAATTCTTTTCCGTGTATCCTCCTCGTACCTTTTGTGTACTTTGCACAACTATTTGCATCTTGCATCCTGTATTAGCAGGGACACTTTACCCCCCGAGCAGCCAAGAGGCAGAGTAGGGGACGCATGTTCTTCTCCGGGGAAGTCTATACCAAGACAGACATTTCTGTCCAAGGGTTTGTTGAATGAACAAGAACCAGACAGATTCCCCCGCCTAAGTTTGCCACTTCCTGCAGCTGCTTTTTTATAATCTAACGTTCAAAATCATCTTCATCCGTTTGTGAGATTAAGTATCTTTTTTTTTGAAGGTTTTGAAATTTTTAAGATAATTTCTCGTGTCAGGTGGTGATGTTATATCACAAATATCCTGCTACTCCTCCTGTGAAAGTAAGAGCTGCTGCTGCCTCTTCATCAGCTGTCCTTCCACATTGTTTTTTATTTAACAGGTGAAAGAATTCTTCGCTTCTCTGGAGGAAAAAAGCGCACAGCTTCGTTGCATCCAGCAAGCTATTGAAACCATTGAGGACAACATACAATGGATGGATAGAAATTTTGAGGATATCAAAACATGGCTGCAAAAGAATCACCTATAAATTAGGATAATTTATTTTTGTCAAAAAGAATTGTAAGGCACTGAAAATTCATAGGAGCAGAGAATTTTTTAAAGTTAGTTTCTCTAGAAGGCACAGCAAGTCTGCACTATTCCTCGTGCTGCTGACTGAAAACATTATTGTATTTTAAGGTAATGTTCAGGAAATGAGCATGCATTTTGTGTGCAGAAAAAGTCTGAATCTTATTTTATCAGCTGGTTTTAGCTGGAAATTTTGCTATTAATTATTACTTTCACACCTGATTGAAATGCAACTGCTACCAGAATTATTCACTGATGTTTAAGAGGACAGACAGTCATTTCTAATGGGCTTTATTTCTTACCTCTAAGGATTGTAAGATAATTACTGTGAAAACTGATGAATATTATGTGCAAAGAAGGCGTTATTGTGTGCTTATGTAAGTTAAGAAATGCGTTTTGGAGTTTATTTTGTGTTTTTTTTTTAAAGACCCAGTAGTGAATGAATTTCTTCTCCGCATCTACGAAAATTCCTCAATTCCAGTACTAGTATTAAAAAAAATAATCCAACTATTACTTAAGTGCCTAAAACACTTGATTTCTTCTTCATATCCTTGATGTGATTCATTAGTTTTTATTTTCCATGGTGTTTTCTTACTGGCTGAAGCAGCCACTAATTGTAACGAAGACTAAGACTTAAGGAAAATAAAATGCATGAGGTGGAATAATCATAACCTTTCAGTTGTGCCTTGTTCCCTTTTCGCTCTGCTAGAAATAATACCTGCCCAAGGAGTAGGAATCTACTTCCTGAGAGCTCAGAAAGGCTTTTGAATTCTGCTATTGAAGGACAAAAGTTCTGTCACAGCATTGTTTCCTTCTGCTTTCTCTAGCCATTTACATATAAGGAATTTTATACCTTAAGGAAAAATTAAGGTTTACACATTAAAAATAAAATAAAAATTAAAAATTAAGGTTTGCACATTAAGGAAATGCTTTCTGAAAGGGCTGTGTACCCTGTTTCCCAAAAATTAGGAATTTTTCAGATCTGTAATTCGGATTGACTTTCAAGCTTTGCATTCTAATGAATAGCTGACGTTCAGTTCTTGTCTTGCAGTGCCAGGGGAACTTTTAAAAGCTACTACAGTACTGTTGTATGACGTTGTAGACAGGCACACAGCTTGACTAAAACGTGATTTCTTTTGTGGTGGGATGTCTGGATGACTAGGCTTGCAGGAACTGAAAACAAGTAGGAGGTGTTGAGACCGACTATTTCAGGTATTGATGACTGCTGCTTGCTCTAAAAAGGTTTCAGAGCAAACGGAGAAGGCAAATTAATAAAAAGCAATATTTATGTTTCTACATAGAGTACGTCATTTCTGTATGTTCTTTTGCTGTTGTAAGCAGTAACTAACATTGCTGGGTTTTGCTTTAACTGCTTCATTTTGAGCTGCAGGGATTTCTTTCTGTTTCTCAACTGTGGGAGAAAAAACACATTTCCGAGACTTCCCCATAACACTGCCCCCTTTTTTTCTTGAATCAATTAATCAATCTGGAGTTTCAAGCATATATCCAGCCACACTGCTCTCCTCCCCATGGGACAGAGACCATTGTTCACAGACAGGTATGGTGATAGGGTATTTATCCCACAGTAGGTTTCACGGTGTCACTTCACAGAGATCAATCATTAACAAACATTTTAGATGTGTCGGTGTTTGCATCAAGAAGAAAGCTTGCAAACAAAGCTAGAATCACATGAGACTGAAATTATTATGTACATGGACAAGAGAATCTTAACACTTAGAGGGATGCTGGCAGAGTTCAAAAACTTCATTAAAACAAAATATTTATTCTATTGCTTGAGAATAATCACTTGTATGTATTAAGTCTCAAATTTTACTTGTTGTTTTTTTTTTCCACTTCATCTTGTTTCTTAAAATACTTGTGCACACCCATTTAGCTCTTCCAGGCCTGAAGCCCCAGTTGGCCCTACTGAGCTTCTAAATAGCATTAGAAATCAAAGGGAAGGGGGGAAAAACTGCAGCTGGATCTTGATCAGATTGCTGGGGGTTTCATAAAGCACCTCTGATACCAATGCTTTTTAAACACATTACATTCAGTTTTAACAGGCCAATATATATATATATTTACCTAATTTGAGCTTTCTTTTCCCTTCCTGTATCTGTTCACATAGTAAACTGTAAGTAAAACATTAAGCTGTAAGTGAACATAAAGCTGTAGTAAATAAAGTTACAAACATTACAGTGCATTCTTAAAAACTTTATTAGTGTGACACAGGTTCTCAGTACAGATTGTTAAGTACAGTCAAAATTCTGTTTCCCCTCCGACATAAATCTCAAGGCCACCTGTTGGCCACGCTACATTCCAGAATCAGCTATTGGAATCATGACTAATGTTGGCCCTAGTATGGTCTTCCTCTGTAAACGAGTGGTGAAGCACTGTGTAAGATGTGCAAAAAGATGTTTTAAGAATTATGAAGACAGAGGAAGAGAAATGGAAGAGCTTGGCACACCTAGGTCCCAAAAGCTCCACCTGTAACAGACATACTAGAGGCCCGCTCTTGCCTGTTATCCCGAAGACCAGGTGAACACAACGTTCCTTGCTGCATTAATTTCTATTTCTGCATTCCCTTCTGGAGTCTGAGGAACAGAAGGACTAGAAACAGTGAAAAAAGGCAAACGCAGAAATGTCCATCTTTCAACCTGAATTTCTCTTAATATCTGCTAAGGCCTATGAACTTTATTTTTCTGTTCTGTGATGATAATGGTGTCAGTGGCACACAGCAAATCTTTATCTTTTCAGTCCAGGAGACTCCTGAAATTATACAAGAGCAGTACAGATGCAGTCGGAAATCAAAAAAAAAAAAAAAATCCTTATCGGTGTTGTTTTGCAGCTGTTTTAACAGCAGCGAAGGCATCATCAAAAATACCTGCTTGACTATTAGAATGCGCTTGACGAAGCAAAAAATCCCCGGATTTTTGTTCTTTGGATAACCACAGCTTACCTTTGGTTTCTTACCAAGAACTTAGGAAAGACTGTATACAGCCATGCTGAGGTGGGCTGATGATAACTAAAGCTCATTATAATCCAGAATGCTTAATATATTCACTGCAATGCTAAAAATGCTAGCACATATGAATTCTTGGGAGATTTAGAGGCACTATGTGGAGATTATGTGCAAAAGTTGCATTTTTTTTTTTGGCTTTGCTATTAGTTTCTGAAATATATTTCTTACAAATATAAAGCATCCTTTCCCTCTGAGATCTGAAGAAAATTACAAAAAAACAACAAAGTATATCAGTACACTAAAGTGAAAGGCTAGGAAAAAAAAATCTTAACCTATTACTGGGAAAAAAAAAAAAGAAAATATGAAAAAAGTCCAGAAAATACCACTGTACAAAAAACATCTAGAATAGCTACATGCTTTTTGCATCAGTTTTTGTTCTTCAGCAATAATTATCCCCAATAAAAAGATGTCTTTTCACATCAAGTGCCAAGATCCTGAGGGGGAAGAAAAAAAAGAAATGAAAGAGTTAAGAATATTAACTTGGGAAAAAAATGCAAAATAAATCTGTGAAGGATAATGAGAAACAAGTATCTAGTCACAGAAAGAAATCCAGGAAGGTGAAATACCAAAAGAGAGGAGGAATTTTTCCAAAAGTGATCTGGAGCAATGATGCATCTTGGTCTTCCCTAAATCTTCCCAGAGGATTTAGCTCCATCTAATTACCGATGTTCTCTGACGAATCAAATCTGCCTCTCGAGTCTGAGGGCAGCAGCTCCTCTGCATGTGACTCAGAAGGCTGGAATTTGAGCCCTCCTGGCCAGCAGATGAATGGAGACATACTCTGGGTGTGCCTTTAGCTTTCCCCATTAAACTCTCTTGCCTAAAGGACTTTAGGCATCGCAGTGTGGTTACAACGATACCTTCATGAACTAAAGATGATGAGGGAAGACTAATTACTTGCATTACAGGTGTGATCAAGCTGAACAGAAAGAAGCACACAGTGGCAGTGGAACATATATACTGAACAAGGCTGTATTTGTGCCAGGAAAACCAAGAGCAGAACACTGAAACTATACCTTTATTATTATTATTATTATTTTTTAAATGTGTTCTGGATACTGTTCCAAAATTAGGCTGGTGGAGACATAATCTCACTGTCCCAAAGACAAAAACAACCAGTTGAAATGAGCTTGGTCTATAAAAATTCTGTGTAAAAGGTCTTACAAGGGGAGCAGTATGCAATGCTTTATAATTCTTAAAATTACATCGATTTGAATAAATCTAGCTACCGAAGGTAATCTTGTACAAACTGTAGGGACAAAGGATGAAGAAAATAGTAAGGCCTTTTCTGCATGGGATTATGTATTGAAGTTCCAAGTCTTTCCAAGTGTTTTCTGTTACAGTTTCTCCACGCACCTCTTGGTTTTAGTTAAGACTGTTACAAAATTTATCTTTAGTAACACTAGCGAGAGTTATCTTTATGGTAGCTCAGAGAACAGATAGGAAGAAATCTCACCCAGTAACGTTAACGTTTAGCTCGTTTTCTGCTTCTCAGATTTGCTGCTGGAGGACCGTCCCTTTGCCTACAGCAGAGCAAGAGAAGTAAGAGATAGTGAGAAACTAAAAACCAAGCTAAAATCTGAAATAAAACTGTGACAGATATCATCAGAAATTATAGTTCAGATGTAAATATCTGCATTTGAAATACAGATGGTTCAAAAAGAGTATTTGTAACTTCTATGGTACATATTCGTTTTTCCTCTGTCACTTTATTTCAAATAACAAGATCGATGGCTGACCTCTTCATTCCCTATTTCTCAACTTCTTTTTATGCATTCAAGTAATCCAGCCACTGTGAAGAACCTTAAAAAAGCAACACATCCTTCCGAGGAGGAGTTAAAGACCTTCCAATTTTAAACTGAAAACTTTAAGACACTTCTGTTACTATAACGATGGTTTTAGTCCCCGTTTATCCAAAATCTCCCTTGAAATAGACAGGTGCTTCTCTCTTATGTGCACGCTTACATAAATGTCTGAAATTGGACACAGTGCTCATAATTCTCCCCAGAGTGCTATTGCGTCATATGAATCTAAATTTCATGTGTTCGTCTTTCCCAGTTATAGTGTGTGTTAACACTGACTGTTTGTATTTTAATAAATTTCTACCTTTTTAGGGTCCTTGGGTTTTCTTTCATCCTTAGGTGCCGGTTTACTGGTGACGGTTTCCTTTCCCCTTTTGTCCTACACTCCAAAGAAAAAAATAATTACAATTACAAACAGATCAGATAATCGGTGACTCCTACTTGGACGTTTGTCGTAACGTTATTTTTAATGTATGGATACAAGATGCCTACACACAGCTCCTGTCCTCATCCTCAAAGCTGGAATTTGGATCCTTGTTGAGAGGATCCTTACTAATAAAGACTGAGGCAAAAAAGGCAGTAATTATCGTATCCTTTTCTTCATCTTTCATCACTATGTTTCCCCTCACATCCAACAAAGGAGGGAGATTCTACTCAGTCTTCCTTTTGCTGGTGATGTCTTTATAAAAGCATTGTGGCTGTCTTTTACTGCGCTAGCCAATCTGAATTTCACTTGGGAATGGTTATGCTTCCACAGCTCTGTCTGTCCAAGAGATTTGGTTTTTCACTACTAATAGACTGGGTTGCTCCAAGACACATTAAATTCAAGCTTTATTTGTCTTGTGATTTTTTTTTCTTTCTTTTTCCTTGCAGGAAGCAGGCAAGTCCCTACTGCAGGAAAACGGCAGGGACAGACAGGCAGAGGTGAGCAGCAGATTTGAGACAACTGCGGGTGGTTTAACAAAATTTCACCACTCAAAAACTTGTTCACCATTCCCTCTGCTGGGAGGTGAGGGACTAGTGCCTAGGACAGAACATGTCACGTACAATGTAAGAGAACAGATGGCTAAAAAGAGGTGGTTACTGGTTCTTAACTACAGTTTGAGCACTTGTGGAAAACAAGGAGTCCAGGACTTTAGCTCCAACATCCCACCAGTTGCCCCAGAAGACAGCCCTACCAAGGATCCTTGTGAGATAACTGTTGATTCCTCTCCTGTGAGGCACAGTGGATGTCTCACAGCCATTCAAGTCATCTCCCTCTGTCCAAGCTCAAGGTAGCAAATGCCAGGTTAAGGATGACGGAGAGCAAGCAGATTAACAAAACATGTTAATCAGAATTCTGTGCTTTAATCACTTCTCCAAGCTTGTCTTACTTCTCTAAAAGACACCAAATAGCACAAGCCTGCTTTCTTCCTTTAGTACTCAGGAAGACATCACACTTCCTTTATAACAGTGAGACGGTCATTAAATTTTGACAGCACATTCCAAAGAGGATATCTCTAAATCCAACCTGAGCTACAGCAAATAAAACTTTCACTAAGTAGCGGAAAACTATTTATTTTGCACGTTATTAGCAGAAAATGTCCTACCTTTGAGTGCTGTGGTGTGGCAGGAGCATTTGCACTGGCATCAAAGTCGCCTGACAGGGCATCGATAGCCGCAGACTCATCTGTAGGCTTCTGCAATAACGTTAATTCTGAAGTCATATAATATGCACTGCTTTCTGACAGACGAATTAATGTTTCAGGCATTTAAGACTGGCTTAATTATCCTTTTATTTAAATAGCTATATAACTTAGCTCTAAACATATGTCAGAACAAAGACATCTATATTTGATGTTTCCAAACTACACAATTTCTTTGAATGTTGGACATAAGCATTAATAGCATAGTTGTCCATTTATTACAAATACTTACTTTTAAGACAAGTTTTACTATGTACACCTATTTTTAGTAGGTAAAAAAAAATTACTATTACCTATTTGAGTAGGTAAAAAAGTTTTACTATTACCTACTGCATTCAGTAGCATTTATGGGAGTTTGCAATAATGCAAACTTTAAGCCTTCAATTGATACTGCTTCAAGAAAAAAAAGGTCAGAGCACACAACAAACCAACAGAACAAAAAGAGAACAAATTTTACCTTCTGTTCTTTGTGTTTCAAAGCATCCTTTGGAGTTGGCTTTACAGGTTTACCCTTGGAAATAATAAAGATTTTATTCTCCTTTTGATCTGGTCAGATGAGTTTTAATGATGTATCATGTGCTTTTGCAGATATTAAATAGGGAGTTTTCAGATCACCATGACAGTTGAACCATTCCATACTGATTTCCTTATTGCTTAAGCTGTGTGTTCAAGCCAGGTCACGTTTTCAAGCTTTGTTACTTGACTACGTCTGTAATTTTGTCTGTCTTTGTAGTCTACTGGAAAAATAGTTTATAGATCTAGAAATGACCGAATCACTGTCAGAGTGGTCACTCGTTACAGTGAACGTCAGATCCACAGGGCTTCAGGGATATACCACGAAGGTTACACTCGTAGATATTCTTTGTCCTTACACATGAAGGTGTTTGGAAGGAACAGGCATTTTTACCTATGGTTAGCACAAGCAGCTGTTGTTTGTGGGAGACTATAAACCAGGCTTCTTAAAGGGTGACACCTAGTTTTTGTTTACCAAGTTTCTGGAACACCCAAGAAAACGAGACAGTCTAACTGAAACCTGTACTGCCATATCTCCACGATGTTGACTGCTGTTAGGTGGTTAAAATGACTTATTTGTTCAGCATCCAATTCTAAAAAGTTTAAAAAAAAACAACATATACACACCTGAGGTTGTTTTGGTTTGCTTGTTGGGTTTGTTTGTTTGTTTTTGTTTTTTAAAATCAAATGCATGCACAGCTTCTCTAAGAAAAGAGTATTTGTGTGCTGAGCCTTAATAAATACAGCACACACACTTACTCCCTTACCAGTTTCACTGTTCTCCCTGTAATTCCTCAGAAAGACTGGCACGTTTGCACAAATTTCTAGTGTTGCAGTGAGGTAATTAAATAAAAATTAATAGAGATTTTCCTTACCTGGTCACCTGACTCCAGAAGTTCTCGGTAGTCAGGTGGGATAGTATCATCTCTTTCTCCAAGTTTGTCTCTGTGTTCAGATTTAGACTTTTCCTGAAAGCATTTAATTTTAAACAACTTTAATACTTAGCTCTTTTGTTGCTACTTTGAGGCTTCAATATGCATACTTAATGCATAGGAGTTCTACATTGTGTGTCATTTAACAGTTTGACAGATACGGTATTTGCCCAATTAATTTGACAACTGTTAGAAACATTAGAAAACAGTAAGTTGGAGTGTTCGTTATAAAAATTTATGAGTCTGTACTAGCACACAGAATCTCAGTCGTGCATTGAGGTTTTAAACAAAGCTTATGTTCTTGTAATACCTGAGCCATGCATCTGTGTACCGTAACCCAGAGCACTTGCCCACACAACATCTGGCCTGTGCTTCTTACCAGGCTTAGGACACAGACTCATGTTCAAATACAACAGAACTACAAGACACGACACCATGAGCTCCAAAAAAAAAACACAGCAAGGTTGGAAGCGGTTCCACTAAGCTTATTTTTCCATCTATAATTCTTCGAGCTCTGTCAAGTATACCATGCCGAATACAACAGCTGGCTTAGATGCTAATGGGTTTTTAAGCATAGGGTTGAAGAATATTTTTTGTATTTGTAAATGCAGACATATTTATGAACTCTCCTTTCTTTTTGAAAAAATAAAATCTGGTATGAACTTTTTCTATGCCTAAAAAAAAAAAAAGCCACTCATGAAAGCTAAGCTTTTACATCTCCATTACCACTGAAGTCGCAGAAGTCTCAAATATCAAGCACTCTCACCACCTTCCTATGACAAGGGACAACACTAAACAGACTGTAACCCTCATTAGGCAGCCAATCATCACCACCCTGGAGCCTCATCTTAGATTAGAAACCTCCTGATTTCCACCCTAAATTTATTCATGGGCAGCATACGGTGATTTTACCCCAGTAACAATCTTTTAAGTATTTCAGTTTACAGCTTACTGTACCTGTCATTATTACGCAGGGATGCATGTGATTTCCTTATTAGCAGAAAGGCTTTTACAGAATTATATGAAAAAAGGCAGAATGGAGACCAAATGAAGTCAAATCAATCAGAAACAAGCAGGCAGAAAAACAGAACTGATTAAATGAACGTGTCCACTGATGAACTTGATGCCTGCTGGGTTATAAAACTCAATCAAGTTTGGCAAAAAGAAAACTACAAAATTCATTTTAGAAACAAATGTCCGAGAAGAAACTTGAAGAATAAATAATGGCAATAAAAGGCACTGAAGTCAAATCACTGCAAATTTCCTGTAGTATTTCAGCAATTATCTCCAAATGTCTGAAGTGAACAATTCAACATTTTTCACAAAAATCACACACAGAAGAAAACACACAAAAATGGTTGATTTGCCTACATGACATTTTTTTTCTAGTAACCTCCCTCCTGCATCTGAAAATCACAAGCCATGTACCCATACGAGTACATATGAAGTACTTCGATATTCTATATTCTTAAAAAATCTTTAAGAAATAAGGTAAATAACTGTTTTCAGTCAGCAAAATTTCAGGATGTTTTTTGTTACCTTTACTTTATCCACAACTGGTTTGTTCTCATCAGGGTCAGGTTCTCTCTGTCCCAGGGAATCAGACAGGAGATCCAAGGCTTCATCCATCTCTTTTCCTCCCTGGTAAAGTATAAATATGTTTGTAACAGAAAATCTGCTGGAAAAATATTTTTTCAAACTAATATAAATACTAACTAATGAACCAACAGTGAACAATGGTCAGCTCTTCCTTTCTAATTGCAATGTAGTAATAACAAAAGATATCTGAGTGCTTAGACCTACAGAGAACATAATTTGGAGTCGGGGTTACAGAATTGATTTGAATGGCTTTGTTTTTTTACAAAACTGAACTAATGAGAAGAGTTAAAATACTGTGTGTTTTTTTTTTTTTTTTGTAGCTTTTATTCATTTTGCAAACATCGTTATCACTGCAGATCAGTTGCTAAGCAAGTGTAAAGCTGAATTAAAACTTATTAACATTTTATCTTCACAATATATAGATGGTCTTCTGCTAATTCACAGCAATTTTGTTCATACACTGCCTAGAAAAAAATAATTAGAAAACCTGAATTAAATAAAAATGATATTAAGAGAAGGCCATAGAACTGCCTGTGCCTTCATTGACCTTGAATTCCTTTATTTTCAGGCATAAAAGATGACTTTGCCACTCTGATGATGACTACACTATTATTATTTGCAATGTTGTTATTATCTAGCTAGAAAAAGAATGATGTGGCTCACTTAAAAGGCCATGCCTAAAAATGAAGCTACTTGCACATAGCTAACTATCTGCATCTACCCATAGAAATGAAATGCACAAATCCGCTAATGTCCTCTGCAATTCTGGAGGAATCAGCACGGGATTGGGCACCTCCTTTTCCAAGTGCAGGCAAGGAGTTTTCAAAAGCAGCCTGAAATACAACATTAAGCGATATTAAGACGAAATGGACAGAACAGTCTTCACATTCTGTTGAAGATGAAGAATCAGTAAAACCTCAAACTTGTTTTCTCCAGAGGAAGCACCTTCTTTCCCCTCAATAACCAGCATTTACAATAAATCATTTAACTTTACAACAGTCTGTATTCGTGTAACTGTCCTAATCGCACTCCCTCTTCAATCTTTCCTTTCTTTGAAATAAGCATCCAGAGAAAATGCTGCTTACTGATGTGGAAGGCAGAGGAGCTGCTGAGTGCACTGAGGAAACTGTAGCAGCAGAGATAACATCCGAGGAACCGCCAGGCTTTTTACCCTCCTTGGTTTTCTGAAACAAGGCACAGCACTGTTACTAATAGAGAGGACTGAGAGAAAAATATGTATCAAATTCCATGCATTTGAAATGCAATGCCTGCACAGTTTATTTCAAGGACTTCATTTTACTTCGAAGCTCAACTGATTTCAGATTGAAACCCCTTCCCGAGAAGCACTGTGCAGGTGTTTTGCATCTCAGTTTGTTCGTGTTCAGTCTTGCATTTCAGCTACCGAGTCAAACCCTGGCATAGCTAAGTCAAAGGCAAGTTCTGCAGAACTTCAGAGGAACTAAGATTTCACCAGGACCATCCACATCTCTAAGTAAGATTTTTAAAAGTTCAAGCACTACATAGGCAAGCAACTGGTAAAAAGATATGACAGCTAATTTATCTAGTTGTGTGGGTTTTTTTTTTTTTGCTTTTTTTAAACTATTATTCTTACAGTCCTGCTCTCTGTCCTATTATTTTATTGCAACAAAATTAAAAAATATTTATTTATTCAAGAATGTTTAGGTAAAATTTAAGGGAAACTCAAAAACCTCAGGGTTACTGAAATTACATGAAAATAGAGCATTTTCAGAAAACGAATATACTCACCTTTTTTACACTTGGTGTAGGTAGTGGTGCAGATTGTGCTGGAGAACAGGAAAAACCTTCCGTCAAACCCTCTAACAAATCATTTTCACTCATCGGCTATCATTGAACAGAGAAAAAAAAATGTCATCAGGTAACGGTGTATCCCCATTTTAAAACTAAGTAATTAATGATTGAAGCATTCCAAATACATATATATTAACTTTTTTTTACCTGGAACTCTTTTTCAGGTTTTAGAGGCAGCGGTTTTCCATCTTTATCCTACAAAAGAAAAATCCTCTTGCATTAATCCAAGTAGTCCTTAAATGACCGTGCAGTACAAGAACTCTGAGAGAACTGACTTAATGACAGAAAACACGATATACAAGGAATAAGAAATGATCTAACCAGTAACCTCTAGCGTCTTCTACTGTTATCCAAAGTGTCATTTAAAAAAAAAACACAAAAACTTCCATTTGAACCCCTTCTGTGCCTATGCAGGCATCTAATGAAAGATGTCAGATATTAGGAACTACAAAACACCGCTTCTATATACTGTAAAAATGCCTGAAAGTAAACAAACACTTCAAAATGAAAGAGTTCCAGTTTCAACCATGTACACTGCAGAATGAAAGGTGCTTATAAAGACTTAAATAGCATAGTAAATGAATTACTTTTGCATCTGTTAATCTGTACTCTGGAGGAATTGTTTCTTCATCTTCCCCCAGTTTTTTGTGTTCTTCCTGCTTGTTTTTCTCCTTTTAAGGCAAAATAAAAATAGTATGAATAAAAACCAAATAACCACATCTCAACAGAAACGCATAAGCAAGCTTTCGCTGTCTTCATTCTACTGATTCCAATTAATCTAATTCAATCCCACTGCCAAATGAAGAAATTCATGGGAAGCCAGAGAGCCTTCTCGAAGAAGGCTTCATTTCTCTTCGTGTTTCTTCCTGCAGTTGGTGGGACTAGCTCCACAATGAAGACCAACAGAGTTAAGACAAGCACAGGCCAGGGGCAAAATAGCAGCGTACCTCTGAGCCATAATTCTTGATTTTATTTCAAATGCATTCAACAGTTACCTGGACTGGCATTCAAAGGAAGCCTAAGCAAAGAATGCAGAAGCCAGATCCATAAAGGACTCCTGCCCATACGAGTTACGTTGGAAGATGATCAGTAAAAAAAGGGTAGTGAAGCTAACTTTGAGAAATTCTTACTGACACAGTTCCAGCATACTATAAAGTCCTTTCTTTGTGGCTACACTCAATAATTTGAGTAAAAAAATAAAAAAATAAAATAGATTGTGGCTACAAACAGCGCTCCCTTAGAGTACGCATATTCCAGTGATGTACTTTAGGCTCCATGTTAAAATAACAAGACCAGCGACAAAAAAAAAACAAGTTTTATATGCTATTCTTAATATAAAGAACTTATCAGAAACATGTTTTCTGTTGAAAATGGACTAAATTACACACTACCTCTTATGTGTGTGTTAATTCTGTGTTGTTTCAGCAGTAGGATGCTAAGCAAATTTGGTTTCCAGAAGCTGAGGGAAGATAATGTAGTAGAGTACTGTTATGGGCACAAATATTAAGAAAAAAATCCTTATAGTATTTCCTAAATAGAATACAACTGGTTTCACAAGTAAATTTTGTTTTTAAAGAGTGACAATGTTATCCCCAACTTCCTGTGGAAATACAGTAATGCTGAAGATAAGTACTTCAACAGGATATTTTTGAGATCTGATTATTTTCTACCTTAACTTTGTCCACAGCAGGTTTCTTTTCTTCTGGATCCGGCTTCTTCTTTGGTAGGCTACTGGACAACGCTTCCAGTGCTTCATCTGTCACATGACCAACCTATGAGAGTATTAAAATAGCAAAATACAATTCTTAGCCTGGAATTCAGCTGCAGATGTAGAAACTCGTTTATACATTACAGCTGTCACGCATGCATTACTAGAGATAAAATCTGATAAGCAAAGTAAAAATCTATAATGCTTCCTTTCCCAGTTCTGTCCACATACATGGGACCTGCTGAGTTCAAGGTGTTTATAACTCAGTCACTGGATTTAGTACAAGAGCATGAATGCAGTCTTTAACTACTGGATTTTTATGCTTTTACTTGATTTATTGTGTTAAGAGATTGTATTAGATCACTTTATTTGTACACATGATTAACTTTATTAAAACGAAAGAAAAGAAGAATCCAGGGAGACCTTATAGTTAGCCTTCTGGTACCTAAAAGGGGGCTATAGAAAAGGCAAGAGAGAGGGAATTTTCTATCAGGGTGCAATAAGCTGAAAGAGGGTAGGTTTAGATTAGGTATAAGGAAGAAATTCTTGACTCTGAGGGTGGTGAGGCACTGGCCCAGGCTGCCCTGGGGAGCTGTGGATGTCCCATCACTGGCAGTGCCCAAGGCCAGGCTGGATGGGGTTTTGGGCAACCTGCTTTGGTGAGAGGTTTCCCTTCCCATGGCAGCGGGTTGGAACTGGGTGCTCTGTCAGCTCTCTTCCAACCCAAACCATTCTATTATTCTATGATTCTCCTGTATTTTTTGAAAGCACCATCCTTCATAACCCAACTCTACTGAGGAAGAGTATGTAATCCTAAAATAACCACCTTGACAACACGCTATACCGTTGCATAAATGAAATACTGAGTTCTCCTTTAGCTCCTGCTGAGACTAATTACTCACTGATGACACAGATGCTGGAGCTGAAGACTGCACAGTGCAGGCTGTGGCACGAGGGACTACTTCATCCTTTGTAGTCTTTGCAGACTCAGGAGCTGATGATTTCTGAAAGACAACAGTTGCACTGCGTTTTACTGAATATGCTCAGAAACCCCAAATATACCTGTTTTTTATTTGTTTTAAATACAGTACAAAATAAAGAAAAACAAACTGAATTTAAATATTGTTATCATTCTATTAAGAACTAAATTACAAGCAGAGTTGATATAACGCACTGAAAGCAATGGCAAAGAAAATATATTTTATGTGAAATAGACATACTTTGGGTGTGCTGCTGGACTTCAGTGGTTTGGATTGTTCTGCAGGCTGTGCAGGGCAGGCAAAGTCTTTTGAAAATTCATCAACAAGGTCAGATTCACTCAAGGGCTGCAAAAAAGGACATATGTGTTATGGGTGACTCGCTGTCTATTTTTGATGTATTTTTCCAAGATTTATACTTCAACTTTTCAGAAAGCAAACGAACTTTTGTAGCCTGCACTAAAATAACCTTTCACCGTCACATCCAACATGAATTTCACAGTGCACAGAACTAAATATATATTTATATAAATCTTTTTTTTTTTCCAGAATGAGTCAGTTGCTTTGTCATTAAAAGCCAATATAATGTAGAGAACATTACATTCAAAATTTAGAGAATATTATGTTCAATACTGTTTACTGGGCTACTGAAAATGAAAATGTAACCCCCTAATTAGAAAAAAAAAAAAAGAATAATAAGGTTTACTGGCTAATATTTACTATAAAAACATCATGCTGTAACAACACTTCAAGTATAAATTACGTAGGTACAGGAAAGCAGCAGCATCAGGTTCTGATTCTCCTTTTTTCCCCCCAGCATAAGTGCAGTTCCCTTAGAAGGAACTTTTCTTACAAAAGTTATCCCACTGCATGTGCTTAAGGGTATGCAAAATAGAGACCCAAATTACTGGAAGCTCCAGCTGAAATCAAGAAGGAATAAGAGCTTTGCATTCCTATGGGATTGAGAAAGAGACGGTAAGCGATTGAAGATTTGTCAGCTAGTGACATTTTTATTATTTTTTCTGCTTTTGCTTTCACAGATCTATGTTACCGATGACACCGCAGAAATACTGGCAAACAACTTGCTGAGAACTGCCTTCTTCAAATTATAAATAGGGAGATAGCACGGAGAACAGTAGTGCAAGATAGATACTCCTGTCATTCACTTACAGATCAAATACTCAATGATATTTGCGTCTCAGACTGATAGAGGTAGAAGAGCAAAGGAATACTTATTCTTCTGCTAACCGCCTTCATTCTTTTGCCGTAAGACCTCATGATTCTGAGCTTACCTCCTGTTCTGCTTTGGCTCTGAACCTCAGTCAAACTATCAACCACCCTCCTTTAATTCCTACCGTGCTCTTTTGTAACTTGTCTTTCTGGACATCTTTTGTCTTATGCTCCCTGTGAAACAAGAGGACTTGTCTCCTAACATCAGTATCTGGTTCCCTCAACACATAGCTGCTCTTTTTTTTCCTTGTGATATGTTTGGCCGGTGGTCCTCTGCGCAGCTCTCAAACATCACCCACTCAGGCTGCTGAATGTCTACGAGGTGACAGACACAAATTTATAGACAAAGTCTTTTTGTCACCACCTTTGCATTCCTCCGTACTTCAAGCTTGAATAACACATTTCTGTTACAAATGCACTCTTGCATTCTCAGATTGGTCCTGACCTTCACACTCATTTTAGCTAACTGTGCTTTTCCAATTCTAGCACAGATATTTTGGCAGCATTCCTTAATTCACAATATTTCATTTCTTTTCAGTTCCTTTTCCTATTTTATTTTGCTTTCTTCCTGTGTATTTTCAAGTAACCTTTAAGCTTTCCTTTTAATCTGTTCAATCTATTTTGCACTTTCTAGGCCCCAACGGAGATAAGTCTTCTGAAATCCAAGTTGTTCCCTGTGATTAGGAAAATGACTGCAGTACTTTTTTCCTTCTTTCCAATTGTATTACTTTACATCTGATGATTAACTGTCAAGAAAACAGACTTTCCTACCTCAACTCTCTCTCTTTCAACAGCTTCAATGTACTTCTATAGGATACCCTAAACAAACCCTTTGACATAGCTTTTCTTTGTGTTAGCAGTCATTTCCTTTATTCTGTAATGTCTTAGTAATCTCTAAATCCGTATCTTACTATGATCTCTTCATTCACAGTCGCTGAATTTCAGAAAAACAGCTTCCGCTTCACCCTTCAGATTAGCATGTTTTGTGCAATGAAGTAAACACACAAACAGATTAAGAGACTTACATAATGGCACAGAGAGAAGTGATGACAGAGGGGGAGAAAACAGGGTATCTATTCACACTCCTACAGTATTGTCAGTTTTCTAACCTTAGGTTTTTCTTCAGGCTTTGGCAGTATTGGTTTTCCATCTTTATCCTGAAAGTGAAGAAAGCACGTGTTACTGACATTTTCCCATTGCTATAAGAGGTGTCATACTCCATAATCAATAACAAAATAATAATATAAATGAGACACACCAGATGGAATCAGTGACACAGTAATAGGCATACACCTAAACAAATGGAGCTGCTACATCACCAGGTGAGCACATTTAAAAACAAACCAAAACAAAACTAGAAACACAAGAATCACCAAGAGGGAAAAGCCATGAGTTGAATGCTACTACTGCTTTGTTTTCCCTATGTTTTTCCCTGTCTATGACCAAGGAAAGTGTCAGAGGTAGCTGCACTATTTACAAAGCAATGGAGATTAGAAAAACTTACCAACTCCGGTGTTAGCCTGTATTCTGGGGGTATTGTATCATCACGTTCTCCTGCCTTTTTTTCTTTTTTCTCTTTAGCTTTTGCCTGAAAAAAAAAAAAAAAGAAAGAACAAAAATATTATTTAGTGAAATAAAAAATTACAATTTGCTCAACATCACTATCAAGATTGCTCAGCCTAATATTTAAAGAAGTATTAGTAAGATAAAATTATTCCATATA
This sequence comes from Nettapus auritus, assembly GCA_011076525.1. Classification (NCBI taxonomy): domain Eukaryota; kingdom Metazoa; phylum Chordata; class Aves; order Anseriformes; family Anatidae; genus Nettapus; species Nettapus auritus. The sequence goes on from CM021797.1 coordinate 81,318,640, forward strand.
TCAAGATATTCAAATTCCTCAATTTACTCCTATCAAATTTCTGGGGTAAGATAATTAAGGCTTAAGAATTAATGCCATAAACAAACATTTTAAAAAAATCCATAAAGCTCTGGTCAGAACTGTCACTTCATGGCCAGTACTTTTAGACTTTTCAGTACGTTCAAAGTTCTTAGGTTTCCCTGGATTACATCACTCTGACTACTCAAGCTGTAATTCTGTATTTTTCCATCACTGCTTCTAAAACCTTCTTCATTAAGCAATGAGTTCACTAAGGTATCTGAAGACTAAGATACTAAGATATTGGTCCATTTTGACAGGAAACATGAACTTTTGTGTCAAAATTGAACTCCAATACCCTTTTTTTTTTTTGAAGCAACAACTGGTTTTCGACTATTTCCTTGTCATTTGCCTGCTTTGAGTTGTACGTGAATGCAGGAGAATGAAAGAGAGATTAGCAGGGTTACAAGTAGAGTATGAAAAATTAAACTAAAAGGCAAAGTTTAATGTGCAAGCATAATGCTAATTGTTGAAATCTTACTGTGGAAGAAAAACAAAAGTCTGAGAAGACACAGCAAATGGCAAGACCCAAGTTACAAAGGCAACAGTATTTAGTGGCAAAAAGAGAACATCTGCCATAAAAATAAATAAATAAAAAAAATAAAGGTTAATTTAAATATATATATATATGTATGTGCGGGGGAAAAAAAAAGATTCATATAAATTGTACCCAGTGTGAAAGGTGCATATATTTATGCCTATATAGCCAAAAAAAATGAAATACTTTAATACTCTAGATTGTCTTACTATATTCTGTTCCACCTGCATCCACTTGGGATTTTGTAATTTCTTATTTTCCTAATCATACCAGACTCAGACACTCCTTAAGCTTTTGATATGGAAGTTGCTTTGTCATTATTTTACACATTTGTACAGTACCTAACAAAAAGGAACTATGATTCCACGAGAGATTCTGAAAGCTATTGAAAAAAAAAAAAAGAAAAAAGAAAGATGATACCTCTGACACTTCTACAATAGTGGTAACATCTTCAGGTGCAGGTTCAGGTTCAGGTCCACCAATAGTATCCAAAAGAGCTTCCATTGCATCCTCTTTCATTTCCTGCATTAAGAAAATATGAGAATCATGTTGTTATTTCTTTAAATTGACACAGATCTTAATATACATGTATTTTTTATGGTGCGTATGAAAGAAACAGCAAGGACAACACTGGTCTTCTCTACTAGGCTTCATTCGGCTGTAACATCACACTGCGGCATATGGTGTATTTTGTGATAAGCTCAGCACAGTCAAATCAAAACATTTTCCCTTGGGGATGGGGCAGTATAACTCTTTCTAGAGTGGTAAAATGAATGGTTTGTAAAACACAAGGAAATGAAATCACGTTCAGGTTTTAAACAACCTCACAAAAACACATTTTGCTCCTCTGCTGTCTCCAGAGGAAAGAACAACGGCTACTCTGCAGAGGAATGGAGAAGGAGAATTATCTGACCCATCAAGATTTGATCTTCAAAATGCTGTACAGTTTGAGCAATCACATTTCCTATTATTCCCATAGCTTTTAGGCTAAACAGGATTTTCAACTGAAAATGATGACGACAAGCACCTTTCCAAGATCATACACACGTCACAGATATGACGAGTTTGTAAAGTGAAATTTTAATTAGAAGTTAACTGCTCAAAAGATAGACCTCTATACCTCTTCTGATTTTGTTTTCTTCTCAGGAGGAAGTGAAGTCTTGACTGAGCTTGCTGCTTGTGCTTGTATGGTTTCTCCTTCCTTACTCTGCTTCTTTTACATAAGAACAAAATGAGACAAATTTAACTGCAGGCATATTGGCAAAAATAAAAGGAAGGGAAAACTGTCAACGTTCTTTTAAATGTAAAATGCTAAGATAATAGTGGAAATATTTCATTGCAATAAAAGCTTTCATGGCCAAAAAAAATAAAAAAATAAAAAATCAATACCTCTGTCTTCTTTTCCTCAGCAGAAGGAGTACTACAGGTAAAGTCAGATGACAGGGCATCTGCAAGCTCATCATCTGTCATTGGTTTCTGAAGAAGAAATTGCAAACTAGGTTATGATTACTGAAGTTCATATATTAAGGTTGTCAAACTCAGTTTAAAATCTGAGTATGTTGTTCATTCGTTTTTCAGACATGCTCTTATTTTTATATGTTGAACACACAGTCAGATCAAACTGGCTAACAGAATAATCTTGCAAAGTGCAGAAACTGAAATACCTCCTGCTAAAAAGATAACTAGGAGATTCTTATATGCTTAGCTACTATCCCCTGGCTATGCTATTATCATGCCCACTATTTCCTCCCTTTGTTATTATTACCTCTATAAGCATTTATTTATTTGACTTGATTCTGTTTCTGTCAGTATCACTGGAGTTCCTACCTCTTTATTTAAAAAAAGAAAAACAAAAAACCACACATCACCACCTTGTGCCCAGTTCTATTAGTTTTATCAATTGACATGTTATCTGGCAGCCCACAGCCCTCTCCTACTTCATGGAATTTTGGGAAGACATGCAGCACTTTAATTTTGCAAGGAACACAATAATAATTGGGTTATTTTCACCCTGCAATACAATAAATAAATAAATAATAGAAAGTCTTACTTCAGATTGCTCATCTGCTTTTGATGGGCCTCCATCTTTGCCATCTCCTTTGCTCTAAAAGGATAATTACTTTTGTCATTAATGGGAAACAAAAACATGCAAAAAGAAAGAAAGCAAGGACAAAGAATTGTTTTATTTTATTAATTCACTAACCTTCAGCAGTTCAACATACTTTGGAGGGAGACTACCTTCTCGTTTTCCCATTTCCTCTAAGTATCTTGAAGAAATATCTTCCTTTGAAAAGAAAGCACACATCAATGTTTTTGTACTCCTGTTTAGAGAAATTAATTTCTAATGTAGAGCTATGTCTGAGTACTGTATTATGCATGCATCCTTAACCCCCCTTTTGTTACTTTCCCATTCTAACTCAGAAAAGTATGCATTCTTCCCCAAACTCTCAATGCTTTACTCTTTTGCAAGTAGATACGAAAGCTCCTAGGTTCTTTAATGCTCTCCTACACCTCCATTACTGCCTTCTGTAAATCTGCTAGAGACCGTGCTTGGAAGTCAAATGAAAAAGCAACTTTGCTGAGACTTAACCATTTCCTACTGTGATATATACGTAATTACACCACTTCTGTATTACTGAAAACCATTAAAATGCGACTGTTCAAGCTTTATTTTACCTCTTAGCAGATCTAAGAGACAATTACTGGGTCAATGTAATAGCGAACAACTACAGACAAATCTGAGAGACGAATCTTCTAAAAAATAAAATTAAAAAAGGAAAATACCGTAACTTCTGGGCCAGTGTAAACTGGGCTAGCAGGCTCATCTTCTTCAGGTCCACCTAGTGTATCTATTAGACTGTCTAGTGCTGACTCATCCATACCAGTCTGAAAAATAATCAGAGTGTTAGAAAAGGTATCATTCTGTTGAAAGAAAAACAAAACCGGAATTGTCTGGTGAATCTACTGAAAATTCCTGGAAACTAGACCAAGAGATTTGAGCAGGTCCAGCTCTTGTGAAATTTTTCAGCAAGAACTGTTCTTAAACTCATTTCCCAGTGTCAGTAGCAAGACCATTTGTATTCATGTGGCAGCTGATGTAGAAATATAACTCAAGATGGAATTTGTTTTATACTACTTGTGTTAAAAATGATTCTAAAGCAATCCTCTCTGATAAAAAGGAAATAACATGCCACTGGTTGGTTACCAATTCTTTCAGGTAGTCCTTTTACCACCACTCATCCATAAATACTTAAAGTAGTTACCTTTTTTTCCCTGAAACATGAACGTTTCTTTTCTGAAACATTCTCTGAGGTCAGTACAGGGGAAGCATTTATCCGGAATTGTACTTACTAACCTCAGTGCTTGGCTTATCAGCTGCAGTAACTGCACTCGCAACAGCACCTGCGCCAACAGCACGTGCATCAGCTGCACCACCTGCTGTGGATGTCTTTTCAGACTTAGGCTGGAGAAATAAGGGAAAATGTAAGAGATCACTTCATGTGATAATGTATGTGAACTCTCATTAAAAATTCTGGAGACAACACAAAGTAAAACAGAGATGTTCTACTCAGTCATGTAGATCTATTCTTCTTCATCTACACTTTGAATTAAAAACATAAGCTAGTTCTACTGGCTGAGGGGTCTGGAAGCTGGGTAACTGCAGTCTGCATGATGACACTGAACCTAGCCTAAAACATTAAATTCAGAGACTGCACCTATTTTTTTTGACTCAGCAACTAGTTAATACACCCACACAGCATCAAGATGCTTCAGCAGAATGAAGAAATTCGCAGTGCAAAATGATCACGAGGAACGCTTTCATTTACATCTGGAAGGTCGTCCTCAATACACCATTAAAACCAGCAGCAAATACTGCTCAAATAAGTAGATTGTACACTGCCTACTATTACTTGAGAGACTTGGGTGACAGAGAAACATCAATAGAGAATACAGACTTCTGCATTAGCGCCATTCACATTTACCACAAAAATAAAAATAAGAAATAAAATAATGCTGAAATAAACAAAGCATTCACGTGACTGACCAGTCCCTTCTGCTCACCTTCAGTAGTGAAGGGGCAGGGGAAAAAAATTACGAGGAACTAATCACCCCCATGTGGCTGCAAGAAGCTTGTATCAACGATGGAGGAGCCTTAAGAACGTTAACATACAGGACGAGGTCTAAACAGGGCCACAGCTGTAATAATCTTTGTGTTGCTGGCTTGAATAAAAGCCGCAGTGTGTTAGCCAATGTGAAGCCAGGTGCATGTCAGGATCACCAACCAACCAGCACAAACTACCAACACTGTCTAGCTTTGCTGCCAGTCCTTACCAATTACCACTACCACGTGGATTCAGGATATTCAGGGTGTTAATTTGTGTGTGGAATTTAAAGTTTCAGAAATTCCGAATTTTAGACCAGCGCAAGAAGAGGTTTGTAATGTGCACTTTTAAACACAAGACAGATTCTGAGTTCTTCTACACTTTGGCTTTTGGGGCCTCAGTCTTGCTTGACAATAATCAGCATAAGAATCCGTCTTGATGTGCATTTCTAACCTTTACAGTAACATAAATAATGAAAAATTGGATTGCTACTTTTACTATACCTGTGCTGCCTCTCTGGAGGTTGTTTGTGAAGGCTGCTCAGCTTGACCTGTAGCTACCTTTCCTGTATTAGTTGGTTTAGAAGCTGTTATCCCAGAAGGCGTGATCTGCTCTTTTGCCTGTAGAGAGATAACTGTTAATATTAGATAGGGCAATAATTTGGGGCCATTGTCTTTTTTTTTTTTTTAAATGAAAGAAGAAAAATATCACAAGAAGCTCTCAAGAGAAAGAAAGAGAAAAACTGCACAACTTACACCACTGGATTCTTTTTGTCTCTCTTCAGATGGCTGATTATTTTGAGAGTTTGTTGGCTGTCATAAAACAGGAAGGTAAGATTATTTCTCGTTACCATGATTCAATGCTAGAGAACATGATCTACACTGGTTCAATCAGTATAACAACAAATAAACATTTTTACAGACTGGGACCCAGTAGATAGGAAAAAGAAAAAACTATTCCTCTTAGACCAAAATTCAGAAATTTGGGCTGTAGAAAGGCCCAGAATATACACTCTGAAGTGGACAATCCTTTGAATGCTTACCTTCCCAGAGTTTATTTTAAGAGGAAAATAAATAGGACTCGAGACACACAACAGCCACATTTAGAAAATTACAATCTTTTAAGAAGTTCTTATTTTTAGCCAGCCACACACCAACACACTTCTGACATGCACACCCAGCTTTAGAGGAGGCAGACAAGTTATTTTTCAAACTGCATTCACAGGAATGCATAGCTCACATTTAACTAGAGAAAAAGTCACAGGTACAGCCATATCTAGGTGCTGTATGAGGAGAAAAACATGCTTACTCCATTCTCTATCAGTCATTTATCCTCTAAAATACATGATTTCAGATTATATTTTCAGCTAGTCAAAACTGAAAAGCAAATTAATTTTCCTTACCTATTCTTGCTAAACTATGTCTCCTTTGTTATTATTTTTTATTTATTTTTTTTTACACTTGGGATGTTTTTATTTTGTTGTAAGTCAGGCTTTCCTCCTTTTTTTTGGAAAGTGGGAATGGTAAATACGGAAAGTGAACGGGAAAAAAAAAGGAAGGAACTTAAATCCTCCCTGCAATGGTAAGTCAATTTAGGCTACTGCTTATTTCTTTTCAGATAAAGTTGCATAAAAGCAAATGATGGGAAAAGTCCAGAGCTCAGGACTGAAGTCTAAGCAAATTAAACACCGTGTCCCAAGACTGCTATCTGGAAAAATAAAAACACTAGCTTTCTCCACGCCTTCCTGCCACCCTTCACCTAGATAAGCACAATATATCTTCAAAGATGGTTACCCCAAAAGTTAAGTCTTTCTGAAACAATAATGCATACTCACTGTTTCCCCAAAGACTGCATTTCCACACCTGTTAGCTCATAGCTCTTTTGCACGTGGAAATGTTGCAAAAAACAAAAAGATGTGCAAAAGATCTCCAAAGTTGTAAGTTAAGTACGTACCTTGGATGACTGTGCATTTTTTCCTGGTTCTGCTTTGGTTGTTGGTGCGGGCTGAAATATAAACAACGTACATTCAGAGATTATTATGCTGTAATAAGCTGGCCACTAGAAATAACCAAAAGAAGAGCAGAAAGCTTCACACTCATTACCACACATGCTATATAACTAGTACACAGTTTTTGCTGTTGTTACCTTAACAACGCTATAATTAACTAATAAAGAGCCAACGTGGCTACTGGAAAGACAGCTGGAGACACCAAAAAGAAGTGAACATATTGACATGATATGATTTGAAAAAAAAAAAATGAAATTTGAAAAAAAAATATGAAAAAAAACGTGTTTTTTTTCCAGAAGCCTATTGAAAGTCACTGAGCAACCAGATAACATTTCATGAGTGTTCAATTTACATTTTTTCATAGTTTTGTATTTTTTTTTGCCATTTCAGCTGCCAACTTGCCATTTAGACACATCCAGCTTCAAGCTACTAACTGACTACATAAAGAAATTTGCCTGACTGGTTTATCATTTCTTACCATAAGCATTCACATCCGCATGCTAAACTGCAGAGACTTGGTTGTAAAATCCTGAACACGTACAGGCATAAGCGGGCAGAGGTCTGGAGGATACATACCACAGAAGAGGACACACCACCAGAGGATGTTCAGTGCCAGAAAGGGCAAGTCATGAAAAGCAAAATAATGATAGAGAAGAGGGACAGCAGCTTTTTGGACTCCAAAGTTGGGAAAAATTTAAGTTAATAATAATAATAATCACTCAACCTCCCTGATTTTCCCCTTGGATTTTCTTTATGTCTACCCTTTTTAAAGCACAGTACTTACTTGGGCATACTCTATGTGCTCCCACTCAGATGTCCTTGTTACACGACTACCACATGGTTAACTCAAAGACACGGACATCCAGTTGCCTACAGTCCTATATTGAAAAGGTAATCCTAACTTTCCACAGCTTTTAGCTCAGGAAGGTTGGATGCATTTATGTGACATCTAAAGGCAGGACCCAATCAGACATGAGATGTCCTTTGTTCTCTCACTTTGTAAGATACGTTTCAGAACTGAGAGCATGAGCTTCAATAAACATATTGGACTTCTGATCTAGGACTACTGGCTGCTCAGGACTTGAAGTAGCCTGTTGTTAGAGTACAGATTCAGATTTTCCTTACATGCTTTGAGAAGTAAAAACACCTTTTCTTTGCAGGACAACGAAGTATAGCTTGCTTGCATTTCTGTCCACACCTGAGAATAGCTGTATAGAACACAACCACATTTCCAGCTTGACAACCCAGTTATTAGCAACTACATGCCCTTATTTTAAAATATATCAGACAGTATTTTACTCAACATTTTGTAGGGTATGCATTACTCATTGTGCTTGCACACCTTTTAAAATATACTGCTCGTGCTATAAATTCATCTTTTTCAATGGTATGTATGGGCTTCTATGAGCAATGCTTAACTTCAAGACGTATACACAGACCTCAAGATGCTTAAGGCCACATTAGGTGTGATCATGAATATATACATCCTCACACGTACACAGACATTTGGATACACCTTCAGCAACAACAAAGTTCAAATCCAGTAACAATACAAAATTTAGTAATTTAATTAATACAGATGTAATACAAAAACCCAGCAAGTCAAAGCAGTGCTCGGTTTAAGTAGGAGACTACATATTCGGAGGCTACTCTGAATCCTTTAGTCATCCTTTAAAGACCGTCAATCATGAGCAGTCAATTTGAAGCCACAGCATCAGTTTACAGCGTACACAGAAATCCTACAGCGAAAAGATGTCTTACTTCCTCTTCTGTTGCCTGTTTCCACCTGCACTGTCTCAGTTCTGGAGAGACCTCATTCCATACTAGCTTGGGAAACTGAAAAATAGCCTCAAACAGCAAGAACAACAAAATTTTTTGAGCTAATTCAGTTCTGCTACTTAGTTTACACTGCAGCTGCACACGTGTGCGTACCAGGAAAAGGCAGAAAGTTGAACAGGAAATGTTTTCCTTTGTGGCAGTGCCAGCACCTTACTTCCTCTTCTCCTCCAGCAAAAGCCAGAAGGTACCTTCTCTCCACCCTGTTCTTCAGACCGTTCCACCTAACCCCTTGGGTTTTGCCTACAGAACAACTCCACATCCCTTGCATAGCTGTAGTAACTCACAGCTTTCTCAGAATGGCAAAAAACTGAGAGCTAATTCAATACAAAAGATTTATATACAGAACTGCAGGCTCAGAGGTCGGAGAGAGGTCCAGAGCATCTTTAAGAACTGCGGCACACTAGAGAGACTCTAAGAAAGGGAAGTGAGACCCGATTGCAGCAGGCGATTAGGAAAGATTTGTTGGCTTGCCAGAAGCTCAGAGTAAGAAATGAAAGCTACAAGGCCTTGCAACATTATGCCTCTGCAGAAAAGCCTGCTCTCAGAATGCAGATGGCTTGTGTAATCCTGCAGAAAAGGGACTGATAACACAACAGACGTTAGAAGAGAACATTTGCTGCCTCACACATGGGAGCGCCAGGACAGCGTTTCAAAAAGGGGGCTGTGTTTGCCACTCTCCCAGCACTGAAATGTATGCCCCTGCTACTGAAGTTCTGTTTCACCTTGCAAACAACAGTTCTAAAGAATCTTACATGTGTCTGTGGAGGAAAAGGGTTTTAAAAGGCTGAGGGTGATCCAATGGCTGAAGTCAAATACAGAGAAGATGGAGCTAGGCCATCCTAAGAGGTGGACACTATGACGACTGCAAAATAACTTCCGATTTGATAAAAGGAAAAAGAATCATAAAAATGTCACGGAACATCAATACTGGCTGCCTGGAGATGCTGGCCAATCTGCACAATTATAAGTATTGAGGGCTTAACTGGCAAGGCCTTGAACAGCCTCATTTAAATTCACAGCTGGCCCTGCTTTGACACAGGGCCTAGACCGGATGACATCCAGACGCTTCTTTTAACCTCACTACTCTAAGCATTTTTTAATTTGTATTTACACAAGGTGCAGACAATCCTAAGTTTTACCACTGCACAGTCTGTTGCTGGCCGAGGTTGGTATTCAATATTTTTGCTGGTTTCGTTATCATGATTAGGGAAAATGGAAGAAGAGAAACCAATCGTTTGCTTAAATAGTCATAAATTTTGTTAGGCAACAGAGGCGGAACTCTAGGAACTCTAATTAGGTGAATAACCCTGCAATAACACCAGGGGGAGCGGTACGCATGTCACAAAGCCTGACTGACCTAAAGGCTGCTGTTGTTTTCCCAAAATCCTGAGTAGCCTTTTTTAGATAGCTTTTGATGAAGAAACTAAGCTGTAGATGAGAAATATACAAAGTAAAGTTTGTCAGTATCACAGTAGGGAAAAAAAATCCATTGTTTTTATATATTTGTGCTTAGCTGCAAGCATGAGTTTCCCAGGAATTCATACCTTTACTTCAGACGGCTTCATAGTGACTGGTTGTGATGCATCAGCAGAGGGGGGCTGCTTCTGAGAAAAAAAAAGAAAAAAAAAAACACTAATTTAACTTTGTTATACATACAAGTATAAATCGAGCATAAACAGCCTGAATCCTTGAGATAAACAACCGAGAATAAAGAATAAAATTATATTAGATACCAAGGATGAAAACAAACTCAAATCCTGTTCTTGTACTGCATTATATATACCCGCTGCGCAGGATTCTTCCACATTTCACATTTCCTTATAAAGAACTATACAAGTTAGTTACTTTCCATGTAACACGAAAGTAGTTACTTCCCATGTAACACACACCAAGCAGTGTTTGTGCATGTCAGAAGGGCTGCCAACTGCCCAGCTTCCTGGTTTCAGGGATGTTAACCTGAGAACAGCAGATGTGACTGTATCAAACTTCAAAACCCAGAAATTGATATTTTAATTCTCATCAATACTTTATACAGATGTAACGCTACCTCCCTATCCCGCTTATTGTTTCTCTGCTTAAAGCTGTGTTTGCAAACTGCATTGTAGCAACACATCCACAGTTTGCATTTAAATGAACTGCACAAACTGCATTTTCTTCTGGGCTTTTTTTCTTGCCATGCCACTTGCTGTATTAAAGCATGCATAGCCTGAAAGAACTCAGACGCTGTAAATTATTCCAAGCCTGGTGTGACCTCGTATTTCCACACAGAAATTTTTCTAATTTCCAAAAGTGTTACAACTATACTGTCCTCTCCCTCCCAAGGCATTTGGTATCTCGCATAACTAAGAGGTTTAACAGCTCTAAATATGTACCAGAGAGAATCTGCAGTTGCCACCCTACAGACATGTAAGCAAATAATAATTTATTTTTCCATAAATGTGTATCACACAGATCGATCACATAAGAGGTAAGAACTTTTGTATGGGTGGAGAGGTACATGAGAGTGCATAAAGCCGCCTACATCAGGACAGAGAACAAATGTTTGTAAACAACTTTATCACTATCTGTTATCAGGTAATTTGTAGGCAACATCATACATCTTATTTTGCTCTGTAACCGATTTTTCTCTTTTCTTGCTTCTTCGTGAAACACAGATTCCTTCCACATGACTAAAAAGTACGTATCTGTTCTATACCTGCATGTTAGTCATCCGAGTGCCTGTTCATTTGGTAAAGATACATTGCTGTTTCCCACACGGTATGACTGACTTACCAGACATCTGAAACTCCTCCCTCCCCTCCAGAAACTCCCACACAGAACCTTTCTTCTTGCAATACACTGAAAAACTCCACCCCTACAACCTGCGGAGATCCAGTGCCGCTGCACTGACACCAACAGCCTTTGGTGCTGGTTGCTGTCAGGCGTTAGGGGGAAGGCAATCTTGTTTTGAAGGTTCTATCCCAGAGCATCTTTAGAGCTGTTTGTTAGTTAAAACCTCCCCAAGAAACCAGCTCCGACTTGCTGCGAGGAGCTGAAATGCCCAAGGTGGAAAAAATAATAGCTGGGGGATAGAAAAGAGTTCAATAAACGGAGTTTTAATAAAAAGAGTTTTAATAAAATGGCTGCTGATGACGGTGCAGGCCAAGCTGTCCTCCCCTGTAAACACGTGGGGAAATAAAATCACTTCCTGGGGACCAGAGGGGAAGGCTGTGGGGAGCACAGGGCTTTCTTTCCCTGCCACACACCAGCTCTACCTGCAGGGCAACACCGTCCTGCCAGGCCCTGTGGCTACCCGGGGCACGGCACGCCTCATTTCATTTACACAGCGCTTTTCCCCTGTTCCTCCATACTCGGGGCTGTCAAATTTCCCCTCTCCACCTACAGGCTCTCTGCCTGCGGAGCCACTGGAAGGAGAAAAGGGTCTTTTGTCCTTCCGAGCCCTCCAGCGCTCGCTGGCAGCACACCGCCGCCTCAGCGCTAGTTTCCTAATGACTGCGCAGCCTTTAAAAGCCAGCCTGGCTCCCACCAGCCCATTCCGGGCGATGACTCCTCGCCGTGGCATGTTCTGTTTTTCCTCTTCTGAGGGCCGTGCGCCTCACAAACAGGCGACCGGGAAGTGCTGCAAGAGCTGCGGGCGGATGGCAGGGCCGCGGGCCTGCCCAAGCAGCAGCAGCGCACCGAGGCAGGCCGGGCTCTGAGGTAAATATTAACGTGCTGCTTAGCAACTGGCACAAAAAACGCCTGACGCACGGTTCCCGGACGCTTCGGCACACGGCACGCCCTGCCCGTGCTAAAGGATGGAGGAGCCTTGTCCAGAACAAACAGGAAAGGTTGAACGGCCCGAAGGAAAGGCATGAGGAGAGCTGGAGCTGCCCTTGGGGTGGGGGTGACAGCAGGATAGCCGCGCACGGGCCCTGACAGGAAAAGCAGTTTTTCTTGTGTTGTTACAGACACAGAGCCTGCAGACGGAAAATGAGCATCAGTTGTCGGTACTGATGACGGATTTTCCTGTGGTGAGCCCCTGTGGGTCCTGCCCCAGAAATGTACCGCTGTTGGCAGGGCCGTGGGATGCCCAGGGAAGGTCCATGAGGTGACAGGGTCTGCCAGGAGCTCCCAAAGCACCCAGAGTGGGCACGGAGAGGACATGAAGTCCACAAAGACGCCAGCAGGGAGTGGATGGAGGTGGTCCCCCTCAGCAGCCACCATCACAGGAGCTCCAAAAGCCATCCGTCAAATTAACTTCATGCTGATGTTGAAAGAGAACGGTGTCAGAGAGCAGTCGGTAAATCCAGAAGAAAAAAAGCCTGTCAAAAACTTATCTCGTGTCACTGTGCGTGTTCCAGAGACATGGAAGTACAAGTGAAGGCGAGGAGAACAACGGTGACAAACATCAGAGGAAAATAACTATTCAGGGAATTGCATGCAGATGTCTTTTGGAAAAACAACACAGCAGGTGAAAAGACCCATGACAGGACTCGGTTACTACAAGCTAGAAATCATTCAAACTGCACCACACACAATGGAGCAAAAGCTGCTGTCAGCGTAAGCTATTACTTTTGGAAAAACACACAGAAGATTGCCCAGACTGCAACCAGGTGTTGCTTAGCCCTGAAAAGGAACCACCAAGTAACAGCTTACCAGCTAGCTAAGTCAGAAATGGAAGAGATGCTGAAAATATTTACCAATACACAAACACCGAGATAAAATGAGAATATGAATCAAAGAAGAACGCGTGCAAAACCCATCTAACACTAAATACATTCAGACATGGAAAAAAGCCTAACGAATAAGAAAGAATCTCCATAGGACATGCTGACTACTACTCTTCACAGTACCCTGGATGTTATTTTCTTGGTTGAAACAGGGAGGAAAGCGTGCAGGGCTAGCTGACAAATGTGCATTCAGCCAGGCAGGGGGGAAAGGAAGGAGGCCCCAGCGCAGCTCCTGGAGTATCTGATGGGCTCTCAGGTTGAAGTTTGGATGTAACAACAAAAAAAGAAAAGGAAATGAACAACAGAGGATACGCAGGCAGCACTAATAAGAAAAACTTGCAATTTTACCGTGCCACAATTTGCCTGAAGAAACAAAGGAGAATCGAGATAAAATCGGTAACCATTACATTATAAACACAAATGTAAAATAGAGGAATAAGTTTCCATCTTCTCAGCTTAAACCTCTCCGGGACAAGCGCTAGGATCAGCTTGACTACCACACTCCAGCACAAATGAAATAAATATATCTGAGGACAAGTTTTGGGGGAAAAACTGAAAAACTGCGTGCGAGGGCTGTGCATGTCACAGGAAAAGGATGATGGCACCTGACATTTTGTCCTCTGGTCAGAGCCAAGGAAATGGGAAAGGAAGAACCTGACTTACTGTTAGAGCAAAGAATGTCTCAGGTTAAAGATCAAAGACTTTCCTTCTGCAAATAGTCACTGCACAGCAGTGGGTACTGAGACAAAGCTGGCACTTCCAGCCCTGAAGCCTTTGGATCAGCTTTTGTCCATGCTTGCTTGGTCATCCAGCTGTGCACCACCTAGGAGAGAAGGCTGAAGAACTACACGAGTATCCTTTTGGGCTTACACACCTTCTGGGATGAACACAATTCCATTCACTTTCCATATACCAAGGGATGTGATCTGAGCTGAAATCTGCATATTTCTGTGCAAGTGTGTGTGCGGGATTAAAGCTACACTGCAGCTGATACAGGCAATGATTTAAAATTGGGAAAAAATGTAGCACTGAAACAGCCTCTTTATAGATACTTTTAATAATGTAATTAATGCAATAGCTGATTTAAAAGTTACTGAATTCAGTTAGTTGAATTAAAAGTTACAAACTTGGAATGCTTCTGTGGCATTTCCCATCCCAAGCAATTCTGGAAATACCCAATTATTTTGTAACTACTGCTCTTACAGAGAAATAGCTTCGCTATGAAGTTGCTATGAAAAACAACAGAAGGAAAAAAAATCAACACACCTGAGACCAGTGTTTTCTTCTCAGGTCTCAGGCTCTCAGTTAATATTGTGGAGGTTTAATATTAAAAATTTAATAGTAAGATGGAATAGCAGGATATAGGTTTCCAGCTAGTACCTGCATTGGAACTTGTAAGGACTTACATCGTTACGTGTAACTAACAGGATGGCTCCCTCACTTATAAAGCTTATTATCACTGCTGAAACGTGTAACATGCAGTTTTAGTGAACAAAGTCTACTGTCTGTGACATTTCAAGAGGGAAAAAAAAAGTACAGTCCTTAAAGACAGTTGTGTTGTTTTTTCCTGTTGCCGTATTTTAATGTAATTTACTAATGTTGGTAGACAATACTAAGTTCATTAAAGCCCTGCCTCAGCAAGGCCCTTCCACCTTTGCACTTGATACCATAAAGCAAAGTCACACAGTCTCCCTGCAAAAACTACCTTGAAAAGATGATCCCCGTTACTGTTGTGGGAAAGACTAACCCTGAAATTTCATTCATTCTGCATTCTGGGAATAAATATTTGCAGCAAATATTAACAGAGCAAGAGCAACCATCATGTAGAAATGTTAAAAGAGCACAGAGAAATTGAATCAATCCATCTTCTCATGAAACAAAGACGTAAATGTTTAAAGACACTTGTCTGAACGAAGAAATGGAAGAACTGAATACCTCGTGAAACTTTTTTTATTTTTCTTTCCCCAGCGCCTCAAGTGGTGCTAAATTTAATGAGGAACACGGGGCTTTCAGCCAGCCAAGTTTTGTAACACAGACTCACACCTCTTGCTTTCTTCTGTTCTACGTACTGGAACAATATTTAGGCCATTTTAGCGGAGAAAAGAAACTTGGCAATACCTAATCGCCGTATTTTGATGCATCAGCTAAAGCTGATTAACCACACTAACTTAGAGTAACAGGTCCCATGTAAGCAGTGGTTTTTGAGATAATCTACTCACAATCGAGCTTGGTCACACGGAATCAAGCGTTATCAAGGACAATCTTTGAATTGAAGTCGGAAATATATTTACACCAAAGTGAAGAACGAGGCTTTGTACCGCCTAGGCACTGATCAGTCAAATTCAATTTCCAATCAATTCATTGGAAAGGTTCTCCCAGTCATAGCACGAGGCAAGTAAAAAGCATTCTGCTCTCCTGCTTAGCGTTCACTGCTGAAGATGTTCGTTTGTTGTAATTTTGATAGTGAACTTGGTAGTTTCACTTGATCCCAGAATGGGTTACCTGACATGGAAGTCCCTTTGGCTATGCGTGTAGAAATAACCAAAAGTCCACTTAGTTTGAACATCAAGTAAAACTTCCCACTGGACACACAGAAGCGTCATGAAGAGAGTTTTGACATCCAAAAATTCTTTTTATACTCCCCATTTCTATTTCTTAACATGTGCTCCTCGGTTATCTGCCTCGGGATAACTCCCGTTTCCATCGCAGTAACTTCTGCGAGCTGGCACACACAGGAATTTTATTTCCATTCAGTCATATCCAAGTACGAGAAGCAGCGTGCCAGTACTGTCAGCACTCTTCTCAGGTTCCCACTCTGCACGGGGGAGTACTGCATTACAGTAAAGCTCGTACTCATCACGGCAGCAGAGCTCTCCTTTTTCACGGGTAGCCCAAAATCCCTCTCCTCAGCCCTACGCTTTACCATCCAGCGGCATCCTGCAAAGAGTTAAGAGTTAGCTGCGAACACGGCGGCAGTTTCTGCGAATGGTTTCGAACAACAGAACGTGCCAAAGCTGTCTGCAGCAGCAAACTGAAGGCTGATAAGAAAACAAGGGGAAAACAAGCTGTGTGGTGCCAGCCACATGCCACGCAGAGCTGCTGAGTTCAGCGAGGATTTGTGTCGCTTGGTGTGCGGTACCACCCAGGGGCTGTATGCAAAGCCTCGCCTCAGGAGGGCAGGAATAGAGGCTGAATTACAAACTGAGACCGCGGCCTTTAAAGCGTCGGGGTGAAAAAGCTAAAATTCTTATGTGGAAGAGGACTTCATCGTACAACTACAGATCGCCAAGATTATGAGCTAGTTTTTATTACCATAATCAGACAATACTCATAATGGCCAGCTGGTGGTCACAAGAACTAGTGAGAGATACTGAATTAGAGATATTTCTTTCACCCTCAGGATTCAGAACAAAAATATTACTAACACAGCTATATGAAGTGGCACAAGGGTGTTTGCTGCCCACGTGACTGGAAAATAAGACAGCAGAACAAACAAAAACCACCTGAAGAAGGAATTTTGCTCTCAAAATATCATATAACACTGCCTAACCTTCCTGTAGGCATTGTTCAAAAGAAGTAAAAACTCAACATTGCCTCACTGTTCCTACTTAAAAACAGCCGTTTTGAGGCATTTCTTGTTTCAGAATGGGCTCTTAACTCACACAAAAACTGCTTCAGAAGGCGCACGCTCTGTAGGAATAGGAGCATTATTGCTCAATGGAAAAATCTAAAATCTCCATCTCCCTGTCATCCTGTCATACGTCACAGAGGTTATGATTAAAATTTTTAGCACTTCAATGAAGCAAGGCATAAAGATCAGTTCTTCCAGGGTCGGTAAGGCTTCTGGGCCTTGAAGAGCTCCTGAGGAGTTAGTTCAGAAGGCTACAAACCTCCCTGCCTCACCATTAGATTTTTCCTTTTGCAGGATAGGATATGGACAAAGTCACAACCTCTTCCGAGACCAGGTTCTCCTCGCTGAGGAAAACACGAGCAGGAACGGAGATGACACACTGAGGACTGGCTTAAAGGTGGTTCCTTTATTTTCTGGAGATGGGGGTTTCCAGCTGTGTTTCTCCTCCACACCCATTTCCAGTCCTTCAAGATCCGCCACCTCAACGCAACGCAGCTCTGCTCCCAGATTTCAAGCTGGGAGTGTCCACCCGCGGAGCACAATTACAGCCGTGGCTCTGCAAGACAACACTGGCAGAGCGACTCATCTGCGAGACAAGCCCTTCTGGAAGGCTGAGATCAGGACAAGGGTTTTCTGCCTAGTTCTGTGCTTAACCACTCCCTTAAAAACAGAAATAAAAAGCAGCATTGTATTTAACAGGCTGGCGGTAACAACTACTGTGGAAGACAAAGGGATGATACCGAGACTCGTGTTTCACGTTAGAAACTAGAGCCTGTTCTCTGCATTTGCTTTCGGACCAAACATAAAACATTCATGACTACGGATCAGAAGATTAATTCTACAGTAGCTATAATCAAGCCCTGGCAGAACAGAAGCAAAACCTACCTAATTTCTCCTAGTACAACAGTAACACACAATGTAGTAAAAGGCGTTTTTGTTTCCCACATGGTTTTACGTATCTGAAATTTTAGCGGGATTTAGGTATGAGGAACACTTGTTGTCAAGGTGCTGTTGACACCTAAACATACTTTACCCGAGAAATAGCTCCCACAGGTCACCACACCCTGACTGTGCAACGTTCTGTATGTGCCGTGGGTACAGCAAGCCCCACATTTATGGGCCAAAAAAAATTAGAGGGGGTTCTGAGGTGAGGACAGCATGGGCTGAACGCAGTGCAAAATAACAACAACAAAAATGAAACCAGTAAAGCAGTCCCAACGTGGTAAAGACAGAATGACTCAAATAATACTTAAAGCCAGCTCTTTCTCAGTCTGCTCCTGTTCCAGATTCTGCTATGTCATGTAAAGCACTTCTCGTACCACTCACAGAACACGCGTCCTTAAAGAGTTAGCATCTCAGAAGACTGCTGGCAACACGTAAAATTATTTTAAGAAGCCAATTCTCTACACGCAGATGAAAGGATCACGTCGGAAGCCCTGGAAGTCAGCAGCGAGTCTCATTTGAGCCCACAAAATTCACGGAAGAGAGAGGAAAAAAAAGAGAAGCGCAATGAGAACGTGACTTAACCCAAATTAAGGCAGCATGGAGTACGAGTGAGAACAGCCAGCTTACTTGGTATGGGTGGGCCTTCTGTCCCCAGCACGAGCGTCCCGGTGAGGCTGTTCTCCCACCAGCGCCGTCAGGCTGTGGTTTCAGTTTTCACAGCGCCAGCCAAGCCCTCGCAGAGGCCGTGTGCCGGCTGGCAGGGCCGTGCCTGCTGCCGTCAGCGTGCGGGGCGGGCAAGGCAGGCACGAGGAGAGCCAGCAGGAGAGCCCACGAGGAGAGAGGTACCAGGAGCCATCTCCACGCCAGGCACAGAAAGCCACCCACGTCCCCTGAACAAGGCCAAGACTTACTGTGGGGCTGGGGGCCGGCACCTTCCTGCACTGCCTCCGGCTGTCTGGGGAGCTGGAGTAAGTAACTGGCATCTCTCGGGTGAAATCAGATGGCTGGACCAGCTCAGAGCACTGTTTTGATCATAAAAATCCGAACCACTTACATGAATTCAGAAATTAAAAGGCAGCGTTTGAAGCTTTTCAAAATACCAGAAGTGACCTGCTCTTAAGCTGTTTTTTTGGTATAGAATCAAATTCTCAACACACATACTCTGGGAGTCTTTTTGTTTGCTTGCATTTAAAGAAAAATCCTTCACACTAACGTCATTTTTTCATAATAGCTTCAATGCCCTTTACCTCAGGGGAACAAGAAACAGAACCCACCTCAAGAAGGGCAGTAGAGGGAGAACACCTAAGGATATGACACAGGCTGATGAGGAAAATACACTGTTTTGCTCAGTTTCGCTTTTGATCACATTATTAATTTTATATCCTTGCAGAGCATTACAAGTTGTACTTTTTGTAGGTGTCCCTGTCCAGACCAGTGGCTTCTTTCATGCTCCTGCTTTTCAAAAGTGAAGATTACCTTTGCTGACCAGAGCTTCGCGCCATAGCTTTACACGAAGCCAGCTGTTCCACACAGTTTCTGTGTTCATACATCCATTTTTTTAATGCTGTGGTCCATTTTTAGCATGGAATTTAGCGACATTTCAATAAGGTACATAGAAAAAAAAGTCAAGTCCGAAATTAAAATAATACATGATGCATTTCCAAAGTTGTTGAATTCTGCCAGCATCGCTTTAATAAACTGTCCGTGGAGCTAATAGGGACAACGATGCACATCACTAAGCTATGGATGCAAGCATCACAAACAGTTTCACTGAGTTCACTAAGAGCAATACCAAAAATTCCTTACACAAAAAAAGCCTTCTTGGTATCAGTACGGTTATCTCACAAGAACACAAAGATCCAAGAAGGGCAGCTTGATCCAGCGGTACTCAAATTTTAGGGTCTTCTGGCTATGACTGAATGCTAAGCGAGAATTTGGCATTCCTGCTGGTGATGGAATTTGTAAAAGCAAGCGTAAGAGACCCTAAAAGAAAAACATACCAGTGCTGGTAAGGCACCTTTGGAACTGGAAGGATGTTGGTTGAGTTTTTCCTCCTCACTATTGCCTGTTAATAATTTTGGCAGTGACCTCCTGGTTTGTACACGTTTGCAGCTGAGGAATACATGGAAGAGGCTCCTCACCTGCAACCAGCAACTATTAACAACCTTGTCTTTATTTTTCCCTCACTTTATCTGACAGGGTTCTGTAGGAAGCATATGCTTACTGAAGACACCTTGGTACAATACAGCAGCCAAACAGAACTTTGCATCAAAACGAGAAGAGAGGCTATAGTTTGTTCCAGAACTAAGGGTGAAGAGCTTCAAAATGACATAGAGAACAGCAAATCCACACAGATATAAAAGAAAGGAGTGGAGAGGCGGCACTTCTTCCTTCCACCACACGAAGGCACAGGCAACCAACTAAAGCCTGCGTAAGAAGACACTGAGCATATGCTGCTGAGTAAATTCCAGCTGCAATGACAGCAGCCGAAGAGCACAACAATAAATGCAGGGATAAACTCATGGCACTAAGAACGGCAGTTCAGACACACAGAAAATGAATCCAGACGGATGAACACTTACTCTTAGGAGTGGTTTGCATTACAAGGTGCAGACACAGGGAAATTAAACTACCCACATATTATCCAGGCATTACACAATGACAAGTGCAAGCTCCTGTGTCTTTAAACTTGGAAACAGAAAACCCAAGCAGGACAAAAGCCAGGAGTTATTAATACTTACTAACAGGCAAGGAATCAGGCCATAATACAGTGACAAAAAACAAACAAACAAAAAAAAAACAATCTATTCTGTTTACAATAAGTAATTCCACCGTAGGGTAAGAGTAGATTAAAAGACTGAACAGCTGCAGCAGCTCTCACTCACTCTCCCCATCTCCCTCACCCCCTCCCTAATTCATCTTGGACAACGTACATTAATGAAAAGTATTACTGACCAACAAAACAATTAGGACAATTAAAGAGATTTCACACATTTAAGCTACAGCAGGGGGGGAAAAAGAGAAAGGAAGAAGTAGCAAAATCACAAAGTTGTCAAAAAACATGCTGGAATGCTTTTGATTTCATTAAAGGAGTTGATCTGGTTCTGTAGCGAAACAGAAAAGGCTGCCTTGCCTGTGAAAGGAATATTTCCTTTTTCTGTAAAATCCATGTAGAAAAATCCCTACACAATGTTTCTTTTGAATAGGTATTTTTAAAGACAAAAAGTGTGGAAAGGAATACAGCCAGCCAAATGGTATTTAACAACAAAAAAAAGTACAGGTCACACAAACTACATGAACAGAATGATAAACTGGTCTTGCTCTGTATTAAATAACATGGTGGGATGTCAGGAAGCTGTAAAAATTAAAAGATATAGTTAAAATAAAGTGTAGTCTAACTAAAGAAAGGTAGTCATGGCCCACTGTGAAGTAAAAAGGTTAAATTTAAAATAGCCATTGATTAAGAGTCACTCACGATAGCATGAGGTTAATATTTTCACAGCACACAAGACTCAAAGTCCTCCTTGAGCACTTCCAGGGATGGGGCACGCACAGCTCCTCTGGGCAGCCTGTGGCAGTGCCTCACCACCCTCAGAGGGAAGAATTCCTCCTTATATCTAATTTAAACCCATCTTCTTTTAATTTAAAGCCATGACCACTTGTCCTATCCCTACACTCCCTGACAAAGAGTCCCTCCCCAGCTCTGCTGTGCCCCCGTTGGGTACTGGCAGGCTGGTTTACGTTCTCCTCAGAGATTCCTCTTCTCCAGGCTGAACGACCCAGAAACAGTCCCTCTCTGTAGAGCTGTCGCATGAACACTGAAAGAGGCGCTGGCAAACTCAGATGAGCAGAAAGAAAATCAGCAAAAATGTCTGGATACCTTTAGTGATGGACAAAAGCACTGAAAGGATATAAATGCTGTCGTCCCTTTCTTATGTTGTTGTGGGAAATAATGATTTAGGTAGCATAGCAGTGTCTTTTGTGAGTATTATCTTGAAGAAGCATTGATTAAGAAAATGGAAAATGCTGTTCAAATACTTCCTGCAGAAATATTTGCCGCAGGTAATACAAATCAGAAGTAACTAGGAGAGTAGCTAAGCACACTTAAGTGAAGGTAATTTCTGTTTCCTCAAACATCCAAGCCTGCCCTTTGCTGACTTGCAATCCTCTTTTATTTTCATTCACTGCAATTTCTAGCAAGACGCAAAGAACATCTCTTAGTGACGCTAAATGCTGGCAAACACAAACTGTCTTCCATCCCAGTGCAGGGGATGAGCTAACATCATATTCCCTTCACTTTCCAAAGAGATCATTGTGCGTTACCTTGACAGTCGAAGGTGCTCCGCTTGTCTGTGGTTTGGGGGGCTGAGTGACATGAGCACTTGTTGA
Source organism: Nettapus auritus (assembly GCA_011076525.1). Classification (NCBI taxonomy): domain Eukaryota; kingdom Metazoa; phylum Chordata; class Aves; order Anseriformes; family Anatidae; genus Nettapus; species Nettapus auritus. The sequence continues at coordinate 81,340,862 of CM021797.1, forward strand.
ACTCTTCTGCAAAATAAAATGAAAGAAACATAATAAACAACAGGAATGTTGACGAAGAAAAAGAAAAGCCAAGCAAAACTGTATACTCATAAATAGTATTAAAAATTATATACTAAAGAAACGTCCATCACAACATTTTGAAGCTATCAAGACTGAACGTTGACATCATACCTCAGGCGGGGAAGTAGAGATATGTGAGAGCCAAACAATGGCTTTCCTAGTTAATTAATAAACTTTCAACAGAAATAAAATAGGACATCCCCTCCGAACCTCCATTTCTCCATTAATGCAGGACTGTTACTTAGCAAGGACCCCCAGGTACTGCTGGAACAACTCGCCAACTGCCTACGTCATACACAGTAAAGACTAGAAGAATCATTAATTAGTAATAAACACAGCAAAAAGCACAACATCTTTGGAGGCAACAGGTGGGTAAGACCTCGCCGTTTTCTCCAAGTGAAGCTCAAGATCACACTGGTTATTCCCTACAGGAGAGGAGTCTGCAGAAGGATGGCTCAGAGATCTGGCAAAGCTGCATTCAAATCCAGAAGCTCACTTCCCAAATGATGCTACAATAGCTACTGCAACAGATTGTAGTAAGGTCATTTCCACGTCACGTTCTCCTGGTAATTTAGCTCTAAAAAAAAAAAGACAGAGGAAAGCTTCTCACATAAATAAAGCTGCACATTCCTCTGTCAACCTCCAGTCAGACCGCGGTATTCTGTGACCATTTAGATGGACTAACATCACAGATACTCTGAAAAATGCCTTTTCAAGAAGAGCAGACATCTAAAGAGCAATCAGGATTCTGAATATGTCTTCAGAACCACAGTTCTCTGAAGCTCAGCTGAAACTGCAGTCCTTGCTTTGGGACTTGGTGTCCAGAACTTAATTTGGTTAGCACGTGCCTCGCGTCACTGAAAACCCACAAGTACAGGTTTGTGAAGAACCTTTTATAACACCTACCACCATTGCCAAAAGATTAGAAAATGTCAGGCAAGAGCCTTGCCCTTTCTTTTTTCCCCCCATCAAGTCCAAGCTAGAAGCATTGACAAGTCTATATTCAGACTGAAATAAACCCTTGTTCCGATGATCAACTTATACTAATCAATTAAACAGTGTAAGGGAAAAAAAAAAAAGGGAGAATGGCTAATGCTAACATTTCTCGGCAAGTGGAACAGTAATAACAGTGGGAGAGAGAGGGAAATAAGAAGATAAATTTTCAGCTGCTGAATAAGAAAAGCTACCTGGAGATAAGCTACATGGAAATTTACACCATAGATGTCTATCCTCTGATGAATACTGAACTTGAAAGGCCGAGTAATACTTTTTAGCTCCCAGGGTCATCTTTCTCTTTGCTATCTAGGCATTTCTGAACATCTTTCAGACATTTCTAAAAGGAGACAAAAATGGCAACATCGAGCTGGCAGGTTTATCCTTCCAGGCTTATTAAAACAACGACCGTACGTGGGAAGGACACCGGGGAGGACAACGCTCCCTCCAGGCACACCAGCTCTTTATCCTGCTGCTCCCATCCTCACCCCTCCTTGAGGCAGGGGAGTGTTTTTCCTGTGGCAGTCTCAGACCCAGACAGCTACAGAATCACCTTGTGGCTGTACTCAGGCCTCATTTTCCAACTTGGCAACAACAGACGTAGCAAATTATCCCCTTTCCAAAACGAATTAGAAGCATCACAGGCTGTACCAGGCTGTGTATGGAGGAATTAAAGCCATGGCATACAGATACTTACAGTCTACTCTTCACTATTTGCAGCAGATTCAAAAAAAAAGACAACACCGATTCTGTTCTGAAACAATCTTAATTACCCCGTGTTTAATAAAGCAGAGGTGAAGTACATATCCCTTTGATATGCAAATTTTCCCGTGCAAGTGTAGTTTTCTTTTATGAAAAAATCATCGCAGGAGGAAAGAATATGAGATCTCTGTTCAGGAAATGCTTTTAACAACCCCGAGCAGTAATTCAGCCTACAACCTTCAATCTTAGAGAGTCACGACTAGCACGAGCAAAAATCACTCTGTTTCTTCCTAAGGTGGGAGGAGTCTCGAATCGTAACAGCTCTGAAGTGATACCAAAACTTAACCGGAATAATTTGATTTTTTAACCACTTTTTGCATATTAACCACAGGGAAAAAAAAAGCAAAGTCACCTACGAACCCTCATAATTTGAATCGACAAATTGTCTTGGATAAGGAATCTGCGTGACAAGCATCGGGGTTAAAATCCATGACAGAAATCTGGGTGTTGAGTGAAGAATTAATTCAGAAAGAACAGCAATGTTTCAAAGCCAGTTATCACTACCAATCTCTCAAAATAAAGAACGTATTTCCTGCTGAGTGAAGAAAAATGAACTTAAACAAGCAGCATGTGCTTTGTCTACGCTGCCTGAAAGCACGGCTTGAAATGGCAGGATGTGTTAGGAAGGATCATCTCACACCATCTCTGTTAAAACATGCCCCCACTCTATGCTGGGGCCTCAAACTCCTAAAACATACGACCCTTTTTTTTTTTCCTTTTAATACCTCATTTTTACATTCAGCAGTGCTGCACAGACCAGGTATTTAGACTGATGGAGAAGCCGTCCGTGGTCTTTCGCTCTACAACAGAAAGACAACAGCTCTTTCCAGATTTCGCCCAGTTAATAACACAAGCACGAGCCCATTCAAAACAGAGTGAGTGTGTTTCAAACCACAGCCGCGCACGATTATGTAGTACAGTGCACTTCAACCTCCAAAGGACCACGTCATACTTATGTATTATTAAATATAACTTAATTTTTCCAAAGTTAGGTGGATCTGAATCCTGGCCAGCTGAATTTAAACTCACCGCCTTTGTTTTTTCTACTCAATGCCCACACTTCAAAGTTATCTATCATGTCTCACGTCGAAGTGTAATTAAAAGAAAAGCTCCATGCAGTATCTAACACAAATACTCTCACCACGAACCCCACAAATGTAACCGGACTGCTTATCACTTTGGAATGCTTCACAGCAGTTTAGGACAGGATTAGGAGTTGTGCTGGAATCAGATAAGCCCAAATTCCCATAAAAAGCGTTTCCCTCTTCTGCTAACCCTTCACCCCCACCAGCAGCCCTCTGCACATAGTGTTCAGGAATGTGACAGCGTGTTACAGGGAGCTGCATGGTCACAAGACTTGCCTTGAGTTTGGCCAACGCTTCACACAACCCATTTCCCTCTCTTTAGCAGCAGCCAACAGTGGGTATAACAGAAAACAAGAACAGTGATGTAAAAATAGGTCAGACATATGCTGATAAAACTTCAAAATATACTCTGAGAACAACAGGCTCAGTGAATGTCCCAGCGATTTTAATTGCGGTGCGTTTTATAAACTTTCCTGGGCTTCTCTGCAGTGAATCTGTCCTATCTTCCCTTGAACCATTTATTCTCTAGCATCCAAAAACTGCTATAGCGCTAACACACTTCGGATTTTGCATGCAGTCAGGGACGTGAAACTGGTGGGAAAGCACTTCCAAAGTGAAGATGATATCAAGAGGTACAGGAAAACCTACATCACTTGCCTCCCACCTGCTAAAACTTCACATCCTAAAACTGCCAAAGGCTTGAAAACGTCAGGAGGAAAGGAGAAGAAAGGAAATTTGCTGTACACTCTGCAGTGGCATAATGCAAATTGTAATGTTCTAAGTTTTCACGCAGTGAGAAGACAGAGGGGTGGATATGGGAACATGGGAGCACATCATTCACTGCTGGTGCATGACAGATACAGCTGCAAGCATGTGAAACAGCATCACATGCACGAGCACCCACCACTTCCAACAACGATCATTTCTCTTATGCCAGTTTCTACCACTGCAAGCAATGGAAACATTTCATTAAAGCTGATTTGGATTCTCAAGCGTCTGCTTCTCTTAGAATGCACATTTAAGGAATTAAAGGTTCCAAAAAGCAAGACATAATGAGCTCAGGAATATGCCCTGTGACCTGAATCTTTGTCCATGAACAGTGCCCAATAGAACCACTGCCCACGAACACACAGACTTTGGACCACGTTGATAAAGAGCTATCTGTATCTCCTTTCACTTACGTGTTCTAACACACCTGATCTTTCCAGCTCTGTCCCTTCAGCAAGTCTTTTGCGTCTCTGTACAAGATTTATTTTCAGAAAATGAACAGACTGCATTTAGCACGGACCCCTGGCAAGGGCCATGCTTAGCTATTCCCCAGGCATGACAGCCACCAAGCAGAACGGAGGTTGCTGGAAACAGACTTGGTTCACTTCCTCGCTGCTTCTTCCCGTCAGTCTGTTGGCATTTGTTAGCTGTGTGAATCCAGCATCAGCCTCTTCGGTGCAGCAGAGAATGGATTGTAAAAGATTAATTAGTAGGGGAGGAATAGCCAGCTAAGCTAGTGATACCACGCAGGAAGAAAAGCAGGCTCCACATTTCGCTGCTTTTACGTTGATGGCTTTCCCTTTGAGCTCTGAGGAAGCTGTTTGTCACACAGCTGCTTGCACCAGCCTAGTACGTGCTGACCTGGTTTCTCTTCTCTCCTACTGAGCAGTAGGACAGCCTCAAGTAAGGCAGTTCTATTCCTGTGTCTCAGCACCACCTCTCTGTGCAAGAACATGTCTTACCAAACTGGGTTTCTATGTAAACATGATGAGCTTTTCTCAGTCTACTTTTAAGCCACCAAGAATGAAGGGCTTCAGAAGAAAGGCTGTGCTACACCTCGACAGTACTCATTCTGAATTCTCCTTGATGTTACGGCTAACGAGCGTCTGCTATTCAAACCAGTGTCAGGCCTCATATGACTTCATTTTTCAAAGCCTTACTCATGATCTCTTACCTCTTGAGGACTGCATACCTTAAAAACGTGAAAGACGAGGTCATTTTTTATTAATTTTAGCTAAGCAATGAGTAGGTGGGCTTTTAAAAATTTCCCTTCAATATGAATATGAGCTTTTCAAATATCATAACGTGTCCTTAGCATTTTTATCCTGTGCATCATTTATAGGAGCAAGATGGACAAACTCATTATTCTGATTACGGGCATCCACAGCTATCTACAGACACATCACAAGTCTCTGCTTCCAAACTGAAGACTACAGGAATATTCTTCATCTTTTCAACAAAAACACAGCATTGCCAGCTCTTGGAAAAATAGTACAAAGGTTCTGAATTGCTGAATTTGAAGAGCTGAATTTACCTCTGCCGTTTCCGCCTTTTTCTCTCCTGCTTTGGAAGAAGCTTCACTTGCCTTCTTGTCACCTTGCTGTAAGTAGAGAAAACACACGTGTAAATATTAAGATCTTGAATTATATTTTCTATGCAGAGAAAATCCTACCTTGACGTGTGATCCCGTTTGTTCCCCACATGTGGCAACAGACAAAATGAGTTTATTCAGCAGTCGCATCATATTCAGGACAAGCAGTACGAGGCGAGTACAGCCCCTCAAAACAATCCTTAATCTCAGAATAAAATTAATGCAAAAAGCAAGATCTTTTCCCATGAATGTAAAAGATATTAAAGCTATTATCTAATATCTCTGTCAGAATAGCTTCCCGCAGCAGCTCAGACATCTGAGAATGAAGACCCACATCTGTTTGGTTTTGTTATGTAAAGAGAGGGGATGAGTTCAGAAACATTTATTACTTTCTGGTTCTAGGACTGAGCAGCAGGAGGGTGAAGCTTTCTAAACCACTGAAGTAATGAGCTCCTACAGCATTTTCTTCACATGGCTACAGGGAGAAAGTAATGATCTGTGTATCGCTACACTATCTTCAACTGGAATATATTCAGGCACATCAGCAAAACGGTTTGGGAAACACTAGAGCTGAATGAACAAATAAAACTAGAAAAAAAGCATTGTGTCTCTTCACTGTTCTGTTTTGATAACACAAAACAAAAGCTTTGTAGGTAAAGGTAAGGTGCTTGCAGTCGTCCCAGAAGAAGGCTACGTCTAACAACATCTACAACACTGAGGCTTTGACTTAAAATCCGAATACTGTTCATTTTAACACCTGGAACATACGGAAGTAAGCTAACCAAAGTAATTTTGCTCCTTTACATCCCCATATAGGTGAGAGAGATTGCTTTTTCTTTGAGCTTTTTGTCCTTTTTCCCTGCTCATCTTCCCTTGCAATGCCAAAGAAATGTACCTACAAAATAAAAACGTATCCATAACCAGGCTGGTAGGCAGCAGCTCCGGCTCCACGATAAGAAAATATCTAACACACAACCTAAGTTAAACTTTAAATTTAACCAGATAACTTAATAACACTTCCTTGTAGTTGTTGGAAAACTAAATGGGTCCAAAATATTTTACAACTTTACCGCCTGAGGACAACATTCATAATCACGACATCTTAAAAAAAAAAATCTATGCCAAAATAAATGAAGAACTTAAGCAACAAAGTTCACCCTGAGATCCTCATCTCAGTGCACAAGAACACCGTCACACTATTGTTTCGTAGACACACCTTTATCCTCCAACTCAAAGGGCATCCATAAGCTGTAAAGCAACTGACCTAAGCCAAAAGCACCGAGCAAAACGCCAATAACTGAAGGCCTAACTGCATTCCCAGCCTGCACTTGCAAAAATCAGAACTCAGCTAAAGGTCTTGCTTCCAGACATTCCTTCTAAACGCCAGGAGCCCCTTGGGTTCTGAGATGTTGCACGGCATCTCAGAGGACTGCGGTGACGACACATGCAGTAACTGGGTGAGAAGGGAAGTCTACTTGCAACACTATCAGCTGAAGTCAACTCATTTTGCCTTATGGCTATCGGAGAAGACAATCGCCTAACGCTGATAGGAATCTGACCCTCGGCTACAATTATAATTGGGAACCAGACACATCTTTGATGGTGTTGGGAACGCTGCCGGTTGGAAAGACACATCGGGGAGCTACGCTCAAGAATGAGAAATCTACAATCAGAAATCGAGTGGATTCCTTTTACTTAAATGTTCAAGAAATACACTAAACTGATGTTTTCTCTGGAAGTTACCTTACGTGACACGTACTTTAAGACTTTAACAGAGTGCTGCTTTTTTGTTCGCCACTCCAGTGAAAGACCAACTCTTTCCTCATACGAATAATAAGCTAAAAGACTCTTTAAAGCCATTACAGGATCCCTCACCCTAACGAGCAGCGACCCAAGCTGAACTAAACCACAAAGAGCCATTGGAGAGAGCCGTGGTTTACTCAGGAGCATCTGATGAACGAAAACTATTCCTGGCACCTCCGTGACGTACCTGCAGAGCACGTTCCTGAAATAAGAGCATGTTTCTGACAAAAAAGACACATGCCACGAGCAGAAGCAATCCGACAAAAGCTCTGCACTAAAACGCCGAGAGCTGCTCGGGTGGCACAATGTGATTGTTATTTCACAGAATCACAGAATCATCTAGGTTGGAAGAGACCTCCAAGATCACTGAGTCTAACCTCAGACCTAACATTAACAAGTCCCCCACTAAACCATATCCCTAAGCTCTACATCTAAACGTCTTTCAAAGACCTCCAGGGATGGTGACTCCACCACTTCCCTGGGCAGCCTATTCCAGTACCTAACAACCCTTTCTGTAAAGAAGTTCTTCCTAATATCCAACCTAAACCTCCCCTGGCACAACTTTAGCCCATTCCTCCTCATCCTGTCACCAGGCACGTGGGAGAACAGACCAACCCCACCTCGCTACAGCCTCCTTTCAGGCACCTGTAGAGAGCGATAAGGTCGCCCCTGAGCCTCCTCTTCTCCAGGCTAAACAGTCCCAGCTCCCTCAGCCGCTCCTCGTAAGCCTTGTTCTCCAGACCCCTCACCAGCTTCATAGCCCTTCTCTGGACTCACTCAAGCACCTCCATGTCCTTCTTGTAGTGAGGGGCCCAGAACTGAACCCAGCACTCGAGGTGCGGCCTCACCAGACCCGAGTACATGGGGACAATCACATCCCTGGACCTGCTGGCCACGCTGTTTCTTATGCAAGCCAGGATGCTGTTGGCCTTCTTGGCCACCTGAGCACACTGCTGGCTCATATTCAGCCATCTACCAACCAAAACTCCCAATATTTATAGGACCATGAGCCCAGCCAGCAGCACGAAAAACCCCTTTTTCCACTCACGCAGCCCCCTTTTATCGCCCGCGACGCAGCCCGAGCCCCCCGCCCCGTA
>CM021797.1:81364020-81385370 GCA_011076525.1 Nettapus auritus
GAGAAGAGAAGAGAAGAGAAGAGAAGAGAAGAGAAGAGAAGAGAAGAGAAGAGAAGAGAAGAGAAGAGAAGAGAAGAGAAGAGAAGAGAAGAGAAGAGAAGAGAAGAGAAGAGAAGAGAAGAGAAGAGAAGAGAAGAGAAGAGAAAAAAGCATAACAATGTGGAAACTATTTCTCTTGCATAAACTACTTTCTGAGAGACATTGCTCAAATTAAGATGAGAAACCTCATATCAGTTCTCATTATGCCTTCCTGTCCAAAGCAGTGTTTTTCCCATGTTATGTGACATTAACACCAATTGCATAAATACCTGCCGTGCCTTTACTTTGCATCAGCTTTGCATTACTAACCACTACAGGTTTTATTGTGAAGCTTCATTTATCATTTGCATCCCACAGAAGCAACAAAAGTAGAAAGCAAAGGGATTTCACCACTATATCTGCAAGTGATCTGCGTTTTTCAGGTACGGGAACTATAATCCAGAGCAAGTTTTATTCTGAAAATCTTTCCTCAGGAATCTCCCCTGCTAACGGTACCTGTATCTCTTTCTGCACCAAATATTTCATTGAACAATACCAGCTGATCTTACAAGGTATTTCCTTTCCAACTTCTCCACTTTTAAAAGTTTCCCATTACGGGAGACTTTTAAAAGTCTCCCATTGTGTATGGATAGTTCGAGTGGCTGATACCAAGCTATAATATTTTCTTCCTGGATCTTTGCAAACGCTCCAGCCTGCTGGTGGTAATACGCCTGTAACTATTCATGTGGGTTTGTGCTGGTGGTGGTGTTGGGAGGGGGAACTTGGTTTGGTTTGGTGTTGTTTCATTTTGTTTTATATAAAAATGTTATTTTTGAAGAGTGAAGCTATTACTTCCCTGCTGTCACATCTCTGAAAAGATGATCATTTTGCTAAGTAGGAGCAAGAATAATCTGTTCTACTCACCAGCCTATTTTAATCAGGGTGTGCATTCATGGCTTGTTAGCAGAACACCAACAGCCTCTCTGTAAGCTGCCACAGTGGTTTCTTCCCTAACCCTCTCCTGTAAAACACCACGGGAGAGTTTCTAATTATATTGTCCACCGGCACCACCGGCACGGGTGGTTTATACTAACCTTACAGCTGTAGTTGTAGCCTGTAATCCCGTTCCCTGATCTCTCACATGCTTGTGTGATTTTTATTGTCTCGAACCTCCCATGGTCTTCTGCAAAGCCACAGTCAGATGTCTGCCTGTCTGCCCAACCCTATTCCGTGTTCCATCAAGCTGCAAACACCTAAAAAAAAAATCTGTGGACTTTTCTACCCTCTCCAGGCACAGTTCAGACTTAGAGAGTACACTAAAATTGTACTTGTGCCGTGAGAAAGCTGTGCAGTGCTTACTTCAAACCTGGATCGAAAGTGGTTCTGCACAATCTGTAGCATTTATCCCATTGCATTTAGGAGGACCGGGAGGACCCCGAAGTAATCTTTGCTGCATCTCTGCTTATGTTTTCTCAGTATACCCCTGAGGCGTGGTACTGAAAGACAATTTTTAGTGCTTTATAAAAATGTCTGTAGAAAATTGGTTTGGGAAACGTTTCCCTCTCGTGCGAGGTGATTTATTCTCTGTACACTCCGCTTGTGAAGCTACAGCTGCAGTGATTTGGAAACCCGAGGTAAAAGGGTGTGGAATGCTTAAAGTCACAATTTTTTCCTCATTTGTGCCAGGGGAAAAGACAAGTTGTGGGAGCCATCTGCCTTCCTCCAGCCTGTCTGGAGAGGGACCAGCAGCAGCCAAGGAGCTGAGTGATGTCTCTGCCCATCATAGCCTTCGCCCTTTTTGTCCCAGGCATTGGGAAGGAGGCAGCAAATCCTACTCCTGGCAGCACCCAGCGATGTCACCGCGCTCCCAACTGCAGTGCAAGGGTTCCTGCCTCGTCTGAATAATGGGTTAATAATGGGTTCTGTGTTTAAAATTGCTTAATGTCCATAAAAGTCTTGAGTGCTTTGACACGCGGTTTACAGGCATTGGTAGGAGGCATGATTTATAAAAGATAAACAAGACAGGGAAAGGATTTATTTATTTATTTTGCCAGAACAGCAACAATTACTATGACCAGTAAGAACTAATTTTGGCCTCATCTTCTCACCTAGTACCACACAGCATTGTGGAAGAGTCCGGCTCTATAACAAGAAGCACTGAGCTTATTGCACAAAGACTCAGGTGAGACAAAAGAGCTGTTACCTTCTTTACCCTCCAGCGGGCCAGGCAGGTGCTATCAGGAAATGTCCGTCGGTCATGGACTGCTTTGTGTCTTTGTTCTGCATTAATGTGCTTCAGCAGAACAGGAGAAGGCAAGGAGCTCCATCAGAAGGGACCATGTGAGTAATAGGGAAAGAACGTCTCTATTTTTTTTTCCTACGAAATAAATAAATAATTCACCAAAAGCAAACTTTAGAGAGTGAGTTAAATTCCTCACCATTCCCTTTAGATCAAGTTTTTAAAATGTGTAGTGCTTTGGTGGGGTCAAGAGGGGCATTGGTAAAACTGCTACCTTGGGCTTCTGGAGGGCAGACTTTGAATTGTTCAGGACACTGGTAGGGAGGGTCCTTTGGGAGTCAGTCCTGAAGGGCAGAGGGGCCCAGGAAGTTTGGATGATCCTCAAGAAGTCTTCAAGGCCTGCCATAAGGTGAACCAGGAGGGAAGAAGACTGGCGTGGATGAACTGGGAACTTTTGCTGAGTGTGTGGGACAAAAAAGAGAGTTTATGTCTGGTGGAAGAAGGGGCAGGCAACTTGGAGAGAGTACAAGGAAGGTGCCAGCATATGCAGAGAGAAAATCAGGAAGGCCAAAGCCTAGCATGAGCTCAACCTGGCCACTGGTTAAGGATAACAAACAAACAAACAAACAAACAAACAAAATTACAAATATATATTAATGGCAAGAGGAGGACCAAGGAGAATCTCTATCCTTTACTGGGCACAGGGGGAAACATGACTACAGAGGACAGGGAAAGGGCTGAGGTTCTTAATGCCTTCTTTACATCTGTCTTTTCCAGTCAGGCCACTTATCCTTGGGGTACTCAGCCTCCTGACCCAGAAGTCTGGCATGGAGCAGAAGAACCCCCACCCCTCAGCCCAGGTCAGATGGGAACTGCCAGAGACCTGCTGCTCCACCTGGACTGTCACAAGTCCATGGGGCCAGATGGGATCCACCTGAGGGAGTTGGTGGATGTGATTGCCAGGCCACTTTCCATCATCTGTCAGTGGTCTGGGTCATCCAGAGAGGTCCCAGATGACTGGAGAGTTGCCAGTGTGACTCCCATCTATAAAAAGGGTCATAAGGAGGACCTGGGGAACTACAGGCCTGTCAGCATGACCACAGTGCCAGGAAAGGTGATGGAACAGGTCATCTTGAATGCAATCACACAGCATGTGTGGGACAACCAGGGGATCAGGCCCAGCCAGTATGGGTTCATGAAAGGCAAGTCCTGCCTGACCAACCTCATCTTCTTCTGTGACCAGGTGACCCTCCTGGTGGAAGAGGCAAAGGTTCTTGATGTAGTCTACCTAGATGTCAGCAAGGCCTTTGACATGGTCTCCCATTGTATCCTCTTAGAGAAGATGGCAGCCCATGGCTTGGACAGGTACACTCTTTGCTGGGTTAAAAACTGGCTGGATGGCCGGGCCCAGAGAGTGGTGGTGAATGGAGTGAAATCCACTGTGGCGTTCCCCAGGGGCCTGTGTTGCAGCCCATCCTCTCTAATATCTTTATTGATGACTTGGATGAGGGAATTGAGTGCACCCTTAATAGGTTTGTAGACGACACCAAGTTGGGAGGTAGTGTCGATCTGCCAGAGGTTATGAAGGCACTTCAGAGGGATCTGGATAGGATGGGTCCATGGGTAGAGGCCAATGGGATGAGGTGTGGCCTAAGTGCCAGGTCCTGCACTTAGGCCACAACCTCATGTAGTGCTACAGGCTGGGGCAGAGTGGTTAGAAAGCTGTGCAGAGGAAAAGGATCTGGGGATGCTGATTGATGCTCACCTGGACATGCGTTGGCAGTGTGTTCAGGTGGCCAAGAAGGCCAGTGGCATCCTGGCTTGTATCAGGAATGGCATAGCCAGCAGGACCAGGAAGGTAATTGTCCTCCTGTATTCTGCTCTGGGGAGGCTGCACCTCAAATATTGTGTTCAGTTTTGGGCCCTTCACTACAAGAGGGACATCAAGGTCCAGGAGCATGTCCAGAGAAGGACTACGAAGCTGGTGAAGGGCCTGGAACACAATCCTGTGAGGAGTGGCTGAGGGCACAGGGGTTGTTTAGTCTGGAGAAGAGGAGGTTCAGGGCTTATTGATCTCTACAGCTGCCTGAAAGGAAGGTATGGGGAGCTGTGTGTTGGTCTCTTCTCACAGGTGATGAGTGATAGGACCAGAGGGAATGGCCTCAAGTTGCACTAGTGGAGGTTTAGATTGGAAATTAGGAGACGTTTCGTCTCAGAAAGAGAGGTCAGGCATTGGAACAGGTTGCCCAGGGAAGTGGCAGAGTCACCATCCCTGGGGGGGTTCAAGGAAAGGTTGGACCTGGTGCTTAGCGACATGCTTTAGTGGGTGACATTGGTGGTAGGGTGATGGTTGGACCAGATGATTTTGAAGGTCTTTTCCAACCTTTATGATTCTATGATTCTTCTAGGACTAGATGGAAACTTGCTGTATAAGTGAAGGAAAACATACTAAGGGTCCAAGCAAATTTATCTCTAGTCCTAACAGAGTTTCTTCACATGAAAACAACTTTGATCAGAGTCATTAACAACCTAAACTACAGAAGAGCAGAAGAGACCTCATTGAATTAGTGCACAAATTAAAACTGACTAATTCAATCTCAGAACACAAGTGGCGTTGCCCCTGGGCATCGCTGCAAGTGCAGTGCCTGTAGGCAGCTCAAGAGCCCCCTTGTCTCCCTCGGCAGTGAAGGCTCCTTCCCTGTATTAGGACAGGGAAGCCTCTGCAAGGCAGGGCACAAACAGGAGGAGCACAGGGCAGAGGTCTGACTAGCAAAAGGCTCCTCTCCACATCACGCAGATGAGGATTTGTTAGGCTCTGGTAAGCAATGCCAGCAGCACCTCTACTAGGGTGAACACCGTTCATTCAGTACAAAAGCTACATACTCAGCAGCTGTGCACATGTTATTTGGTGTGCTGCCAGTGCAGCATCACCAGGATTTGTGAGATCCAGATACGAGGAGAAGAGAAAGTGCTGGAAATTTATTCCCTATTAGGGTCTCTTGAACCAAAGCCAAAGCCTACCCACGTGCAAAAAGAAAGCATATAAGGCTCTCCAATCACCTGGTTTTAAGCCAAAACCTGAAAATCTGAAGTTAATTATCTTTTCTCGTCTACCTATGATGTTGTAATGGAACAGAAGCACTTTGCAAAAATGTCCCAGCACCATTTATTAAAACATTTTGCCCTTGAGCAGGCAAGTAACAGCAGTATCTATGGCCAAGATACAAATTACCCGTGTTTCCAGCTGCCCCATGCTATTTTATCAACCTTGCTTTAGCATCTGATTATGACGTTTGTGATTCCTTTTGTGTCGAGGCTACATACTATGCAAATTATCCGGGAAGCTTGTCATAAGAGCAGATGTCCACTGATAGAAAGATAAGCATATCTAAATATCTTCTGTCAGCTTTCTTCTGTATTTATTGCATTTAGGGGTGGTCTCATAAGCCCATTCAAGCACTCACAGCTGCAGCCATGCTTACCATGCTTATATGGACAATAGCTACAGCAGGAAGGAATAGAAGCAGTGGGGAAACCTCTCGGTCTACCATCTGGACAGAAATGAATTTTCCAGAAGACAAGACTGCTCAGGCTTTATGGCTCCCTCCTTTCCCGTCTTTGCCATGACTGCCAGAATTGCTAACCTCGTACCAAGCAGCATCTGCTGCAATGCTCGGTCGTGTGTGGTGGGACTCTGGGCTGGTAGCATGCACAGATTTGGAGGCATAATAATATTAATAAGAAAAAGAGATGCGGAAGTACGTCAGTCATTCAACCCACTTGACACCAGGTTTGTAACATACGGATGATCTCAGGCAAAAAAAAAAAAAAAAAAAGAAAAACTTCCATTACCTTGAAAACCCTGCATTGTCAGTTCGAGCCGTAATTCCTTGTTTGCAGAGATAATGTCAATGATTGGAATAATCAACAGCCTGATCCAGCTGGAAAAGTAAACACTTTATTTTCATGCTAGAGTCATGTTTGCTTAGCAGTAGCACCTGTGACACACTGAAGGATGAGCTAACACCCACGAAGTATTTCTGTTCCCACTTCTATTGTCCTTTGCAATGGAAGCTCTCACCTTTGTTTTTACTCTAAATCCCTTGTAGGAGAGAGATCATCTGCAGTTCTGACTCAGACCATTAAAAGCATATTGAGAAATAACTTAGGTTTCCCAGAAGGCTAATTTACGTCAGCAAGCAGAAAGATAATCACAGTCATAAATCTTTGTCCATGTCTGTATCTCCTGATTGTTTCAAAAATATCAGGACAATGCTTTCTATACCTTAACTGAAAGCAGTAATTCAACTTGTTTATCTTAACATCTGCAGTGCATAGTAGCAATGCTCTTTTATACCAGGCTAATTTCCAGCATGCTGGAATTAAAAATGCTCTGTAAACTATGCATGACTTTTTAACATTCATGAATCCCATAATTTTATTTTATTGACCAGTTCTTCCCAATAACTGGCAACAACCCACGAGGAAATGAATGTTCTACATTGGGCAAATGGGAATTTCATTGGTGTAATACTGGGAAAACAAGAGACGTGCTCAGCAAGCTGAAACATTACTGTCCTTTACATTTGTCTGGGAGCAGTATCACTGTCCTCCTGCCTGAATTAACCTGGGGGTTTCAGGGGATTAAAAAATCTGTTCTATTTATTATTTAAAGGGAAGGTAAGATATCCAGTAAACCCTCCATTGCTGTTAATGTTAACGAAGGTAACCATATACATACCTTGACTTCTATTCTTATTGATGAAAATTAAAACACATCAGTGTAGGGATTCTACAGGTTTTCATTGCACCTTATTTTCTTAGGACTGGCAGTCAGCCTTAGCCTTCTCTGTTCCCAGTTTCCATGCCTTCATTTCACACACATACCAATTAGGCACTCAGGGCACACAAGGCTCTCTGCTGGCCCTCCATGCCCAAGGCAAAGCAATTCTTCTTGCTTTAGTGTAAGCAAACCTACTGTGAATAATCTGGTCAGTCAAGGCCACGTACTGAAGAAGAGCATTTGCCTTTGAGCCAGTTATAAAACACAAGATCCAAAAACATCAACAGAAGCAAAACTCAGTAGCTGGGGAGGATCCACAGCCATACCTCTGCAATCCTACTACCAGCTTACTTTCAGATCATGGGAGAAGAGAAACAAATTCATGTTCACCAAAGACAAATCTAGTCCTCAATGAAATAAAAATGAATTCCTATAGAAACGGTTACTGGTTGGATGTGATGGCTCCGAATACGTTACTGTGAGGGCAGCCAGGCTTCCTGGGGGGCCACAGAGCAGACACTTTCAGATGGTTCCACAAGATGATAACAAAGGAAAAAAAAAATAAAGAAAAAAATAATAATAATAAAAAAAATAAAATAAAAAAAAAATGCCTTCCAATGTTGATTATGGCCTCTCATGACTCAGTATGCTTATGCCTGCTGATAGAGACTTATAATCTGAAGGCAGTTAAAGGAATGTTAATTCTCTGCATTCAGCTGCTAAATCTTGCAAATGTGTGATCTGGGTTCATAGCATTCTGCTTTGGGAAAACGCCTGCTTCTCTTGTATACTTTGTTAAAAATGATTAGTGCAACAAAGTGGATTCTGCATCACTTATTGGGTGTGCATAATGAGGTTGATTCACTTGTTTGATTTCCTGCTCACCAAGGAACTTTATGTTTGTTGAGTGCTGCTGGATTTGTGTCCACCAGGAAAAAGAGGAGATTTAGATCTATTCTAATAAAATCTCGTATTAAGGCAAAATTAAACTGAATGAGTAATGCTTTAAAACATGGTATTAATTTCAAGTGTACATATAGCAAAACAAAAGCTTTATAGCTTTAACAAAAAGCACAGCTTGCCTTTCATTTTTTTTTTTCCCTCCAGAATACAAAGTAAAAGAAATATATTGACCTCAGGGTTTGTTTTTCTGTTTGTTCATTTGTTTTGTTTGTTTTTAATCGTTATAAATATTTGGGGAAAAAAAAAAAAAAAAAAAAGTGTTCCTAGAAGTTTCTGAATTCTTTCACTTATGCCTCATGGAAAGCAGAAGTCCCAGTAGTTCCTGCTAAAATAATCAAAAAATTACCAGGAAGAAAGCTATTCCCTCCACCAAAAGGAAAGTACAGGGTATATCTGGTAGCCATGCTGACAGAGGAAGATGATCTCACATATTAGAAAGATGAAACATTTCCCCTAAAATCCTATAGACCCACAGTACAGCAGAGCACCTGAAAGCTATAAAGTAGAATGACGAAGAGGAGAATAGTCTTTAAGAGGTGTAAAAAACCTCCATACTCTAAAACATCTTGGCAAACAAAATGTATAATTCAGAAATAGAAGAGGGCTACACGGAAAACAGTACAAAAGCCCACCACTGAACTTTGGAATCTGCAAGTGTTCTGAGTCGTTTAATTTGGCAACCCGTCCCCAGGCTGTGTGTGTGTGCAGGACCGGACTTGAGCTCTACATCAGCAATCCTTAGGCGAAAGCAATATTGACGGGCGGGTTTAGGGGGGAGTCAAATCAAATGCAACTGTGGCTTACAAGAGAAAACAATTCCTTATTACGTTTCACGTGTGAAAACATATACCTTGATCTTTTAATTTTTTTGGGTAGCCAGGGAATGCAATGGCCGTCTAAATGAACTACTTATCGATCATCCTCCTGGATATGGGGAATTACATCAATTTATTCTTTAAGAATTATGCTTTTTCTGGCATTATACAACCACAACAGAGTGCCCTAAGCTTAGCACTTCTCCCAGTGTATTTAATCTTTATAATAACCTTGCGACTATGCAGAGCTCTTCATAAATATTTAATCCAAATTATTCTGCAGACAAAAGCGCCGGAGAAGAGTCAGAAAGTGACTCACAGTTTCTTAATCAGAGATGAGTGACTAGGCAGCTCTGGTGTCGCAGTGGGAGCAGGTTACTGGCGTTGATTAAATCATCTGAGAATGAATACCATCTGCAGCGGTGGGCCAAATCCTGGCTTGGGCAGGTGGCAAGCCATGCCAAGGCAGCGTGCACTGTGGATCTGCTGTTCCTCTGCTGCAGTTCTGCGGCAAAAAGCAGAATAACAGTGCTGTCCTTGGCACACGGGGCTTCGTCGTTATTTAAACTCTTCCCTCCACAGCAACAGAAAAAAAAAAAATCAGTCATTTCTGGCACAGAAGAACAGCAAGAAGGTGTGACTTCTTTCTAGTGTTTAATTTGTATTATATAAATGCACGTAGTTCAGAGCGACATGGATTCAATAGGCCTTTATAATTGATGTATGGCTCTGTTAGACGCTTTGCAGGAGATGCTCAAGCATTAGACAGCCTAATTTGGGAAACCAAGTGCTATCTACAGATTCAAACTAGAATCCTCATCCATGCTGGACAGAGAGCGGGCTCATACCCATTCAGGAGACAGAAGTATTTTTAATTTAAAAAGCCTTGTGGGTTAGAAAATAAATAAATAAATAAATAAACAAAAAATTCTTATGCTGTTGGATGAAGTCTTTGTGAGAAAACAAGAACAATTTCTGTAAAAGAAAATTGCATACTTTAAACTAGTACACATCACTCTAGCAGTAAAATAATGGCAAAAATAGGTAAGATTAATTTATTTCAGCGCTCAGGAGCTTTTATCATGATATTACAGATGTAAATAAGAAAGTGATCACGCGTTAAAATAATTTATTGCTCATTAAACACTGTGTGAGGTACAGATGTTCCTGTGTTCTTCTGGTAGAATTTAATTGACTTTTGTTTATGCTCACATTTTCTGGATTATTTTTTTTTTTTCATTGATTTGGTGGTCTACAGTAAATTCATCATATGTGCTTAATTGCAGGAAGGTTTTAAAATAACATCAAGCATTAGTCTTACCTTTTGATCCCACCCGGTTAAATGAGAGCGGATGCACTAACGGCTCTGGGGATCCTTGCAAGAAAGACTGGGGAAATGACATTTTCCTGAATCTGTGCAATGACATTTTCAGTGACAGCTCCTCTGGAGTCTAGGTCTCCGCCACTGCCTCCCAGCCTAGAGGAAGACAGCTCACCTGGGGACTGGTTGTGCACATGGGTGTAAAAGGCCCATTTTTATCCTGCTCTTTCTCCTGCTGTCCAAACATACAGTCCCCAGTTTCACTGACTTGCCCTTACTACATGACCATTTCTTTTCTTGACATGTAGATGTTCTCTTCTTTATTTACTCTTTTGTATTACGTTCTGTCTTCAAGCAAAAGTTTGAGCACCAGCCTTGGAAATGGATGCAGGCCACATGTCCCTTACTAAATCAAACATATGCTTCTGTTTTGGGATAAACTACATTTTGAGTTGCAACACTGCCCTGGACACTACGGCTGTTCAGTTGCAGTTACTGCTACGAAATGCTTTCTCAGATCTTTCAGGACTGCAGGATCCTGTCCATCATCAGGGAAAGTGCTGAAGCATAAATTCAAAATTACTTTGCACTTACAGTTTAAATTGAATCTGTCTTCATTACACTGAATGATAGGCAAACAAGCCCCCATAATTTCATATTAAAAACCTTCTTGTTTCTGCTTCTCTTTTCACAGAATCATGGGATGGTTTGGATTGGAAGGGACCTTAACCATCACCCACCCCTTGGTGGTTCCTACACGTTGCAGGAAGGACTCCCTCCAAAGTGAGTCCAATGTGAGTCCGTCATCCCTGCATTAGTGCTGATAAAATCAATGGAGATGCCTCACCCCCACGGTCTTGCTGTGCGAACAGCAACCAGCAGGTAGGAGGGAGCGACCACGGCTTGCTGATTGCTCTCCATTAGCCGTGAGAGCCCCACCAGGCTCTTCTGGTAACGATGCACTTCTACGGCACCATTTACCTGGAAATCCTCCAGCTTTTTAAGGAGGAAGCCTCTTATTTTAGGCTTACAGTGTTTCTGTTGAGGTAAGCTCCCTGGTAGCCCTTCCCCTCTCCCCCCTTTATTATTTTTCAGCCCCACTGGGCCACTAATGAGCTTTCATCTCCCCACCAAAACATGTCTAAAAACGTGGCGTTATGATTAATGCATGTAACAAACACGTTGTGACCCTGCCATTAATATTTACAACTAATGTGTCTTCAGGCCACCATAACAACTCATATGGTGCATAAGGAGAAGTGGAAACCCTTCAACGTGAATTAACCCTTCATGTTTTATACCTGCTAAAACCCTCGTTTAGATCAATGCTGTAGTTTCACCAAGACTTGTTAGGTACTGCTGTGTAACCTTGATGACATAGCCACAGAAATCAAAAGAACATTATCAGTTTGGGATGTACGGAAAATATAAACATTTAATTTTTCTGTAGGCAAAGGAAACTGAGTGGGAAAAAAAAAACAACAACCATGATTGCCTGAGCTGTTTTACCAGCCAAATTTGTGGCGACTTTGAAGGCAGATCAGTGCATTAGCTTCTGCACAGAGGGCTACTGACACCAGGACCAGGAAGGATGGGAGGTCTTCATCCCGTCTGTGAAATTCACGCTTGGTGGTGTCAGGTAAAGCGGAAGCACCCAACAGGTGGAATTGGACAGATGACTTCGCTCCCGTGTGGCCTGAAACCTGAAAGAGCCTTTCTTACACAGAAGACACGACACCCTCCTTGTCCACCCACGCTTTGCTTCTGTCCAAGGCACTGGAGTGGCTTTTATTGCCTCTCGGCAAAGAACTCTACGCGTTTCTCTGCCTCACACGTATACAGGTTTCCAAAGCTCTGCAAGATCCAAAGCAAGAAAGCACAATACGAAGGCAAGATAGTGCTGTTTTATTCCCTCTGTCATGCTAAAGGGGAAAAAAAGGCATTATAAATTGCTGCAGGCAGAAGAGAAGGCTGTTGTGTTCAATGCTAGTTTTATGATGCTGAGGTGAAGTTATTATGACTCACTCCTATAACTTACATGGGCATGACACAAACATTTGACATTTAATATTTTCTTTTTTTACTTACCAAAAGTTATAATTACCTCTTGAAAGCTTGGATCCACTTTCTTCTCCTAACATTTAGTCCCTTTACGCTTGGCATTTTGCCGTTTTTCCCACGTACATATTCCACCTGGGTATTTTCCTGGGCCTTAGTGCTGTAGCAGCTCGGTGCTTACAGGATTTATAGATTTTATTTCACCGGTATCTCATATTGTACGTGGCAATTAGGCACCCATGGAGTCACAGTCAGGTCACAGTCACACGGATGTTGTATGGCACAACGAGGAACGGGACCGGTTTAGGTGTACGTTGTATTTCAGTTATGGGATCTGGTCTGTGCTTAAGCTCAAATTCCTTTTAAATCCGGACTGTTTGGAAAGAAATGATGTTTAAGAGGTCTGAAAAATAGGGTGGAGGAGAAAAGCCAGGCTAACTTTAGGCATGAAGTGAATCCCATCCAGTGTCTATTGCTGGCTGACTTTTCTAAGCAGGACGTTGTCTTAAAAACAACACTACCTAATTCTCTTATAATGGCCAGTTCAGACAAATAGAAGTGCAAGTTAAAAAATATATATATTTTTTTCATTCCTCCCCCCAATTTTTTTTTACCTTACCTTGCTTTTTAGAAAAACCTGTATGAAAAATATTTGTATTTAAGCATATATAAGTCATGTTTAGTGTTTCCATGAAGATTCAACCTTTCTGAGCCCAGAGTTATTTTCCTACTGCCTGTTTTGAGAGATGAAAGGTGTCTTTACCAGGCCAGAACATCTAGCTCCTGCAGTCTTTCACAAGGTAATAAAAAAAGAAAGTGGTAACTGAAGAGGATAGCTATTTTTTAATGCACACAGAAATACAGAATATTTTATTTGTCTTGTCAGCCTTGAAGACTAATCCAACAAGAAAATATTACTGGTCATGAGGCAGCGCCTAACCACCAACCCCAGTTTTTATTTTTTTCTAAAAAATTAGGTGTAGGTGGGTGGGAATAATGCAGAGCACCCCCTGGGCTGTGGCAAGGAGCTCTCGAGTGCTGCACTAGGAGCAGAGGTGTGCTTATAGCCGCTCTGCAAAGACACTGAGCACGCTGAGCATCCATCCGCAGATGCTTTTTGCAGTCCAGGCAAGGATGGAATTAATAAACGATGAAGAAGCGAATTTCAGATGCATCCCGGCGGGCAAAACCTGCAAGATGGACAGCTTGTGAGATGGACTTGGGCAAGCTGGTTCAATTTTCTGTGCCTCTTGATCCAAAAATGGCAGAAAAAAAAATAAAATAAAATGGAGTTCTCTTGAAATAAGCATTGTAATAACCATTGCTAGTAATATCTTACTACAAAATGCTCTGTGAGAAGCATGGTGTGTTGCTATCTACAGCCCTTTTTTTTTTCACCTAGGACATTCTCCATAATTCTGCATGCCGAATAATTTTGCCTAATTTAAAGCTCCTTTTCCTCCCTGTGCATAAAATTCTTATTTTAAAATGCTTCTTGCCTTTCACCAGGGTATTAGAGTGCTGTGCGCGTCAAGGATGCTATTGACATATTCAGTGAGATATTTTTAGCCTAGTGGAAAAAAATAAAAAATAAATAAATAAAAAAAATCTTGGGAAAGGTCAGTTCTTTTCACTGTGCTAATTAAATTGCTGTGGAAGGAGATTATATCACGATGGTGACCAGCAAGCTAGCCAGAACAGGCACCATTCTGTAGAAGGTAGCTTTTGTGAAAGTGTTGGTGTAAGAGTGGCTTGCAGAGATCGTCAAATATGCTAACAGAGTGCCAGGCAGTCACTCAATGGATTTCTTTCTTTGATGTTTTCATTTCACAAATGCAGGGAAAACAGCCGTATCGCTCAAAAAGAGATCATTTTCATCCAGTTTCTATTACATTTCTTGTTAACCAGGTGCAGCATCGTGTATGTCCTTTTTTTTTTTTTTAGTAACAGAATGCACTGTTAAAGGGAAGCCTGCATGGTGACGCCTGTAAATCACAGCCATCAACAAGCCTGAATTTATGCAATGTACGTCTCTAACCCAACTCCTGAAACAGGAGGATCCTCTGAACAAACGAGGAGGTGCAAAGCAAACAAACTAATCCAGAGCTACCACAAGGTGGGGTTCGGTCATTCACAATCTGACCCGTCCACAGGGTGAGTTAGTAGTCACGCCAGTCTTCACTGCCTTCTCTGAATCCTCCACACTTCTCTCACATGTATTTTCTCTTCACAAAATTTTCTCCTTTCTTAAAAAGGAGTCTGCTCAGCCACCTTCTTACTCTGTGTCCACCGATGATTATCGCAACAGCCGTCCTGCAGTCCTGTTTTCTGGGCTGCGTGGCTGTGTACGTCAGCACAAGCCTCTTTTCTCCGATTTCTGACTGCGGAGAGATGAGCAACTGATTTTTCCAAAAGCTCCTGCCGATCCCCTACAGAGCCCTCTGGTAGCTTAGCAAAGACGTTGGCTGCTAAAAACAAGTTTGGTGGCTCCTTAATTAATAATGTAAGGGCTGTGTAATCCACTCAGCCAGGTGACTGTTGCATTAAAATCACTGTAAACGTGTCCGAACACTTCTGTGAGCACACAGCACAAGTTGTCAAGGATTTGTGTCTTGCAGTAGGGGACTTTGACCTCTTCCATGAGACTCGCTGCCTTTTGAGATCCAGATTTTAATAAAAATCTGCACAAAGCAAGTGGCTAACTCCAAACTAAGTTATTGCTTTAAATACAGCAACCAAGAAGATGAAATTGAGGGAGGGTAGCCTGCATATGACGTGCCCAATGGCAGTTCCCAGAGTGGGTGTGATGAGCCCGGGAAGAAACGATTTTGTAGGAAAAGATCAAGAGTCAAGTCCAGGTGTCAAATTCAGGGACCCAGCAAAAAGGGGCTGTGGTTGGAGACCCGAAAGGGATGGGCTGGGATTTCGTTTGGGAAGATCAGATTTACGATCTTACATTACTTGTGAAATATTGAAAATACCACCTTTAAATCCAAATTAATTGCCAAAGTCCGGCGTCAGTTGTCAGACTTGCTGAAAATGTGTCTTCACCCACCTGGACACAGATGTGTAGGAGGTTTCTAAAGGAAATCTCTACGGATGAGCTGTCCCCACCTCAGACCAAGGGGTCTTGCTCCCAGCGTCACATGCCAGTGATTACTGGCCACTCCAGGGGGTCTTCTCAAAGGCATCTTCGTTGGGTGTGCAGGACAGCAGCCCAGCATTTCCAAGAACATTTTACAGCAGCCATAATTACATGGTAAAGCATAAAGTAACAAGCTGCATCTACTCAGTATTAAGGATTAATGATCTGAGCTTTTAGTACTTACTTCCCCGCAGGGCAGCAAATTCACCAAAATCACGCTTCAGTAAATGCAAGCGGTGTGATACATAGCGTGTGTAGAATGTATGTACAGAAAGAAGGTTCTTGTCCTTCTTGTCCCATTATCAGACACAGGACATGGCTTAAAAGGTCCATAGTTTCACCCACCTGAACCAAAGCTAAGATGCAGATTTACTGTGAGACAAACCTCACCATGTGCTCCCCAGGGGTGTTTATTCCCCTCTTTCATGCTGTCCTCACCACTTCTCTTTCACCATCCACCTCATCTTTTTCTTATGGGTGACTCGGTGTGTCCTGTACACCCGAACCCCATCACAAAATGGGCTCCCCACCTACGCTTCTCTGTCGACGCTGCTCTGTCATCCTTTTTTTTTTTTTTTTTTGGCAAAGCTGAAGTGTTTCTCACACCTTGGACTCTGACCGTCCGTCTGTGCTTGGGCCTTGTTTCTGAATTATAAAAGGCTGGGACGTGCTGTGGTCCTGTCTGCCTACTCCTTTGGTCTCTCTGGTGAACACCTTGTGCTCGTGGATGGACCGCAGGCTCCTCACGAGCTCCCTGGTTCCAGCTGGCTGGGACTTGGTTGGCCAGTCTGTTCCAGTTTGTCCTCGTGTGCTGGTTTTTGAGCTCTGGTAAACTGGTGAAAACGAAAAAAAAAATGTAATCAGAGTATGGGTTATTATAAAAATCAGCTTCCAGCTTTTTGGAACTTCTGGTAGAATCACATCTTTCCCGTCACGTCTCTGGCTAGGCAGCGCTTGCTTAGATGCTGGCTCAGTTCACTGCTGTGATGAATCAGAGTGGAAGGAGATTCTGCCCCCTCACTGAGGTGGACTTCAGTCCAAAGAGACTTGCCACTTCAAAGCGAGCCCCAGTCTCTGCTTTGGGTCGCTTGAGCAGGACGTTGACCAGCAACAGCAAATCCTCAGACACTCCTCAGCAAGCCTATGAGCTTCTAAAACACTTAAAAACAGAGTACGAATTCTGACCATCAATGTGAACGCACTTTTCAGGTATGGTTTCGGCGGCTAGTTTTAGCAAAAGCTGCTTGAAAACACTGCTCTTCCTTACCTGCTTAGCAGCTACATCAAGGAGTGTTTTTATTCGCACGCCTGCAGGACTGAAGGGCTCCAGAGCTGCCCTGGTCCCCAGAGCCCACCCGGCACCTACACAGTGGGCTCCCCTCTCCTGGAGACAAACCCAGTATTCCGAAAATAGGCTGGAGATGTCTCGTTATGTCGCTTCTCTGCCTGCCTGTGCGAGCGAATCTTGTCGTCAGGCAGCGAACAGTTTGGCACGTATAATTTTCTCGGCGTTATTCAGAGGCAGTGCCCTGAATACTAAGCACCGTGCTCTCCTCGGTGGAAACGTCTGATTGTGAACGTTGGGTTGCTTTATTTATTTATTTATTTATTTATTTATTTATTTATTCCTCGTGGTGGTTGGGGTTATATGCAAATCCTGCCCTTACGTCTACATTTCAAATAAATCGGGGTTTTAAAGTAAATAAATAAATTACTTAGCCAGGCTTGCCATGAGACAGCTGGCCTGTCAAGCCGGACTCCAAAGGGAAATGTGGGAGGGAGAGAAAAGGCAGCTCCGGACCGAAATGATAGCGTCACCTCTTGCCTGGAGGCCCAAAGAAACGTTGTCTGTGTGTCCTGCCCCGCCAGCATTTGGAGGCAGAATATTCAAACCGTTTTTCATCTCCTGGAAGGCAGCGCCAAGCCGCTATCACTGACATCGAGCTCCGTCAACCGTCGGCAGCAGTGTTTGCACAGGACACCTTTGGCTCAGCCTTCTCCCAAGGCCTCATCCTGCCGCACGAGAACTGGAGCGCGTTTAGTATGCGGAAAGCTTGCCTTCTCCTCCTCCTTCTTATTTTATTTTATTTAATTTTTAATTGGAGGGCCAGAGAGAACTGTAACACGGAGAAGCTGCAATGCTGGCAGGCGGCTGTCTGCGGGTTGTGCCTTCGGTTTGCTGATAGGAGCCGTGCACAAAGAATATCTCCAGTGTTAATCAGGCCCTCTGAACCAGCCTGCCGGCTCAGGAGAAAGGAAACAAAATTCATGCCGTGATTGCAAGCCTCCCATCTCCTGCCAGGGAGCAAGGAGGATAGGAATCAAACCCTGGGGCTGATTTCTAATTAGGAAGACAATGAGACATTTGAAACAAGATAGCTGCAATTAGGATGAGAGGCACTACAGAGATCAAGAGAAATACTTCTTCATAAGAACAGGCTGGTGCTTCTCTCTACAGGAACATGTGGGGAGGGGATGGGGGAAGGTAGCCTGCTTGAAATAGACTGGCTGTATGCTTTGAACTGAAAGCTCGGCAGAGAAAAATCTTCTCCTCTAAGCTTGCAACAGAATCAGGGCTTCACTGAAAAAAAAAAAAATGAATTAATATTACCAATCTGGCGTCTTGGTTAGCAATACAGTGTTGTTATTTTCCTCTTATCTTCATCTCGGGAACAGCATATGAGACTACTCTTACATGAACGAACCCTATTCCAGGGTTCGCAGAGGAACACAGGTCTGCTGTGATATTTGAGAAAAATGAGACAATGCTTGAAAATCCAGGCAACAAAAATTGTAGCGGTCCTTCAGCCAACTGTTCTCCCAGGTCAGCATTCACGGGGACAGGGAGAAGTGACCTCATGTGATGGTGATGATTGCCATCACTGGCCGGGTTGCTTCGCTCCTACCTTTCTTCTCAAATAGCAGTCCACTAAACTTGGAAACGAAAAAGGGCTTCCAGGTCTGACCACTCACATGTCCTCATCTAGCGGGGGGGGGTGGAAGAAGACAAGCACTATTTAGTCATGGTGAATGACTCAATGAATTTATTTGCCTCAGTCTTCACTGTCAAGGGCTCTACCACATGCTCCAGGCTCCAGAAGGCAAAGACAGGGACTGGGAGAAAGAGGAACTGCCCGCTGGAAGAGATCGTAAGGCTGTAGACCAGCTAAGGAATTTGAAGGTGTACAAATCCATGGGACATCATGAGATACATCCGTGGGTCCTGAGGCAATGGGCAGATGTAGTTAGTAAGCCACTGTCCATCGTATTTGAGAAGTCGTGGCAGACTGGTGAAGCTCCCACCACCTGAAAGAGGAGAAGCATAGCCCCAGATTTTCAAAAAGACCCAGGGAACTACAGGCTCACTTCTGTGTGCAGCAAGATCATGGAGCAGATCACCCTGGAAACTCCTACGATTTCTTAAGAAATCCTATGATTTCTTAAAAACAATCTCCCCGTACGATCTTTCTCACGCCAAATAATCTTAGATATTTATTTCTCCTTTGTTCAAAAAGACGTGATTTCCTTAGCTGCCACTGATGAGTCCAGAGAAGAGCAATCTTTGAGACTGTTTCCCAGGAAAACACACACACAAAAAACCAAACCAAGCAGAGCAGAATGTGATGGGATGGTTTGTTCAAGACAGGAGAGAGAGCCATGCAGAGCAAAAGAGGCTGATCATATTTGCAAGGGGTATTTAACTCCCAACAAGCTAAAATTAACTCCAGTGGCAGCTGAAAACATCAAGCATCTTCCAGGAGGATGGCGTCTATCCACAGGTAAAGTCATGCTTTCTGGGGAGCACACTCAAGAGAGTGTCATTAGAAAAGGAGATAAAAAAGGTTACCAAAATAATATAAACACTCGTTTCATCCTGAAAACGTAGATAATGTTTACTAAACCCTCTTCTCTGAAATAGGCCATTATGGATTGCCCGTTTTTCTGAGCCATTTCCCATCTCCCCATCTTCTTTTTCTTCTGTCTTCTGATGCCTGTGGTGTATTTGAACAGGACCCTGTATGAGTGTTTATTGAAGCAATCTATAGACAAAGATTTTTCAACCACAAGAATGTGTTTCCACTTAGATTCCTACTGATCCAGTTGCTTTGGTTTTGTATTTTGTCACTTGAATCTTTCTATTTAGCAACACTTCCACCTAGGACTGATATTAGTGTTCTTTCTAGATGAAGTTATGCCAATTATTTTGCATTTTTTTTTGTCTTTTTTTTTTTTTTTTTTTTTTTTTACAACAGCAAGAGGTTTCTCTGTATTTTTTTACATAACTGCCATGCAGTCCTGTTGCTAAGCAGGAAACAAAATCAATGTAGAAGGCAAGCCAGACCAGCTCACCTCTGAATTCCTGTACACTTTTCACTTTTTTTTCTCAAATTTTTAGAACTTTTTTTTTTTAACAGTTTTCTTCAGTTAAATTCTGATATGACTTTGTGAGTAGTATTTTGTATTTCAGCATATTTGTAGAGCTTAGGGATAGGGTTTAGTGGGGACTGTTAGTGTTAGGTCAGAGGTTGGACTCGATGATCTTGAGGTCTCTTCCAACCTAGAAATTCTGTGATTCTGTGATTCTGAGATATTTCTGACTGCAACGCATAAAATATCATGCTATTTGAATAAAAGGTGCTATTGTGGTGAAAATGCAAGACAGCCTCCCATGCTAAGTGACCACTTCTGAATGAGGTCGGACGAATTTAATGTAGAGATTCTTTTCACTATCTGCAAGTACGTGTACGGGTCTTTCTATTCCATTCAAATCTGAGCACTGAATAGCAACACGTGTGCCTGCATGGGTCATATTTACCCACAGAGCTCTGCACTGCACTCTAAATTGTAGACCCTGTCTTAAATGACCTGCCAAAACTCATGGTAGCATGGCTAACTACATGGTCTAGCGTGGCCGATGGCATGACCAGAAGAGTCAAATGCATCCTGGTTCCTGGGAAGGTGCCCGTGTGGCTGTGGGGGTTGCACTCAGCAGCACCAGAAGGAGGTATTATAACGGGGCAATGTTCCTCTCTGGCGTGCACATCCAGGCTTTGAACTGCGTGGAACTCGTGCTGTTGTGCTTGTGTGCCTTGGTTAAGGTCTGGAATAGCCCATCCGAACCGAAACAGCCCCACTCTTCCCACTCCATAATACGGACGACTATTCTTCTAAACCTCCTCTGCACTGCTGCCTGCCAGATCTTCACAAAACTCAACAGCTTTACTTCTTAAAGCTGGAAACTCCTCTTGACAAAAAAAAAAGGAAAATTCAAAAATATTCCTTTCTACTCAGCATCCTGAATACCCAGGATAGAAATAAGTATCTCGTGATTGAGCAGATATAGCACAGCTTTTGCGGGATTAAAAAGGATGATTAATTCGTACACATTATACTTAAAAGTTATTTTGGAGGAAGCATGAGCAATATATGCCTGGAAATTCCCAGTTAGATTCAAGAGCGTGCTGGAGTGAGTAAGCACACACCCACTGAAACAGATGTTTGTTTGCACTGTCGCAGTGCGTGTATCACCTACCCAGCTGACTTCAGAGACGTGAGGGGGTGGGTACGAGATGCTGCTGAATTCAAAGTGACCGTATCGTTGGTTTTACTATTACTCTTCTCAGAACGAGCAGTTCTCGGAGAAAATCTCGAAAGTAAATTCAGGCGAGGGAGAGAAGACAACCCTTCAGCCATCTCCCTGAGCAGAGGATTCTGGTCTGACACCTTTCTCTGGGCTGAAAAGAAAAAGCGTCTGATTATCCCCAACAGCAGGGTATAGTGTTAGAGACATTCAGGCAGCTGAGCAGGGTGTCAGCCACCTGGCATTTTTCTAATGAGCTCTGTGGGACTTTCTGAACTGCTGCTTGGAGGTGTCTCTGCTGAAATTCCCCAGCCTTGTTGTCTTCCTGCTGCTTATTTTCCCTTCTAGCTTTTGGGGCACTAGTGCAGCTCGTTTGTGCACCCTTCCCTTCCCTTCCCTTCCCTTCCCTTCCCTTCCCTTCCCTTCC
>CM021797.1:81390898-81401595 GCA_011076525.1 Nettapus auritus
GCAGTACCTTTCCAGCTGCATTTTATTCCTTTGATATCAATCAGCATTTGCCCTGTTGGACAGGCAGCCCTGAAAGCATCCCAAGCAGTCGGTGTGGCTTCATGTCACTCGGCAATGCGGTTAGATAGCACGGGCATCTGGAGGCTGCCCCGAGGCAGCGCAGAGGGCAGGCAGGAGCCTCACCTACGCGAGTCTGGTGCTGCTTTGGCTGAGTTGCCCACACCAACAGGTGGGCAATTTGATTTCAGTCTAAGAATGGTTAGATTGAGATTTATTCATCATTGACCTAATCCAAGCCCAAGTTAGGTGTTTGAAATGGAAACAAGAAAGGCCAGAGAGGAATTTGCCCTGTTTGAACAAACCAGCCTGATTCCTCCCAAGTTTTCTGGAGAGCCAGGTGCCTTTTGTCTTAGGGTCACCTCAAGCATTGGAGTGGCTTCCGCAGGGCTGTCAGGTGCCATGACAAGCAGGACTGGCATCAGGGCCTGGGTATGCTCTGCCCTCCCTCTCTGGAATAGGCTCGCCATCTAACAGCAGCTCATTCAGAAAGATACCTTTCTTCTTTTCCCTTTTGTGGGTACACTGTGGGCCTGGTACTGATTTTGGCAAGAAGAACTTCTAAGTTTGTTTCTCATAATTCGTTTCAGTGAGACTACCTTTTCTTACACAAGAAAACTTTGAATTTTTGACCTAAAATCACAGAATCACAGAATTGTAGGGGTTGGAAGGGACCTTGAAAGATCATCAGGTCCAACCCCCTGCCAAAGCAGGTTCCTCAGAGCAGGCTGCCCAGGTAGGCGTTCAGACGGGCCTTGAATATCTCCATAGAAGGAGACTCCACAACCTTCCTAGGCAGCCTGTTCCACTGCTCCGTCACCCTCACTGTGAATAAGTTCTTTCCCATGTCAGTGCGGAACTTCCTGGGCTCTATCTTGCAGCCATTGCCCCTTGGCCTCTCCCACAAACCACTGAAAAGAGGTTGGCCAAATCCCTCCATCTCCCACACTTAAGGTATTTGTACACATTGAGGAGATCCCCTCTCAGTCTTCTCCAGGCTGAACAGACCCAGGTCTCTCAGCCTTTCCTCATAGGGAAGATGCTCCAGGCCCCGTATCATCTTTGTGGCCCTCCGCTGGACTCTTTCCAGGAGATCCCTGTCTTTTTTGTACCGGGGAGCCCAGAACTGGACACAGTACTCCAGGTGAGGCCTGACCAGGGCAGAGTAGAGGGGAAGGATCACCTCCCTTGACCTGCTGGCCACGCTCCTTTTAATGCACGCCAGGATCCCATTGGCTCTCTTGGCCATGAGGGCACACTGCTGGCTCATGGTCAACCTATCGTCCACCAGGACCCCCAGGTCCTTCTCCTCAGAGCTCCTCTCCAGCAGGTTGTCCCCCAGCCTGTACTGATATGTCCGGTTGTTCCTTCCCAGGTGCAGGACTCTACACTTGCTCTTATTAAACCTCGTTTGGTTTCTTCCAGCCCATCTCTCCAGCTGATCCAGGTCTCACTGAATGGCAGCACAGCCTTCTGGCGTGTCAGGCACTCCTCCCAGCTATGTGTCATCGGCATACTTGCTGAGGGCAGACACTATTCCCTCATCGAGGTCGTCGATGAAGATGTTGAACAAGACTGGACCCAGCACTGACCACTGGGGAACGCCGCCAGTCACAGGCCTCCAGCCAGACTCTGCGCCGCCGATCACCACCCTCTGAGCTCAGCCAGTCAGCCAGTTCTCATCCCACCTCACTGTCCACTCCTCTATCCCACACTTTCACAGCTTGGTTAGCAGGATGTCATGGGAGACACTATCAAAAGCCTTGCTAAAGTCAAGGTAGATGACATCCACCACTCTCCCCCTATCTACCCAGCTGGTGATGTCATCATAGAAGGCAACAAGGTTGGTCGAGCACGACTTCCCCTTGGTGAATCCATGCTGACTACTCTTCATAACATTCTTCTCTTCCAATTGCTCGGAGATGGCATTTAGAACAAGCTGTTCCAACACCTTTCCAGGGACAGAGGTGAGACTGACTGGCCTGTAGTTTCCCGTATCCTCCTTCCTGCCCTTCTTGAAGACCGGAGTGACATTGGCTAGCCCCCAGTCTTCAGGCACCTCACCCGTTCTCCAGGACCTTTCAAAGGTGACAGAGTGGTTCAGCAATCACCTCTGCCAGCTCCCTCAGCACACGTGGATGCATCCCATCGGGACCCATGGATTTGTGTGTGTTGAGCCCACTCAGACGCTCCCAAACTACTCTCTCGTCAACCAGCGGGGAGCCCTCCATTTCCCAGACCCTTTGTCCTCTTGCCAGGAGCGAGGAGTCCCTGGAGAGTGTCCTTGAAGCAAAGACTGAAGCAAAGAAAGCATTCAGTATCTCTGCCTTCTCAGTGTCTTCCATGACCAGGACACCTCCCTCGTTCAGCAACGGACCCACATTATCCCTAGTCTTCCTTTTGCTGTTTACATACTTGAAAAAAACCTTCTTATTATCCTTTATCTCTTTTGCAAGCCTCATCTCTGTGTGGGCTTTAGCCTTCCTCGTCGCATCCCTGCAGACCCTGACAACACCTCTATACTCCTCCCAAGAGGACAGGCCCTTTTTCCACATTTTGTAGACTTTTCTCTTCCTTTTGATCTTATCAATGAGTTCCTTGCTCATCCACGCAGGTTTCCTGCCCCCCTTCCCTGATTTCCTACTCCTCAGGATGCATTGATCCTGAGCATGGAAGAAGTACTGCTTAAATTTAGCCCAGCTCTCACAAGCCCTCAAGCAACCTAGCCCATGAAATACTGCCAAGCAGTTCCCGGAAGAGGTCGAAGTTGGCTCTTCGAAAGTCCAGGGTAGCAATCCTGCTTTTAGCCTTACTTCCTCCACCTAGTTCCATCTGGAACTCCACCATCTCATGGTCGCTGCATCAGAAGCTGCCCCCAACCTTCCCTAACAAGGCCATCCCTGTTGGTAAGAACAAGGTCCAGGAGCACCCCCTGCCTCATCGGCTCCTCCACCACCTGTGTCAGAAAATTGTCCTCAACGCATTGTAGGAACCATTTGGACTGTGCATGCCTGGCCGAGTTTTTTACCCAGAAGACGTCTGGGTAATTGAAGTCCCCCATGAGGACCAGCGCTCGTGATCGTGAAGCTACTAGCAGCTGCTTGTAGAAGGCCTCATTGACCTCCTCCTCCTCCTGATCTGGTGACCTGTAGTACACCCCCACAACAATGTCCCCCATACCAGCACACCCCCTAATTCTCACCCACAAGCTCTCCACTTGTCCTTCACCCTCCCCCAGGTGGAGCTGGGTACACACGCTCTAATTGCTCCCTCACATAAAGGGCAACCCCACCCCCTCGCTTCCCCAGCCTGTCTTTCCTAAAGAGGACATAGCCCTCCATGACAGCGTTCCAGCCATGCGAGCTGTCCCAGCACGTCTCTGTGATCACAAAAAGATCATGGCCCTGCGACTGAGCACAGATCTCGAGCTCATCCTGTTTATTTCCCATGCTCCACGCATTGGTATACAGGCACTTTGAGAATGAATCATTGCTTGTTGTCACTTATCGATACTTACTCAAATGTCATATATGAAATAGCTTACAAATTAAGTTACCAAAAAAAAAAATTATTACAAAAAAAAATAAAAAAAGGGGGAGAAAAAATAAACTGATCGGCTTTTTCTCTATATAGCTTCTAAATTCTGAATGTGCTTTAATCAGCTTACCTACGTATTTGTTCTCTTATCTCATGCTTTCATGCTCTGTTCTTTCCTGTCTTTTCTGTTTTACAGCACATTTGAAACGGAACATGAAGAACCCTGTATAACAGCCATTTTAAACGAATTAATCAATGTAGTTAGTCTTCCAACAAGACTTCTACAGAATTGGCCCCTTTAAAGTAAATGTGCAGTGAGAATAATAATTTAGTGTTCTCAGCAATGTTTTTATCAACACTGAGTATTATTTATACTGATATTAAAACATGTCAGCAACGTATGAATGTGTTGGCCTTCGCTTAGGGATTTATTGCAGACCTTGCAAGTGAGGACAATTAAGCCCCTTAGTGGAAGTAAAATGTTGTTAAAGGAATAACAGGAATAAAGGAATAACCCCCACCAAAGCAGAATTTAAAAATGAAGGGATTTATATCAATTTAGGTGAAGTTAATAAAATATTTCCCTAAAATATTTCCCTTTTTTGATCACCCCTGTTATCTGGATTACTAACAGGATATGAACTTGCAACTGCTTCTTCCTATTGCCGGAAGAATAATTTGGGGTTTTCTTTGTCTCTTTCATATATTCACATTATTGCTGTTTTTCTGGGCTTTTCTGTGTCTCCTACAGGTCTGCCTGTGCATTTTCCAGGCTTTTTGCTTGGATTAGTTAGAGACAGAGTAAACAAAATTAGCCAGGTTTCTACAAATGGACAGTTGTTCACCAACTGCTTCCTGCTTGCATAAGTGCACGCAGCGGGTAATGCGTGGTGTCATTAGTCCCCTGTTTAACCGCACGTATGGCTGGGAGGGCATGTTTGCATTTCATTTGAACAGATATGATTAGCTGTTCTCCGTGTTCGTCTGCAGTAAAACTGAAAATGTGTCATGCGCTATTACCCAAGCAAATGTAATGCCCCCAAAATAAACATGCCCCACTAGTTTGCAGGCAGTAATTGAAGGAAAAACAGGTGTTTCCCATATTCTTTGCGATTGCCTACACATATGGCTTCTTTTATGTTATCCTTCAATTGCTTCGTAGTATTGGCTCCTGCAGAAAAAGAAATAGTGTTACCGAAAAAGAGCGTGGTTCAAGAGTATTCTTTGGTCTAGAGCCAAACTGAATACGAGTGGTACAGCCCTCTTTAGTATCTAAATAATTAAGCTACACCAGCTACCACATCCACTTTGGCCATCAAACTGTGTTTCCAGCAATTGGCATTTTCAAATGTGGTCCTCTGACTTAGCCAGTTACATAGAACACAAAATGCCGCTAAATGTAGTTAAACTCCTCAAACTGGATCTTTCAAATATTCAGTAGAATCATACGGACACTTGCATGACGGATTGTTTTTATACTTTACAGCCTGAAGTTTTACTTTGCAGAACTGTTCAGCTCCCGATAGCTGTCTGAGGTCTAGCAGCATTACCAACAGGCGGGATTTTGTAACGAGATGCAGGTAGAAATACCAGCAGCCACTTTCTGTAGAACACATTTTAGCAAGGGATTGTTCTTCTAGGTTCATGCACTTGAATGAGAGACAGAAGGAGGCAGAAGGCATTGTTCCTAACGGATGATATCACAGAGCAGTTCCTCAGCGGTCAGGGAGAAAGTCAGAGGAATTCTGCAAATTTGGCAGCAAGCCTGGCCCTGGAGCTGCTCGCTGGCAGCCTGAAAAGCCACTCTTGGATGACGAAAGCTTGTAATACATGGAGCAGTCAAAACACTTTAACTCAAATTGGGATGATCTTTGATCCTTGTGCATTAACCTCTTCCCTCCAAACAAGCGTCTCTGCATTTGCATCGCGATTTCCTTCCGAACAAGGCTTGCTGTGGACAGGCCGCTGTTTTGGCTGTTGGTCACTGTAGGTCACTTTAGTAGTGAGCTGTGGTCCTGTATTTCATTCTTGTCCCAGCAGCAGAATGCAGAGAAGCAGCAAGACCTTCAGGACGTGTTCCTCCTGTTTCTTAAGACTTGTCTAACTTACTGCATTGAAGGCTTACAGTTTACCCATGAGGAACTACCAATATTTTAACTTAGCTAAGTTTACATGTTGAAATAAAATAAGTAGCCAAAATCTCCCAGAATACTAGAATGGCTGAGGTTGGCAATGCCCTCTGGGTCTATCTGGTCCCACCCTTGCTGCAGCAGGGCCACCCACAGCAGGGTGCCCAGCACCACGTCCAGGAGGCTTTTGAAGATCTCCAAGAAGGAGACTCCACAACCTTTCTGGGCAGCCTGTGCCACTGCTCCATCACCTGCACAGCACGGAAGCAGTGCCTGGTGTTCTGGGGAAACCTCCTGTGCTCCATTTTGTGCCCTCTGCCTCTCGTCCTGGCACTGGGCACCTCTCAGAAGACCCTGGCTCCGTCCTCTTTGCACCCTCCATTCAGGTATTTGTACACATTAATATGATCGCCCCAGAGCCTTCTCCAGGCTGTACAGCCCCAGCTCTCTCAGCCTTTCCTCACAGAAGAGGTGCTCCAGCCCACTGGGCATCTTGGTTGCCCAACATCGGGCTCTCTCCAGTATGTCCAAGTCTCTTACATACGGGGGAGACCAGAACAGGTCCCAGCACTTGAGGTGCGGCCTCTCCTGCACTGAGCAGAGGAACAGGATAGCCTCCCTTGATCCTGCTGGCAATTTCATTGCCTACTGCAGCCTTCTGTGCATCACATTGCTGGCTTGTGTTCAACGTGGTGTCCACCAGGAACCCAGGTCGTTTTCTGCCAGGCTGCTCTCCAGCTGGGTGGCTCCCAGCATGTCGTGGTCCTTAGCTTCGTCCTGCAAAATCAAATGGGTCAGCTTTGTGAAGTGACATCAGAAATGACTTTGCTTTCTGGCTTTATCAGGTAACAGACTCAAAATGAAAAGTGATTGCATAATACCATTCTTCATCCAAAATGTTCTTTTGAAATATTAAGATGATAAAACGATGCAGTTCCCCTGAAGCTTCATGCTTATTATTTTTTCTGCAGAAAAAAATAGAAAACTAAAGGTGTTTTACCCACCTTTCGTTTCCATTATGGTCTGTTCCTTTTTATCTTTGTTATTTAATTGTTTGTCTCACCAAGAAAAACAATTGCTCCTCTTCTACAAGGTGCACAAAAACGGAGGCTACGTCTTTATCTCTTTAAAGTTTCCTGGGGTGCTTTCATTTCATTGACAGCTTTCCCACTTCTTGAGTTCCAGGGCTTCATGCCTGTGCTTCCAACCTCGTAATAAATATATTTCTTTGGATACTAGTTGCCATTCAGAGATGGTGAAGACTTTGAGCCTTCCAACCTTACCCCATGGGGCAGAACCTGCCTGTCTGCGTGGTTCTGACTGATCTCTCATGCTGAAAAGTTGATGGGGTGGATTTGTTGCCAGTGTGAAAATGGTAAAGCCAACCAGTACCGTCTGGAACAGAGAGAGCAAATCCCACACCTGCCTAAACCCCTGCTGCTCCTCCCCGGGCCCTGCTCCTCCAGTTTCCAGCACTAGCCCTTTCTCCCCAGCATGTGCAGCAGCAAAAAACGGGTGTCCTGAATGATGCCAAGACAATTAAGCAGCAAGTTGGGCTCAAAAACATAGTCTTGAAGCTTGAATATGAACTGCCGGTTTTAAATATTTCAGCCCTACTAACCAGCAAAGGAAGAAGATGTCGTATGTAAGCGCTTGGCTTTTCAAAACCAGTCTGTCTCCCTTTTTTGTGCATGTGTATTTGAAGGATCAGAAATCTGAGTGCAAAAAAATACAGCTATAACTTAAAACCTATACAAGCATCTTGACAAGGAGCAAGAAAAACGAAAAAAACTGTCCTCGTAGGTACGAGAAATCTGAAATAGTGTCTGGGGCTATAATGGGGCTAAGTTTTCATGCAGGGTGTATGAGGACACTTCCAAAACACCTTCTCCAAATATCCTAGAGGAAGCTACTAAAATTCTTCAAAATATCCCTGAGAGGTAAGTGTGCTGGAGAAGGGGAGGAATCCGGAACAGAAACAGATGAAGATTTGTATTTATAATTGCTGAAGCAATTCAAGACTTCAGAACACTTGCCCTTGGGTCTGGATTTTGAGTTAATTTACACTGTTGTCATATAATTTAAAAAATAAAATAAAATAAAAATAATAATAATAAAAAAAAAGTATAAGTGCTGATTTACACTCATGTTGTACAAAAATTAGGACTGGGGGGATTTATTGCTTGTCCTTCAACTAATAGGTACAACTCTTTATGGGCTAGCACAATACAGACATTGTATCTTTGCTCAGGTGAATGTTTTGCACTTGGGCCATAACAAGACGCTTCCAGTTGGGAAATTTAATGATTCCCACTCAAATACCACTCACTAAAAACAAACCCAAACATTTCTTTACCAATGTTTCTCCACAAGAAGAAAGTAGTTCCTTCTCAGAACCTATTTCCCCTAGTTAGGAGCAAGTCTGTGTTGAATACCATGCTAAACTGAAGTTATACGGCCGAAATCATCTTTTTATAGTTGGCCTTGTGTTTGTTTCTGAGCTTACACTTAGGCAGAATACCATTAGGTGCACTAAATAAATCTTTCACTGATAAACAACAAATGTGAAGTGCTTATGGACCATGAAACAATTATCATTGACTCCACCTGATGCTGCTGAGCAAGCTGTTCTTTTCCATTGTGCTATTATTAGACGGGAATGCAGTGGGTTGGACAGCATCCTTCATTAATGGATAGGATAACCAAGTTTGTGTAGCGCATAGATCATTTCCTATCAGAGCTCAGGACCTTGTACACAGGCCATCTAACTCAAGTCCTGAACAAAATGTTATCCCCATAAATAAACACATCGGAATAAACTAAGACTTTAGAAAAGAGAGTGGAGATCTGCAAGACAGTCTTAGGGATGTGAATGTTCCTCGCACCTCTTAAGACCTGGGAATATAAACTGTCACTATGCATATATATGTCTTTTGTTTCATTTCTGCATGGAGGCGTTTCTGCAGAGTTGCTCAATACCGAATGTAAAATGTAAACCAATCTCCATGACATGAATCGAGACGTAAGAAGCCCTTTGTGTTCTGAGCAGAACAGTACTGATAAAACAGACACAGGAAAAATCTGCATGGACCCAGGAACTGTTTGCCAAAACAACCACGTTGAAAGGAAGCCTCAGAAACACAGTGCTAAAAATGGAACAGAGGGATCTTTAAGGCATCTCTCCAGGAAAGTGAAGAAAATACATTTCTGGCAGTAAACACTGAGGAAAACATGCATTGAATACAATAAATTAAATTGAACAGAAAACACATCCGAGCCCCTGGCTTGACGTTGACAAACCCTGGAGCGCCCTCACCATATCTCTGAAAGAGAGAATTGGTGAATATCAGGATAGTGTTGTGTCATTTTATTGATAAGCTGGGCTGTATGCTGATATTTATCAGAATATTACAGGCGCTTCTGGTATACCTAAGACACTCGTCCTCCTCCCCCACTCCCTTGATCCATTCCAACTCTTGTTCTTTTGAGCCTCTGTCAATGTAGTGGCCAATACTTGAGCTGCAATGGTAACAACACCCTGATCCCCATGGATCCTGAACCTGTCCCAGTACAACGATTTCCAAGGCTGAGTTTTCATCTATTTCCTCAAATGCCGGCTTTCTACAATTGCCGTATTTTCCACTCCCCATTGTTTTGCATTTATGTTTTCCATCATCTTCCTATTTTAAAGGCTAATGAAGAGTAGGCAGGCATAGTGGGCACGCTGTAATAGAGAGCACAAGGCTGACATGTTAAATGTCCAGTTTAAAAGCTGGAGTGAGGAAGCATTTAAACAGAGTTAACTCTAAACTGAAACTGCTAAAAGGATCAGCTTCAGAGGTAGAAGCAAGAACGTTCGGGGAATACGAGGAAATCTTTAGAGAACTGACGTGAGGAGAGAACAGACAGCGAGAGGGCAGTAGGAAAGCTAAATAAAACAGGAGGAGCTGGGCAGTCACCCACGGAAAATGAAATTAGGGAATTAAATGACTATTTAGCAAAGCCCGGAATTTGCTGAGAAGCTGCCACACGAAGACCTCCGGGTGCGACAAAAAGCGTGGTTAATGATGATGTTCGAGCGACAGCATTTCGGGGTGAGGGGTCCTGGAGGTGCCGGGCGACGGCGAGCCTTCATCAGGCGCTGCCGCGCGGCGGGCCCGGCTAATTAGTTAATTGGAAAAGGACGAGGAACGTGTCATCCTCCCAGCTCGCTCCGACGCCGCGGCTCCTCCCTGCGACACCCCGGGGGCCCGGCGGAGGACTGTCGCCGACGGGGGACGGCGCCACCTTCGCTCCCACCGCCCCGGGGGCGACACCGGCCCCTCGCCCGCCGCCTCCCTCCTCGGGAACGGGGCGGGAGCCCCGACGGCGCCGCCCGCCCCCCGGCTCCCCTCCCCCGGGGTGTGTGGGGGGAAGCACCCTCCCGGCCCGGGGGCCAGGTAGACTTTGACGTCAGGATGTCTGTCGTCGTTTTGACGTGCAAAACGCTCATTTCCATTCCGGAGAGCGAAGGGGTCTGGGCGGCCGCGCGGAGACGGGCAGCCGCGCAGCACCCG
Organism: Nettapus auritus; assembly: GCA_011076525.1. Lineage (NCBI taxonomy): Eukaryota > Metazoa > Chordata > Aves > Anseriformes > Anatidae > Nettapus > Nettapus auritus. The sequence goes on from CM021797.1 coordinate 81,401,178, forward strand.
GCCGTGCCAAGCCAAGCCAAGCCGATCCGAGCCGATCGGAGCCCCGCCGCCCCTCCGAGCTCGCTTAGCAACGCCGGCCCGCTGCGGCCATGGACGGGCTCCGCTGGTGCGGGCGCTGCGCGGCCCTGGCGCTGCTGGCCGCCTGCTGCCTGCCCCGCGGCGGCGGCGCCGGCCGGCAGTTCCTCAACGAGTGGGCGGCCGAGGTCCCGGCGGGCCCCGACGCCGCCAGGGACATCGCCGAGGAGCTGGGCTACGACCTCGTGGGGCAGGTACGGGCGGCGGAGCGGGCGCGGGGCGCGCACCCCTTTACATGCAAGCGCACCCCTTTGCCCCGCACGCACACCCCTCTACCCCATACCCACCCCTCTACCCCATACCCACCCCTCTACCCCATACCCACCCCTCTACCCCATACCCA
>CM021797.1:81401695-81423980 GCA_011076525.1 Nettapus auritus
CACCCCTCTACCCCATACACACACCCCCTTTACCCCATTTCGGGGAGCTGCACCGCCGAAGACCCCCGCCCCGCGCACGGAGCGGGGCTGCGGGCGGCTCCCCCCAGCCCCATCCCAGCACCGGGGGCTCCGGGATCGGGGCTCCTTGCCCCCACACATCCCCCCGTGGCGTGTTTTTTTTTTTTTTTTTTTTTTTTTTTTTTGGGATGCCGTGACGTCAGCGTTGTCAGGGATGAGTAACCGCGGAGAGGTGGCGGCTCCGTCCCGGCGCCGGGTGGGGGTCCGCAGGCAGCCTCCGCTCCCACCGCGGTGTCCCGGGGCCGGGGGGCGCCGGCGACCCCCTGCCAACCTCCCCAACTTCCCCTCCTCTCCCCATCGTGGCCCTTCTCCGGGCTCTCCCGGTGGTGGTCGCGCCCTCCGGCCGAGACCCCCGGTCCGGGCTCCCCATGCCCTCGGGTTCCCCGGTGCCGACCCCAAGCAGCCCCCGCGAAGCGAAGGGCACCGGAGCTGGCCCGGCCCCTGCTATATGCCATCCAAAATGCCCGTGGGGTGCCGGCTCCAAGCGATGCGACCCCTCGTAAGGTCCAAGGGGTCAAAATCGGGGATTGCGGCCAAATTCATAACCCGACCTCCCGCCGGGACCTGGCTCTGCCAGGACACCTCTGGTTGCTCCGGTGGCTACTACAGGAGTAGGGCTACTTTGCTGAGTACTGCCGTAGTAATGAGTGCGACTTCATGAGGTTAAATGCAATTATTCCCCCCAACCCTTCCAGCAGCATGCAGGCTGTGGCAAACACTTCTGACTTGAAGAGTGTTCCAGTTCAGATTAAGATATTTAAATGTAGTTTCTTGCTCTTTTCTTTCAAGCAGAAAACACTCCGTCAGGTTGTGACTGTTGATATTTGTTTGCGGTAGGGAGATACCTCTCCATACTTACAGCATGCCTCTGTCTTATAGATTGGATCACTCAAAAATCACTACCTATTCAGGCATAAAAGCCATCCAAGACGATCTCGAAGAAGTGCCATTCATATCACTAAAAGACTTTCTGATGACGAGCGGGTGAGTGTAACGTTATTATTTTTTTTTATGCCCTCTGTTTATTCTGACTGCTTATTGATTGCCAGCCTCCTAACGAGGTCACAGGCAGACTTTGCTCGTTTTGCAAGTCTAATGTATTCAGCCATCCATACTTGTGTTGAATAATACTTTATTATTCCACCATTAGCAGGCAGACTCTGACCCTCCCTTACCATATTTCTTGCAAGTGCTTTCCAAATTAAGATTTAAAATATGCAGCATTGCAGGGGTTTGGAATTTCAGATGCCAATGTGTTGCTGGTGAAAACATGAATGACAAACAACAGAGCTTGATTCAAAGCAAAAATCCATAGATGCAATAAGTTTAATCAGGCCATGCGTATGCGATTGCCATGGAAATTAGGTTCCATTTAAAGGGATTCAATATTACCAAAAAAATAAATAAATAAAAGACTGAGGTTTTGCTAGATTTATTTTTTCTATGGCAAGTGAAGACCCCCACTTAAGGGGTTCATCTTTTGGTATGCTGGGATCCCCCAGAAATCAAGGACGGGCACCGTTCAGAGCCATGGGTTACACAGTCTAAGGCACAATCCCATAGCGAGGCAGACTCCCCATTTATTTGACTTTACTTCAGAGAGAAGCATCCCTATTTGTAAACATACTGAGGAAATGTGGTGGGCGGCAAATTTAAGGAACGGAGCAGAACGCTGTCAGCCCCTCTTAAAAACAGCATCTGACACACATCAGAATGATGACATTTGAATTTCAAATCAGCATTATTGCAGCAGCAGTCCAAAACGTCAAGTAACTTCATTGTGAAAACCAGCGTTTTGTCATGTAAGGATGAATCACTTGAGAAGAAGTAATTGGTTATCTGAGTGAAGTTTTTGGATGCAAACGTCAGTTAGGAGGAAACATCTCATGAAGAATTAGAGGGGGTGAGACAGTGTATTTGTTTTGCATGTTTTGTTTCAAAACTGTCCATTCCCGTCTGTCTCCTTGCAGGCATCAGATTAGCAGTTGAAGTCTTCTGGGTGAAATCTTTCTAAATCTTTTGGGGTGAAATCTTTCTAAACTGGGGATGCTCAAAGCCAATGCTGTAGTGTAAAAACCACCACAGCATCGTTCAGGAATAGAGATCTGGCTGCAGTGCCTCGCTTCCCTCTCCCTCCCTCTCTGGGGACAGCGACAGGACCCGAGGGAATGGCATGGAGCTGGGACAGGGGAGGATCAGGATGGGTGTTAGGGAAAGGTTCTGCACCCAGAGGTGGTCGGGCACCAGGAACGTGGTCTGGTTTTTGGGTGGTCCCGTGTAGACCCAGGAGCTGGACTCTGATCCTTGTGGGTCCCTTCCAACCTGGGATATTCTGTGTTTCTTTTTTTGTACTTAACACATCAAATGTCTGTTACACAGGAAAACACAACCATGTTTAATATACCAAATCCTTGTGTCATGAGCAGAGTGGAAGTCATTGCGTTACATGCATTACCACTACACATTACCGCATATTCATGTACTTAGACCCCCAAACCAGCTTCAAAGTGCTGCAGATGATTTGCTAAATCTGCTCCAATTTCCCTTTTATTTACCCTCTAGTATGCAAATTAACTATGTGAATGAACGAGGTGTAATTATGTCATTAGGTAAGTATATAAACACAAGGCAATCATGTAATGCTGTGTGGTTATGCATGGACCTTTACTCCAAAGAGCTAATTCTGTTAAGCAACAGCCTGTTTAAAAGGGTTTAAATTAATTCTTCTAAAAAGGGACAGAGAAGACAATCCTGTCTTGTTTTGTGTGTTGCCTTGATGAATTCTACAATACGTTAGCCATGAAAGCAGGGGCAAAACTTGGCTCTACTCCGAATATTCATCTCCTTCTTGTGGCTGTCCAAGTGTTTGTAGTAAAATGGGTAACGCCTGTGAATGTCTTGAAAGCACACAAATGTTTGGCTCCCCAGCGTCCAAGTCCACTTGCTTGCAAGGGACCTGAATCAAAACCATTTCAAGTGCTTTATAGATCTGGCATAGGGCCTTCAGCTTTTGCTGTAGATGGATAGCATGAACCTTACCCAGCTGCTGAGTGACAAACATTTGGCTTGTTTGCCTGACATATGTGCTTGGTAGTTTCAGCTCATTTCCCTCAGAGCAGTTGTCCGCATCAGAAAACAACAAGCGTGGAAACTGTCAGTTCTTAATTACCATTGGGTGATGCAGAGGCCAAGCTTTGCTGTGGGCAGGGAAGAGAATCACAGTAATTGCTCTAACCTGTGCAGAAGTATATACGGCCTTGGCTATCAGTAGTGCAGTTTAAAATACTCATACTTCATGGGCATATTCATCTCCTGAGACTAATTGGGCTTTGTAGGGGTTTCAGTACTAAATACGTAGCAAAGTTAGCTGCATTAGCTTTCAGTATATGTGCCTCCTGCAGCTTCCATCTTTAAGGTTTAACGTTCTTGCAGTGAATTTTTGTTAAGTTCTCCTTAGGAAAGATGTATTTTAATCAAATCAGTACATTTCTTTATTATAGTAATTTCTAACTCACGATTGTTTCATATATGGGAACTGGTTTACTAACAGATCACACTTCAAAACACCGGTGGGAAGCAGACTTGAAGGTCCAGCTGGGCTATGAGTAACATCATCATTATGACTGCTAGTCAGAGATAAAGCCAGAGATAATCTTTCTTCTTTTCTTGTAACTCCAAGTATAAATCAATAGGCATTAAAACGAAGGTATGAAAAACAAGCAAAGTGTAGTTTTGTTTATTTCAGTAAACATCACTACTTAAATAACCTTCTAACCATACTACATATTTGATACAGAAGTCTGCATTTCGTGGCATTCACAGGATTTCCACTGTTAACTTATACTTTACATGAATTAATTGTATGGCATAGTGATTTCACTGAGTCCTCTTTCCTAAAATACACCATTGTACAGAATAAATAATCCTCCTCTCTGCATCAAATGTTGCTCATCTAGCCCTAGGCATGAAAGTCTAGCTGGGTGAGGAAAACCCTTGTCCTCTAGGCTAATAGAGTCCCAGTGTATGCTGGCTTACATACCTTGTTTTTACAAATAATTGTAGGTGTCATGGGCAGAGCAGCAATACGAGAAAAAGCGAACTAAACGTGCCACCGTGAGAGACTCAGCAGAGAATCTTTTCAACGATCCGATGTGGAATCAGCAGTGGTATCTGGTAAGAATTTGTCTCATTGTGGGACCAGGGTTGATGGATTTTGCTTGTAGTGTCAGCTGTGCTATTCTACCAGTATCACAGAGATTGCACTGGAGGGAAAAAATGAAGAGTCCTTCTCATTAGCATAGGTTATAAAAATCTCTGTGCATAATATTTCCAGGCAACCGTCTGTCTTTTGTGATGTGGAGTTTATGCAGAGATTCCAAAAGCCTATCTAGGCTGCTGCTCAGGCTTGGGGGGGTGATATTAGAACATGGTACAGTAGATAATACCTACCTGTATTATAACTTCAAATATTTGCTGTCAACATGTAAGAATTCCTTTAACATGTCTGAAGCTGGCCGTGTGTTTCTCCGTTAAAATTGGTAGTGTGGAGTGCATGCTCCAGCAGAACACAAAAGCATATGCACACATATGGCAGTCGCCTTTGGCATCTCTGTCTAGGGTGCAAGTAGAAGAGATTCTTTACAGCTCACACTGAAAGGTTGAAAACCTCAAGGAAAAGAAGTTTCCTGACCTCTCTAGTTTTTGTCTGAATATGACAAGCCAGAAATACAATTCATCACCTACATTTCATCTGTATTTCCACCATGCATCTAGGTTTACATCTTCGGTGTAGATGTCATGGATTTCCCTCAGAAGAGAAGTGGGATTAAAAATGGTATAACAAGAAAAATGGTCAAGTACAAACACAATCCTAGTGGCTAGAGATACTTCCTTTTCCTCAGTTCAGCTTAGAGAAAGCAGACCAAACTGTAGGCTGTTTGTACGATGCTTTTGCTTCTCTTTCCTTTTAGCTAGAAAAAGTAAATTGCAAAACACATAGCATAAACTATTTCCACAAAAATTCCTACAGATTATTTATCAACATAAAAATAGTTATCTTTGAGAATTTAACATTTCTTTGAAGCTCTGTGTGTATTTGCTTGTTTGCCTGCTTTCAGTAGGAAGCACAAAATACCTAAGGTCTCTGCTTTGGACAAATACATAAACACACAGTTCAAAAAAAAAGTGGTATTTTTGTGTGTGTGTGTGTATGAAAAAAGCAATGCCATGTTCTCCAGAAGACACTGTTCCTCTTTCCACTTTTCTGCCATTTTTCATTCCTTTCGCCTCCAGTTTACACACATGAGAAACAGAATACATGATGCTTACTCTTGTTTCCAGTGCACATTGATTATGTATTTTTTTAAATTGAATATATATGTGTTAGGTAGTTCCTTCCAAAATGTTATCCTTGCCTTGTAGTAAATAACCTATTATCTGATTTCATGTCAACAGTTTTTAAATTTGTTCAATGTGTCTTCACAAATCACCAAAAAAAAATGTAATGGATTCTAGAAAACAAAACTGGAAACCTCAAAACCTTCCTGATCCACAGCAGTCAGAAAAGAAAGCAAAAATTGAAATAAATATTATTCCTATAACATGTTTCTGTATCTAATCCTCATATGCTGTCCGACATTCTTTTGGAAAGAAAGAAATGAAAAACCTGTGATCCACTAATGTAATTATGCACTGAGAAACACAAACAAAATGCTGGGGTTTGTATGTCTGTTTTTATGGGGTTGTAAGCAAGGATTCTACACTAGATGTATGTGCTGCATATTTATATTAGAGAGGAAAAAATGACCCACTTAGAAGTTACTTTTCAAAGAACTTGCTGTGGAAGAGAAGGCTATAAATGACTCATACTTCCAGTTGATTTACCACAGGAAAAGTAATGAGGGTAGCAAACAGAAAGTTGTGATTCAGCACAGTTGTTCCTAGCCAAACAACTACCTTAATTGTTTTAGCCATTAATTATTCTGTTCTGGCTAACTTGAACGTCAAAGGAGAAAACAAGTTTGGAGAAAACACAGCTTACTCTTCTGTGGGCTACTTACCATCTTGGTTCCTCAAAAGGTGAAAATAACAGACATTAGTAGATCAGGTTAATATCTTAACTCTGCAAGGTTCTTTGATACGTTCCTACCCCTCTTGTATTTAATTTGGTTGCCTAACTCTAATAAATCAAAGATGGTCCTTATTCAGAGGTGGTTTTCTGGACGGTTCAGCTGATGGGGGAAATCTTTCAGTGCTGCAACTATTTGAACAAATTCATTTTTGTTATATGTTTGCAAAGTTTGAGAGAAATGCAGTAAATCAGGCTGGGATGATTTAGAGCATTTCTAAAATGTGACTTTGGATCTGTACAGTATAAATGGATACAAAATACTGACACATTTGTAATCCTTTCTGTCCCTCAGCAAGATACAAGGATAACTCCATCCCTTCCCAAACTGGATCTCCATGTTATTCCTGTATGGCAAAAAGGGATTACAGGCAAGGGTGTTGTCATCACAGTGTTAGATGATGGCTTGGAGTGGAATCACACTGACATCTACACTAACTATGTAAGTTTGTGCATTAGATTGATATGGAATAAATTAATCAATTGTAAGTTTCATATACAGACACACTGTCTGTTCCATAAGGCAGCTCCTACATTGCAGAGACTGACATATTTGCCTCAGACCTAATTTGGAACCTGGGCTATGTCACAGGAAGTTGAAAGATAACTTTTTTTTTTTTTTTTTGTTTTTTTTTTTTTTGCCTTTTTTTTTTTTTTTTTTTTTAATCTCAGTGGATTTCGTTCCCAGGCATGTTTGTATACCATGGTTTAATGCTGAATTATTAAAGCTCCGTGAAAAAATTATGGAATTGTTAATGCCTGTCAAATTCTATGCACTCGATTGCTGTTGACATGGGGCACACCAAATCAATAAATACCGACTCTAGAAACCATTTTGTTCCACATTTAAAAATGCATTTCCTAGTTGTCCCAATTATTTCTGTTCTTTTAAATGTAGGACCCAAAGGCAAGTTACGATTTCAATGACAACGATCACGATCCTTTTCCTAGATATGACCCAACAAACGAAAACAAGTGAGTAGCCTCCCAGTTGTGTGAAGTGAGTAGAATAGTACTCTATTACTCCATGTGTTATGACATCCAAATGAGGAAATATCCTTGTCCACTATGGTAATTATGTATGAAAGGAAAAATTTGTGTCACAAAACCACAGAAAGGTTGAGGTTGAAAGGGACCTCAAGAGCTGTTGTGGCCCAACCCGCTGCTCAAGCAAGGCCACCCAGAGTAGGGTGCACAGGACCAAGTCCAGAGGGCTTTTGAATATCTCCAAGGACGAGACTCCACAGCCTCTCTGGGCAACCTGCACCAGTGTTCAGGTAAGCCTCCCAGTAAAAAAAGTGTTTCCCGATGTTCAGGCAGAATCTCCTGTGTTTCTATTGCCAGAAACGCTTTCACAGACACTGGATATTAGGGAAATTAAATTTTGACGTCTTGAGTTTCTCCATATCTTAGTGTGTGTAAAGTCTGACACGTTTCTGTTAGCTGAATGGAACAATCTGTTCATGTCACCATATGCATTTGTAGAACAATACCTACCTAAGCAAATTTTAAGTTCTCTGCTTTGCCCTGGGAATTTTAAAAGGATGCATCTGCTGTGAAGGGCTCTGAAACAGTCTGTTTCTTAGAGAAACCTACCTACCAACCTACCAAAAACAAAACAAAACAAAAAAAAAATCCCTTTAGACCAACTTTTGTATTTAAGGACACTGTATTCTGGTTTTGGCAGTACCTTCTGGGCCAATACAATATTTTCGACAAATGTTTTCTAAGTCAGTACAAATAAGCACAGGTGAAGCAATGCTTTTGACCTCCTCCTCTGGTACGGCTGTGACACTGGAGGAGGCTACATTCCTTTTCTGGAAAATCCTTCTCTCTCTTCTGAGGAAAAAGGTGTCTGGAATCATTATATAGACCAGATTTGGCCTGGACATCTTCAAAGTGGAAACACAGGAAGTTTCAAAAGGCTCGAACAAAGACAACAAGCCAGTTTGCTTGGTGGACTTGTGTGTCTTGGAAGGAGTGGGGAATTTTCCCCAATGCCTTCTCTAGAGCTGCCAGTCAGGTACTCAGTGGAACATCAGGATGGATCTGTCACACCTGGGAGTATTCATGTAGTTCAGTGAGGGATTTTGTCTGGCACAAGAGAAGAGAGTGGACCTCTTTAAAAGCTGGTGCACAGAAGTCAATTTCTTAAACCAATTAGGATGTTACTACTCAATAAATATAGAGGAAGATACTGATGCACTGGTTCCCTATTGTCTATCAAACCATATGGCAGCATTTATAACATAAATCAGTGTGTGAGGGGGAAAAAAAAAAAAAAGTCAACAGATAAATATGCCATGAATAAGACATTTGAAAAATGACATTTCTGCTTTACTACAGCATTATTTAAGAGCAAGAGTCCATTATCCTCTTGCTCTGATGACATTATCTCTTAAATTTACCTGTATTATTTCTAATCTATATTAATAAGTAAATGGAATTCAGCCCAGAAGCATTAAAACACTTCATTGAATAACAATCTATAGTATTAAATAATACAACTCTTCTACAATTACAGTTACTTGAAGGTTTTCTTTATTGAAGAGTAAAGAATCACCCATGGCAAAAAAAATTAGCATAGAAAGTAGCTAGTTACAAGAAAAATTTAGCAACGATGAAGATACTTTAAAGGCTAACTTTCTCAAATCCTATTAAAGGCAATCATTAAAAATAAATAAATAAATAAATCTGAATGTGTGATTAGAAAAAGACTCGTTTGCATTTCTTTCTGAAGAAGTTTAGTAGCTTATTAGCCTTATAATTTTACACTTCTCTGTAAAATACAGATTAACTCTGCTAAAATACAGATAACAGATAGTTTTATGGACCTCAGTGTGTCTTGGGTTAGGTATTTACCATCTCATCTTGATGATCATTTGATCACTAAATAGGTAAAATCACATTGACTGAAGCCTACGGGAAACAAGTATTTTTGTGTCACGTAGCTACAACTCAGAATTATTCAACAGCTGCATTACATTCAGTTCAAGACATCCACCAAATCCAGAAAGTCACTTATGAGTCTTTGTGTACATTACACAGAATTGTGTAGGTTATGAGACATCATTTATTCTTACTGTATTTATTCAGGCATGGAACACGGTGTGCAGGAGAAATTGCAATGCAAGCCAACAATAGAAAATGTGGAGTTGGAGTAGCCTACAATTCCAAAGTTGGAGGTAAGAGAATGAAAATAGTTAGATGTCTGATGTGAAGGGAAACTAGAAAAAAAAAATCTGTGAAATGCTGAATGTTTTCAGATACCATTAATCTGAAATATAAATTACTGTTCCTTCACAGGAATCATCACTCTTGCAGTATTAGCCTACAAAATCCTGACTGGCCACAGGGCAGAGTGATAGATCTATGTGACACCATTTTTAAATGGCATCATGTTCTCTGGAATTTGTCACTTGAATATAAGTAGATGGTAATATGTAACAACAAAGTAATAATATAGATTAATAATAATCTATTTTGTACACAGAGATCTTTTAAGGAATGATGGATTCACTTGTTGTAGGTGGTTATCTTGGAAGGAGATGGCATGGAGGAAGAGAGGGGATTGAGCAGATTAGAAGAAAGAATATCCAAATTAATCCATTAGAAGTTTATGAAATAGTTATAATCAAAGTATTATTTTCAAATGGTTATTTAGCTCAGAGTAGGATACTTGTTGCAGTCTAGTTTTCCCATTACTTCTTTTTTCCTTTTAAACAAAAGGATGATGAGCGGCAGTTGACACCCATAACTGCCATTCCCACCATTTTGGTCCTACGTTTGCAGGTTCCCATTTACTCCACTCAGCTCTCATAGATGTCAGCTTTACAGTCTGCCTTCGCCATAATGCATTATGCTGTCATGCTCTGTTTAAATAAAATATCTCGCTCATGAGACGAAGATGCCGAATTTTCAAAGCAGGGCAAAATGGATGAAGCTGCAGTGATGTCTGAATTCCTGCTGTGCTCATATTTTAAGGCACTTGCATCTATAGAGAAGGTTCTTCCACAGATTTCATTTGCAAATGCAAACAAGAAATCTGTACTGTGTGACTTGTCTAGAAAAGGAAAATAACAGGAGGAAAAGCAATCCAGTGCTTCAGATTAGCCAGAAATCTCCTAATAACTGGGTGGCAGATAAGAAGAATATACAAGAGTTGAAATGAATTGTGAGCCAGTATATATGACCAGCGTGGCTGAGATAGGGGTGTAACAAAAACATGTCCAAAGAGCAATGGAAAATAGGATAATTCTTCACAAGATTTAGCTAAATTTGATCTGGGCAGACACTAGAAGATTTTTTTCTTCTTTTTTTTTTTTTTTTTTTATGGACAAAGCTATGTAGGATTCATTTCTTCGCAGGCATTTTTTCTTTTTTCCTTTTTCTTTTTTTTTTTTTAAATCCTTGGGATGATGCATTACACACTTCTATTTGACATTAGTTCAGGGTGACTTCTTTAAGCGGCTGTTTGCTTGTATCAATTGCCATACTGGATAAATCCAGTGGTCCGTAGCCAATGCATTCTCTCTGATAATCGGCAATATATGCTTTGAGAAAGAGGGAAGGAAACCCTGACATTTGGAATATGCTGTTCTCTGACCTTCAACATTAGAGGCTGGTTTAACTTTGCCTTGAAGTAAAACATTCAATTCAAAATTTTTCATTTTCCATGAAAATAGTAACTTTAATAATCTCGAGCATTCCTATTAGTACTTCAGTGTCTGGCCCTGTTCTGAAATCTGTGTAAATCTTTTCAGCAGCTTGTGGCCATGAATCCCACAGGCCATCCCTATGTGCTGTGTGAAACAAATACTTCTTAGTGTCAATTTAAAAAGTGACACCTCTCAGTTTCATTTAACATTAACATTTTGTTTTATATAGAGCTAAGAAATGTATTTATCACCTTTGGACTAAAGCAGAGTGTGTATACCTTTGTGCATATCTAACCACAGCACTGTGCTACGATATTTCTCTGGTGCTGCCATGGAAATCAAATGATTAAGAAAGAAGCTGCATTTCACAAAGGACTGGGCTGAGAGTTCCTACATAGTGATGTGCTGCTAAAAATAGCCTTCTGCCATGCAGATAACATGTATGTGTCTGAAATTACCTTGGGCTTTGTCTGCTTTTGGATTTGTGGGACTGATGATGAGAGAAAGCATGTGGAAGAATTTATGCAAGAGCAGATAATTGGAATCTGCTTAGGGAAATATCACTGCAGTCATCAAATCCTCAAGTTGACTTAAACAAGCAGGATTTTTGGAGGTCATAAAGACATGACAGTATTGTTTTTTTGTTTTGTTTTGTTTTGTTTTTCCTACTGCATTTTTTTTTTTTAATCAATGCATTGCCAGTGTGCATGTTTTCTTCCTTACTACATTATTTATCAGTGGAATTGGCTTTATCTTCTTGTTTGGGAAATGTCTTTCTGCATTTCCAGTATCTCATGATATGTTACAACCCGGTGTCCAGAGTGTTGCAGTCATCTCCACACAGGCAGATCTTTGCTCACAGCACACGTGTATGACAGAACCTCACAATTCTGAGCTAGCTGAAAAAGGAACATTCAAAATGTCACAAGTTTAAGCCTATCCAGGGCAAGAGGTGTTTGTAGAACCTGAAGCACAGGATGCACCTTGATTCTTTTCCCAGCTTTATGAGTGATAGTGGAGTAGCACTGGTTGAACAGATTAGCTCCTTTGCCTCTTTTTACCACTAATTAATATCAAATAGTAATGCTCAGCTTTCTTTCAGAGGTGTTAGGAGTCTTAGAGGGCAGCCATTTGGGGAAGAATTATGCCCTTTCTCCTGCTTAACAATAAAAAAGAATAAAACAGAGAGCTGCAAGTGGAAGATTTTATTATTATTATTATTATTATTTGTATAGTACTGCCACGCTCTTCCTGGCATGCTTTGGAAAAATCCCCATTTTGTGGAAAATGCCAGAAAATCAGTCCTCACAATTCACCAGCTGCCAGTAACGGTGCAGCTGCTGTCATACAAACTTGCCAAGTTTGGGAGAACCCTGACATCTTCATAGCTTGAAAACACAGGCTGAATCCCGGCTGCACTCACTGTTACATTGCTGCTCTTCCTGGGAGAGCCATGCCATAGCGGGGTCCTCACCCAGTGCTGGAAGGTGGTAGCAATCCCACTGCAGAGCTAGGGGCTAGCTAGGGTCCAGTGCAGGCAAGCCACTGCCTGCCTCTGAATTTTAAGTACCACTGTGATTAGGCTTGATCTGGAGAAGATGAGATCATGCAGTTCCTAATAAAACATTAATGGCTAGATATCACTAGCATCCCTGGACTTCTCACAGCAGGGAGAATACGGTAAAGTAACAGTGAGTGTTTTTTGTGGTGAAGACTGAAGAGCTCGTGAAATAGCATCACAGAGACAGCAAAATGGCTTAATGACAGAGAGGACAGTGCTTTAGTCAGAACAGTCAGAATTACATCTTTGAACTGAAACTCTTAAAAATAATGTTGACGAAACCTATTTAATTTTAATGATATGATACCAATTTGAGAAAATAATTCTGTTACAGTTTTAAAAGAAGAAGAAGGTCATTACAATGAGAAAGCTCATTGTAATGAAAAGAAAGCAGGAACAGTAAACAGAATATTATTTTCCTGCCTTTCTGCAAAAACAGAGAAAGAGGTAAATAAGGTGCAACCAAATTTGGGGATTTGTAATTTTTTTGATGTTTGTTGAGAGCACCAAGCTCTACAAATAAAGGGTAAGTGTACTATTTTACACTGACATCAACTGTCCTGAGTATTGTTTAAATGAACAGGAGTAGCCTGTGGTACAATAGTTATGGATTAATTTTGCTGGAAAATGTACAATCAGGTAACAAAGATGAAGAGGAGGAAACAGATAGTAAATACAGCCTGCTTGTTTTTCTCTGTTAAGGTATACGTATGCTGGATGGAATAGTCACTGACGCTATTGAAGCCAGTTCAATTGGTTTCAATCCAGAACACGTGGATATTTACAGTGCAAGCTGGGGACCTAACGATGATGGTAAAACTGTTGAGGGGCCTGGGAGACTGGCGCAGAAGGCTTTTGAGTATGGGATAAAACAGGTATGATACTTAAGAAAAAAAAAATGCAATGCAATGTGGCAGAGAACAGGATTTTAAAATGGTTCATATCAGGCAGGAAATGAAAATGGTTTGCACTCTGCTCATTTAAACATATTTGAAAAGGAAAAGAGAAATTTTAATATTACAGGTCAGAGAAATCACTAGATAGAACAAGACTTTTAAAAAAGCACTATTAGAGCCTTCTAAGCTGGTTTTAACTGCTATTCTCTACAGATAAGCTTTCTTTCTCTGTTGCTACTTTAGCTGCCTTTGTCTCGCCCTACCCCCACCCTTCTCTGCTGCTTGTTTTGCACTGAACAGTAATTGGATTTCTGCACTGAAAGCCTATAAAAATTTAATACAAAATTCCTGCTTTGTGAATATTTTGCTGTGTGAAATAGCTATGCATTTTAGCACCCTGTGGATGGGCTTGTATTGTGTTTATAATTTGGTGCATATCATGATCCAGTTAAATTCAAGATAGTAAAAATGCTTGATGAAGAGTATTGGAAAGAGTGGTTTTGCAGTTCTGTTTTATGTTAGCCTCTTTTGATCTCGTTGGATGATCAGTGGTGTACAAAGAGAAAGCTGCTGGGTATGTATTAAAAAGCTGCTCTTGCTATTGCCAGTGAAAAGATATCTAAAGAAGGACAGGTACTAATACAGAGAGGAAGTCTGTTATTAGTCAGAGACAAGAAAGGAGAGAAAGAGAGGAAGCTGGAAGGACAGGTGCATATCAAGGGAAGGTATTGAAAACAGAGCAGTTAACACTAGCAGATAAGAGAGAAGAAGAAAGGAGTCTGACAACTGACAAGCGTACTCTGAGGGAAGAATGGAGGCTGGGAGGGATGGGTTGGTGATAAACAGGGATCTAAGTCTGTAGGTAGGCAGTCGGTGAGAAGGGATAATTAAAGGCAATAATTAGGAACCAAAGTACGGTGGTCATACTCTGAAAAATCGGGTTATTTGGTGAAGAATGTACCTGTTTTTACAACTTGTTTTATTTACTGAGGGGAACCAATTTGCCCACTGATTTGCCAGGCTTCCTCATGCATGGATCTGGATGCTCTCCATCCCCCTTAGTCAGTCAGAGATGGAGCTGCCAATGAGTCTCATCCCTGGCTCGTTTATCGCTGGCCCAGTAAAAGCACTTAAGCATATGCTTAGCCTTAAGCATCTGAGAGGCGTTGGTAGCACTCCAAGAGAAATCAAATCATCTGTTTACATATACCATTGCTTTTCTGGACTGCAGCCTTTATTTTCAAAAGAAGATTATTATCTCATTTTCTGTAATTCACGTGGGTTGTCCTTCCCATTTTAGCAATTGCATCTCAAAGAGTACAGCTTATTTTTCTGTTTTCTTTATTTCTAATGTTGTAAGTGCTGCAAGTGTCACTTAGGCCATGCCTGAATAACTTTAAATCTTATCTGAGGGGCGAGGGTGATAAAAACCTGTATTTCAACTGCGGTTTCCAGTGAATATACATATACGAACAAAGAATAGAAAATGAACTTTTGCTTTTCACGTGAAGCATTTTCTCCTCTGAAGGATGAGCACAGCTGAAGGCTGAATAACTGCTGTACGCTTCCTCTGTGATAGCTGTGATGGCTTACGTGCTGCTGCAGCACTCTGTTGTCAGCTGTCAGCATCAGTTGTTAGCTGCTGCTACCTCATTACTCTCTGGGGGCCAGAGCAGGGAATGAAAATGGTTATGTCCCGAGCCTGCTGGTGCTGGCCCACAGATTTGTAAGAGAAGGGAGGCTTTTCAACCAGATGTGCTTACCGTTGCTGTTTTTCAGCGAGTGCCAACAGTGAAAAAAAAGTGCCAACAAAAAAAAGAGAAATTGGTGGAAAAGTCATATTGTGTACATCATTTATACCTTTTACCATACCTCTGTGATTACAAGAAGTGCAAGTGAAATAAATCCTGATGAACTAGCTATTTCTTTCAATTAAAAAAAAAAAAAAAAAAAAAAAAAAAAAAAAGGCATTTTTCCTAGAAGTGTGAATCACTGTTATGTGGGAAAACTTTCCTGCTGATCACAGACTCTGTTTTTAACACTAAAACCTATTTTAAGGAAACTTACTGTCCATGGAGTAGTCTAGTAAATGTAGACTAGTCAAGCTAAAAGATAAAGACAAGCTAAAATATTGTATTACAGGGTCTGAGGTAGAAAATCACAAATAGCAGTTTTCTTCTGTCTTCTATAGCGGAAAATTATCCTTTTCTACCTGAAAATGTTTGATATATTAGACTTTCATGTTGGAGGGAGGGGGCAGGAGGAGTTGCTAAGAATATATTACAAAACCTCTTTTATAACCACCCGCTTCATTTCTTCTAGGGCCGAAATGGAAAAGGCTCCATTTTTGTATGGGCTTCTGGGAATGGAGGTCGTCAGGGTGACAACTGTGACTGTGATGGTTACACTGATAGTATCTACACTATCTCCATTAGCAGTGC
The DNA here is from genome assembly GCA_011076525.1 of Nettapus auritus. Taxonomy (NCBI): domain Eukaryota; kingdom Metazoa; phylum Chordata; class Aves; order Anseriformes; family Anatidae; genus Nettapus; species Nettapus auritus. Next base: position 81,417,457 of record CM021797.1, read on the forward strand.
TTCTCAGCAAGGCCTTTCTCCCTGGTATGCAGAGAAGTGCTCTTCAACTCTGGCCACAGCATACAGCAGTGGGGATTATACTGACCAAAGAATTGTAGGTTGTTTTTACCAGATTCAGAACAAAACATAGAAATGTGTTGTATATGCAAATAACAAGTGAGAGCTCTTAAATGCTTGGTTTTGACCGCCTGTTTTACATGTGTTTTACATGCTTAGTGCTTTCATTTTGAAACAGTGAGGGATTTGTGCTCCAGGGTGTGGTTGTATTCTCAGAACATCTACCGTAGAGCGATGGCTGTACAATATAATTCCATCAAAGAAATTAAATGTGCGTGCTTTAAATCTTCCTTTATCTGTGTGTGATGGAGGCCTCTCGATGGAGATGGTCCCATTCTTCATGAGGAGAGATTGAGACTATAAGCAAAAAACTTCTGAAGTTAGTGTACCCGTATCATTCAGCGCCTCTGGTATTGATTGTCACTCCAACACTTAGCTTTTGTAAGATTTTTAGCTCCTCAGTTCCCACTGGTGACAGCAACAATGGTGCTTTGAAACCTGTGAAAGGTACTCAGCAAGTGGACAGATCATTCTGTGCCTTTGTTAATGGTGCAGGAAATAACTTGTACTAAAGAACTTTGCTGTGATAAAATAATGTTGAAGGACCTATGATTTCTGTTCAGCTCTGGTTGATGGTAATTTTACAGTGAACCACATGGATGGGGATTAAAACAATGTCGTTCCAAATTAGCCATGGATCAGTACTTCCTAACCGACTAGTCTTCATAGCCAAGATGTGAAGGTCTTGGTGTTGCCTCTTTGCATATCTAGAGATTCGTGGACAGATGAGTTTGGTATTTAATTGCCAAATAAAGCATGTTTCATTGCAAATTATAGTTCTTCTGCTGAAGAGGGAGCAGAACACTAATACTAATCCTATGAGTAATTTTCCAGCAAGCAGTAATTTTAAATGTTCTAGGCCCAACACAATGATCTGTTTTTATGATTCACCAGTAAGCCTGAAACACTTATTGTGAAACCTTAGAATAAAATAAGATATTCAGTGTGGGAGTATTTTGTTCCAACACAAAGCATTTTGATACAAAAATTATAGTTGAAGTAAAAAGAGAGGATTGAAATATGAATGGATTTAAACATCCATCATTTTGCTGGTGAGGAATGTATTAATACGCACCAAGTAAAGGATACATAGTTATGTTTGTGAGCATGGATTGACTGTATTTACAACTGTTTATTCATGCAATCTGAATATTTTCAGACAATTTTTTGTTGTTTTTCTGTCAGACAAGTGCTGATCTTCACAACGAGTGCACAGAGACTCACACTGGGACCTCTGCATCTGCACCACTGGCAGCAGGAATTTTTGCTCTGGCTCTGGAGGCAAAGTAAGATCTCACAAAATTACTGTTGAAACTCCTCTTCTTCAGCAGCCCCACTATCTTCCCTCAAACATTGCCTTCCTGAAAGTTACACCATCTCATGCTGCTGCTCCATTTCTTGTCAGTTGGACTTGCTCAGCCTGATGACAGAAATAAGCAGCTACTTGCCTCAACACCTTCCCAGCAAGTCAGAACCAAAGCAAGTAAAACGTGATGACCAAGTAGTTTTAGTCCATTTAGTGTGCTGGCAACAATTGTTTGCCGAGCCCCGGTCAATTGCACTTAAAGGCAGTGAGGGTACGCTTCTGTCAAGAGAGCGTAATTTGAAGACAATAGGTTGCGGGAGTTTAAGTGAAGTGCTTAGTCAATTTGCTTTCCTGCCGGTGATGAGACATAAAATGGAAGGTACCGAAGCTCTGCTTTCTGAGCAGGCAGGGAGCAGACAGGTTCACACCCTGCAGGGCTGGGTAGCCAGAACTATGACTTAGAGGTGGGGTAAGGAACAGGGCAGGACAAGACAATGTTGGCACATTGTTGACAAGACCACTGCCTTTTTGCTTAGACATCAGGCTAATGAATGGTGTGTGTTCAGCTCCACATTCTATTGCATATTCCTTTAATGACATAAGCCAAGGGCCATATTTTAAAGGGTGGAGTTAATCACAGATGACTCAAATGCCCAGTGAATATTCAAAGTTCCCACCGCTTTCCATAAAGACTGGTGGGAAATACTATTTTTTGCTGGATAAATTTAAATGCCTAAATAGTTTGAACTATTGGACTCTAATCTTGCTAGATAGCAGTTCTTCATTTACGAAACAATCTTCTTTACCTGAAGAAGTATTGGAAGAATAACCATACAACGTGCTCTATATTTTAAAAGAATTCGGTACCATGTACATTTAAAACACTTTCTGATGCAAACTAATATTGCAAACTAAAGAGAAAAATGACAGATAATCTCGAAACAATTAACCGGACACATTTTCTCAACAGTCCAAATCTAACATGGAGGGATATGCAGCACCTGGTAGTCTGGACCTCAGAATATGATCCACTGGCTGGCAATCCAGGATGGAAAAAGAATGGAGCAGGACTGATGGTAAACAGCCGATTTGGGTTTGGACTACTCAATGCCAATGCGCTGGTGGATTTAGCTGATCCCAAAAGGTGGAAAGGTGTACCAGAAAAGAGAGAGTGTATTGTGAAGGACAAAAGTTTTGAACCAAGGTAAGAATGTGTGTTAGTGGTGGCTAGGCTTACATCTATTTTAGTAATGCCTGAAGGATAGTATTTCGTACGGATCGCTCGAAAGCAGACTGAGAGATTTCTTTTGATTCATTTGGTTTTGTCCTAGGCAAGCAGCATTTGCTTGCTTGCTATTTTTTAGTGTAAGACTGATGAACATCACTAGCATGAACTCTCACAAAAATGAGACCATTATCTCTGCTTTTACAGACAATGTGTGTATGAACGACACTGTGAAACTGAACCTGATCAGTTAAGAATGTTTAGACTGCTAGCAGCAGATGAGCAAAAAGATACCAAAGTTTTTTCAGATATATATATATTTTTAAATGAACATCTGTAGTAGTCTTAGCAACTCTTCTCCTGTGACATGCATAGGGTATGTTGAAATCTGGGTGATACACGAAACTTTAATCACATCCATAGCACTGCTCTGATGAAACACACGTTTCAAAGGTTCACTGAAAAGAGTTACAAGCCATATTCACAAGTGCTCATAGTGAGCCTAAACTGAGCTCAGCATACAAGCTTTAATCACGAATCACTAACCTGATTAATGAGTAAGGTTATCTAGAATGTTTTTGTCTCTACTTGTTCGTTTATGTGTTTATTCTTTAGAATAAATACAGATATTTCAAAGATAGATATTATACCATGTGAGTGCACTAAAAATCTGTCTGTAAAAACATATTATGGTGTTTTGGAGTGTCACTGCTTGGTAACCTTGCAATTTATGCTGTTTTACGATCAGTTTGTTTTTATGAGCCCTCTCCTTTCCACCGAGTGTTGATTTAGTTCTGGTATATGCAATACTTGCTGCTTATGTATTTTTATTGCAGTCTCCTGTGTGACATTATAAAAACAAAGATCCCAGTATTTTGAGTTCTGAATGATTTCTGTGGAGGTTTAGATACCCTAATCATTAGATCATTTAGATACCTTTCTCATTAGAAGTAATGGAAATTGTGCAAAGAAAGCTATGCATGAGCATGTATGGAGGATGTAAGCCTTTTTTTTCTAGAGATGGCATTAACCACAAAACATAAAAAGCGCTATGCCTAATGCAATATTTTAACTTTATGGTAACAGCTCTGTTGCATATTCCTATGAGGCAGCTAAGTCTAAGACTGATAGAATCATGTGATGTAGCTGACTGCAAAGATTTTTTTTTATAGTCTCTGTGGAACAGCAAAGTGCTGACAGAAACTCAATTACCCAGCCTTGCTTGCTTCCAGGGTGGGTTGCACAACGTAACTTACACAGAGCACACAACTTGATCCACTTCAGTATTTTCTGTGCATTCAGAACTCCCAGGGTTTTCATGGGGACGTTCAAAAAAAATTTTTTTTTCCTTCTTTTCCATCATTCTTACATGATTGTTATTGTCTCTGCGCTTCACATAATGATCCAGAACCAAAAGTTTCTGTCAATAATATTTACTGTAATTTTGCCAGATTATTAAGAGCAAATGAGGAAGTCATCATTGAAATTCCCACAAAAGCCTGTGAGGGTCAAGAAAACTCAATTGCTTCTTTGGAGCATGTGCAGCTTGAGGCAACAATTGAATATTCCCGTAGAGGTGATCTCCATGTCACCCTGGTGTCTCCATCAGGTATGGGAAGCTAAGACATTCTTAGTTTATGTAGTATGTAACATTTCATTAAAACTACTTGTGTGTTCCTCAGTGGATTAAAAATAGTTAAATACATCATTAGACAAATCTAGGCACAACCAACCGGTGAAAGTGAGGACAAAGCAGCTTGGGAACAAGAATGAGTTCTTTGAGTGCCTTTTTCATTCTTCTTGCGTTTTGGATTATTTTTGTAAGAAGATGTTTGCTTCAGAAATGAAGGCTCTGTTTCTAATGTGTCGCATTCTAGCACCAGGACCTGTGAAAACTGAGAGTTCCTGGTGGTATCAAACTGTAATTCTTATCAGCCTTCTTTTGATTTAATGACCTAATGGAAAACTCGAGAAATCTGACTCCCTGGATTTCACCTAAGTGTTTCTCCATTGGTGAATGTAAAAAAAAAAAAAAAATCTCTATCTGGCACCCAAAAAAAAACTATATAAGGTATGCTACAACATAGCAAGTGATCTTGACGTTCCCTGAAATAAGGAAAATTAAAAAAAAAAAAAAAAGAGAGAAAGAGTATAAATAACTTTGTAGAGAGAAAGATCTTCTGTCAGATCTGCTGATATTATTAAAAAGCAAAACAAAACAACAACAACAACAACAAAACATAAACTTTCAGATTAGAATTTAAACATTGGTCTAATCTAATTTACTGATATTAAAGGGTCATCTAATAATTTGCAAATAATAAACTACTAATGCCTTGTTGATGTGATTGTTGCATGACCTCACTTCAAAGCAGGCTTAGATACTGTACATACAGTATTCTCCCAAAGCCTACCTTGTCCAGGATTCCTTTTAAACATAGCATTAATTCTTCATTTTCTGAGTTTAGCTTGTGTCTTATGGGACCAATGTTGCTGTAATCTGTTTTATCCTTGATTGTTGGTGCTATTTTCTAATTTAATTCTATTTTAGATAAGTTTTGGGTTGGGAGCATATAGATGGACTGTCTCTAGGCACTTCATGGAGCTCTTTCTACTTTTACAGAGATATTTTCCTCCCTCTATTGCTAATACATAGGAAGCCTGGCTTCAACTCAGTAAAATACCACTTTCTCAAAGACTGATGACAGTAATATGTTCCTAATCTGCATATGTATATCTGTGGGTTTAGTTGAGGTAGCAATAGTCAAGTATTTGGTGCCCCGACAATACTACCATGTCGTTATTATGACTGAATCATCCTTTAGTTCTTGCTGCTTTTTTTCCCCCTAAATTTCCTGTAAATCATTCCTACTAAACATATGTCATCCCTTTTCTTTATTTGCAGTGTTACCTTCAAATGTATTTATAGCTTGTGATCAGTCTCCCTGGGGCTTCTCTCGCCCTATATTACATAAATACAGCTTCCATGCTCTCTCCTTATATGCAAATAAACACAGAAAATCTGCTCTGCATTAGAGTCTCTTCTGCTGCAGAAATGCTTTTTGAACTTTAACATTTTTGTAATAATAACAACAATACAAATAGTTTTTGCCCTGTTGGAGTTTTGGGCTGTAACATTTTACATTCACTGCCCCCCAAAACTGCAATAATGAATTCAAGAAAAGGCTTTGGTTTTCAATTCTGTGTGAGCTGGTTTTGGTAATGTACCCAGTGACCAGAGATAGCATGTTTCCCCAAGCTAAACAGTGTTTTTCCAGGTTGCCTTTGCACTACCTAGTTTGCAAACCAAGCCAAGTGACAAACAGAAGCGTACACATGTGAACCGTCACTACTGTTGATCTTGCACTAACACAGGGACCAGCACCGTCTTACTGGCTGAGAGAGAGAGAGATAAATCTCCCAATGGCTTTAAGAACTGGGACTTCATGTCTGTTCACACATGGGGAGAGAATCCAACAGGCACCTGGGTGTTAAGAATTACTGATGTGGTAAGTATGTCTGTTGAGTTTGAGAGATAACACAGAATATGATCACTAGCCACTGTCAAGTATGTTGAATAGTGAATCTTCTCATTAAAGAAGCTACAGCAGGAGTTTATTTAAATGGAGCATCCATCTGGATTGAAGATTAAAGACTGGCTCATCTGAAGAAACAGCATGAAAAAAAAAAAAAAAAAAAAAAAAGATAAAGTCAGATTTTCTTGTTCTAACGTAAATGCAAAGCACTGTACTCATTCCACTGACATGTACCCGTCAAAAGGAGTTTCATGCCTATGTTTTTCTCACATTTTATGTCACTGAAAGAAGTCACTCCTTAATGCATTTTTTTTTTTTTGTGATTCATGAAGTATGTAGT
>CM021797.1:81424080-81450238 GCA_011076525.1 Nettapus auritus
CATAATTTTCATTAACACAAACCCCTTGGAATTAATGAATTTCTGGTGACCTTAGAGAGCTATTCTGATATATATCTTTCCCTAACCTCTTTCTCAGAGTAATTAGTGCTGAACGATCTTTAAGGATTTAAGCCAAGAAATCTACAGATATAAAATAAATAAGTTTACTAAAACAGTTTGGGAATATGGATTGTGACAGTGAGACAGAGGAAATCTGTTTGATAGGCAACTGAAAAATCATTCTCTTCAAAGTGAGAGTGATCAGGCTCAATCATCTCTGGAGAATTTCATTGAAGTTGTCTGTTAATCAGCTTGTCGTTAAGGATCAGATCCTGCAAGAAACCGAGTGCTTCCTACCAGACACTGAGTCTTGAACCCTTACTGGCCTTGAATTGTAATCAGGAGGATGAGACTGAATGCTGAACAGATGGACAAGGCAGTAGAAGTAAATATTATTATCAACAGTGTAGTGTTAATACTGTAGGCTTATAGATAACCCCATGGTTACAGATATCCTGCTCTTTGTAACTAAAATAATGCCTTTTTTCTATTTTTCTTTTCTTTTCTTTTTTTTTTTTTTTTTTAGGAAGCTAAGAAGGGCATTTTCTGTGTTACTATCTTTTAGTTTTCATTTTCAAGCTAGTGGTTCCTGAAATGTAAAATAAACTAAGTTTTTGTCTGCAAGAAACAATGGATTTTTCCCTCAGTTTATAGGATTTTGTGATTCCAGAAATAAGTTTTCACATTAATGCCTTCACCTGAAATCAGAGATCGCCATGCAGAGTTACTGATAATTTAGTTGCCACATAAATTGCATATGTAAAGTTTGGCATAAACTTAGTAAAGACGAGCTTCAACACCTCTCTTCAGTCAATAAACAACCAAGCAAAAATTCTGGAAGAAGCTTTGGAAAAATAAAGTTTCACTGTTCTCTGTACCCTTTTCTTTCACTTTCTTCTATTTAAATACCATTGATAAAACTAAGGGACAAAACATTTGTAGCTCACCCCCACAGATTGTGTTTTAGATGGCTATTGTACGCTACCAGAGAATATTATTCCAAACTACTATTTCAGTGGTAGATCTTGTGAGAAAATTGCCAAGGAATGGCTTAGTGATCTAATTCCAATAACACAAACTTATACTTCACTAATTTTGTGTTGTGTTTTGAAATTCCATTGATGATTACATGATCAATTAATAATTACATTACCTCAAAATATGAATACCTGGAGTAGTCAAGCCATTGCATTAAATCCCACCTTCTGTATGTTCTGTCTCTATTGTATTAGTCTTTTGGTGCTTACAAATCATACTCTAAATTTAGATATTGAAAGCTTTATTGTTTATTTTAGTGAATTCTCTCTGCTTTTTGAGCAAGTGTCCTCTGTTTTTTCTTCTTACATCCTGAGAACCTATGCTAATACCATGCTTGTCCTTTAGTCCAGAAGAATACAAAATGAAGGAAGGATTGTAAATTGGAAATTGATTTTGCATGGCACTGCTACCCAGCCTGAACATATGAAGCAGCCACGTGTATACACGTCCTACAACGCTGTGCAAAATGACAGAAGAGGAGTGGAGAAGATGACAGACCTTGTAGAGGTAGCGTCACAGTAATTTTTGTTTTCTGTATGTATTTTTAAATTTGTAGGAGAATTCTGTCTTTTTCCCTAATAAGAAGGCACATACTCATTCTGTATTCATTTCCTCTAGCCCCAAACGCTTTGCAGGTGTTCTAATTTTCTCAGAGTCAGCAACTGATATTTTTATTAGTCTCTGTTGTCATGTGCCAACACCTAACAGCTTTAGGATTGAAAGAAGGTTTTGATACTAATGCTATGAACTCAACAGCTAATGCAGTTGAGTGGTGCAAGGAGGGAGGAATGCCACTGACAGACACACTAAATTTATGTAATTCTAGTGAGAACAAGTGTTTGATCCCAAAGGAGCCTGCTGGAGTGCTTCAAGGGAGTTTGGAAGCGGGTTTGTAACAAAGAAGCATCACAAAATTCAGCAACTCACTGATTGAGATAGTTCAGTCAAGTGGACCTCTTGCTGCCATCTCCTTTTTCATCCTTTCCTTACCTTTAAGGTAGAGTGCTGTATGGAAAACAATGCATTCTAGGCTTCAGAGAATAGCAGTGATTTTCTGGATGCTCATGATGATAATATTGCATATTTTCAGAATGCTTGATAATGCTACTGTCTTCAGCATACTTAATCACATCACTTCTATTCATCTCCCCATTAGGTAATTAGGATGTCTGTAAATAATAGAGAGACTAACCTTCTTCAGCAAGGTTACAGAGGAGAATATTGAGGGAGACATAATTATGTTTTTCACATGCATAAAATTAAGTGTCCACGGTTGCGGCAGCTATTTGCAGTAAAATAAACTTGGAAGAAAATAAAATTGGATTCAGGAGGTGCTATAGGAGAACATTGGTAGACACATACCAAAAAACAGCTCAAGTTCCACTAGAAAGACAGATCCAGCGTAAAAGAGGATGATATGCAGCCGTATTTTGCTGCATGGGAGGCATAACAAGCAGTGTTGAGATGAGGTTTTGCCTCAGCAATTTCTCTGTACATCTGTATTTGGCAATAGACTTCCAGAGTTTGCTAAGATACATGTCATGTCCATGGGTTAGTCATACTTCACTGTAATTTCCCAGGTAAAATGAGTACTGCAGAGCACGTAATATGGAGGCATTAGTTCAGTCCTTTCCACAAGGGTATGTGGCACATTCAGAGTTGCCATCGCCACTGCAGGTACTTGTTCCAGACAGGGAGCTGAGGAGCTGTCTCCCACAGTACAACCAGGAGTATTTCTGAGACTGGCACAAATCTTGCTGTAAAATGACGAGTTGTATCCTGCCACCATGGGATCTGAATTTGTATCTTCCTAAATTATCTTCCTGAGTTAGCTTATCCTAAGTTAACTTCCTAATCTTCCTAAGGGAGGTTTCATACTATATGCCATGTAGTCTGAATATGAATAATGACAGTCTGAATGAATAATTACAGTCTGCTTTGGAATAAAATGATTTAGTTCTTTTCTGGATGTTAGCGGCTCCTAAGCAAAAAAATTATCCTTACACGCACATACATGAAAATCACTAATCAGAGCAAAACTGAATCCAGACAGCTTTGCTTTGATGCTTAACCTCTCTTTATGCCAATCTGCATTCTAGGACCACACCACACAGGAGAACCTGAGTGAAAAAAACAAAGTCACAGAAGAAACTAGTAGTAGCAGTGACAAAGCAGAAGATAAAATGCCATCAGAGGCTATGCTACACTTACTGCAAAGTGCTTTTAGCAGACAGATGGCCGAGAAGCGACTGCCAATGAAGACTGCAAGTGAGAAGTTAAATATTCCATTTGAACACTTCTATCAGGCCCTTGAAAAATTGAACAAGCCCTCCCAGCTAAAAGACTCAGAAGAAAGCCTGTACAGTGACTACGTTGATCTTTTTTACAATGCCAAACCATACAAGCATAGAGATGATAGACTGCTGCAAGCCTTGGTTGATATCATAAATGAAGGGAACTAAACTATAGAGTATGGCGCTGAGTTGGAAATATTCGTTCTCCCCACCCCACCTCCATTTTTATTTTTTTTCAGAAGTCTATTGTATGCTCTAGTTGTGTAATTGCTGCTTTGATTGCTTCATATTTAACACAAATATCAAGGAAGGAAAAAAACAGGTGTGGGAGGATAAGGCAGTAAACTGATGCTTTTTAGTAATAGCTTTTTTCAAAGACTTTCTTCATTACCATCAGAGTAGATTTGCCCCCTCAGGCATGAAATGCAGCAGTATTCCCCTGAAAATACTAATGCTCTATTTTAAACAATTTTCATGTTACTTATTCTTCCACCCTATTCCCTTAGCATGAAGTAGGATTCAAAACCTGAATTACTAAGCAGTTTTGAACTGAACTGCCAAAGCTTTGGGGATATACTCTCATCCCTGGATTTGTAATGAATAGTGTAGTCTTTCTTATATTTGGCATTTATTCAAGATTTAATACTTGCAGCAAGTACCTCTTCCCTCACAGTTGTTTTTATTTTTTATTTCATTTTTTTTTTTCCTTTTCCAAACAACAATGCACTCTTACCCTTCTGTTCTCCTGCAAAGGAGCAGCTGGGAAACTGGAATTGGATTGGAGCATCAGTGAACACTGATGAAGTTATTAATGATTTAGACTACAGACAGACATACTCTAATGTAAAAGAGCTCCAAACAACACATTCCAGACCATGGGGATTCTCACCACCGAACTTAAACTGCCTAAATGAAGTGCCTGAATTATGAGCTTAGTTTTTCTAGGCTGTATGTAGCTAATGAAGACAGATAGCACTTAAGAGCACTTGACTAGTTTTTGCACTGGTTCTGAATTACCTGATGGAGTACTTATTTATTTTTATTGACTGGATGAACTTTGGGGAAACAATCTCTTACCTTTGGAGCCTCAGTCAGATTTCTAAAGTTGAGTAATATAAATGCCTCCTGAGATGTCTACATCTGCAGCAATCAGGGCAACAAAGCTAGGGTCATTTTGCCCCTTCCTTAAACTGTGACCAGAGCGGTGTAGAAAGGGAAATTATACCAGCAGAGAACATCTAACGAGTGCATTTTTGAGTATCTGTGGTGAATTGTAACATTTCCCAAATATCTAGGAAGGTAAGGCAAAATGAATGGGGGGGAGGGAGAAGGAGGTGTATGAATGAAAAAATACCCAGGAGAAGGGAGTCAGAAACAGGAGAAAGCTGCAGGGGTTGTGGAGGAGGGAGAGGAAAAGAAGGAAGGGGAAAGTGAAAGAAGAGGAAACAGAGTAGCTTCAGAGAGCAGGAAGGGCAGGTTGCTGCCTACCTTTGCCAGTCACAAGAGACTAAAGATGAAAAGTGAGATGACAGAGGAGAATGCGAAGTGGTGAGAACATGGTGAGACTCCTTCAGAATAGAATAAAATTAGTGAAGGGAGAAGCAGAGTGGCCAGGAAAGGTCTATCACCCTGTCCCAAGTGGAAAAAATTGTACATGGTATCATATACAATAGAATGATACGAATGGCATCATATGGCATCTAATGACAGTTTTCCACACATACCTCTTCAAAGTTGGAGTCAAGGTTGATTTACTGTTTTGCTGTTCATAATTAAAAACAAACAAACAAAAACAGCAATGCCTGGTTGGGTGCTCAGAAATAGGAGAGGATATGCTACAAGGAAATGTAGATTCCTACTGTCTCATTGCAGTGCTAAAGATAATCCAAGCAAGTGCTGACTAGGTTTTACTTTTCTCTCTCTCTTTGTCATCTACCGTTCAAATGTAGAAATGTAGAAATGTAGACTAGAAGTATTTTTCAGACATTCTAGAAAAAAATGTTCCTTCTTCACTGTCTATTCCTTAAAATGATCCAACTTTCTCTTAAAAATGAATATTTTGTTCATAATTCATCAGTTTGGATAGAGATTTTTCAAACTTCACACTAAATTGTGTAACTTCTGCTTGAAGGCAAATTTGAAAATTATCTTACCAAACTTAAGATTTAAAAATCTTTGCATATTCATTTGATTTTAGTAGGTTCATGTCTACCTGGGGCTCAGTCTGTGTTTTTGCCAGCTTTAGATAGATATGGCTTAGTTGATTTGAAGAATTCTTCCATATTTATACTCCATACTACAACAATAACAACTGCAAGAGTGAATGTCTCTTACACTTAAATCGCTTGCTCTCTGCTAAGAAATTTGCTTAGAACAAGAAGTGGAAAAAAAAAGTTATTGAAATCAGAAAGCTTTTTTTTTTTTTTTTTTATGTTGTCCCTTCAACACACAAGCTTTCTGGCAATACATAACTAGCAGAATATTAAATTGCTGCTACTGGAGCAGTTAGTGAGAGCACTAACTTATTTCTATTAAAATGCAATTGTCAGAATTGATAGTTACAATAAATATTCCCATTTGGTGAGAAAAGACCACTGCTAGTCCTGTGCAGTGAAATTCGGGGGCTGGTTCTGTCAGATAGTGGTGGTTTTTGCCAGTTGTCAATCCGGTACGTTGAAGTGAGAAAAGTACTACAAACACTCAAATCAGCCTTTGAAAGAAGTTTTCAGATATAGATGGGTGGAATACATAGGACTTTGTTTTAAGATCGCTTCCTATGTTGTAGCCAAAGTTTCATAAGAGGACAACTTTAAAGTCTCTCTTTTGAATGTTTCCAACCCAGAGTAGACTGTACAGGAGTAAATTATTTTTATTGTTAGTCTTTCCTTGGTGCCTGTGTGGGTTTTGTGAAAAATGTTAAAGGAAAATAATGTTCTCTCTCAGAATTTTAAATTATATTTTCTTTACAGGTATTTATAATGTAGCAAAGATTTTACTGAACAGACAGAATTTTAAAAGGTATAATAAATTATATTGAAGAACCAGATTTTTCTTGGGGAAGAGACAATTTCATCCAATAAAAGTATTTTTTAAAAGGCATGTTCCAACAGCAACTGCAATATGTATGTGATGTGATGTTAAAATTTGTCTACTAGTAGCATAATACAGTGTGTTAGCAGAGCTCAGAGTGTGTGGTCTTAACATTTGTGAAGAAAACAATGAGATAATGTCAAACCACTGCCTTATAACAGGGAGGAAATACAATTCAGAATTGAAAGCAAGGGCTTGAGAAAGTAATGAGGGGTTGGGTGAAGAAAATGTGTAATTATTGAGTAAGAAGAACCACAAAGGATTTCTCCACAAGGAGGAACACTGCACCTTGCACAACTGCAGCTGAAGTGAGGTTTGCTGCTGACAGCAGTGGTATCAGAGTGTTTGTCTCCCTGGGTCTGAAACACAGAATTGTGCATGTTTCACATACAGATGTGTCTGAAGCACTACAAGGGCATGGAAGAGAAGAATTAATCATGGGGACAAATCAAATATACAGGTCTTCATTTTCTTGCATCGAAACCTTACTAGTTAAAAATGCCATTTTTTCCCATTCAGCACACAGGTCTGTGGGGACCACCTGCGTGCACAGCCTTGTGGTGTTGGGTGGGCTGCTCTGGTCGATGATGATGCCCAGAGAGATGAAGCCACCCCTGCAAAACCCCCTTCTCCCTCTGTTAGGTGTGGTGCCAGGGAGAACACTGCGCAGTGGGGGATGAGTCTCTGCCTCCCAAAGCCTTACCCTCGTGGGGACTTAGGAATCGTTCTTATACTCGCACTGAGTTCACTTCTCAAGTCTTGGGTAACTACTGCTTGCCAAGCAAAACCTGATTTGTCTGGATTGTCAACGTACTACTTGTGCTTCCAATAATCTATGTTCGCACAGCAGAAATATTTTTAGTAAATGTGAACAGAAAATACATTTGTAAGGTAGCATTAAAGAATCGTGGCATCACAGAATATCCTGAGTTGGAAGGGACCCACAAGGATCATCGAGTCCAACTCCTGGGTCTCCAAATGACCACCCAAAAAATCAGACCATGTTTCTGAGAGCATTGACAAAATGCTTCTTTAACTCTGGCAGGCTCGGTGCCGTGACCACTGCCCTGGGGAGCCTGTTCCAGTGCCCGACCAACTCTCAGTGAAAACAAATAAATCTAAAGTCTACATTCATGTAATATTAACTTATTTCCACACCAAACAATGTGTTTTCTCTTAATTTGGCTTGATTTTTAAATTTCATGTTGCATTTGAACTTTCCAATGTTAGCTGTTTTGAGTTACCAAAGCAGGTATATCATAGCCCCAGCCTCAGAGAATAAGGAGTCAAAGACTGCATCCTCTTTCTTACCTCTCCTGAAGTCATTTGAAAACAATCATAAGCATTTTCAGTGTAAATAAAACTATTTTAAAAGAGAAAAGGCTTCTTTACAAATATATTACTGACTTTGGAATTATCAGTTACTTGGCTAGCTAGCATTGCTGGCTGCAGACTGAAAAGGTTCAAACTCCAACCCTGTGCTAGGCACTAATAGAATTCATTTCAGTAAATATTTTTTCTAGCTAATGACACAAGCACTCATTAAAAAATATTGTTTCTCTCATTGCTATTTATGGAGTTAATATAACCAGAAAGAACAAGAAATTTTGCTTCCAACAACACAGTAAATGCACAGTGGAAAATATTAGGTCAAATACATTCCATGTTCCATGAAGATACCAGTGAAAAATAAATAGATAATATTTGAATATGGGTAGTTATCAGGAAAATATATCTTACCGGTTATATCATTTCAGCTATTTGACTACTCCAACCAAACTTAGCAGAGCTATATATTTCTTTCTGATATCGTATTCTTTCCCCAAAACAAATGAATTGGTTGCTGATATAAGTACCATTTTGTTTGAGTATACCTGTGTTATCAGTCAGTGTTCCAAATCAAAAACATGCAGCATAATGTAGTGCCATATATTCTGATAAGGAAATGAACTTAGAGCTAAGGGCGTGCAGCTTTGCATATGCTGAGCCATGAAGTGCTCATGTGAAATGGACCTATAAAGGTTAGGCAAATAGCAAAGTCATATGTCAGCTCCATTAGAAGTAGAGAATTAGTCTTACATTTAAGAATAGCTACAGTGCAATGCAGAGCATCGAAAACATCCAGGAAGTAAGGGCAATATTCGATACCATGGTTCAACAGGTAACTCAGTTACCTGCATGAAAATTCACAGTCTGTAGGGGACATATTAAAAACTAGGTATCTAGGGAAAAATATGTAGCTACCATTTTTTTTTCCTTTACCCTGTATTTCAGTTACTCTGCCCCAACCTTGAATGAAACTTTTCTGAAAATACCTGCAGATACTGAAAACACCTTTTAACCAGTGATTACATTAGACTCTTTGAAATCAATGCAATTCATTGCTTTTTCCTTTCCATGATAAATTTTTATATACCATACATGAGTCTGTGTAAGTAATTATTAGTGGCAGAACACAGCAACTCTTGGCAGAAACAGGAAAAAAAGAAGAAGATGCAGATTGCAAATGCCAGAACAGAGCTTAAAGTTAAACTTCTGCTCAGATTTTTCATCAAAGAAGTATTAAGTAGACTCCTTTTGATGGCAGCAGAGGAAGGAAGATTGAGTTATCTGATGATCCTTTTAAAAGCTGGAATACAGTTTTCCAGAGAATCCTGTATTCCTGTATTTGCACTGAAAGAAAAATAAACCTCGTCTTATGCAAAAGATAGACATAATAGTATAGGGAGTTTTGAGTAATTCAGACAGTTAAGTAATACTGGCTTTGAAAGACAAAAGGTAAGTATTGTGTCAAGTGCTATAAAAGATGGATTTTCATAGAATCAGAGAACGTTTTGGACTGGCTTGGACCTTAAATCCCAGTCCCCACCCCCCTGCTGTGAGTAGGGATACCTCCCACCAGATGCAGGACCTTACATTTGGCCATGTTGAACCTCATGAGATTCACACAAGCCCACCTCCTTGGGCTTTCCAAGATCTCCTGGATGGCATCCCTTTCCTCCAGCATGTCAGCTGCGCCTCACAGCTTGTGCCATTGGCAAACTTGGTGAGAGTGCACTCAGTTCCATTGTCCATGTCACTGACAAAGATGTTAAACAGTGCCAATCCCAATACTGAGCACTGGGAACACCACTTGTCACTGGTCTCCACCTGGACATTTAGGGACAGCAACTCTTTGAGCATGACCATCCAGCCAATTCTTTACCGAGTGAGTGATCCATCATCAAATCTATGTCTCTGCAATTTAGAGACAAGGATATCATGGTGTACATTGTCAAATGCCTTGCAAAAATCCAGGCAGATCATAGAATTACAGCACTTGTCAAAAAAAAAATTAAAAAAAAAAAAAAAAAATTCTTTCTGATTTCTTTCTTTAGCTGGTCTTGAACCTGATCTTCACCTACACTGAGTGGCTCTTCTTTTTCCCAATCCCTACCTTTGCATTCTGAGATTTGAACTATGTGGCTGGAGCTCTTGTCACTGAAGACTGAGGGAAAATAGTCGTTGAGTACCTCAGCCCTAGCCATATCCCAGGTAACCAGGTCTCCCGTTTCCTTTAGCAAAAGGATCACTTTTCCCTTGTCTTCCTTCTACCACTGACCCACTGGTGTACCTATAGGAGCCTTTCTTGCCCTTGATGTCCCTTTCCAGACTTGATTCCATCAGGGCTTTGGCTTTCCCCACCTTATCCCTGGCTGCTCGCACAGTGTGTGTGTGTATCCCTCCCAGGCTACCTGTCCTTGCTTCCACCCTCTGTAGGCCTCCTTTTTCTGCCTGACTTTGGCCAGGAGCTCTTTGTTCATCCGTGGAGGCCTACTGGTGTTTTTGCCCCACATCCTATATGCACATCCTTTGCACTGCTCTTCAGGTGCTCTCCTGCTGACCCATGACCCTTCTCCAGGCTCTGGGCATCTGTCACTGACACTGGCATCAAGCTGGGAGGGGCGGGATGGATTGAGGTTCCCCTCCCTCGGCAACTCCAATTTAAAGCCCCCTTCACCAATTTTGGCAAGCCCATGGCCAGAGGTGTACTTCCCTTTCTCTGACAGGTGGACCCCCTCTGCCCCCAGCAGACCAGGTTTCTCGAGGTGAGTCCCATGGTCTAAGTAGCCAAACCCCTGCCTGTGGCACCGATCTGCTGATTTTCCAGATTCAACTAGCCCTTTCAATTCCCTTTCTATCAATTTTATGTATCTTAAGATGCTGCAGTGAAAATTCCTTCAAGGCTTTTAAAACTGAAATAGTTCAGGGAAAGTTATTCATAGTACTCTGAGTATTCTTTTAGATTTCCTCTAAAACCTAATAGAAATAGCCTCCTTTAGAGCTTCTGTAAGATTCAGAGTTTACTCTGAATCACACCATGGAGCCAACTGTCTTGCGAGTATGTAAGCAGCTCACTTCTGATTCACAGGCCTAATTCAGGCACTGCAGTTACACATCTAAACTTAGACATAGTGAATGTTGTCCTCATCTCTCTCCATCTTTTGCTCCCAAGTCTGGTACGGGGTTGTGCTGAGCACATCTCGGTGCAGCTGCTCAGTGTTTTTTGAAAAGCTAGGCTGAAGCTGTGCCAGACTGAGCATCCGTTCAGACAACAGGGCTCTCCAATCCAGTGACAGCTACAGAAAATGTTACAAGGATCTCAGATTTCAGCTGAATGTATTTTCTCCATAAATACCCTGTGTGACACTCAGGCTTGAGTAAAATTCAGAGGGTAAGACAATGGCCCTGGTGTCTTCAGATTAGAAACTCATTTAAATACATGCTGCAGGTGATGTAAAACCACTGAAGAAATGCTAAATCTTGCTCACTTCCTGAAATCACTTTCCTGCGCTGCATTAACATATACATAGGATGAAGCACTTGAGTGAGTGTTTGGCTGAATCCAATAGGATTGCTCCTCCAGGGTCCCCTTTGCGTGGAGTAAGGGGATGTGATTTTAAAATTCTGCTTAGTTGTCGCAAAATTCTGCTCGCAATTCTATATTGAGGGTCGTGAGTCATGCCTGGATTTCCATACAGCATGCAACTGAGTTGCATGAGTTGCTTGCGTTGCAGTGTACTGTGTCTTAACCTAATACGGTGAATCACTTTCCATTAGGAAAGTGCATGTGGGTCCTTCTTTTACAGAGAAATTGCATTGACAAAGCCCCAGGCAAGGCCTGTGTACTTGGACATCTTACTTCTATGCAGATTAATTTCATGTTGCTACTAAATATTTCAGGTGTTTGGAAATTTAGAACCTATGTGACCTCAGCATTCTTATGAAGTTGAGAGAATTCCATCTTTTTAAGAAGAAGCTAGATCATAATGTATGACAATAATTAATTAGTTTCATATTACAATGCAGTTCAAATGCATTGGGGCGGAAGAACTGTCTGAAGACAGACACTGTTACTTAGACATAAATGTTTAATAACTCCACTGTCTTTATGGGCTTGTTTCAAATGTTCTCACATACATGAGAAATGAAGCCATCTGAAAATAACTTGAGTCAGGTGTTATCCCACAGCAGTGGAAAGGAAGAGGAAAGAAAGAGATGGCAGATTGAAAACAGACCCAGACAAGAAAGAGTGAATTTTGTGCTTTTCTAATCTTTTTATTCAAGCAATTTTCAATTGCATTACCCTGCCTTAAAAGGACAAATTATAAAGATCTTTCTGCTGCTCATGCTGATGAGTCGGATTTGGTTTGTTTTGTAACAAAATTCATTGATTTCTTGATCTCTCATATCTCCCTTTCCTCCCAGAATTCCAATTATAAAATCCAAAGGGCAGCATTTCCAGATATTCAGGTTTCATCACCTCTACAGTTTGTGTTACTCATCTCAGTTCCTTGATTTCATGCCCGTAATTTCACATCAGCCGAGAGCCTAAGTCATTACCCATTTTCAGGAACACTCATCAACGTTTTCTTACCTTTAGAGATGCTCGGTATTTACTTCTCTCAGCGAGGCTAATGGCAGGTGTGTCAGCTTTACGTGTTGCACTGTTCAAAAGGCCTATACACACCTATCCGAAGCATGACCACAACACACTGTTCTTCAAAAGTGTGTTGATGGAGGAGTGTGTCATGGCTTAAACTTTAAAAACAGACACAAGGAAGTAGGGGCCCAACTTCCTTCACCTTTCAATGGCACCTGGGTGCCTAAATGCCTTGGGATTTTTTTTTTCTTTTTCATACCCCAGCCCATATTGCATCTCTCTAGAACAAAATATCCCTACACAGATTGTGAAGTGTGGCCAGGGGATTATGCACTAATATGAGCATAATTATTTTTCTGTAAACACAAGGATGACGCTCAGCCTGCAAATATCTTCTATTTGCCTACTTCTGCAGCATGCGGAGTCATACAATTAGTTTCTTTGTGTGGGTGGAAGTGCATGAAGAAGAGATTTAATTTACTGCATTGCACCTTGCACATAAAAAACCCTGACTTTTAGCTCTCCCTGTTTCCCAATGGGGACCAATCAGCTTGTCCTTTCCAGAGTCACGAATGGAGCTGATCTGTTCATACTCCTCATTTTCATTAGGCAGTACTGTTGTCACGCAGTCCGTTCAAGGACCAAATCAAGGAAAAGTGTTAACAAACTGTTAGGTTTCGTAAATTTAAGTAAGAACTATCTTTTCACTTCAAGGAGGAATCCTCCTTGACCTCAAGCCCGCAGCAGCTGATTTAAGGTAAATTTTCCATTAGAGGCTACCTCTGTGGCACTAATCATATGAAGTGCAAGACCCTGGAAAAGCGTGGATAACCTGTGAAACCTGGAGTGATTCTTGCGGTGTCAACAGAATCATGCTGGTATTTTAGATGGGTCCAGCCACAGACCCAGCCCAGCCCTACCCAGACAAAGCCTTCTGCCCAGACAAAAATGATTTCTTCCTGCTGGTCTCCATCCTACCCACTATGATAAAACAGCTGAGATTTCAAATGTGCTGGACAGTGTTTTTATGGTACAGCATTTCCAGGTGCACTTATTGTTATGAAACAGCGATTCTGTCAGTGTGGTTTATACCCATTCCTCAAAAAAAGAGAACAAATCATACAACAAAAGCCTTTGATTTACAGGTCTATGTTTTCACCAAGACATTTTAGCATCTCAAACATTTCTCATCTCTTATACGTTTAAACAGAAATGTTGTATTTTGGATGCTAGTACATTTTTTGATGCAGTAAACATAATTACAAAAATCAGCATCTCGTGCAGTAACTCCCGGTGCCGTCAATCGGATCTACACATTGTGTGGAAGCTTTGCAGGTCCCATAAGAGGTGGGAATTTATTGATTCCAGAGCAAGACCCTCATGGGTACCAAAGCGGATAGCAGATGGTAACCAGCCTGAAATATGGGCATCCTTAGAACTGGAAAGCTACAAATTAGCCAAGATCTGTGAGAAGTGAAACAGAACTACCCAAATACCCACCCTGAGGATAATTATTTGTGATAGTGGTCATTCTCCTCTAGAATTATTGGATCGTATATAAACGTACATGTATCTATACACAAAACAATACAAACTTTATAAAGTTAAGCGTCACTAACTTCTCTCATGAGTGGCATTGATTTTCCTTTAGGGACAGTGCTTTACACTTGATTTTAGACAACATCTGGAGAGCAGAGTGCTGCAGCTCCCTTTTCCTACCAGCCATCTTAGTTTTTAATTTTTTTGAAGTCTGCAGATGGCCAAGAGAAAGATGAGCACTACAAGCCCTTCAACTAGCTGGAAAAGTAACACAGGAGAGCCAAGATCAGCTTTTGTTTACCCTGCAAGAGGGGAAGGCTGAGTCATCTTCATACACATCTCATGCTTAGTACCTTGCTGTGCCATCTGTGTGACCACTGCTCAAAAAACTTCTGATTCTGGGTTATCCTTAAGCTGCTCTAGCTAGTACTGTCAACAAGCAGGACGCTTAGAAGCCCCTCAACCAGATTATGATGTGTCTGTGGTATTTTTAGGTTTAGCTAATATGTTAGGTTCAGCTAATAACTGCCAATCCATGGCAGTTATTTCCTGTGCTTAACAACACTCCGGCTTCATCAGGATAAATACAGTGTGATGAAGATAAAGCTGTATTGCGTGAGACAGCTGGCAGATATGTAGCACAGCACAGTCCCTCGTCAGGTGGATTGCAGTCAGAAGCAAAATGCAGCAAGGTGAAGGGTGAAGGGAAGATACGGGTGTCAGAAATCAGTGGGATGCTTTGGCGTAGATTTCTCCGTGCAGATAGGCTTCAGTCGGCCTGGCAATAGTCATATTGGGCCCATAACCCAACAGTTCTTTACAATTTGGAGTGGCAAAGACTGCATCTGTGATTATGGCATTCACATTCGATCCTTCACCTGCAAAGAAAATGTCTTTCTTTTCTAAAGAATCACAGTCAGCCCGAGGAACCCCATTGACCAAAACGGTTTGCTTTCTTCTGCCCTGAACCGAGAGCCTGCAGGGTTTGCAGGGAGCTGCTCCTGCTCCCTGGATGCTGCTCAGCACCTTCCTCCATACAGCTGCTTTCTGCTGAGGACAGAGGCATTCCTCCTTGGCCAGGGTGTATGGAGGAATTACCTCTCTGCCTTGCCTATTTTTTCCAGCGAACAACAACGTGTTACTTTCTATAGGCTCCAGTTTCATTTCTGCATGTTTCTTGTTGAGTTAAAAAGTCCCCCATGGGTTTTCTGCCTTCTTTTCCAAAATTCTAAGAATTTTATGTCTTTTTTGCAGGTGAGTGGGCATGAGGAATATCTGCTGAGGTACTCCTTTCACATTGCTGTACTGCTATGACCCCACTGAAATTAAGAGCTGAGTCAATTTAGGTGGACACATGAAAAATGAACTTGCGATACAGCCTAATTATCTAATAATGCTGTCAGGAAGAAATTAATGAATTTGCCTAGATTTTTTTTTTTTTTTTTTCAAGGGGGATAACACTAGTAAAATGGGATAGCAACATCTAATTCTCATTTCAGCTCAAATTCTGGCCCTGCTGAACCAGTACATTGCCCACGATGTCTCAGACGCTGTGTGCCTGCGGTCTGCTCTTCCCAGTGCAGCCCTGCGTGTTTGTGGGTGCTGCTCGGTGGCATTTTCAACACCACTCTTCCAGCAGGGTTTTACAGGGCTGTGATGGAGAGCTGCAGGATGGCTGGATGTGCTGCAGCACACAGAGAGGAAATACATCTTAGCTGAAATCTGCAGCTCCTCGAAGGATTTAACATGCTCTGTTTCACAACAGCTGCTAAGGCAGTGCTCGCAAGGCATCTGAAGGCATTTACTATGCCTCTTGCACTACTGGAGCTATATAGTCAGACTCTAAGCACCTGTAATTGCTTAGAAATTCCCCTTCCATCCCATATGGCTCCACCTTTCTGAGCTCAGACATGTTATAAGCCTAACCTGCGTAAGGCTGATTACTTTCAAGTAGGTATTAATGTTGCATTATTACCCTCTCATTGACTGCATGAGATTTTATAGGGTTTTGCCTTAATTAGAATTCACTGAAACTGCTCTTGCTTTCTGGAACACAGGAACTTCCATGCACGGTACAGCCCAAATCATTTGGAAGGAGTCACACTGCATTTTGCTAGGCTGGCAGCCGGGGCTGTGATTTCAACCCTCCAGGCTGCACCTCGCCTTCCTACGCCTGCTTTGATGTCAGTGGCAGCCCCGGCTGTGCCAAGCCACGGCAGCAGCCCAGCTGCACAAGTACCAGGCTTCCCCCAGGACCAGTCCGTGTGTCCTTCCCTCCCACCTCCAGCACTCCTCTGTGCACCCCGGCAGCAGCGGGGATGCGAGGGACGGATCCGGCGGTGGTGGCAGGGTGCTGGGGTGCTGCCCGCCTGTTGCTGACCTCGCTTCGCCCTTGCCCAAGAGACGTTTCCTCTGGCTTTAGTTTTCTCATGTTTCTCTTTATTAGATTTACTTCCCGCACACGTGCTTTGTGGCTTTTGTTCTTTTCTGCCCATGATTCCGACGTCTGCGTCTCCACATCAGTTTACAGCTCTCACTGGTGCTTACTAATCCTCCCAGGTATCAAACCTCATTACACGCCATTCTTCTTCTGCATCATTAATGAGGATGTTAAACGGAACAAGTCCTGACACCTACACCTTTGCTGTCGTATCGAAGAAACCCTCCCCGGTTTGCTATATTGTCAATTATAATTCTGTTTATGGTCTTTCAGCCAACTTTAAAATGAGAGTGTTCTTTCCAAGCCCGATTTACATTCATTTATCAAAAGGAAATTTCATTATTATGACAAGTGTTTTACTGCAGTCCAAATCTGGTTGTTCTTAGCTCTCTTCCAACCTTGCCCTCTAGTGCTTATTTGGTGATTCTCGCAAAATAAGAAAATCAATAATTGTCATGCAACACTTGTTTCTCGCTGCCTGGGGGGTGGTTTAACTGTCTGAATTACTGGTGGTACAAATCACGGAGCAAAATCTGCATTTTCACTTCTGTGCTGAGATTCAGCCAGCCTTTCGGGTGACAAAGACTGTCAGGTACAACCCATTATTGCCTAACCGCAGCCTGGCACAGGTGTAATATTTTCACAGCTGCATGGCTGTAGAGGACAGCATGCATCTTGAACGGCTGTCCATTTCTCAGCGCCTTTAGCTGCAAACCCTAAAACATGTCCCTTGCCATCCAGGTCCTCTCCTTTGCTGCTGCACCTGTGACCAATGGATGAAGCAGCAGTGGGCAGTGTGCCCATCCTCTTCCTCCCTCTCCAGAAGAACACCGGACTTCCCAGGCACGGATCTCGCTACCTTGTGTATTTAGATTAGGATCACTTCATGCTTTATTTTCAGGCTCGTTAGGGTTTCGTTCTGCAGTCAGCATGCCGTAAATCCTGAGTAACCTGGGTAACACGGAGCTCTCGTGCTATTTGGACTTGTAGTCAGATCCTTTCCACAGAGATTGCATTGCTTCTCTGCTCCTGTGAGACCAGGCTGTGGGTTTGAAAGCAGAAGGGGTCTCCAAAGGGTCCCCCCAGTGCTGAGCACTCTCCCTTTTCTTCTGCACTGTACAAGAGCCCAGCATTGCCTCTCCCCATCCCGCTCCTTGCATCCAGTGGTTTGCCCAGGCAGGGTTTGCTGCACGTCCACCTCGGCTTTGTCCAGCTCTGTGTGACCGTGGTGGTGGTGGTGGCTGCTCCTGCTGAGCCATGCAGGGCTGCTTTCGTTGGGTTTCATCCAGCGTTGTAATCAGCACTTAATAACTAACATGGTTTCTGAGTGGAAAGTGACTTGAATAACGTTTGTTTTGTGTTGTGGTGCGTGAAGAACAGTGATGTCTTTTTTACAGCCAGCAAGATAAAATGGGCTCAACTCTTATGTTCCTAGTTAACAAGAAGGCCAAGTGAAATTAAAAGGCTGGCAGGTGCCTTCCTATTTAGCATGCTTATAAACCACACAGTGTGTTCAGCCTGCCTTGAAACTCACCGAGCTTGTTAAAATGTAAAAATTGTACTAAATAATTGGACAATTACCAGTATTGAGAACATCCTTCATTTTAGCACTAGAAAATTACACCCTTTACTGAGAAGGTAATTTTGATAAAAATCAACACTTTGGGATAAGAATTTATTAAACAAGTAAAGGTTGATTATCACTACTCAATAAAAGCTTGAAATAGTCTATGGTAAAGTAGCAATAACATGAAAACCTCTTGCTCATTTTATTTACCAAATCATCTTATCTATTGATGTAATAATTACATCATGCAAGTTCAGCTGTAGTGCCAATTTTGTCATCAGTTAAATAGCTAAAAAAGCAATATTACCGTGAAGAATGACAATATATATATATTTTTAATTTTCCTACCTTCTTATAACCCTTGGAGAGGATTTCTCTGTAGCATTGCTTGTTTTTCCTCAGCTCTTTGAGATATTTTGTTCCTAATTAAAGTGTGACCTTGCTGATGACAGCCTTCTTGCCATTAGCTACATGAACTGTTCTTCCTGACTTCCACAGGTGCAGGACTGTCATAACCCATTTAATTCATCCATAACTCTCTAAGACCAACAAGTCTCCAGAGAGCTGAAACTTTTTTCCCTTTTCCTTCAGCTGCACTGATCCATTTCTAAGAACATGCTCTTTAAAGTTCCCGTGCCACACTATAGTAAAACATACTTAAACTTGCAGGCTGGGGTCTTAGAGGCCTTTTTTGGCATTACTTTGTAGAAAATTTGAAAGCAAATTAAATTTGTTTCAATACCACAGTTCCATATTTACTTGCAAATGGTTTATGGTTGTGCTGGGTTTTCAGATCATTTAACAGTTTGGAATGGCAGTTACGATAAAACTGTATTTGCATGAGAAAGAGGAAAATTTTGGTAGGATAATGGGGTATGAAGGCACTACTCTGTGTGTTACATTCACAGCGTGTGCATCCTGTGAGCAGGATTTTTACAATTGGCAAAAGGTTTTGTCCCTGGTTGTCTTAACACATGAAGTAAACACTTCCTTTTATAGGATCAAAACTTTTGTTTAATTGACTAATACAGCAGGTATGAAGATGGTACTAATGACTTCTTACCTCAGCCCTGTAGTCCATTCTTCATGAACAGGTAATCTCTTCAACTATTATTAGATTATTTTCTCAAAACTTCATGTTGGTATGTTTAAAACAGGTTCATAAGTAAGGATAGTCAGGAGTTTACGGTTTAGCTTTTTGTTTCTGTTGTTTTTTTGTTTTTTACTGTATGGAGTAAAGTAAAAAATGCCATTATGAAAACCAACTGCAAACAACCAGGAACAAACAACCAGAAACAAACAACCAGAAAATTGATAGCCACTGTTTTATACAAAATGCATGAGATTTTGTTTCCACAGCAAGACCCACTCATTGGCCCGTGAATTGGCATTAACAGGTCTGTAGCAGCTCACCTTTAGGTTGGAGATCAGCGATGACATGGCATGAATATCACAGTGAACACATTCTTCAAAAAACTATGCCAAGAAAAAAAAAAAAAAAAGCATGTCAGGAAAAAAATATATATTTTTTTTTCCCAGAGGGCTGTGCTGCCTACATTCTGTAGGGAAAATAATGACTGGTTTTGTTCTTAGTTAGCTAATAAGAGGAAAAATCCTTGTGAAAACAAGGTAGCTATAAATTGGACTAATTAGGGCTGGATCCTAGCAATATGCATGTTGACATGCTCAGCAGCTTACTCTTAATCAGCCAGCTCCCAAGGCAGAAATCACACAGAAATCACAGCTTTGGATGAGACACGGGAGGAGAATCAGGGCCGGGAGGTGAGACGTCTCAGAGTCATCATGCTGAGCAGAAAATCACAAGAAGGTTTATCTGTAAATCCTGCCATCTGGGAGCAAAGCCACTTCATCCTGGTCTAGAGGGAGGAGTCCGATGTTGGCCAGAAACTCTGGGACTTGGCACCGAGAAGTTCCCAGACCAGAGTCCAAGCCCTCCTGGCAAAACACTGGGGGGTCGGCTGCCCCCTCTGGCTTGCAACACGGACATGGACCTGAGTAGAAAGCCCGATCTGTGGAGCTGTTTGTGTTAGAGTGCACATGAGTATATAACTGCAACAACCTGCTCCATGGATGAACCACCTTGGGGGAAGCTCAGCCCTGCAGTGGAGAGGGGTCAAGCCCACGCTGCCCCTGGTGCTGTTTTCCCAGTTCAACCAACAACACCCTCAGTTGTACTTGCAGGCATGAAATCTCCGCTACGGCTGCAGGTCTCAGTCCTTGGCTTCATTCGTAGTCAGCAACAGGAAAAAATGCTTTTCTGCCTCCTGACCTCACCTGTGTGTGGCCACCCGCATTACTTAGAAGTCACTTAGCAGTACTGACATTCAGGGGATTTTTTTCTGTTATAAACACACAGTGTAGCTGCTTAATTAGAATTGTTCTGTCTTACTTGAGATACATACCTTATGTAATGCAGGAGACAAGCATAAGTGTAAGAGATACAGGGATTTTTGTGCTCATGCTTTTGTGTTTTGCCTTCTGTATTTGATTTCTGACTGAGCCGAGTTTCAGTGCTGTTTTTTAAGCACTTAGGTAAGTTTTGTGGTCATGCCCTCAATAACTCCAGGAGGTCAGAGAAACAAGTTTCCGGTGCTTTGCTTCATGAAATACTCACTCTGACAGATGCTGCACTGGGTAAGCTTTCTCCACAAGGCTACCTGACCATCGTCTGATGAGTAAAACCACAAGAGCTCCACGTGGGTGTCCAGCAAAATGCAGTGCACCAAGGCCAGCAAGGGACAAAGCTATTCTCTGAGGACCAGCAGTGCAGGAGTGCACCCATGCAGCTGGTGGGCCTCAACGGGATCTGCCAGGTACGATTCTGCAGCTAAGAGCCAAAACAGAGATCAAAGACAATGGGGTTAGGGGTGATGGAATCCAAATGTCCACCATGAGAGATAACTGGATTTGGGGTAACTGGTGGGCAAGATGACTGGATTTGGGGTAACTGGTGGGCAGGGAGGTCGTCTGGGCCATGAGGCAGGACTGAGAGCTGAGGCACTGGTCAGGAAGAGGAGGACATCAGGTGGGACAAGGAGATGGGGTGGGAAAGGTCTTGTCCAGAGGGGAAGGCCTGCCCTTCTGCAGAGACTGCAGTAAATTTTAATGCTTCTCAGCCATTGAAAATGGAACCAAATTAGCACCTAAATTAACAAGCTCCGATGGGAATGTTACCCTGATGACAACGCTGAGGCACCATGTAGTAGAGCTCTGCTTTCCTTCAGTGAGTCACTGCTCTCATAACGGGAGGTCAAAGCCAGATGACGAAAACACAGTTCCTGTTTTAGCTGAAGGAGTCACTCATCAAAAAGCAATAGGAAAATCATCACTCGGGTCCAAACAGCAGCAGAGGAATTTAGGCACATCTAAATGGGCGGTGAGCCAGAGCGCAGGCCACTGCAACAAGCAGAGGTCCTGCTTTGACACGTCCTTGGCATGAGCCCCATCCACCCCCGTGCCAAGGAGTGGGGTCTGTGTGTGTTTGGGTGCTGGTGATGTGCAAGATAGTGGTTTCCCACTGCATTGCAAAGGAGCTCCGGTCAAACTAGGTCCTACTTCGATGCTATTTCTATTTACCAGATGCCTGTTGGGGTAGAGCATCTGAGCCAAAACTCCCCTGGGTCTGGGTTCAGTGTGTGGACACAGACCCCTGTCCAAACCGAGCTGCTCCCAAAGCCCCTCTGCCAGGCCTGGTTGGCAGTAAGAAAACAAATTGCAAGTCGCACATCTGACTCAGGCAGCGCTGAGTCTTAAAGGCTGAACAAGGATAGAGAGCACTCGTAATACTGCTCTCGAAAACACTTGAATTTTTATGTAATTGTCTGTAAGAAAGATACCTTTTTTGCTTCCCTCAGGTGACATCAGAACTGCTTCTCTTGACCAGATGAGAAAGCAGGCAAAAATCTCCTGAACAATCAGTCCCTTTTAAGGGTGGGTAAGATTACCCTAATTGCTTTTTTCTTTTCTTTCTTTTTTTTTTTTTTTTTTTTTTTCCTCTCTTCTAAAGTTATCATGACCTCTTTGTGCCAGAACTGAAGGAAAGATATTTAAATTCCTCCCACAGTTACAGAAAAAAGGCTAGCTGAAACTACTTCTAAAAATTTCAATGAAACACTTAGAATTCTTAAACGTGGTTCTGCCCCTGTCAATTGCCATTAACTGTCATTATCTACCACCTGACTTTGCTTATAATCTCTGCCATCTGGAGCTCTCAATGTGAGAGTCAAGTGAAGCTGACCTAACACGGTTTGTTCATAAGTATGCCCTATTTTCCTAGTAAAAAACTTGTTCTAAGAGGTTCTGTGATTGAACAAGAGAGCAAACAGCTATAAGATAAAGTCAGAGAAACAGATAGAAAAGAAAAATTACAAGACGACTCTTTAAATAAGCACTCATTTCATAAGAAAAATGGACTACTGAGCCGTAGTTCAGCAGTCCTGTGCCAGGAAAGAGCAATAAACGAGTGTCATGGAAGACGTAGAGTCCTAACAGGGCTCATCTTAACGTTTGGAGCTCCACCTCGTGGACATCAGCCACCAGCGGTGGTCACTGGCCTAGGATGCTGAGATCGGTCAAACCCCTCAGGTAAATCCGAAGCCTAACCAGGTTGTCAGAGACATGGGTGCTCTTCCTTGATCTTCTTACTGTTGTTTTTTTAAAGCAGATCAATGTAGTGCAGACACTGTTAAATCCGTCTTAACTATCCACGTAGGAGATACTGGTAGACCTACTTCACAGAATCACAGAACCATCTAGGTTGGAAGAGACCTCCAAGATCACCGAGTCCAACCTCTGACCTAACACTAACAAGTCCTCCACTAAACCATATCCCTAAGCTCTACATCTAAACGTCTTTTAAAGACCTCCAGGGATGGAAAACTCAACCACTTCCCTGGGCAGAATAAGGGATCAAATCCCCTCAAGCAAAGGAACAACCCAACAGTACAGGCGGGATTCCTTCCACACTCCCTCTGACTTAGTTGTCACAGAAAGGTTTTTCTGTTAATTCTTTCTGCTCTATCATGACACAGCTGGACTAAAAATTATTGCCTTGTTTAATTAAAACAGTTAATATACGAGAATTCGTCATCGTTACAAAGAGATGCTTCTCAGGTCCTTCAAAATGCATGTTCATCAGACTGAGGTCTTTTAAAGATGTTCAGTGTTAACAAGTCAGCTATGCAATACACTCCAGTACATACATCACAGTGTTGTAATATATGCTAGTGTAATCTAGAGCATCATGCTTCAGAGAACAAGGTCAATGGCAAGAGTGAGGTAGTCTCCACCAGCTGTGTGTACAGCAGAGAGCTAACAGCCAATGTTGCTGGCCACTGGGAAGTAGCACTGGGGAGATACTGGGGAGCTTTGCCACTGGAAATGGCTGGGAAGGTAAAGAAGAATGCTTATGATGTTAGTGCTCCTCAAGGTGAGGGGAAAACACCTGCAAAAAAAGTGCATGTATGTGCTGTGTTTGCACCAGGAAATGTGGGAAGTGTGACACTGGAAGTCTGTAAGAAATAAGGAATCTTTTGGTGCAATGAAATATAAATAACTGAGTAGATATTCAAGACAGAAACACAAAAGTAGTGGTGAGTGATGTTGATTTTCGGGCTCTCTGGCTGCAGTGAAGAAACTCTGCACTGGAGACAATATATCATTTAGTCCTCTGGATGGGTGAGTACTCATTTTTAAGGCACAGCCAAGCCAAACTTGTCATAGTGCTTTTACAGAACCTTTAAATTGAACCATAATAACTATTCAGAGAAAGAAAAAGGAAAATAGCCCTCCTCCTAGAGCGCAGTCAAGGATGCAGAAGCTAAGATTTTAATAAGAGATAATGAATTCATGGCAAATGCATAGGGCAGATCTGGCCTGCAATTTCTGGCTGCTGTTCCCTGCCTTTCAGACAACAGTTTTTGGAGAAGATGCTGGGGCAAAGTTCACACACAAAAGCCGTTGTGCTCTCTGAAAACCAAGATCTTGTTTTGCCATGTCATAGAGACCCTTGTCTCTACCAACCAAGCACTAGACAAAAACCTTTGCTGAGGCCACCTGGACACTTTCCAAGATGGACACTTTCATGTCACAGGGCACTTCATCTCACTGACTTTTCTCCATTGGAAATTGCAAGAGAATGGATGGATGTGCGAAATCCTCTGCGAAGGGGGCAATTCTTTACAGCCCTGTTCACAGCCGCAGAAGGCGGTGGGTGAGTTGGCTTGCTATACAGGGAGCTGATGAGCCAGTCCACCTCGCTGGTTTCTGTGAGGTTTTCATGGTCTGAATGTGATCTCTGCTTCAACTCCACTGAGTCAGCTGGGCAGGGAGACTATCTGCACCTCACAGCCGCAATAGCAGAGGCCATGAACTCGACTGAAACAAAACCTGGTGCTGATAAGCAGGCTCCCGAACGAACTGGTGCTGCAGCACGATGTGGCTGATGTGTAGAAACCCCAGATACATGCCCACCATTCAGTGACTTTTTAACTTCAATCTTACGCTCCGTATTTATCTCCAAGTGACGCTGTTGATCCGAATCAAATGCCTGTTGCAGCCCAAATGCTCTAGAGGGCATCCTGCTCTCAAAGTACCTTGACATTTGTCCCATCTGCGAGAGCTGGCTGGCTGGCATACTCCTCATTGAACATGTCACTTCTTCATGTGTGGGGAGATTCACGACTGCTGAGACAGCGTTAGTCCTTCCTCCTGGAAGATTTCAGCTCCTCTTGGGCAATCTAAAAGGAGACTGCTACAGCAAAAACAGCATCTGCACTTACGATTTTTACCTCTCAAGCAGATTTAGCGTTAGTTCAAAGTGTGTCAAGGCACTGCAAGGGCCAGCCACGAAGCCGGGCAGCAGCAGGGCAGCCAGGGGCAGCCCCAGACCCGGGCATCAGGCACCTATCTGGGGATGGAGGTGGTCTGGAGATGGCCAGGTCATTGGCCTGCTGATGCGGACCAGGATCAGGCCCAAGGAAGGGAGTTGGAGTTATGCCAAAGGGAGATGAGGATGAGTGAAGTAGATATCAGCACTGATTGTACAGCTAGAAGCAAGTAGGAAGAGTGATATGTAAACTTTGAGTTCCATGTTGTGTAAGTATCTTATAAATCAGATTTAAAAAAAAAAAAAAAGGGGAAAAAAAAAAAAAAAAACATATATAAACATTTTCTTGATAACAATCCTGTTAATAGAGCTTACTGGGAGTTTTTGTGTTTGTTTGTTCATTTTCATGTAAGTAGCCTCAATTCAGGCTAGCAGCATTTACTTCTATGATGTCCTTAAAGCAGAGACCTCTGTATGACCAGAGTTTATCAAAGTTCAATTGAAAAATGAAATGTTGGCTTCTTCACTGTTCAGCAGACCTTCTTTTTAGCCAACTACTCCCCCACCCCCCATCTTCTATTCCTACCTGGAAGCACTAACCGGCTTTAGTACAGTGCCATCATGAAGAAGACAAGTAATTTCATGATGAGTAGCCTGTGCAGTTTCTCTCTGACACGGATGTGGGTTTTGCTCTCCACATGTCACAGAAGGTACTGAGGAGCTGAAGAAGTGGTCTCTTGTTTCTAACTCTCAGAGGAGCAGGATGTCCAGGGAGTAAAATAAGCTTCCAGCTAGTACCAGGTTTATTCAGACAAACGTCTGAAGTCAGAATGTTTGAAAGTTTGAAAGTGGGATTATCGATTGAAAAAGAAACATATTATGAAAACTGCTCTGATATTAGTGGAGACCACATCCTTTTCTTTCATTTGGCCCACAGTTGAGCCATTGACTGGCAAAGCTGCCATTTTCAATTGATTCTTTAAGTACTCGCATCAGGAGCTTTGTTAATCATAGCTATGTTCTGACACCATTAAAAGCTGCTTTCCTTGTCTTCAACGCAATTTGAAGTGATGGAGTGGTTACCTTGGGCTGTATATTCTTTTCAGTTCCTCTCACTTATTCCCTGAAGAGATTATTTCTTTCTCTGGCAACATCTAAAAAAAAAAATAATAATGAACAGGAGAGAGGTACACTGGTTAGACGTATGCCAGGCCAGTCAAATAGCAAATGACACTCACTGAGTCTTGAGAGGTATTGGACTTTGCAGTGTAAGAGCTTCTTAACACAGGAAGAGGAACGGAGCACTGGACGGTGCTTTTACCTCTCAGAAAATTACAGTGAAGCTTCCAAGTTTTATAGA
>CM021797.1:81450338-81463308 GCA_011076525.1 Nettapus auritus
AAAGCTGTCTGGGGAGAATGGAAGGTCTCCAAACGAAAGAAACAGAAAGAGGAGATGGGAGACAGGATCCCAGAAAAGCTCAAGCATCTCCATGATGGTTGACAGCAAGATTTGTATTGCTGATAGACTTCATTTTCTTTGAAAGTTTCTTGTTCCAAGCCCAGAAGCCTGTGCAGGGAGTGTGCCCCAGGGACCGCGACACACAAGGCTCTGGATGAGGTGTCACGACACTCATCATCGCCTACTTCCCATTAACGAGAGCTCAGGTCAAATAAGCACTCACTAACCCTCCAGATAAGGGTTTTTACCAGGGTGGGAGACAAAGACTGGCAGGGTGGAAGGCCACATGAGTGCCAGTCCCCTGCCCCGACCCTGCAGGGATCCTTCCTTCCCCAGCAGTGTGGCCACCACCCTGCTCAGGTAACACTTGGTTGGCCTCGGCCCTGTGAAAGCTTGTGCAGTGCCAAGGGACATAGTTCGGGAGGTCTGTATTTGGCCTTTCCATTGTGTTTCATGGCTGGCAGCGAGGAATTCAGGTTCAGTCAGGTCAGTGGAGTATTAGCATTTTTGTGCTAAGAGACGGTTTTGTTACTTGTAATTAGGTAACAGCTGGATATTTGCTGGCACTTGTTGACTGTCTGGAAGGGATGAGGTCTGGAGGCAAGGCCAAGTGAAATGAGTAACAGGCAAATGCGAGTTTGACTATTTATCCACAAAGCATGGGTTTCATCTCGAGGCTTATCACTTAAAGTTTAAACAATGCCTATAAATACAGTGAAGCTAGAATCCATAATACCTTTGGGTTTAAAACCAATTTGCTGGGAGGGATTCCTATCATTTGCTGGGCAAGACAAAACTTTAAAGTGACTTTGATTTTTTCTTGGAAGAGCAGAGCAGAAGCTCAGCAGTGATCAATAATTAAAAATTTCCTAGACACTAGGGGAATATGAAATGCAAAATTCCAAGTCAGCAATACTCAGGTCTGGGAAGAGCCACAAGGACAGACAAGGCTGTGCTGGGGAAGATGCTGGCCATACCAGCAGCAGCAGTAGAGAAGAGTTTAGGGTGTCATGGTGGAAGTATCACAGTGTGCTGCTGAAGAGACAAGGGACAGTGTGATCCTTAGCAGTATAGACTGAGGAAAGATAAAAACAGAGTGGATAAAAGCGGTTTTGCTCCTATATATGGCGTATGTTAGACTCAGCACCTGTTGGTTGTGCATGCAGATAAAAAAAGTCACCAAAAATTTTGTGTGCTGGTGGAGGTGGGTGATGGATGAAGTGGGGTGCAGCTGAGCTGCAGGAGTGTGAGGCTGTGTCAGCAGCTGCAGGTGGGCGAGAGTCTGAGCCTGCATGCTGAACTTGTGCCCACAGCTCACCCACACATCGGCCCGAGCTTAGTGGAGGAGAGAATTTGTCTGCCCCAGAAACTCAGCAGCGTTCCTGAGTTCTGCTCACTGTGATAATGGCTTGTCAGGGAGAAGATAAACAGGTGCCTCCAGTATAAACAGAAAGAATTGATGCAGGAGGAAAACAGCTGTCCTGAAGGATTCTTTAATGTGATGAGCAGAAAAATAAAATGAGGCTACATGTCCTAGATAGACAAACGACGTGGCAAAAAATCACAGAAATAAAACGTCCAGAAAATGAGGTATTTCCATTGAAGTCCTCAAGTAAAGCTGAGATATCTCTCTCTCTCTCTTTATTTTTTTTTAACCAGATATCCTCAGTCTCCTTTGCCCTTGAGCTGGACGAGTGCGTTAATCCAGCAGTAATCCAAGTAACATCAGGATCCCCAGCAAAAAGAAACCTAACCCTGGCCAGGCAGAACTCAGGATGGTAACCTTCAGTTCAGCTTTTTCTTCCACGCTTTGACAAACAACGCGCAGAAGCACTAAGCCTGTTATACTGGAAAGTCACCCCGTAGGTCAGATAATAGGCAGCTGTGTGAAGAACTCTGGGGGAAGATAGCGATCTTGTTTGTATCTGTATAGGAGTGCAGAAAAGTTGCAGGTGCTGAACTATCCGACAGGAAACAAAGCTCATGCCTGGGCAGAGAGGGATCAGGTATGTCGAGATCCCAGCACAACTGCCATGTCCCTTAGCCAGCTGCAGTTACAGGAGGGTTAATAAGCTCCTGCAAGATGCATGTGAACAGCCACACAGAGAAGCCTTTCAGAGCTGCATTTACTGAAAAAGTTATAACCATTTTATTTTCTAATATCTTGGAGAATTCATTTCTAAAAAGGACAGATTTTCTAATGTCGGGGTAATTTCAGATGCAGCTCTTGCTTCCTTTTGACATCAAAGTCAATCAAGCAAGAGATGCAAATCTGTGGGCAACCTGGCTCTGTCAGTTCTGGGGCTCATGAAACTACGTTTTATCTTCAAACAAAGCAATTTCACCTAACACACAATGTCTTCTGCGGCTGAGGACATATTGTAGCAAAGTACTTACCCCTTTAAGAAAAATGAATTTGAGCTGAGCCTTTCCATTGGTTTTTAATTTAGATTTTAAAGCAAAGAGTTTTGAGAGAGGGATTTTCTTCATTATATTCACCCAAGTGCATGAAGTGGTGACCTGTGAGCAGATGTGTCTCCCTAGCAGAAGCGCCCAGCAGAAGTCTTGGGTCAACAGGTATTCAGGGTACGTCTACAACTCGAAGCAAGAGTAGAATTAATGAGCAGGTTCCAGATCTGATGTAAATCCAGATGGGTTTGGCAAAGATGGTGGGTCATAATCCAGGTGGGGAGGGCTTACTGGGCACTTACAGTGACGGAAAGGAGGTTTCTGAGGGTTCTGTGGGCTAGGAACCCTGTGAGATGCCAGAGCTTGAACTTAACATTTCCAGGAGCTCCTGTTTTTTATTTTCAAAACTGATTTAGGCACATTTTGACAGTTTGGCCTCTTATCTCCACCAGTTCATTTTCATATTCAGTCTACATTCCTCCCACCCCCCTTTAGTATCAGCTATAACTCTTTTGAATCTGAATTTGGTTGTATACAACTGGAGTTTGACTTTCTCCTGTTTCCAAGTAGGATGACCACCACCTTTGCATCTCATCGGCATTAACTGGTTTTGTAAGTGTTGTCCTCATTTTGCAAATGTGGAGCTGAGAGTGCTTCACCCTATTCTTAAATGGATTAATTCAGGAGAAAAGTCCTTCACTTAAGTGCTTCTTTATTATTCTTTCTGTGACTGTCTTCTTGTGAAGAAGGAAATAGAAAGCTGAACACTGTAATAGTTTTGTAGCCTGTGAACTTGTGAATTTTTCTACTGTTTACAAACTATGTCATAAGACAGCCATGAATCCAATTTTAACATGGTCTGATCTCAGTGGGTCTAACACAATGAAGCTCTGCACTCTGTCCTGCATATATTTTGGGTTCTCCACTCCACTTCAGTTTGCATTGCACAATTATTTCCATTCCAGACTGTACCAGCAACTTTTCTGAAACTAGTTACGAACTAAACAACAACAATGATAATGCATCCTCAAGATGTTGGACTCTAACCAGCTTCAGATATTGCAATGAGAGTAAGCCATATTCCATTAGGTGTAAATGCAGACAGTATCTATCTCTTTTACCAGCTTTGGTGTAAGTACAACAGCAGTTTCCATCTGTAGATAGAAATCCAGATGCATACTAACTTCATTGGTGTCCAGTACTTGATCACATATACCCCAGTCTTCAGCGAAAACCATGTGAAATAATGTAAGGAGCAAGAAGAAGAAAATAAAGAGAAATTTAAGATTGTGGTCTTGCAAGCGTTATTTTTAAAGACTGCACTTGTACACCTAAAATGCCTGTATTATAAGCAGCTGTGATTTATTACGTTAACAGTGTGCTCTCTGTCTACTTTTCTGGAGGATTTTTGCTTTGCAATCAGTTTTATAGGTCTATAGCCCAGCCTGCATTATTGCTAGTCTGCTTTGACTGCACAAAACACTGGTTCCAGAAGAGACAGTGCACTACATACTGCCCATAAAGAGTAATGCAGATAATGCACAAGTATCAACAAGCTTCTCTCTATGTGTATAATAGTTCCTCATCATAATCACAGAATCATTTAGGTTAGAAAACGTCATCAAGACTAAGCCATGTCTCCTACTGCCACGTCCATACCCCTCTTAAACGCCCCCTGGGACAGGGACTCCACCATTTCCCTGGGCAGCCCGTTCCACCCAGTCCTTGAAGAAATTCTTCCTAACACCCAACCCAAATCTTCCCTTGCACCTCTTGAGACCATTTCTGTGCAGGGAAATTACTATTTTGCAAGGTGTCTTCACATGTCCTCTGCTCAGAGCAAAGGTCCTTTGAGAGGGGGAAGAGCACAGAGACGTGGCTTAATTCCTGCTCCTGCCTGCTATCGCTCAAACCAGCTCGTCTCTTTTACTGTTAACATTAGAGTAACAGCCGGCAGACTGGAAGCGCCGCCTTGACTGAATCCTGCTGAGGACAAGCCTAATTACACAGCGTTTAATTTGGTGTCGCAGCATCCTGCCAATATCAGGGCTCCTAAACTTGCTGACAGCAGGATTTTAGTTTTTAATAGCCCTTCTGTAGACATGGCCCCCGAATCCTGGATATGTTATTATTCCTAACATGGCACACATTCTGGTGTCATCTCATCAGGGTAAATCATTTCAGCTATTACAAATTATGTTCCTAACATATATTTTTTTTAAAGTTACTTATTTAAGCAAACTTTCTAGCTTTTAAAGACATCAGTGGATGGTTAAATATTTGGTAAAGCAATGTTAATGCAGCCACTTTTTCTTTTAACCCCTAAACCAAGAATAAAATTAATGCAATGCCAAGGCAGTTATTGATACAGTTAATTGTAGGGTAATATAAATAGTAAACTGGTGATTTTTTTTTTCTCTTTCTCTTATCTTATAGATAAATATATCCACATATCTATACAGATATAGATATGGATGTGGGTATACATATATAGATACACAGACATTTTCTGAATTTGTATTTAGTGCCACATTCTTTAATAATAGCCTCATGACATAGTAGAAGTAACTACAATTTGTTTTCACTGCATCTCTTTTCTCAAGAAAAGTAATTTTATAATAAAGCATGAGGCAAACAAAACTGGTTTGACTGCACCTATCGAAACTGCAGCAATGATGTTCATCTGTTCAGTGGAATTAGTAGGTGTAAATGCAATTTCATATGAAAACAAATTTATCAGGATCATTTCCAGCCTGTCAGCCAGATCTCATCCTGAGCTCTAACACTGGAGCAGGCGCTGGAGCTGACTTCCAGTGCTCCCCAGGCAATACCAAGCTTGCTACAGGACATGCAGAGGAAAGATTTACTGCATGGCATTGCTCCAGGATCCTTTAATCTTTTTATTTGAATCAGTCTGCTCCAGGCAACTTCCAAATTCTGCATTCTTGATCTAACGATCCTTTAATGATGAGTAAGTGTGTCTTCACAGGCCTTTGCCTGTGGACACTCTCTTGCAAGAAGACAGAGATGCTGCTGTAATGCTGAGGAGCTGACGTCCCTGCCATGTGGGACAAGAAGTGCAGCATCCCAGCCCACGTTCACCACCGCAGAATTAGGCAGCTCGTTTACAGATCACTGGTTTCAGGAGCTACCTTTTCTGTTTGCTCCGAGGGGGAGAACCTCACAGCCAAAAGGGTCAGCATAATGCTTCCAACAGCCAGGTGTTTCGTTATGATCACCTAACAAACGGCTGATTCATTCTACATGATTTAGTTGAAATGCAAAAGCCCCTGAACGAAGCCTCTCTGTGCAGCTTAACCCTCTTTATCAGTTTAGGTTATATCACTACTTTCTGTTTACAAGTACAAGGCAAACTCTCATGGCCATCTTTAGCCTAAACATGTTAAGTATTCACACTGAAGTTTATCTTTTTTGACTAAATAAATTTAGTTTTTAACTTCAAAGTAAAGCCTCATGACCCTTCTAATCATCTCTGGCAATGCCAAACAAACAGATTGAGGACCATGTTCTTAAGTCTTGATTGAGTTTCATCAGCATTAAACCAGTCTAAAGGAATGCAAATTGGAATGCCTTTTTTTTTTTTTTCTTTTTTCCTTTTTTTTTTTTTTTTTCCATTCTCTCATGTTGCACGTCTAGTTTAGCTGAGTTTGCTGTTTGCTGCCTGCTCTTCAGGGATTTGATCTTTCAGCAGTTTCATCTAAACAGCCTTCTCTTTCCCAAGAGTTCAATAAAATCCTTCTCCATGGGGAGCAGGAATCAATAGGGTCTTCAAGGAAACAAAACAAAGAAGTGACCATGAAATGAATTTTCTGCATGGACATCTGACACATCTGAGGAGCCATCTGGCATGGAGTCTGCACCTAAAGCTATTTGATAGGGACGGTGGTGAAATGAAGCTAGAAATCCTGTGATTTATATTCGCAAACCTAATCCAGCCATTAGTTCCTTTGAGTAGCAGCGTGAGAGTGACATTCAGCCTATTTAAAATGCCTTCTTTGGCCAACTCTGAGAACAGGCAAAATTAGCATTCATGTCTCTCTTTGTTACTGGTGACTCCTGTAAGGCACCAGCTATCCTCCCCCAGCGCAGCAAAGGGAGAGAAGGGCAGGAAATAATTAAACCTACCTCAAAAAAAAAAAAAAAAAAAAAAAAAAAAAAAAAAAAAAGTACAAAAATGTCCCCAGGCAGAGGATTGAAAAGTCAACACAGCTTTGAATGGCTCCTTCAAAAGCAATTTTCGGTTGCTTCAAAAGTACAAAGCAACTATGTTGCCTTCCCCCACCCAGGTGGTCTGCGAGCAGTAGTATATAGCAATTCAGGAGATTCACCATTTGTTGCTAGAACAGTCGAAAAGCTATGTGCAAACATGCTTACTGTGCAGAAAGGCAGTGTTACAGCTAGTCTGTGCATGGCGGTTCCAGTGCCTCCATTGCAGAGGAGTCAGTTACAGTTTCAAAATTCAGTCTCGTAAATGCGAAGGTTGAACCAAACTAAAACTTCAGCCACCACACGCCATGAGGCGGGGAATAAAATTGCATGAATGATGGCTGAAGAGGTGTAGCTGGACCCTTGGATATAGTTTCAAGTACAAGCACGGTCCTAGAACTCCCAAAATGTCCCAAATCTTTGCATTCCTCAAAGCGTGATGTCCCATCCTAGCACATCCCAGTAGAGGTTGTGTCCATCAGTTGGGTAAATTTTAGTTTCTCAGGGCCCTCTGGTAGAGTCATGGGTGGATTCCCTTCCCATCTCTGACAGATATTTTTTTTTTGGTGACCTTAGTAAATAGGAACTGCAGTGCCTAAGCTGTCACCTTTCATTAAAAAATAAATAATAATAATTAAAAAAAAAAAAAAAAAAAAGAGAGAACAACTTTTAATCCTTTAAATACTCAACTCATGTTCATTAATACTAGCAGGTCATCACAGAATGTACAGACTGCCACAGAATGTCTCGTAAGTGCTGGGCAACAAGTATTTGTGTGTGCGTGCTAGCTAATGAGTACTGCTACTTGTTAAAAGCCTGACTTTGAGCTTCATTTTCTCCTTCCCTAACTTTGATTTATAATAACAAGCAGGAACTTCAGGTCCAAATCCTGGCAACCAAAGCACTTTTTTAGTTGCTGGTAGTCATTCATCCTTAAATTTATGCTCTGGATAACACTAAAGCTCTGCATTTAGTCGGATAAAATTGAAAAAGTATTTGCCGCTTTATTAGCAAGTTTGTGCAACAAACGGGATGGAAATAAAAATAATAATAATAAATTAAAAAAAAAAAAAAAGTAAAATCAAAGAATGTGCACAAAATTACAAGCTATCTTATTTACTTATTAGCCTCAGTAGGATTAATTCCTTGGCAGTCATGCAAGAGGCTCAGTTGTCTCCTTGTACCAACATTGCAGAAACAGACTTTCTCCAAGTAACTAAAAGAAGAGTGTGCATTCAAGGAGCAATTAGTATTTACGGATGACAGACTTTTACTATTATTACTATTATTTTAATCACTACCCCATGCTGCATCCATGTTAAATACTTGTTTGTATAAGGGGGTGAAAATAGTGTGCGTGATGCCATGCAGATGCTAAGATGCTGAGAAGAGATAAAAACTGTTTCTTCTTGTAACTAAATTAACCTATTATGGTTCTCTATTCTATTTTCTACAGATCAAACTAGATCCATAGGATAACGTATACAGCACTTGTCTTTTCTGTGAGTTGTTCTACATGTTTCATCCTGTATTATCACCAGCTACTACCTTCATTAGAGGGAAGACAGCAATCAGTGATAATCAACACGTGCTTGCCCAGATTTCTGTGGCGTAGAAGCCTGATCTTGGGTATATTTTTGCTTACACCCACTAGCCTTGTAGCAGGTGATCTTATTTTGCTGACTTTAATGCTCTTTAGAGCACGGAGCAAAATGGAGTAGGACTAAATTATAAGAATTAACAAAAGGTTTTGGTTGATCTTCCAAACCTCAAAACTATGATTTCTTTTAAGCTTTGGATGACTTTTGGGAGAAAGACCTGTGTTGCAAATTGCTGCATTTTGTTTATGCTAAGATCTTAGAACACTTGTAGCCACTGATTTTTTGCAGAGTATTTCTAACAACTGAAGTCATTTTATTATTATTATTGCCAATATCTCTCTCTAAATGTGTAACTGTGTACAACTTTCTGTTCATGTAGTGTATTCTTGGGTCTGAATTACTGCATGGGGATGTGAAAAGAATTGCACAGAACCAGCTTTAAGCTTTTGTGGCTCTTCCTATAAGGCCCTTAGGAAGAGGACTTCTTCTCCAAACCCTCTTGATTCAGAGGCCAAGCTATCACTGAACCATGAAGCACGGCGGTGACACTTCACTTTCTATTTCTTGCTCTTATGACTTGCTCACAATGCTGGCCTGATTGTGACTCTAAGTTGAACTTATTCATGATGTGGTCCTGCTGAAATATACAGTCCATTTGACCCTCAGTGCCTCAGTTTCCCCAGCTGGAAAAATAATTACCGTCTCTCTCTTGGCTTCCAAATGTTCATTACTGTAATTACTGGTTATAATGACAGGCTCCACAGAAGAACAAAGGAGGGAAATCCTTAGCTCTGCAAATAAGTCTTCATGCACTTGTCTCACAGTAACATACTCTACAGCTCTACTGGCCTTCAGTGTAAAAGACTGTCTAAAGGATTTAATTCTTTTTGTTCCCAACATGCAAAGTGATAGCCTGAAAGACTGCACTCATGCAAATACAGTTCTGCTTGTCATGGTTGTAGGACAGACTCTGTGCTGACTTGCTCTTATCCCCCCCATAAATATATTCCAGCATTACATATGCTTGAAAGACCTATCCCTGTATGCGTCAGTCTGCTTGATCTGGTTATAAGCTTTTGTGGCTCTTCCTAAAAGATCTTCACAGATTTTTTAATTTCTGGAGTGAAGTGACTATTTGTCTGCTGAAAGAGGGATGGTCGGAGGTGAGAAGAAAGCAGTTCCCTCCGTGTAACTTCACTGCTTCCGATGTGGCTGGGGGTCCATCAGCATGTGCAAGTTCATCACTGGAGGAAGGAAAAAGCAAGAGCTTGAAGCTTGGTGCTTCCTGAGGGGACCTCAGCTGCAAAGCACTGAGGCAATCGCTCACCTCTCCCAACACCCTACAGCTACACCCGCGCTCTGCAGTAGCTCTGCACCAAAGGACACCCCAGACAGAGGCCCAAGCACAATTCAGCTATTGTGGGTTGCTTATGCCTGCCTATACAGCCCATGGAAACAAACAATGTACATGCTATACATTTAAATTCAACTTGGTTGAATTGTTTTGTGGTTAACAAAATGGCTTTGTATGCTTCTGGCAGGGCTTTCCGAAAAGCGTCTGTAGGCCTTTCAGCACACAGTATGTGCCTTTAGAAGTGGCAGATAGCATTCCAGCTCTGGGCATGGTCCTTGATGACGCAGAGCCTTCAGTCGATACAGTGCCCGACACTGGTGCAAGAAGATGGAACGAACAGAAACACACTTAAATTGCAGACATCACTTCTGGGTGGGTAGGTCTCACTTTTATTCACCCTGTATGCAGTCACCAGTCCTTTCTGTATTATTAAATTGTATATTTTGCAAATAGGCCAAATAAACATCTTACAACCTCCCTAATAATAAATATTAAGTGCATACTTTTTCTGCTGTAGGGTCAAAAAGGACATTGACTTACACACACTTACCAGAGACAGAAGCGAGGCTCTTAGAGGGTTGTATGATGGAGGAAGCTTCTCATGCCCCTTCTCTTTAGACCGTAAATCAAAAAAAGGAATAAATAACAGCAAGATGTTAGCCAGGCAGAGCTTGGTCATCCCAGCCCAATTATTTTCCAAGTGTCTTCCCAGAGTATCTGAACCCACGATCAATACCAAGGAATTTCACCCCAGTCCTGCAACATTTTTAGGTTGGATATTAGGATAAACTTCTTTACTGAAAGGGTTGTTAGGCATTGGGATGGGCTGCCCAGGGAAGTGGTTGAGTCACCATCCCTGGAGGTCTTTAAAAGATGTTTAGATCTAGAGCTTAGGGATACGGTTTAGTGGAGGACTTGTTAGCATCAGGTCAGAGGTTGGACTCACTGATCTTGGAGGTCTCTTCCAACCTATACCACTCTGTGATTCTGTGAACATGCAGGAGGCAATAAGAAACATCCCTATTCATAGACAGGGAAGCTAATTCAGTGAGACAGCAAATAATGTGGCAGACAGAATATGTGTTGTGTTTCAGAGCTGACACCAGAGCATCAATTTCCCTTGTACCAGTCACACAATCACTCCTCCTCTTGAGCCTTGGCCTACTGAGGAAGGGACATCCCACCCTGACACCTAAGGAGGCCACCACTTCGATGGGACGGGCACTCCTTCTTCCAGGAGCTTTTTGTTTTTGTAAATTTGGAAATAGTGCCTTACTGATGCAGTAGTTTTTTCCTCTCACCTGGAAATGGGGGTTTTTGAGTTTCCAAAACCAGATACCACCCAGTGATAATGCAGACCTCATTATTTATCCATATGCAAAGTGAATGCTCAGCTGGTGTGCCTCAGACAAGGAATTGTGGTGAGTTCTGCAGGTTTGGCTCATTTATTTAATTAATGAATTATTTTCTTCTTGATGTTTTATAACCAAAGAAAAGAACAACTGTACTTTCCCTGAGAG
Source organism: Nettapus auritus (assembly GCA_011076525.1). Lineage (NCBI taxonomy): Eukaryota > Metazoa > Chordata > Aves > Anseriformes > Anatidae > Nettapus > Nettapus auritus. The sequence goes on from CM021797.1 coordinate 81,461,510, forward strand.
AAGAAAGAGTTTAGCTTGGACTGATTCTGTGAAGAAAGCAAGTTACAAAGGAGATCTTGATGAAAAGAAGCATTTTTGCAGCTCCAGCACGTAAAATATGCCTAAGTTAATGGTAAGTCTTTCATTTTCACCTTGCTCAATTCATTATGCAAATAAGATAATTTCTAAGGACTGTGATCTATTGTGTCTATCTTTTTGCTTGAATAAATTGAATGAGAAGAAGGGATTTAACTTTTTATTTTTCTGGGCACTGAAGAGCTCTCCAGCAAAAGTAGGAAATTTCTTGTGATTAAATTAGCTGAATTTTTTACTTGTGTTTTTATTTTGTTGGAATTTTAATGTAAATATTTTGGCAATTTAATAATCTATTCTGGAGATGTTTTCTTCTCTTTCTCCCTCTTCTCTCCATTTTTTTTTTTTCCTACCTAAAGATGTCAAGAACAAGACTGGAAAATATGAGGAAAGGTGTTTTTCAGAAAGTGGTTTTCAAGGAAATCTCCTAAGAATTTACGATTTAAATCTTTATTTTTAATTTTAATTTTTATTTTTTTAAGTAACTTCAGTGATATGGAGCTTAAAATAAAAATAAAATAAAATAATTGAGTAAATTAGGATTCCTTTTCCTATATATATTTAGATGTTTAGATTTTCTATCCTGAACAACAAGTGATGAGAACAATTAGAACTAAGTTGCTGAGAGCTAAGAAATTGTGAAAGAACAGCACAAGAAATATTTTTAAATCCCTTTATTTTGTGGAAATGCTTTCAACATCTATTTAGCTCAACTGAGCATGATAAAGAAAGGATTTCTTTAAAAAAACTTGTAAATTAAAGGCTCACATTCTTAAATTGAGGTTCAAAATAACGTCTCCAAGAAATATTCAAGAAATATTCAAGATATTATCCTTGCACTTTTTTTTAACAGAAAGATATATTTATTTATTGGCATGTAAGTGTACATGCTATGTGTTATTTCTTAATATGATTTCTGATTATTTCTTTCACCAACCTAATACTGACTGTAATCCAATCTTTCTTCCAGACTTTGGTGATGGAGTTTGGAAAGGTTTTGAACAAAACTTGAAACTACCACCCTGTGTTCTGTCTGGCCGTGACCTGGTTTTGACTTTGGTGGGAATGCACAGGATGAAGAACTTTCTTTTTTTTTCTTTTCCCCATATCTATACTACCCAACATAAATGCTAGTATCCACGAGCTTACGCATTGATTTCTAGCAGATGTAACTTCTGTGCACATTCTCATACAAGTCATTTGCACAAATAATAGTGAACCACACAGGGCCATGAGGCAGTGGCTGTAGAGTTTGTGTTAGGCTTGTATTGTCAAAAATTCAGACGAAGATTGGCTTCTTGAGGATAAGTGGTTTTTGTTCCTGTTCATGTTGATAAACAATATATATTATCTGGCAGTTTCCTTAGAGTAAAAAAGGGATATATTGATACACAGAAAAAGAATGCCTATTAAAACAACACATATGTTGCAGATAACATTTTGACCCCAAGATATAAAATTGGTGTGCGTTGCCTTATGAATTTTTCAGGGATATGCCCATCCTACACAAAATAAATAAATAAATAAATATTTCTCTCTTAGTTTTTCCTTTTACCTTGTCACTCATGAGCAAGAGAGGTAACCACCCTTTGAAAAGACATGAGTCTCATCAGCCAGGAGGGTCTCACAGTGGAGTGCACACCATGAAACTCCAGTGTGGGTGTCAGCAACGCTCACAGAAAATGAAAAGAACGTGTGTTACTGTGGCAAATTTCCCAAATGAAAAA
>CM021797.1:81463408-81486910 GCA_011076525.1 Nettapus auritus
ACTGCTGACTTAAATCTAAATGCCATAAATTAATTTACTACGGATCTGGGAGTTAAATAAAACTGTTGTGTAAGCAAAACGTTTTATGTTGCAACATGTTTTCCACCATCAGCAAATAGCATCAACACTTGTTACTAAAGACTGTCACGTATCAGTATTCAGTAAACCATATCATGGTCAAATTCCCAAAGCAAGATAAAAATTTAAAAATATTGTGATTTTTAAGGTTCTTACTATCTTAAGATAAAAACCCAAATTATTTTAGAAGACTAATCACAAAATGAGGAAAAATGTGCAGGAAAGTGCAGCAGAGCACTTAGAGCATTGCAGCACTCAGGGCAAAAAAGGCTGTCATCACTCTGTGTGGAGAGTGGTGGAATGAAGAGGTACGGACAAATTAACAGTTTTGCAGGGAATATAAATTGTTTCCATCATGAAAAGGCACGGAGAGGAGATCTAAAGAAACTGCTGGCCTTCTAGTAGCTCCTATGGGGTGTAGAAAGCTCAACTTGTGTGAAGAGTTCCTGTAAGAGCATCTCCTAATCTGCTCTTGTGAATTTTATTTATAGGCTGTCATAAAAGAGTCAGGGGCAACATTCGACCAATCTGTGTGTATTCACAGGCCTAGAATTTGCACTAAAACAATTTTTATTTAGAAACCAAATAGGGGCTTTTCCGCCGACGATACCAAGGCCACACACTGCACAACGCTTGGCAGCAGACATCAGTGATGCATCACACATTCTGCCTCTGTAGTTCGCCAAAACTCTTTACAAGTAAGCCATTCATCCTCTATGCTATTAAAAAACAACAATAAATAAATAAAAAATTGATAGGATAGAGAAGATGCTTACACTTACCTGGTCCCTTCCCAGGAACTTGTCTATGCCCCATATACAAAATTTACTAGTGAATTATTGCTCTGCAGTGTTCTTCAGAACGGTTCAATCTGTCCTTCAGATTGAATAAAATGGGAATAAGGCAGAATCCTAACATCATAGTCACAAAATCATGAAGGTCGTAAAAGACCTCCAAGACCATCTGGTCTAACCATCCCCCTAACACCAGTATCATGTAGATTAAGGTATCCAGAGATAGCAGTTGTATCATTTTCCAAGGACATACAAGTGCTTCAACTTCACCTGCCCTTTGGCACATGCTCTGTGCCCCGTCCCAGCCCTCCTAAAAAAATAAAAAATAAAAAAAAAAAAAACATTTTCAGTACTTTGCAAGATCTGATGTGATGATATTCTCACTTGCACATAACCTGTGAATATGCTACCTAGCTAAACCAGAACACACTAGGCTGAAATAAGCCCATGTCAAACAGGTTAAGGTCATGAGCTTTCTTGCATAAAATCATTCTAGAAAGCCCGTGTTCCGTGGAAGCGAACTGCTGGAAATGTATTACCCGAAGTACTTCATCATACAGAGTGAGCATAAAGAGGGAGAAAGCAAAACAGACGATAACATAACAAGGGAAGTTTTGATTACAACAGGTCTGGCGTCTTTTCATTATTAGTTTAGTAGAATACGGCTTAACTCAAAATACTTTACAAATTTTAAAAAGCATGCACATGAGAATGTGCCCCTGGCAGACACCACACCGGTTTCATCACTGCGTTTTAAAAGCAGAAAAGAAGAAAAAGAGCTCTGTATCACTGGTTCGTGTTTCTTTCTTTCTTTTTTCCTACATCAGTATTCTGATTATGCAGCCAACAGGATGCATTTCCACGAGGCACTTTGCGTTTATCAATATTAATTGCATTTGCGCGGAGGAGAATGCCGTGCTGGCATTAGCAGCTGTTTTCCACATCATTAGCTGTGCTATCGGCCCGTGCCCAGAACTCTAGCTGCACCTTGATCAGACTGTGACTAATATTTGCTCTTTAGCAAGGCATCTGTTTTTAATGAAACTTTAAAGGCAATTAGTGACTCAGTGTGTCGTTGAATCGGCTTTGCACATCTGAAGAGGAGTTAAAAAATCTTGCCTATAGTGTAGTAAATGAGAAGGGGTTTAATGGTCCCAGAACAGCCACCAATTACCTCTATTATCCCATGAATTATCTCTCGCAAATTTCTTTGCCAGTTTAGCGATCCGGCCCCTTAAATAAATAAATAAACCAACAAATAAGTAAATAAATAAATAAATAATGGAGACGAGAACGTTTTCCAGGCAGCAACATCTGCTTCGGGATCGGCTCCTGCAGCGGCCTGCTGCAGCATGCCCCGTCACAGCATGCTGCTCATCAGGGCTGCTGCAAGGCTCCCGGGCAGTACGAGGGGATTAGGAGAGGTGGTGGTGGAAAGGTGGATCAGCATGACCTGCCCCTGGCCTGAGAAACTAAAATGTCAGAAAAAGTTCCGGTGCTGTAGGTGTTCAGGCAGAGCAGTAGTGTCTTCTGTTCCTCCTCGACACAGGCGTTAAGTTGCCCACAGGGAAAATGGGCACGAATGGATGTGTGACATCGCAGAATTAATTCGGGGCCTGGCCTTTTGGTGAGTGTCTCAGAGTGCCAGATTTAGCCATTTTAAGTGGAGATGAACACCTCTAGAAAACTAAAACCATTCATGTGTCCATCCCATACGTACAGCTTCAACGCGTGTATTGCAAGCACTGGAAGTGAAACTGCATGGAAATGTATTAATTTCCATGCTACAGTCCTTGCAGGAATATTATGATATCTCATACGACTATCCCTCTTTCAGAAAACCTGTTTGGGTTTCCAAATATGGCATTTCTTCCTTTTTTTTTCTTTTTTTTTTTTTCTTTTTTTTTTTCCAGATATACTGTGGAAAAAGAAGGGGTAATTATTTTGGATCCTAACATAGAAATCCCTTTTTTTTTTCTCCTGCCATTTGCCTGTGTGCTTTTTGAAAAGATATTTCAGAAAAGAGAAAATCAGATACAAACCTGCACTATTAACTAAAACTCCTCTTTCTAGGTTTTGACTTTTCTCTCTTGCACTATCACTGTTTTAATGCTGATAGAGAAATAATCATATAATATAATATAATACAGGAAATGATAGCTAAGAAGAGTCTGCATTTCCAACATATGCCAAAAAAAAAAAAAAAAAAAAGACTACTTGGATTTTCTTTATAAAAGGAGAGAAGGGCACCGATCTAATTATTCCAGTTCTCGCTATCTCTTCCTTTTCCTTTTTCCTTTTTCCTTTTTCCTTTTCTTTCTTTCTTTTTTTCTTTTTTCTGTGTAGATTTGAGTTGTTGCCAGGGGCAAATGGAGTGGCTGCGAATCTTGTTCTCCAGCTGTGCAAAATGCAGACTTGTCACCAATTTCTAGCTCTTTCTGGTTTGTCAAAATGTAATCTGTGGAATTATTAGAGGAAAAAAAAAATTACAGTTGTTACACATGGAGGCACACATGCAGGCAACATTCTGAGACACGTATTTGTTGTTCTACTTCTAGCTAAGCCTTTGTTTTGACTTTCCAAGTCACAATACTCCCACATAGAGCAGGATTAGCATAAAAAACTTATTGTTAGCAAGCCTGGAGAATGCCACTCAGAACTGTGTGAGCACGTTTAATAATTTTCGGTATGAATTCAGCCAGGGTTATTTCAGAAGTGATTTAAACCAGGAGCCAAGGCTCACACAGAATTCATGCAGTGCAGCGAAGTGATTCATGTGACAAGGTAATGTCTGGGGGGGGGGGGGGAGTTGTGGTGGGGCTGTTGTTCAGCCAGCTGCCCCATGGAGCAACCACAATTATTAAAAAGGAGAAGACACAGAGGTACAAACACAGGGCTGAGGGATAGAAAAGGATGCTATTTGCTTAGTCTGGTCCTGGCAGCAGGGATGGGCGAGCATGCCCCAACCTGGTGACTTTCCACTAGCGCGGAGTGCTCTCGGCAGCAGTAACAGCTTGTACCCAAGCAGAGAGGCACAGGAACTGTACAAACCAGGCTGCACACAGAACAATTGCATAATGATGGCCCGGTGCATCCAGAGAGTTACTAGGGCACATGTGCTCTGCTTTTTTTCTACCCTTTTACATGTTCTGAAATTGCATGAAGCCTTTTAAAGAACACCTGTATGCTACTGTGTGTGAGGTATTTACAAACAGAGGGTAATGAATGAAAGCACTGTATCAGAGCAAGAGGAATATGGCACAGAAATCAAAGTAATAGAAGTTAACACAAAAATATCAGAAGAATAACAAAATAAAAATAAAAACCATAAAAAGGCAAAATATTTTTTATATATATATATAATTTTATAACAAACTCTCAGAAGCAAATAGCCAGGTGTCACGGTCAACGTGCTGTGTGAAAAAACAAGCATTCCTCCCTGTCTTTGTTTTTCCTTTCCTTCCTTGAAAATATGAATTCTTTTGTGTATCTTCTCCCATCACATTTTCCAGCTGACCTCTTTGTAACTATGAGGGCAAATACAAAATATTCAGGATAGAAAGACTATATGTATCTACTTATCTAATCACATTAATCCAGAATATATATATATATATGTGTTTGTGTATATATATATATATATATATATATATATAATGAATTTAGAGATAAAACTTACAGAGTTGGTGACAGCCTTGGTTTTATAAGGCCCATGCCATTGTGGTCCTTTTGTTCTAATAGAAAGCAAACCACGACATACTAAAAAAAAAGACCCTGTTCCAAGCCCTAAAAGACAGGACAGACGGAAAGTGACTGTGCTGAAGTCTCTCAGCAACTCTCTCAGATGGAAAAAGAAGCCAAGTATCCCGACACCCAGGCTTTTGCCATCCCACAGCACCACAGTGGATCACCACAATGTCCTTCATCAAAGAGATCCTTAGTTTTTATTTAGAAAAGAGAAGAGGCTTGTCGTCTCCCTGAGGCTTGGTTTGGTTGGATTTGGTTTTCCCACACACCACAGGGTGATCAACCTCATGTCTCCAGTTCTCTAACCTCTGGAGTTTGTGCTGCCATGCTAAGCTACTGCTCCAAGATGTCCTGAGGTATCTGGCCTATGTACAGCCCTTCTGTTGGCCTTTTTAAAAAGGTGTGAGGAAACAAAGGAAAATATTGTTTTTGAAGGCGCAAGATGTATGTATGTAGCCACAGTTCCTGAGCATCGTGTCTGCATTTCCTGTGCCAAGCGCATGCAGGAGGTGTGGGCAAAGCACAGCCTGCTTGCCCTAGGTCACATCAGCACCCAAAAACCCATGTGCAGAGAAGCCGAAAATGGGAGAAAGGGGATGACAGTCTGGTGCCCTGGCAGACAAAACTACTGCCTCCACCAACACCACTGGGGTGCTGAGCTGTGCTCTGCTGGGGAGGCTTTGCTGAGTCACCGTGCTGCTGCTGTGTTGCCATGTGCTGCATGGGGCTCCACCTCTGACAGTTTTTTTTTTTTTTGGCCTTTTTTTTTTTTTTTCTTTCACTTTTGCTCCAAAGTCAAGTCATCCCGAAAGCAGAACGGCTGGTGTTGCAGCATCACCGCACGTCATCACTGCACCTCTCCTCTTGGCGGCTCATCAGGGGCGGAGAGCTGCTGAAGGCAAGACCTGGGTCCCATGCCACGCAGCACAAGGTCAGGGAGGGTGTCTGTGTCATACATCCCTGGCTTCTAACTCGGGGCTTCACAAAAGCTCCAGCCAGAGATACCGTGCCAGAAATGAGAAGTGCTCTCCCCTCGCCTGCAGCACCAAGCCAGAGCCCAGGCTGCACAAGGAGGGATGTGCCTGGAGGGGGGCTGCAGCTCCTCTGCCTCTGCAGTGCCCACGCCTCCGCTGCACTTTGGCATGTTGGCCAAGGATCCAGCTCCCTTCGCCAAGTGCAGCATTGCAGCAGAGCACATCTCCATCCAGAGGAGTGACCTTCAGTTCCCAGGGGTCTTTCTCTTAACGAGGAGTGTGCATGGGAGCAGATGTAGCCAGCTGTAATCTCCTCTTTCAACACAGCATGCAAGTGGAAATAAAGCTAGTAAAGTAGCACATAAAATGGTGTTTTATGTTTCTTGTTATGCTACAGATGCTTTGCACGGCTGCAGCACTCACATTTCCTTAATATTCTTCAGCAGACGTGCATCAGCTTATTTAGTTCAATATGCTGGCACCCATCCCTGAGGGGGTGATCCATGCACGAGAGGCACTGCATCCCACAGCCAGTCCCTGCAGCTACCCAGACTAACCTACCTGAGCATCTAGGCTGCACCATTCCCTCAGGCAACAATATTTATGACCCTATGCCTTTTATAAAAGTCTTTTCAAAGGGAGCCAGCTGGGAAACCCACAATGCCAGGAATTCTGCAGTGGTGATTTAAAGGAGGTATGCAACCAGCACCAGAAAACAAGTTCAAAACTGGAATATGAAGGGAATTTATGGTAAATTTATGGAGGAATGTTGCAACTGGAAGAGCTGAGAGAAAAAAATAATAATAAAAAAAAATACTTTTCTGCATCTACCAGTGGTGTTTGCATTCAATTGTTGCAGCAGGATAGTAAAGGAGAGGAAGGGAGAAATCTACGGCCAAATTCTCCTTTGAACTTCAGGATGTTATCTGCTATAACATCCCTCTCTGTGTATTCATCATCTGGGCTGTGATGGCACCAGTCAATCAAAAGGAGAATATTTCCATGTGCTGGAGCTCTGTGGCCAACACTGCCAAGCTGCTCAACTCGCCGCTGGTATGTTTGCAGCCAGTGCAGGTGGCTGCCCCCAGACAGATCCAGATGGTGGCCCAGGGAGCTTTGCTTCTGCTGGTGTCATGGCCTGGGAACTGTCCTCTCTGTTTTAATTTAAAGGTGTGGATGCCATCGTCAGGTCTGCTTTATTGCTACTTGACGTGCTTTGCTGGGAAGGTGTTTTTAAACACTAGTAATGTCAGTACTTTGGAAAACTCTTCTTTGACTACTCTGCATATAATAACCCTCTGCTTCTCTGACCCAATAGATGGTTTCAGTGAAAACTTAAAAAAATAGAGCAGTAACCAAAAATTGCCTACTTGCAGGCCATAGCCCCCACCCACAGTATATCGTTATCAAATACAGAGCAGCTGGCCCAAGATAAGAGCCACTTTCTCCTTTAAAAACCACAACCAGTCTGATACAACCAGAATCATAATCCGCATGGTGGCTCCACAAAGATACTTGTTTGACCCTTTTTAAACTTTCCTTATTATCAACAGCGTGCACCTCTGCGTTTTCATTCCCGTCTCCTTGAGACAATGAGTCTTCACTAATAACAATAGGCAATGGGGAGAAAAATAACACCGCAGTCTCAGAGAGGCATAGGCAATGCTAGCCATCCCGATACTGGGAGGGAATCCTATATGATATGGTTTATAGGAGTATCTCCCAGAAATAAATGCTTCACAAGGAAAATAAGCACTTGCCTTTAGCAAATGGAACCACAGACTATTACAATTTTCTTTTTGGAACTTTGGCTTAACCACGATGTTCTGAGCCCGAGTATTCCCCTGATGACCATGGGCATAAGGGATGTGCAAAACCCTCTGGGACCAGCCCCTGTGTTTCACAGCAGGAAAGTGCCCTCAGAACTGGAAAATTCAGCCTATTGTTCATATAGGCTCAGAAATATGCTGCTTGAAGGAGTCAGTGTTTCATTTCCGTACCAACCCTGGACTTTGCATTTTTGTTGGCTGGAATAAAGCTGCCATTAACATGGCTCTGTGTACCTCAGTTTCTCTACTGACAACTGCTGCTTTGGTGTTTTAGTGTAGATAGTGGGTCATTGTTAAATCACACTAATTGCTTGATTATGAAAGCAAACATTCTTAAAATAAAAGCTGCCAAGGCTTTAACTTTGTTCTCTGTTTGCCTAAGATCTTTTTGTTTGAGTATGTTTTCCTCTGCAAAAAGCGACGCATGTTTGCCAAGAGCTGAGGTAGAGAACACCATTTGTTCTTTCCATTAGTTTTAGGCATTGTTGTCTCTTTTCATAAAGTGTACATGGCAAGTAGTCTCCAGCCAATTAGTAATATTGAGCACTTGTATGTGACCACTTTCTAAGCTCTATGACACACACTACAGTCTGACAATATACTTCTGAAAGGCACTATCTTGTCTACTGACTGCTTCAACCACAAAGTATGGGGAAAAAAATCATCATTATGGTAAAGCCAACACAATTTATTCCACAGTCAGAGCTTTTAAAGCAGCTGGATCACCCAAGGATAACTAGTGCAGTCCCTAACCAAGATTAACTTGTCTAAACTTAAATCAATATTAAGCTTCACAGGGGCTTTGTTCAAGAATTATACCTTTTGATCTGGTTTAGTCTTTGTTTTGACCTTCACCAGCCAACCTGACCATGCTAAACTCTCCTAAATTGAGCCACGTGGGAAGAAGTTTGTCTTCTTCCTGGCACGAAATGCCAGCTGTTGCAAAAGTCCTTCTTTAGACACCTGTTTTTTCCATTACATGTAAAGTAAATGCTGGTATCTTTGAGTACACACACAATTTCTTCCTCATGTGCTGAACAAATACTGCTCTTAAGGGATCAAGAAACAAACAGAGAATACAGTAGGAAAAAAAAGATTACCCACAACTAGCACTGCCGAGAGGGTGAGCCCATCCTCCCTCCTGATGTGCTGGGCTGGGCAGGTGGGAGGAGGAGGGAAGAGAAAGAAAAGCATCGGGATTGTTTTTGGCTTCTTTACTGGTGCCTACCCGCTGCCCCGGCAAAGAGGCACTTCGTGAGTCCCAGGTTCAGGAAGGAATGAAAGGGCAAAAGATTGGAAGAGTGGCCTGTATTTCATGATACCCCTCAGAAAACAGGGTCTCTACAGACCAGGGTTTCCTACAGGACGGACCACCCAAGACCTGTCACCATAGCCGTCTGCCCCTGAGAATACATCTCCTCCTCCTCGCTTTCGTCCCCAAGATGAGCAGCCCGGCCTGCCCTACAGCAGAATTTACACCCCTTTAAGTACCAGCAAGAACTGTAAGCAACTTCGAGGTCATTTTTTTGCCTCAGGAATGAATAAATAAATGAAGATGCTTAACATAATTAATGCGGCCTCAAGCCAGCACAAATATTAGAAGGGAGTTGCAAACCCACAAAGCCGCAAAGTGTGGGCGGCGTGAGCCTTTCAGCTCTACCCTCGCTGCAAAGCCCTCTCTGCTCATGCTGGGTCATTTCTACACCTGCTATTTTTTGACAGCTCTCCTTTATCTATAGGCTTTTGGAAATGGCTGTTTTGTGCTGCAGTCCAAGTTTTCCATTGCCTTTGCAATGGCTCCCTCCCCTCTGAGACAAAGCAAGCTGAAGCAAGCTGCCTTCAAAGCATCACGGAGCAAGCTGATTGCAGGAGGAAGCATGCCATAAATTCACATACATCTCCCAGGTGTGATCCATCAAAAACATTTACTACAGTAAAAGTAGGCACTCACGTGTGTATAGAAGCAGCACAGTACTCATTCTTTTCCTCCAAATGTTAAGTAATGTCCCCCTGGTACAACATAAAATACAGTTCTTTCCCCAGGTGTATGTTGTGTGATGATGCAAATTATCTGAGTGTTTATTTTCAAAGATCAATGTCTTTACACTGATGAAAAGCCCTTAGGAGGCAAGTTGGTAGCAATACAGATGTGCCTTTGAGCTATTTTGGCTTGTCTGTATAATGAAGTTTAAAAGCCAAAATTGGCTTTTCTAATTCTCTTTTTTATTCATTATTAGCATCATACTTACTTAGGCATTAGCTATTAAAGGCTCACTGACACTTTAAAGTATTAATTTTGAAATCTGTTTAGTAACTTTTTAATTTTGAAATCTGTTTAGTAACTTTTTTTTTTTTTTTTTCCTATATACACCCAGAAGATTTATTTGGGATTTAGGGTGCCATGTCAGGCTATTCAAGCAAGAGAAGAAAATGACAACCTCTTTTAATGACTTAATAGCCAATTTTTACTCCCTCCTTGGTAACTGGAGGTGTTAGGTCCCTGGAGGGGCTATTTCATTACCTGAAATCATTCACTGGATAGGCTATAATGCAGGTGTCTGGAAGTCGCATTACCTGAGTATGAGGGACCTGCAAAAGTGGAGGCATGCACGGACAAATACAATCTTCCACTCAGCAGAGAAAAATCTCCTGCTTCTGAAGCATTTGCTCATGCTTTGCACAGGAAGAAATGACTTACTTTCTTATGCAAACAACACTTTGGGATCAGTCCCTGAAGTACACTGGTTGGAGCCATCATGAAATTTCTGATAAATGAAGAAAAAATGGGATTTGGACAGCAAATGATTTTAGCCTGATATTTGCCCACATATTTTAGGTCTGAAACTCTGTTTTACTTGGCTTTATCCTAGGACTACATCAATTTTGGGAGAAGTAGGTGATATTGAGAGAAAAAAATATATATTTTTTTGATGGATGAATTATTTGGGAGTAATGGTATTTATGTATATTTAATTTTTATCACCATCTTACACTCTTTGTATAAAACTAGAAGACTTTCATTCTTTTATACTGTATATCTTCCCTTTGTAAACCCAAGTACTCAGCAGGCTGAGGGAAGCTTATTGCTATTCTAATGCTATAGCAACCATAACAAAAACAATTATATCCTGGGGACCGCTGCAATTCAGGGGCTGAACCTGAAGAAAAGGCAAATAAGGTGGTACTCTTTATGTTGTCCTGTATTTCAAAACCAAGAGATTTGGTTTGCCAGCAAAGGAACAATAAATGCTAGAAGTAAACACCTTTTAAAGCAATTGATAAATAAACTGTGATGCGTATGACCAGAATTTATCAAACAAGAAAAAAATCTGCTGAAAGTAGTAAAATGTTACATGTTTAGTATCGATTTAGCTTTTATATTATGATAAAAACATGCAGATGACAAAAATCCTGAAAGGCTTGAAGGCAGGATTTACCTAAGTTTAGGCTGATGCTCCTGATGTTGGGTTTCTAACCCCTGTGCTAAAACATGGGTAACTCTTTTCTGTCAGAAAAAAAAATAAGATGCCTCACTAAATGTGTAAGCCAGTCTGAATTCCAGCCATTTCAATATTTAACTATTCATTTTTTTTTTCAATGTTGTTACTTTAACTTTCAAAACTGTCATATGAACCAGACATTTAAGTGGTTTGTTGACAAAACTCTCATTCAACCAAGGCTGCCAAAGAGCTTACGTGGATCTTTCCATATTTTAGCACCGAAACCCTGCCTCATAAAAAGTTTTCACATCTTTTAATTTCCATCTTCATAATCCTGGATGCTGTTTATTTAGCCTAAATGAATAATGCATGACAGCTTTAACTACAAAAATGCCTACAAGATGCCCACCTACAAAAACGCACAAGTTTAGCATTCTGCGTGAGAGACGTCTGGCAAAAGCTCATGCTGTGCAGAAGAGCGTATCCATCAACTCAAACTAGAGTGTTAGCAGCAACAAATAAAGACAGCAGTTTTATGTAGCCCGCAATTGCCCAGGTCCTCAATGACTGTGAATACATATCTATTCTTCCACACTCAGATCAAAGTAAATAAATAAATAAATGTCTAGCAAGTTTCTTTGTATTGCCTCCCCCTAATCCTACCCTTTATCTTCTTAAAACTGCTGCGTCATGCCTGAGCTTTGGGTCAGGAGTGCGTTTTGCAGTTGTTCATTGAAGGGGTGGTACGTGCTGTGTGTTGCCTGGATAAAGATACTCATGGATTTTTTTTTTTATTTTTTTTATTTTTTTTTTTTAGACCACAATCATTGTCAGAAATCTAGAAAACATGACTTACAAGGAAAAGACTGGAAGAAACAGGACAGTGCAGCCTGGAGAAAAGAGAAGGGGAAGACAGATGGTTAAAAGTATCCGAAACCTCAAGGACTGTTGCGAAGGAGAGGACAGCAATTTGTTTCCTCCATCTGTGGTGAATAGGGTGAGAAGCGGTGAATTGAAGGAGCAGGGAGATTCAGGTTAAACATTAGAAAAAGACTTCCAGCAGCAAGGCATGCTGTGAGATCTCTTCGAGAGCAGGTCGGACAGGACCAACAAGTTTTGCTGATCTTGCTACCTGCTGCGAGTCCCCTTGCAGCCTGGGCCTTCTCCTTATTTCCCCAGATGAGAGACATCCCTGTGGTAGGAGTACATCAGGCTCATTATTCCTCATCCAGGCGTTGATAAGGGTGCATGGGGAGACCCCACAACATGCACAGCGGGGCATTGTGCAGACCTCACCAAGCAGCCAGGGCCACCACGGTGTGCCAACACCATCATCTATACTGGTGCTATACTGGAGGCAATACAAAGAAAAACCTCACACCCTGGACCCTTTTCCTGCTTAATCTATCAATATCCCAATCAATTAGGAGCAAGCGCCTTTAATGATTTGGCTCAATTTGCTTAAAACAAAAAATTAATTCTTGATTTCCAGTCAAACGAACTGTTCAGCCTAATTTTCTTTTCTGCTGTGAGAAGCCCTGAATTATTTTTATCAAGTTGCTGATTAACCTGTTTTAACTGCTGCAGAAGGTGCTTTAAAATGACTTATGTGAATATCTTTTTAGAGAACCATTGGTCTAGCACTATATTTGTCAAATACTCTGTAGTAAACTTTAATACAAGCAAGAAGGATTCCTTTAAGACTTTTGTGTTTTATAATCATTTATAGTGCAAAGTGTGTGGAAGAAAGCTTCTGAGAAATTAGCGTTTTTGTCTGCAAGTTTTACTGAGGAGCCTAAGAAATACTGTAACTCAGAACTCGAGACCGTTTTCCAATTTTCTATTAGGTTTGTATTGATTTTTTCTCTTTTCATTTGCTATTTGCAAGTCCTCTGGTATTTGCTTCTTATATATGCAGTGTTCTCTTTAAAAAGGAAAAAAAAAGAAAAAAAAGAAAAAAAAAAAAGAAAGGAAGAAAAACTACACACGAAAAAAACATTGTATTCTCTTTCCCTCAACCAACAATTTAGATAAAGGCCAAGTAGACATACCAAAGGAGAAGGGGAATGTTCTAACACAGCTCGACTGCCCTTGTAAATGAGTGCAGGTGTACTTCAGAAATCAGGACAAAGAATTTTCCACCATCTGTTGCATATGTTAAAAAAAAAAAAAGAAAAAAAAAAAAAAAAAAAAAAAAAAAAAAGAAAAAAAAAAGCCCACAAGATTTTAAATCAGTATATTATGGAAAATAACACGCACATCACTGTTATCCAGGTAATTAAAAATATATTGATGTGAATGCACACTCATATGGCTCTCACCTACTTGTTTCAAGTAGGGGTTCATATTTACATACTTGAATCTTCACTTAAGCATTAGAATTTTGTAAACTCTCTCTTGAGCATACACCTGGTTTAATTAATGTGTGAAGACACACCTGAACAGAAAAATGGTGCATAAGTACTTTATAAGGCATTCTATCAATTTCATACACTTTGGTGTATCAAGATACGTTAACAAGCAGATTGATGCCTGACATTACGAGCTTATAACTGTGCAACGTGGTTGTTAAAATGCTTATTACGAAGAAGGCATTTTGAATCGTGTGTAGAGTATCATCATTTAGTACTTTTGTTAGGGAGTGATAGGGAATGCACTCTGAGGGAGTCGAAGCAACCTGAGCCATCCGAGAAACAATCCCAGACTTTTCCTCCGATTCTGTGTATTTGGCTGACCACCCCCCTATCATTCCTCACTAATTTCCTTGCTGCAGACTCCTCGGGGAACATCCAGTCCCCTTCAGCAGAGAAGTGTGATTATTGTTATTTGCGGGCTTCAAAAGGAAGAAAAGAAGGAATGTTACAGACGGTTAGGGCTCAGAGGATAACTCTTTTCTCTCCAGAGCAGAAAGCTCTCTGACACCTGCTAGCCTGCTTTTTGCCTGAGGGCAATAAACCAAAATGGATGTTTACTGGCACATCAACAGTAAAGTTTGTATACGTGTACAATATTAACGTTATATTCAGAATACATAGTTCTGTGAAGTGCTTTACGGCAGTCTCTAAGGAGACTATATCAATCCATAGTTACAATGCCTAAAATTCAACAGTGTCTCGTGTCATCAAACAGCCACTAATCAGCAGCGGGAAGAGACCACTTTTAATGGGGATGCTTCTTCCCACAACAGTCTTTGTGTAAATTCTTGTGCCTTCTGTGGAGCTCCTTTGGGTCAGGGGCAGGGACAGGGTGCACCCCTGGGTGCCCTGGTGCCCTCTCCAGCCTGCCCTGGTGGCAGCTCTCCCTCTCTCAGGGCTCCCTAAACCCAATTCAATCACACTGATGCCTCACAGTATTGAATTATAATGCATTTACCGTGAGACGAGCAGCTTTTAAAAACCATCAGGGTTCTTTTAACCCCACTTATCCAGGTTTAAGAGAGACTACAAATACCGCACAGATGTATTGGTGCAATAAAAAACACAGGAGCCAGCAATCTCCTTAGCTATAAGAGTGCAATGAGTTCTGATGACACAGAAAAATAAAAAGGGAGTACACCAACATATACAAAACCAGGTAAAATATGCAGGAAAAATATTTAATATTTGTTCAAAACTTTTGATGCTATCCGTAGGCAGTAGAATTCTGGATGTGACCACAAAACTTCAAAAGTGGAAAGAAACATGAATCCTAATTTTAGCACAGGTTACAAGTTCACTTCATCATAGGCAAAATTACTCTAATCATTGTAAGCATAGGGTGATGAGACGAAAACAGGGCAGAGGCATGGCTGCATTCAAAAACTTCGGAAGTCAAGGGGATGTTTTTAATGATTAGCATAGCCTGCCAGCTGAAGGTGGTGTGTTGCCTTGTCAACGGCTGTGTAATTTCCTCGAACTCTGTGAAACTGTTCAGGAGATGAAATATGGTTTGGAAATACTCAGACATACAGTGCTACTCATGTCATGTTGTCTCAGAAGTGACTTAGGAGAATGGGAATAAGAGTGTTGCATTGTCTAACCCAACAATCACCTGTGATACTCATTACTGTTTTCCTCACCGTAGCCAATATGCATGGAACTTTACCCCGATTTTTCCAGAGAGGACCACAATGCTATTAAACCCTTGCCCCAAATAATTTAAAGTCAAAATTCCCACATGTTAAAACAAGCATTGTTTCTGAAAGAGGTGCAATGAACATATTTGCCTTCAGCTGTATTTTAAAATATTACTCTTTAATTTTGAGTGGTTTCATTCACGTATGCCAGTAGCAAAACCACAAAAAGCCTTTTATATCTGAGCTTTCAGAAACAGAGTTCTTGTCTTTTCCTGGAGATCCACGAGGGATTAGGTTATCACCTTGTGTGTGCCTCTGAGAATCAGCTGTAAAAAATACTGAGGAAGAAATGTCTGGTGGGGCACTGCACAATTTTATGCAAACTTGGTGAAATTTTACGTATCTGTTGGAGTTAATGGTGTTTTGGCGTGAAAACTTGGGTCAGCAGCATCAAAAGCAAACTGCAGCTCATTTAGGTGTCCAAATGGGTTTCAGAATAGCCTGTTTGTGCCCGAGTGCAGCACGCACGAGTGGGCTGCCCAGGAGATCCACAAACCCCAGGGGCCTCCAGCACATGGGGAGGGGTGGGCTCAGCAAAAGTCTGATCGTGTCCACAGCTGTGCTCCTGGCTACCTGCAAGACTGATCAGATAGTGCTTTTGGCAGTTCTAATTAGATTTCTTCCATTTTTTGATAGTACTGTTGATAGTAGTGTTGAACACTAACAGCGTTCAACAAACTCTTCCTGTGGCTAAGTCACGCAATTAAATTATTATTACTGAATCTGTACAAACAGAAGCTAGATGCTCAAATGTTTTTTTGCCACAAGGTCAGAGTGTTACCAACTCAGTGACACTTTCCCGAGTACTCTGGTTCCTGCTATAGTCTCCCCTCGTTATGTTTTACTCTTCATGTGGAAGTTGTGGTAGGCTTTCATGCCCTTTAGCAGTGACTTCTGAGGCCCCATTGAAGCCCTGGAAGTGTAGGGCTCTGGTCTTCCAGGTAACTGTCAGATGTAGAAGAAAAGAGGTCAGTTTTCCAGACCCCCTCTAGTCAAACACATTATTTTCTTTGGGGCTTATTACTGGGTAGCATAGTAATAAATTCGGCTGTGAAAAGGCAAAGACAGGAGCTGTTATATAAAAAAAACATACCCTAAAGCACAGAAAAATCAAACCCAGCAAGGACTGAAGCTGCACCTGAACAATTGTTATAGAAAAGCATTTTCTTCGTGTTATATAAAACAAGAGGAAAAAACTGCAGACAAACACTCATGATGAATACAAGGGTGAGTGATTGTGGAACAACATTTCAGAGGTTTGATAATAGGCCTGCATGCCCACATCCTCAGGTAAAACCTATTTTAAAACTGACTGCCAGGGGAAAATGGGTTTTGGCGTCTGTGAAGTGAGATGGGGACAGTCATCCCTTCTTAAAAAAAAAACAGGCATACATCTAAGAACAAAATGCTGTAAGTAGGTAAACTGTAAGCCTTTTTCTCCTTCCTCTTGTTCCACAACCTGTCTTCTCCTAGAGCCAAGATCATCAGATTTGGAAGAGAAACATTCTGCAGGCAAGAGACTCTTCTGAAAATGTGCTGTAATTGTCTGCCACGTGGCAGTGCAGGCCAAGAAAGTGTTTGGGGTCTGGTCTGGAGAATATGGAAACCACCGGAAGAATCCTACCGATTTTCAGCAGCATACTATCAAAGCCTCAGCGAGACAGAGTAGTGCTGTCAGTCCAGCTGGCTCTTTTCCAGAAGCTGAAATCCTCAGAGCACCAGTATAACAGCAGCAGAAATAGAATAAATAGCAGAACGATTTGTTTGACAAGGACAGGCATTATGGAAGAATTCAAGTCAATATCATTTTGAAAGCTGGATGTTGGTACAACAGACTATTGGCACAGCAAGTTCCCACTGTGCACTTAATAATAACTTATCATCTTCTATCTCATACACATTTCGACATGACACTACATGTGTTGTTTTCTGAAAACAAATTTGAATTTGCTACTATGCAACTCCAATGCTGAGCTGAGATTGGTCTCTCTAGCAATGCCTGTTTCTCAGACAAGACAATGGTGTCTATGATGTAAAGTAAGCCTATACTTTTCACAGAATCACAGAATCATCTAGGTTGGAAGAGACCTCCAAGATCACCGAGTCCAACCTCTGACCTAACACTAACAAGCCCTCCACTAAACCATATCCCTAAGCTCTACATCTAAACGTCTTTTAAAGACCTCCAGGGATGGTGACTCCACCACTTCCCTGGGCAGCCCATCCCAGTGCCTAACAACCCCTTCCATAAATAAGTTCTTCCTAATATCCAGCCTAAACCTCCCCTGGCACAACATTAGCCCATTCCCCCTCGTCCTGTCACCAGGCACGTGGGAGAACAGACCAACCCCACCTCGCTACAGCCTCCTTTCAGGCACCTGTAGAGTGCGATAAGGTCACCCCTGAGCCTCCTCTTCTCCAGACTGAACAATCCCAGCTCCCTCAGCCGCTGCTCGTAGGACTTGTTCTCCAGACCCCTCACTAGCTTTGTTGCCCTTCTCTTTTGTGAGAGAAAATAAAATATACACCTGTTCTCTCATGCTACAAAACAGGAGTCATTATTCCAGAGAAAATTACCAGCCTGTGGGTCAAACACATTCACCAGAGCAGTGTGAGGTGGTTCTCAGTCACCAATAAGCATATTTAAATGGAGTCTAGAGCATGCCCTTCATACCACTATGAGTTGACCAAGGCTTTGAAAGACAAAATCCAAACTAAATCAGGTATTTCACTGTAAAACCAGAGCTCATCTGAGCACCTGCATTCTTTGCACATATTGATCTCAGAAATTTTGTGTGTCCCTCTTTCAACGTCACTTAACTTCTCCTCTGTTGCAGTCACTGTCTTTTCTCTGACAAGAGAGGGAGAAGAGAAGGAGAAAGTAATCAGAAAAGATGAGCAGTTAATGCAATGTTTCAGAACATGTTTTAGAATCTTTAGGGTTCATTTCCTTCTCTGTCTGGGACGACCTTAGAAGATGGTCACAAAGTACTAGAAGAGTCAATTATGTTGAAAGAATTAGATTGTCCTATAGATGCCTATTGCACAATTGCAATTGTACAATATTAGATGGTGGGTGTAGATTTAGGTTCTTGTCGTTTTATGTTTACTGCTTTGTGCTGTCTCCATTACCAACTGTAATCTCAACAGAATGTGGAACTGGTTCAACTTTTCCAGTCTGGGGACCACTGAGTCTGAAGCAACGCAAAGTGCAAAATTTTTAATGCGTAAGTTGCTAAAAGCATCTGTTATCTTCACACTCTTCTCTAACTCACTTTGCCGGGTCACCTTCTGTACATCTCATAGAAATGCTCAAAAGGTTTTGCTTCTACAAGCAAAAATCTTAAAACCACTTTTCTGTAACTTTGCCTGACTTAAGATTGCAGTGTAAATTATCTTACACATATTTCTCAAGAGCTTTGCAAAATGTTGGTGTGATGGACATACATGTGGGCATATCCAAGTCAGCCCTACTTTTGTTAGTATGGGAAAGAGTAGCAACAAAAGTCACACAAAAGACAACTGTAGTATGTGCCCCAGACAGGCGCATTGTTCGTTGCTCTGTTTTGATGACAACGTTCAACTGTATTTGTCTGGACAAGAGTAGATGCCATGCTGCAATTTCATCACCACTGGCCATGCAAACCCAGCTTCAAACAATGCAGTGGATAAGGGTGATTCCTATAAAACTCACCAAAGCCCTTCCATTAAAGCTTTACAGGAAACTAGGAAAACTTTTTGCAGGCCAGCATGGGACCATCTTTGCATTCGCTAAAGCCTTCTCAATGGTTGAATTTTAAAACTCATCCTTTAGTAGATGTAAGGACAGAATCATCATTCCACTCAAGAAGAAATGGAAAGCAAAACTTTATCTTTCTAAAATATTAGCAGGTAAAATGGTTATTTTAACTTTGGCATGTTTAGTTTAGGTACCTAGCTAAGTGAGGTACGATACTTTGGCAGTGACGCTGCAGTGAAAGTCATTTCTGTCTCACCTGCTTTAATATCTTATACGAACTCATATAATGCTCACCTATACCTGTTGGTAATTTTTTTTCCATTTTGCATCCTACTAAGTCAGAAGGAACCAAAACATGGCTTGTGTTAACTGACAAAGCTCACTTTTAAGCCACATCAACTAACAGATGTAACAGATAGAGTCTTTTGGGTACTAACCACTTAAAAACATGGTGACTGAAGATATTTCTGAATGAATCCAAGCACTTCTCTTTGTGAAACAGGGACAGAGATATTCCAGTGACTGAGCATCCATCTGTCCCAACATTTTCCAGGGCTGTGATGCTAGAATAATGAGAACAGAATAATGAGAAAAACAGGAGAACTGGATAACTTGACTTTTTTTAACTACCATCTCTGCCATATGTAAATACAGTAGTGCAAGTCCTTTTCTGCTTGCTTCTCTTTTAATTTGAAAGAATTACAGTGACAAAAAAAAAAAAAAAAAAAATAGTGAATTTAGTCATGATATTTTATATTTCTTTTAATTTTGAAATCCTACAATAAAACACAGTGATTTTGCTTCTTGCATTCAGTGTTCATAGATTTTTATGAGATAATGTGGACAAATAATTTTCTATTTCTGGGTTACTTATGAGGTATTTATTTTAAGCATTTTTTATTTCCATATTTAATACACTTTACTGCTTCTATTCTCTTACTTAACAACTGATAATGTTTAGGCAGAAAAAAAAAAAAAAATGATAGCATGTTTCTCTTTTCCCATCTGCATCACAATGAATTAATTGGTGAGATGCACATGCATTACCCTCTGAAAAGTTTAATATAGCTTCCTAAAATAGTTGAGAACTAAGCTAGTAGGTAATTTTCCTGTCCAGAAAAAAGTGCAGATTCTTTCAGAAAAATTGCAGAAATGTAATAACCTCAGCAAGACCTGTTTTGGGTACAGGTCATACAATACAACTATTTTGTACATTTTGGGGAGAGTAGGAGGGAAAAAAGGTTCCCTGAAATAATCAGTA
This sequence comes from Nettapus auritus, assembly GCA_011076525.1. Classification (NCBI taxonomy): domain Eukaryota; kingdom Metazoa; phylum Chordata; class Aves; order Anseriformes; family Anatidae; genus Nettapus; species Nettapus auritus. The sequence goes on from CM021797.1 coordinate 81,483,385, forward strand.
ACTTGTTAGGAGGGCATTCATTTGGGGCTGGGAGGACCAGGTCTGAGTGGCTGCACTCCCTCATTAAGAAGAAATTTTCTTTGTGATTCCAGGCAAGACGGAGACACCAAACTACTTATAAGAGATCATTAACTGTGTGTTTGTCATTTTCTGGGTGCCTAAACTGAGATAATTAATAAACATCTTTCCCAGCCTCTCGTGTCATTCTGTGAAGCACTCAACTCTAGCAATGCGAACTTCATACATAAATCAAGTAGGAAAAAAAAAAAAAAAAATAGGAAATTTCACAGTGAAAGCTTGTATCATAATGCAATGCCCTTTTCTCATGCTCCTCAAAAAATGAAAACAGGATTTGCTTAATGGTATAATAGAAGTTAAGAAGCTTTCCCAGGAGAAAATCACCCACCTGTGTGTTTAATACCACATACATTAATAACAGCATTAGTGATACTTCCTTTTACATGATGACTTACACCATTGAACTCATTTTCAAACACGGGAGTTTTAAGGTAAATTCTTAAATTCATATCTATTCAGATACAAACTCATATATCAAATTAAATGTAAAGTCTGGTCTGTAAAAGTAACCATCAGCCTCTACTTCTTTTGTAAATTTTCATTGCCATTCATGAGGAGCATGTGTGACATGGAACATGTCTTTTATATTAATATTAGCTATGTTCAACACATGAATTTAGCTATGGCCACCGTATTTAAAAGGAAGATGGGGATCCTCATGAGAAGAAGTATTTACCACTGAAGTAAAGGACAGACTGTTTAGAAATACAGCTGGGAGTATTTTAATTAAAGAGTTACCCTAATATGGAACGATTTCAACAGAAACAGTGAGAATCTTTTCCAACACTTAAGGACCTGGCAAACCAGAAATAGTATATGTAACACATGTCTATAAGTAGGATTCTTCGTATATAATGTTTTTTTAGCTGACAACCATTTTTTTTTCAGAAAATACAATGTGCAGTGTAATCTCTATTTTAATGCAGTGCTCAGATTTATAATGGAGGGAGAGGGGGGAGAAAAAATGAAAACAAGAAGTAGAAAAAAAAAAAAGGAAAAGGGAAATGGGAAATGGAAAAAGGAAAAAGGGGAAAAAAAAGGAAAAAAAAAAGAAAAAAAGGAAAAAAATAAAAGAAAAAAAGGAAAAAAAAATAAAAAAAAGGAAAAAACTAATAATAAAAAAAAAAAGGTGGGAAATTCAGAAACGAGCTATCTTTTGATAACAAAAACCAGCCCACACTGCGCGCATGTAGGAGGTACAAGTCAAGGGACAGGAGCTGAGGACCTTTCTTGCACTAGATCCTTTTGCAGTATGTCTCAGGCAAACTCCTGAGTGTGCCTTTGAATCCATTGAAAGCATTTCAAGTCAAGCACATCTAGTTTGCCGAAGATGTGCTGAAAACACATTGCTGTTTATTTTTTTAGATTTTCATGCCTTCTGCGGGTGCCAGAAAATAATTTAATTCCCCCCTCCCCTTATTCACTGCTTTGTCTCCCTCTCTCTCGAGGGCAGGGGGTTCTCCTCAGGAGGAGGTGCAGTGATGCTCCCAGTCAGGGCGTGTACCCAAGCGACCATCAGTGTCCAAAATGAGCATCTCTTCCCTGTGTGCTGGCGAGGGGAGGCTGGACACAGGCAGTCCCCTTTGCATAACGCGGCAGGTGGCATCACCACGGGGGAATGCAATTTGCACTCACCTGGCTGACTTCTCCAGATTTTCACTCTTGCTTTCTGAAATGTCCAGAGGTCTTGATTTTACAGCAGCCTTACCTTTTATTTTATTTTATTTTGAGCACAGTTTGCTGTTCGAATGGATACTGAACAAAAGCAGAGCTGTCATAGCAACTGAACAATTCATTTCACTTGACCCATTTAAAATTTGAAATGACTTGTTTAAATACATCCTGACAGTCCTGTCAACCTACTAAAAATGTCGTACACTTTTGATACCTATAGAGCAATCTAATATCTTAGAGACATTAAAGGAAGGTAGAAATAGGCACAGTGAGACACAATTAGGGTGACTGTGAGACTGATGAATGGGCTTTTAACCTCTTTGCAGCACAAAAGTGTTAGACGATAGTGCAAAACTCTCCTGGCTCCTTAATTGGCCAGCTGACATAATGAGAATTTGGCTAGCACATATTCTGTGTTTTTCTTGTTGTGGCAGCATTTTCTCAGATGGAGATGCTCCATTTGCTTTTTAGCCTTCTCTTCTGGGTATTAGTGCATCACTAGCAGTAGCTTTTCAGAGGACAGGTGAAAAACAGAAATTAATGTATTATGCAGTTTCTCACCGCTTGCTGTAGGATCGCTTCATTGCAACTTGAGTAACTTAATGATAAGGTGTTACTCCCCCATTTAAACTACAAATTGTTAATCTTATGAGTCTTCGCAAGGCTGTTTGTAGAGAAAACCACGGTAACACTGGATGGAAAACAAGTGTATTTTACCAAGCCAGAGTGCATGTCAAGTTGTACTCTTCTGCTTCTTGTCATCTTACTTCACGTGGCAATTTTTGTTGTTCTGGAGAGGTACATTAGGAGTCTTGTACTACTCATCTTTTCTGTTAGACTTCATTTGGTGGGATCTTAACTTACCTGCTTCCAGAAGAGTATCCTCAAAGAAAGCCACCCATAGCCTGGGCTGCACCAACAGCAGCGTGGGCAGCAGGGCGAGGGAGGGGATTGTTCCCCTCTGCTTTGCTCTCATCAGACCCCACCTGGAGCCTGCACTCAGCTCTGGGGCCCAGCACAAGGAGGACACAACTATTAGAGTCCAGAGGAGACCACAAGGACAATCAAAGAACTGGAGAACCTCTCCTATGGAGACAGGCTGAAGGAGCTGGGGTTGTTCATCCTGGAGAAGAGAAAGATCTGGAGAGCTCCTGCAGTGGCCTTCCCATGTCTAAAGAGGGCTCCAGGAAAACTGGGGAGGTTTCTTCAGTGATGACTGCTGAAGGTTTTGGCAGAAGCTCAGGAATGCTGCCTGTGACTGTATCTTGCGAGTGCCAGCCGCTGGCCACCAGCAGACATCCTGCACAACACAGGCATCCTGGTTAGTTTCACAGGGAGCCTCTGCTGGCTCCAGGCACTACTGCTTTAGGACCCTCATTTTCATGCTTTTTCAGCCTGTAGATCACTAAAAACCTTCTGCTGGTACCAAGGATCCTTCCTGCAAAAGTGCAGCGAGGCCACTCTGTGCAGGTGTGTGACAGCCTGCAAAGCCCTGGGCACGTCCCCCCAACATGAGCCTGGTCAGCACCCCCAGGCTCCCCAGGACTGGCATAGAGAGGTTCCAAAAAGCTCATGGTTCCAAAAAACCTCTACCTCCTCTGTTTGACTAGCCTCAAATATCAGGGGACACCTTTTGAACGTGTGCAGCCCCAGGGTGCCAAACACCCTGCTTCCCACCAGCATTGTGGGAGGGCTGTTTTGTACCCTCCGTCAAATAATAATAATAATAATAATAATAATAATAATAATAATAATAATAATAATAATATGTACA
>CM021797.1:81487010-81520246 GCA_011076525.1 Nettapus auritus
CTCTGCCTGCCTGATAAGCTCTGAGTCCGTGCACATAGGAGGCAGAGGTGAGGAGGGACTGATTTTTTTTTTTTTCCCCAGTAGCAGCTGAAAAGCAGCTTTTTTTTTTTTTCAACTGGACTGGAGAAGAAATTTAGTTCAGTCCCTCCTCACCTCTGCCTCCTCTGTGCACGGACTCAGAGCTTCTCAGGCAGGCAGAGAGGGCTTGTTCCCAAAGGTTATGAAGCGTGGATCTGGAATATAGCACACAGTGCTGGTGCAGGCTAAGAACAATGAGCTATTTTCCTAATGGGATGTCTCTTGCGTCAAGCAGTGAAGTGATTAATTAAGAATTGCGTTCATTTCTCGTTTTCAAAGTAGGGCGGGTATGCATTGTACTCAAAGTGTTTAAATTTCAAACGTTGTATACATAATCTCATTCAGGTCCCTGCAGCTCTCCGTATCATAAATCTAAGAGGCAGGCTTTGTTTTAAGTTTGTGAGAAGGATTTTGAAATCTCAAAATTAAGAACAGCAAGGGCAATAGAAGATAAGTAAGTCCAGAGAGCCACAAAAGCATAGTAGTTGAGCAGTCTGTATTTCCTGCATTCTTGCATAATCATCTGAACTGAGTCTAAGAGAAAAAATATATATATTTATATATCCTTTCAGAAAAATTGTACTATTTTTTTTTTCCAAAGAGCTTCAAATTATTGCATGGTGTTTACTAAGTCCATCTCAATGAGGTAAAGGAGAGCTTTCATGTTTCAGAAATCATGCAAAAATAATTTCAGTTACTTTTTTAAAGTGTTTACCTCCAGACTTATGGTTTAGTTTTAGACTGTTGCTGAAACTGAACAACGAAGCATTACAGCTGCTCTGCTTCATTTCCCCACTCTCTTGTACTAGAGGTGAAATCTGGATTTTACCTGCACAAGTGACAAGAGAATGTGGTTTGTCCTGCAACAAGAGATCCTCGCCACTTCCTTCAGTGTAACTCACCTGGGTTACACTTGTAGAAGTTCAGATTCAACCTATGATAAATGGAGAGATGCTGGGAGGGAAACTTGGTGTCCCCGAACTAGGTTCAAACAGCTTTAGCTAATATTCCCTTAAAAGTTTGTCGCATACCAAAATTATCTTTTCTTCTTAGAAAACGTACCTGCTGCTTTCACAAGGAAACACTATCACAATTCCAGTTCTGCTGATGAAGGATGGCACAAAGATGAGAGAAGAATGAAAGAATGCCAATACCAAGTTTTCTGAAGCCAAGCAGATGCAACACTTCAGGGGGCCGAAATTATTTTGTTGGCATTTACATCTCTGGCAGGCCAAGGATGGGGTGAAACAGCAAGACTTCAACGCCGTGGTATGACTAATGATTCTGTCCAGGATCTCCTCTTCCTCATACGTGCCGTTGCAGCACACACAGATGGCTCACTTGGAGGCAGACCACAGGCTGCTGTGAGCAGAAACTCAGCCCCTGCTGTGACAGAGCCTTTCAAATATTTTCGCTGCAGTAGCCAAAATGTAAGCCACGGTTACTTAAAAGATGGTTTAGTATCAAAAGGAGGCGTGCAGATGTTACTTATCATAGATTAATGTATTTTCTGCCTTGCTTAACTTGTTTGACGCTTGCATACACTGGTGCAAAACAAGTACTTCCAGGCTTAATTATGAGGAAGGATGCCTACTTGGTGGTAGGACAGAGGGAACCCAGCTATGCCTGAGCCTCACCTCACTGTCTGCAGATGGGGCAGGTCGTAAGGGACCCTCTGCATCCCTGTTCCAATGCATACTCCCACAGCCTGTACTTCTGAAAGGGTCTGCTGTGGATTTGGGGCACGAGTCTGAAGCTCACAGCGCCCCTCATCTTCCATTGCTCTTGAGGGAAATCATCAGAGGAATGCTCCCAAACCACACACACTGAGGGGAAGGAGATTTTGTACCGCGTCCTTGGAGCGGGCTCACAGCTGCAGCCCATCTTCAGCCCCATGCTGGCTGGCGAGAACAGCTGCCTAAAAAAATGCTCACATGGAGCCAAATCACAGCGCCGTTTTGCAACGGGCAGATAGGCCAAGCCCAGACGAAACAAGCCTTGGAGGGCAGGGTCAGTTCTGCTCCAAGCCAGCTGCTGGCACAGCTGCAACACCCCGCCAGGGCACCTCTCTGGGGCACGAAAGCCACTGGCATGGGCAGGAGTGGGTTCGGGGGCATTAGTGGGAGGTGGTACAAGAAATGGTGTGGGCACACCTGAACTCGAACCCTGCAGGAGCGATGGACCGGCGCCGAGGTTTGTATGTCCCCACACTCTCAAGGTTTTCCTGCTTCAAAGGTAAAAACTCAGAGTCCCCTTGGAGAAAATCAGCTGAAATACATTTCTCAGGCTTTCCCTGGGGCTGGTGACAATTGCTGTTCTTCTGGGGAGTGCAGACATTCAGTTGTGTTCAAAGTATATCTTATTAATCCCCGAGGAGGCTGCTTGGATTACGAATGATGACTAATGTGATTTGGAGCCTTTACAGTCTTAGAAGCACGGCTTTATGAATGAGAATTAAAATTAGATTCTTTGATATTTCTTCTGCATGATGACACAGTTGTTTTTTGTTATTAATCTTGCATCTGGTTGTTTATTTTCTGGGTTCAGTGAGTCTGACATCTCTGCCACAGTGTCACTGTTTGTAGGTACTGGAGGTAAGTTGCTCATCAGGCAGCTCCACCTCTAACCTTGCTTTGTTTCCCCTCAAAAGAAGTGCCAAGGAAGGTGCACAATTAAGTGTTGGCTGAGTAATTTACTTGGAGAGATCAGTTCAGCTAAATAAAGAATAGAAATGTGCACAGATTTATGCCTGAGAGAAAGACGTGCCAAAGAGTTGCTAAGCCCTGCTTATATCTCATTTCAACTCACTACCAACGTGTGCACCTTTCTGGCATGAGATTTACTCTGGTAATTTCTGGCCCAAAGGCCTGCCCAGATAAAACTTGGAGGTACTTTTGGCTGTCTCCAGCTATCATTTCTCCATGCAGGTTCCCAGCTGTGTCCACCTGCAATGGCTGTAGTGGTGAGGAGGACCACAACACCCCCAGACTTTTTGCTGGATACAGCAAAGATTGTTTCCCCTTCCTTAAGGGATCACTTCAGTCCTTCCCTATAAACTGGGTGGGTCAGTTCTCTCCTGAACTCTCCTTCTGCTAAGGTGTGCCAACCAACTAACTATCTAATATGAGCAGCACATGCAATGTCTATAGCATTGACTGTGAGAATGCACGTGGAAAAGAAACCTTAATACATCCAAAACATGTAATGGCGTGATGGGAAAAAAAGATGAAGAGATGTCTCCTCACCACTTCATTTTGAAATGAACAGCAGAAAATTTCTCTGCAGACTGGCAGTAGCACAATACATTATCTCTCTTTATGGCTGGAAATCTGCTGACCTCTCCCTTTTTTGCACAGTGAACACTCAGCAGAGGTGCCACCTACTCAGCAGGTTCAGAGGTCCAGATCAGATAAATCTACCAGCTTAGATGCTTATCAATAACTTGTCCAAATTTAGCAACACCATTTAGATTAAAAAAAAAAAAAAAAAGGCAGGAGGAACTCTTGTGAGAACAAGCTCTTCAGCAAATTTCCAGCAGTTGCCAGCTGCAGACAAGTCGGGGCACCCATGAAATAAAGCACGGTCTAACAATCAAACAAAAGGGCCAGCATTCAATACCCCTGTGTTACATGTATTTGTCACAGAACTGCTTGCTTGCTTGCAGTTCATGGACCTGTGCAAAGCCCTGCCCTGCCCCGGCGTCTCCTGACGTGGTGACTAAGGCACGTAAATAAAAAGGCTGCTCAGACCATGCAGGTCTGGCATGGGCCAGGCCCACAGGACGGCCTCACCCTGGGCCTGTGACGGCGAGGTGGAGAGCTCTGAGCTGTGCTGCACCAGGCTGCCCGCACACCACCGGGTTCTTCCCATTCCCCATGGGCTTCTGCCGTGGTCAGGCACAGCCTGGGAGGAGCCCCCTGAACAGAGTTCGTCCAGGTGTTATTCCCAGCCAGGTTAGAGATGGAGGTGTTACCTCCAGACACTGAATTTTCGGAATCAAGCAGGCTCAGGTAGATAGGGGAAAATAAGCAAATAAGAACCAAGAAGAAACAAGCATGCCCACACACCGGGTACAGCTGCAAAGCCTCTCCCTGGTGGGACTGGAGCACACCTCTGATGGATGGGTCCTGTCCTCTGCTCTGACAAAAGGTGGAAATGGACCCGAGGCAAGAAGAATCCCTACGTGCTTGTCTGCCAGCGGCCTGCAAACACGCGTGCTCCTGTTGTAGAGCACTGAAATACAAACCACAGCAGCCATCCCCACGCATCGCACAGCCCCCACCACCACGCACAGCCCTGGCCCTACAGAAAGCAACCCCGGGGCCGTGCTTGACGCAGGGCTGCCTGGATAATTGAAACAAGCACTGTGCACCGTCAGCTTCTGCGCTTTAGCTGACTCGCGTCGATATAAACATCGGGTGAACGAAATGATTTCTGCCTCGCGGGGAGCAGCGGGCGCCGGTGGGCTCGGCACGCAGCACGTGGGGAAGGCATCACAAGAAGGCATCACAGGCACGCAGACGGGTACAGCTATGTCTCCTCACCAGGGGAAGCCCTGTGTTCCCTGTCATTCGTTTAAGCCCGAGCATTTCTTTGTTTCCCTTGTGGGTAGGAAACAGGGAATAAGTTCAGCAAGAGAGAGACAGAGCTCAAAGGCAAGCAGGAAGAGAGATATATCATATTTGAACTGTTCAAGAGGGAAGGTAGAAGAATTGCTCAGCTCAGCTCTCTCCTCTTGGGAATTTTCTCAGCTGTTACATGAAGAAATAATGAAAGTTCCTGTCTTGCTTTCAAGCAAGCCTAAGATTCCTGTCAAAAATTCTGCATGTTCCTGTCCCACAGATGCTGCTGACAAACCAACCCCAGCATCGGTTATGAGGACAGCAGCCTTCCTGGGTGGTTCCTGCCATGCTGCTCCTTGCACCCCTCGGAGCACGTCATAAACCGAGACGGGAGACTGAATTTAGCAGACGATGGCTTTATCCATCCTGGCAGTTCCGGTGTTCCTCTGCAGACAGCCTGTGGACATGCCAAACAGAACTCAATGCACATTGGAGGTGTACAAGGCAGTTGGGTTAGCCTGCATGGTCCTGTCCGCTCAGACCCCCACGAGCATTTCAGCCACCCCACTGGTGCCCCAGCTGATACTGCATGGACTGTGACCAGCACAGCAGATGCACGGAGCTCTGCCTAATATAACCTTGTTAACACTCAGCTCCAACATCAGCTGCCACCGTTTGTTACTGAAAAGACAAGAAAGAAAACACCAGCAGGCGTATGTGCCGAGGAGATAAAGGAGAGAGTAGGCCTGGGCAGGGGAAGAAATATGTTGGTATGTATACACATATTACTCTCCTAACTAAGGTAGGAAGAGGGACAAGGGGGTGGAGAAGGACACATCTTGCAGCTCTTCGTTTGGAGAACAAGATCCTGAAATACTGCCACGGAATTACAGGAGTCCTGAGCCTGAGCCACCACCTTTTATCACCTCTCCCCGCCTGTGCCCACGGAGGACAATGCAGGGACAAGACTGTCACACTGTGCGAGATGTCCTTCCACAAGCACAAAAATGACTCCTTCAAGTTCCTATTAAACTTGGCTGCAGCTCTTGCTCTTCCTATCAGACTGTGCAGACAGGCAGAAGAAGAGGAAAGTCGATGTTCCTAAGCTCCTGGGAAACTGGTTCTTCATACATGATTTATTTTCCCAAGATATCGGTAGTGCACAAGAAGGTTCTTTAGCAGGAAGGGAAGCAGCTTTTGAGCAACTTGAAGCTGGCGTGCTCTAGCTGTTTCTGCATTCATTTGCAAATGGATTTAAAAAAAAAAAAAAAAGACATTTTTTTCTTTTTCTGCCATACAAATGCGAGAGCAATTACAACTATTTAACTATTTTTATTCTAAGAACTGTAATACTCCCAGAACATCGATCTGCACTAGCAATCTATTCCCATGTTCATCTCAGCCTAAAAAATTGGTGCTGCCGACAAGACATTGTGTCAGGTGTGTTACTACCAATCCAGATGTGACTTCAAATAACAAATTAATTTAAAAACATTTTGAGCTAAATACTCAAGAAAAGTAGGAGCAGTTGGTGGTATCTCTTCTTCCCAGAAGATTTGTTGCAGGTCTTTATGTCACTGGATACGAAGTGCTCCCAGGGTTTCGGGTCCAACTGCACTCCATATCACAGACCAAGGTGATGCCCATGCATGGTTTAGGAGACCACTTTTAAACCCTGGCTTAAACTCTCTGGAAGACGATCACCCTCAGTGTGAATGTTATTGTTCAGGTGCCACAGATCATTATTTCACGACAATGACAAATGTAACCCTCAGCGTAGAATTACTGACACCTAAATCAAGGCCAAAGCAGACGGCAGGGTGATTTCGAAGCAGCTTGCTCTTGCCGGGTGAGCAGTGGTATGAATCTCATCCCACCTCCTTTAACTTATTTTTCACCTGCATATTTCCCCACTCTTGCACATTTTGTTCTCCCTGGCCAGTGCTGTTGCTTAAGATGTAACACCAGCTAGCTTTGCTCTCCTTGTGGCTCTTCTGTGGAGGAAACCACGAAAATTGTTAAGGAAAGCCCAGAAGCCAACATGAGGGCGCAAGGATGTATTTCTTCAAGGAGTACTGCTTTATCTCAGGGTCACTTCCCAAAGGGCCACAGCTCTAGGAGCTCAGATGTAGGACTGCTGTTACAAGCTATGCATTCTGATCAGATCCTGAGTGATGGCTTCAGACGAGGAAGAGGACGGTCAGAGGACACCAGGTCAGAGGTCGCTTGGACACCTGTCTGGGGATGGCCCAGCAGAAGCAGTAGGGTGCGTGGGCCATGGCTCTCCCTCCAGGGCACCCCAGAAGCAGGATGCTCTGGATGTGTGCCCTGTGAGCCCCCTGCTCTTCAGAAAGGTGCTGCCACCACAGCACTGCCATCCATCGGCCCTGAACCCATAGCCACGGAGGTCTGTGCCCACGGCTGCGCTGGGTGCGTAGCTTTTTCTGCCCAGCTTTAAAACCACGGAGCTGCTTTATTGATCTGCGCGTCATTTCCAGCTCACCAGCATTTCATGGCTGTCAAGCGGAGCATGAAGCGTGAAGAAGTTTGAGGTTTCCTTTCATGCTTCAATGATCAGTCTCGTACGAGTGGCAATAATGCACAAATACTGACTTTCAGGAAACAAGTGAGATAGGATGGGCCCTTCTTGATTTTTGGTCTTCAGTGTTTCCAGATAAAAACCTGTCCTGGCAGGATGATGAAGACACTTTTTTTTTTTTTTTTTGTTTGTTTCTTTTTTTTTTTTTTCTTTTTTTCAGCCAACCACACTTAAAGCTGTGTGTGGAGGCTAAATCTTCCTTGGTTCCTGTTCTTTATGCGTTTTTGAAGTTTTACAGCACTTGTGGCACAGCCTCCTGGTTTTGAACCAGAGGGCACTGGAACTTCACCTCTTGCTCAGTCCTGAATGATCTTCAGCCAACAGAGTAGTATTTTGTGGTGGCAGAACCTTCTAGCAAACACCTTCAAGTGGGTACTACCAGATTATACAGCTATGCCCCTCAAAGATGATCGACTGACTGTGCTTATATCCCTTTTATGAAGACACCAGAAGTTGTATTTTATTACTTACAAAAAAGAGGAAGCTATCACTGCTCTACAAAGCAAAGGTGGAGCCATTTGGCCACTTTTTAATGACTTTATGCCAGAATCAGCTATTAAAAGCCCCAAGTCTGGTTAGGTTCAGGTGTCAGCTGTATTTTTATGTGTATTAACAAGTACGCAAGAGCCTGCCCTTGAAATTACAATCATTCCTATATTCTCACAAGTGTTTAGGCTTCCAAATAAGTTCATTTCTAAGGGAATTACAAATAAATATATAGATAAATAAGTACCCCAAATGGGAAAACAACCAAGTTGAGGAAAACCCATCCAACAACCAATGTTTAGGACAACTTTGGAGGCTGTGGGGAGATGTTGGGAAGTCGCTGATTCTAGGCAGAAGCCCAGAAGTAAAATCTGCTATGTTCAGGGGAGGCCAAAGTCACCATCTCCAGGGGCTGGTGCTGGGTCCTAACCTCTTTAATATTTTTATTGATGGTTTGGATGAGGGAATTGGGTGCACCCTCAGTAAGTTTGCAGATGACACCAAGCTGAGGGGAAGTGTCGATCAGGTTGGGTCAATGGGCAGAGGCCAAGGGGATGAGGTTCAGCATGGGTAAGTGCCGGGTCCTGCACTTGGGGCACAACAACCCCATGCAGTGCTACAGGCTGGGAGATGTGTGCTTGGAAAGCTGTGCAGAGGAAAAGGGTCTGGGGGTGTTGGTTGATGCTTGCCTGACCATGAACCGGCTGTGTGCCCAGGTGGCCAAGAAGGCCAGTGGCATCCTGGCTTGTGTCAGGAATAGTGCAGCAAGCAGGGCCAGGGAGGTGATCTTTCCCCTGTGCTCTGCTCTGGTGAGGCCGCACCTCGAGTACTGTGTTCAGCTTTGGGCTCCTCACTACAAGAAGGACATGGAGGCCTTGGAGTGTGTCCAGAGAAGGGCTATGAAGCTGGTGAAGGGCCTGGAACACAAGTCCTGTGAAGAGCAGCTGAGGGAGCTGGGGTTGTTTAGTCTGGAGAAGAGGAGGCTCAACCTTATGGATCGCTACAACTACCTGAAAAGAAGGTGTGGGAGCTGGGGGTCGGCCTCTTTTCACAGGTAACTAGTGATAGGACTACAGGGAATGGCCTCAAGTTGTGCCAGGGGAGGTTCAGGTTGGAAATGAGGAAACATTTCTTCTCAGAAAGAGAAGTCAAGCACTGGGACATGTTGCCCAGGGAGGTGGTGTTCCACCTCCCTGGGGTGTTCAAGGAAAGGTTGGACGTGGTGTGTTGGGACATGGTTTAGTTGGTGACATTGGTGGTAGGGGGATGGTTGGACCAGATGATCTCGAAGGTCTTTTCCAAAGATAATATTCTATGATTCAGAAAAGCCATGATATCCTACAGCACAGCTCATCTTGAGTGACAATTTCGTCATCCCAGCTCACCCTCTGGAGCACCATTGTGCATGTCCTGCCAGTAGCAGGACGCATCCCCTTTGTGGGACCTCACTGGATGCATCTCCTCATGGAGGCAGCCCCAGGAGCTGCACAGAGCCCAGGACATACAGCCACTTGACAGGGCAAGTGTGCCTTTTGGACACAAGGTGTAAATTAGCTCGTGGTCTAAGCACAAAGGAAGGACGCACCGCAGCTTTCTGCAAGATATATTTGCTCATTGAACTGCTTTAAGCTAGACGTGATATTTCATAAGAAGTGAGGAATAAGTGCTTTCTTTCCAAAAACTCAATTAAAGGGCAAAATTTGGACATGCAGCTTCCCCCTGGCAGTGGCCAAAGAGCACTCTTCAACTGGGGGAAGTGTCGAGAACAACAAAATAAGGCATTCTCTCAAAAAAAGAGTGGCATAATGCCACTAACTTTGGACTATTCTCAGCAATGTTTTGCAGATTCTGTGCCCATTCTGTAAGTACTACCATCCCCCAGAATTTAAGCTGATGTGAAAAAGAAATTCCAGAGCAAGCACTGGCACTTATTGACTGCTCTTGCTGAAAGCGACTGGCTTTGCAACAGGGTGAGCACCTGAATCTGAGGGTCCTCTCCTTGCTGGAGCCCTTTCCTGGGCGTGCTGCAGAGTGACTGCACATGTCGTAACCAGCTCCGAATAATTATTTCAAAAAGAATATTATTCGGAGGCTAAGTATTTAAATCAATAATATATATATATATATATATAGTAATCTTGCTTACTCTGTTCTGTGAAAGTCAACCCAAAGTGGAGTTTCACTTTGGCAGCACTAAATCCACAATCTGCCAGCTTGGGCTTTGGCAAGAGTTCACGGCCAGTTGCAAAATACTTAAAAAAAAAACAAGCTTTCCTCTCTGTCACATTTTCTGCATGCAATAAACTTATCAACTTAATGGCATTTCTATGAGGTTTGTTTGTTTGTTTGTTTGATTAAAAAAATCAGAGACAAAACATGTCTGAGAGTGACAGGGGATAAACAGGAACTTTGCAGAAAAAATGCAGAGTTACTAGAGAGCTGAGAAGTGCTTTATAATTTTGAAAAGAAAAATAAAACAATAAAAAAAATGTAGCCAGCAGCTGAATTTTTGGAAGATTAAAAAGCATGATCCTACCCCTCAGTTTTTCTCTTCTTGATCCTCATACTCGTTTGGAGGAAAACGACTGACAAGACAATGCATGTGAGGGTCGTTGCTTTTTCATCACAGCAAAAAGGAGGGCACGGAAAAGGTTTCTGTCCTGGCAGTGCCAGGCAGCTCCGAGTAGGAAGGAGGACCTGATGGACCACCTTGCACCTTGCCAAGAGAGCATCGATGGCCCTGATGGACTGAGCAAGGCTGGTGGGCATGCAGAGGCAGGTGTAAGACCTGCAGGGGCTGGGTTAATGCAGCAAGTGCTGGACTGAGCCCACCTCCGGCCAGAAGGTGTGATTCACGCTCCCTCTGTGGCTTGTAGTCTGCAGAAGGGCAAACAGAGTTGTTGTTAGTGTTTTGAGATAAGAAGGCGATGTCTCTTATCACTGGGCACGCTCCGTCGTGAGCTGCAGTCTGGGATAAACTGGAGCAACATGAGGAAAAAAAACAACAGCAGAAGAGGTTTCTGCTGCCCAAGAGCTATCCAAGTAATTTAATGATTATTTCTGAGTGAATACACCAGAAAAGGTTTGAGGCTATGTATGAACAGGCAATACCCTACAGAGAACACCCTGTCCTCCCTCCAAAACTGTTTAAGCATTTTGCATTAATTCCGCATTAGCCTTTTCTGCCTTCTTGAAAAACAAAATGTGTTGCAACAGAAGTCCACTAACGTGGCAAAAGGAGAGAATGGGAGCAGCTGTATCACGACGTTTCTGCTGAATTCCCAAGAGCAAACTGAGATTGCACACCTTTCTAAGGCATCTCATGAGTAATACTTTTCCAAGTAATCTAAAACATGCAGCATTAAAATAAGTCGGTACACAAAAAGCAGGTTTTTATGAAGCCATCATTCTGTGGTGGGAAAGGAAAGGCAGCAGACTGGAACATGCCCTGCAATTCCTTTGGCCTGCACGTTGCAGAACAGGAGAGCACTTTCCAAAGTGTTTGTTGCAGAAGGAGGTTTCCCTGCAAGAGGAGGTGGGCAGAGCAGGGATGAGATGTCCCAAATCCCGCTCTGCAGCTCGGGGCCTGTCCCCTGCCACCGGGATGGGGGCTTCCTCCTCGGGCTCCTGCCAGCCCAGCCCCGTGATACAGACTTGAAATTTTCTCCTTATTCCACTCCTGACAGCTCTCCAGTGACAACATGCACTTTCAGGCTGTGCTAGCACCATTTTTACGTGGCTCGCTGAAAAGCTGCAGAGTTGTGCTTATGACACATTTATCGTTAGTGCCTTGAAACACCTCATCAGAGGGGTTATTGCAGCAACAGCCGCGAAGAGGCCCAGATTTGGACTTGTGTCTAAGAGAGCTGCTGGAACAAAAGGACACCTAATCCTTGCTGGGCAAAGAGCTCTTGCAGCAGGAAAGGAAGTTTCACAGTTACAAATACAAAGCATGTGCACTTCACTTCTCGTAACCAGTGAGTGGGAGCTCCTGGAGATGGATATCTTTCTGAGCACAATTTAAATTGCTGTGGCTGTGTATTTTCCCTCAGATCCTTGTTCTTGCTTCAGTTGCACACTCGCTAACAAACGACGAAGCCCCGTTTGTAAATCTGCTGCAGGCATGTAACGCTAATAGCTCGCAGGCATTTTTTACATTGTAGGAGTTTCAGCTGCACTGACTCATGCCTCGTGCAGTTCAGTGTCCAAACCAAATAAATTTGAAACGTTCGGCGGTGCAGGCTCAGCCAAAAGAAAAAAAAAGAAAAAAAAAAAAAAAAAAAGAGAGAGAGAGAGAAAGAAAAAAAAAAAAAGAGAGAGAGAGAGAAGAAAAAAAAAAGAGAAGAAAAAAAAAAGTCTGAAGTAGTGTAATGGATGAATGCAGCAGAAAGTTTAAAACAATTTTAGAGGGAAGCATAATCTCACTGAGCCTGTGTCACTCACGGAGAAGGCAAACCAGCATCACCGTTGCCCTTGCACATCCCTGGTGTTTTACCAGCTGTGCTTTTGAGGAGCTGTGCAGTGTTGCCTGCAGTGGTGGCAGAGTGCACACTGCTGGGAGGTGAGGACCAGAGTCCTGTGTGCCCTCATGGCCAAACTTCAACGAAAGCAGTTGGCAGCCTCAAATTATTATTATTATTATTATTATTATTATTATTATTATTTTCAGATGCCCAAGAGAGAACTGAGACTGCAGGCTCAGTGGCAGGGCAGTATCCATCCCTTGTGCATGACCAGCACTGTCACGGGATGTGGACCTGGACATGGGTCCATCGGGTGGGTTTCTGCCATCAGGGGAGTGATAACAGCTTATCACAGAGTGCTAGGACCCTGGGATGGGCGAGGGAGCTCAATCAGAGGCCCCTTGGCAGCAGGTCTCATGGACAATTTTGAGGGGGAAAGTGATACAACACCAGAACTTCTGGCTGTGCTCGATAGCTGCCCAGGAAGGATTACCGACTTATTAAATAGATGTTTTCTATATATCTTGCATTGCACATGTAAAAAGACTGAGCCACAAGGCTGGGCACATGTACAGCCTGTAGAGCTGGGTGCTCCCCTCACCGCTTTCCCCACGCTTTGCCCCTCGTTTCTTACCACTTTTCTTCATTTCCAGTGATGCCCCAATTCCCTGCCTGGCTCCTGCAGGGCTATCGGAGCACAGCCAGGAAAAATACTCTTAAACTCTGATATCTCTGCAGCAAGCATCTCACAGCGGGGCTGCGTTCCTCTGCGGGGCTGCTGAACCCCCTCCAGCTACGGCCGGTTGGTTTCAGCTTTAAAAGCTGCATTTTCACTTCCTCAAACCAGAGAAACTTTAGTTATTTTCTTAGGAAAATCATTGTTACCAGCTTCTTTTCAGCCTGCGGCTGTTTGTTATTGATAGCTTCAGTAGGCATGGCGACTTCCCGGCTTCCCGTGGTAGCCTCACAATCCTTCAGACCCCCGGCTTCCTTCTTCACCTATTTTTAAACCGGCTGGCTCACACTTAGGGGAAGAACTCAGCAGGAGCTTTAGCAAACACTGATCAGCATAAAATATTTTCCCATCTGTCCGCACAGCACTGTCGGGGTGTGCGTGTCACCATCAGCAGCTCAGGAACACCGCAGAAGTTCTGGTTCTCTCCCATTTTGTGGTATTTGATCAGCAAGCGTGGAGTCTGGCACTTCTCTTGGGTAGCTGCCACCTCCTTGTTTCCACACCTGTGCTCCCATCTTACCTGTGCCAGTGCAGTGCATGGTCACACAACTGAGGGTAAAAATGATGCTTTTACCAGCGACCTGACCTAATTACTTGACCTATCCCAACATGCAGCCCACGAGAAATGGAGGCAGCAAAGCCGAAATGCTGGCACGGGGCAGGAACAACCGAAAGGAGAAGGGTGAAGGAGGAGAGCATCCCTTTACACCGACTTTGCTGTGTAAAGAAACGCCCTTCCACACGTGAGCAGAGCTGTTTTAACACAGCCACATCACCCTGAGGGCGAAGAGGTGTAAATGAAGCATGCCTTCTGTGTGTGCATCATGCGGCTCTGTGCATCAGGAGGCTTCTGGTGCCACGGGACTTTGTGGTGAGCACACCAGGGTTAGGTGGGGGATAAGCCAATGCGAAGCCGTGCGGTGGCAGCTCCCAGCGGAGCATCAGGCAGGGCAGCTTATGGGCATCTCTGCTCTGGGAGTTCATTTCAGGACGTGGCGGTGGAAATAGGTGCAAATAGAGTAGAATAAGTGCATCAAATCCATCCCAAGGGCTCTTCGTGGTTCCCACAGAAGTGCAACTGGCATTGCTCACAGAAATGCCTTGAGGTGGTCTGTGGCAGGGCGTTCTTTTCCAAAATCAGGACACTAAAGCCATCGCTTTCCTAAATTGTTATGCAAACTTTGTGTGTGTGTGTGTGTGAAGTAACATAAGCCTCAGGAGCTGCCGTGCTTTCCAAACCTGTGAGCACACTGCAACATCGCTGTGCAAAAGCTGAGCGAATTAGAACCGCTTGATAGCTGTCCAGGAATGTTTAGAGGAAAGGAAGAATGAGAATGGATCTGCCCCCACAAATCTGTTCTCTTCCCTGGTTCCTTATCAGCTGGCTATAAATCGAACGAGGCACCGAAAAAGTTAAGGGACTGCTGAGGGCTGAGGCAGACATAACCCATAAACCTCTGTATGCAACCTCTGTATGGTTAAACTTGAAATTCAAGACAGCTTTCCTTTTGTCTGTGGGCGACCACAGCTCTCATTTCAGCTTTCTTTAAGCAGATAGCTAAACAAACACTCTCTCCCTATTTAAAATCAACAGCTTAATTGCTGTTCAGCCGTATCTGCTAATTCTGCTGAGAAGCAGCACAAAGTTTTGTTCAGACGTGCTGTTTACATTGCTTCCCAGCTAGAAGGTAGAAAAAAACTTTTTCAATATCTAGCCCGTGTGCTAATTAAGAGCAAACAGTCATCAAGAAGCCAGTGTTTAACACAAGCCTCACAGTGACATAATCACAGATAACGAATCTGCTGTTATTGAAAGGCAGCATCTTCAGCATATCCTTTCCCTGCTAAGAACCTCGTGTCCTGCACCTCTGCTCTTTGAGTTTGAAAGGGGATGGGAACAGAGTTCGCTGCAGTTATGTCACAGGTTTCTTGGGAAGAAGTTGTTGAGTATCTTTTATTCTTTGTTTAGAGTGGCTCTTCTACACCCTTCAATAGCAACTGTTCAAGATGCGTCCCACAAAAGCATGTACATAGAAACAAACAGCCCCAAATCAAAACCTGAACTGATGTGGGAGCACGTTCTGATGGTAAGCAACAAGACTCCTCTGGATGCTTGATCTTTTTTTCTTCATGCAGGACTCACTTTCACCAGAAAAATCACCTCCCTTAGGAGAAGTGCATTAACGCTCTTTTGATTGCAGCCTGTCATTCAGAGGAGAAACGGGCAGGGGATTTCACTGATCTCAGCTAAACTCCACCTGCAGATTTAGTCACAGCCTGCTAATTACTAAAGTCCATGATCGTTATCTGCCGCTTCGGCTTCACCCAGGGATTTGATTCCGCCTGAGTCACGACATTTGATGTTAATTAGCACCAGGCCACTCGTTTGTTTCGGCACCCGCTGGAGGTGCCCCGTGTGCCGCTGTCCCTGCAGCAGCAGCAGGCTCCAGCCGGGCAGAGGCAGCACACACGGGAATTTGCTGGCTCCAAGGCGAGCGTGGGGCTCCCAGAACCTGCAGACACCCCAGGCACACACTGGGGCAGTGACCCCAGAAGGCAGCCTGCCCTCGGCCGCACGCGATGCTGGACGGCCCCAGCTTTGGGAATTTTCTTGAGCCAACTGACCAAGAAATTGGCATCAGAAAGTCGGTGGAATTAGTAGAACTATACAGGCCCAGCCAGCAAGCCTTTGGCTTTAGGAGCAAAATATAACCGTATTTTGGGGAAAAACATACCAGCACGGGGAAAAACTATGGTACCTGCTTGCAAACAAAAAACCAACCTGGTACTTATAATCACTTGGTAATTAGAGTAATCTGTCCTCAGAGCTTGGCTGTGGTACAGCAGCTAGATGCACACACGGGGCTCATCTACAAGACGTGTGTTTAAACCAGATGTCTCAGGTGGAAATGCCCCGCTGCCCAGCTCAGAAGGGAGGGTGACACTGACCTGGCCTCCTCTCTGAAGCCCTCTATCAGCTTTCAGACTGCCTTGTCATTTCTCATCGCTGGTTTTAATGACATACCCTGAAAAATAAAAATCTGGTCCATAAAGCTGGAACACTTGTGGGTTTTTTTTGTTTGTTTTGTTTTGGTGTAATAACATTCTTGCAAGATTAAGTCAGAGGGTTTAGTTTTGTTTTGTTTTTACTCTATTCAAGGTACGTTTCACAAATCTTACAAAATGCAGTGACCAAGGCCAAAAGTAGAAATTAACATGGATGGAAGAGCAGAGCATGAGGTTTCCTTGTATTGTCTTTAGCGGAGCCCATATGGCTTAAACTGTGGAGCCTGAACTCCTCACCCACAACTGTAGCAGCTGCTTTAGAAAATGACAAGTGCAGGAAGAATGCAAAAGGCTGCATGAAAAGCTGAGCCCAGATTTATTTTTATTATCTGAAGTTTTTTTGTGTTTGTGTGCTTTTTTTTTTTTTTTTATGTGTTCTTTCAGTTCAAGTTTTCAAGTTGACCCAAAAGAAGATAAGAGGTTTTTTTACTCCCTCCTCATTTCCAGAGTTATCACAGCTAACATAAAGCCATTTGTTCTTTTGCCAACAGTACCGATTAGCTGAAATGGCTCCTTTACCTCCTGGACACTGACATGGATGAGTTTACAGGCCGTGATCCCCTCACACCTCGCACTGTGCTCAGCTAACCCAGCGATGGGGTCTCTCATAAGGCACTGTAAGAAACAAAGTTGTGTTTTTGCAGTAGAGAATAATTTTTCTGTATTCCATGGTAGTTGTGTAGCCATAATAAGGAGAAATGTGGGGGATGAGTATACTGCATTTTTGGATATGTACTGAGTCACGAGCCTGCTCATCCTCCAATTATTTGTATACATTCAGACAAAACAGACAAGGCTTGAGTCTCCAGCTTAAGAACTTAAGCTAAGGAGACAAATTCACAAATATTTTAATGTCGTCTTAGCAAAACAAGTAAGTATGGTTTTTAGCTCTTTCCTTTCTTTTATTGTTCCTATCACCCCCACAGTTACTGAATATGCAGGCTCAGTAGGCACCGAACAGTAGGGACCGATGGTACCTGACCCTGCCGAAGGTGCACTTTGTTATTGATATGAGTATCCATCGCTAGAGACATCATCACTACATGGCCCTGTTGCTTCAGTTTTCCTGCAGCACCACAAGGTTCCTTCATCTTTTTTTTTTTAAACCTCACTTTTTTCTTTTCTTTTTTTCCCTAACAAATAACTTTGTTGCATAGTTAAATTTGAGGAAGGTTTTGCGTATTTAAAAGCATAGCTGAATATTTTAAGTCTAGAAACGGGTCCAGACACAATTCTATTCCGAAACTTAGAGTCATCTGAGGTCCAAACAACATTTTTCAAGGCTGTTTAAATTACCACAGGGAGCTGGGCAATATTCCTAAAAGACGTTTTTTTTTCAAATGTAGGGTAAGATGATGATTATATGTATTATAAAAAAAAAAAAAGAATAGCATAAAAGAATAGCATTACTTAACACAGAGGTGAGCATTCAGCATGCAAACCAACGTTGAGAAACACTAAACAAAAGTGGTCAATAGTGCAGGCATTGCTACAATTCGAGCCTTGACCGTGGGATGTGCTCAGGCAGGTCTGATTTCTTCAGCAGCATTTGTATGAATGGATTTGAAGGGAGGGAAAAAATAAAATAAAAAAATTTGATAATTGAAAATAAGATGCTTTCCAGTTGGGGGGGGGAGGGGAATCATTTGCAATGAAAAAAGAAAATATTGCAAATAATGCCATCACGAGTCACCCTAAGTGCAGCCTCATGTCTATTGATCCTGGTCTCTCGGGCAGAGTCCCTAATGCTTCTACCTCGCCTATAATATCCTATGATCTTACTGCAGGGAATTTGGAAGCCCTTGGCCTGGTACATCAGGGCAGCTGGCTCCATTGAAAAATGGAGACGGTGTATCTAGGAGCATATGCCAGATCAAAATACTTCGAGGGCTGTGTATTCTGTGCTTTTTCCAGACTGTTGGAAAAAATAAATAAATAAATATATCAGTATTTCCCCTGAACAAAACAGTTTTGATGGAAAACTTTCAATTAGATCTTCTCTGAGGATAACATTTCTCTTACATCATCTAATTCTAGATTCCAACAAAATAACTAAAGCCGCTCAGCTCAAGCATATTGAGCTCAAGAATATTTTGTTGGTGTGATTTTTCTCCTCTAGTACATTTTATATCTGCGTGAGGATCCTTCCCCACCCTTATATGCAAAAACACTATTATAAGATTGTTTTAATTTTTATTCAGGCTTTTCTAGTAGTGCTCATGTACAAGACCAGCACCATCTGAGGCCAGAAGGTGCCCAGGGAGCCACACAATGACACAAACCACCCTCAGAGCATCCTGGTTCACAGACCTTTGTGTTGATTAGACCATCAATACATACAACATACGACAGTAATTGATTAAAAAGTGTGTCCAAGCTTCACTTAACTCTCCACAGCTGTACTAGAAGTGCTTGTTATGGCAAACCAGCCTCAGCTGAGTGCTTAATAAAGTGATGAATTAGAACGAAGCCACCTATGCCATATTAAAGACTCCTGGTGACAATGTGGCTCAGCGAAACCGCTGTTCCCATGTTATCAAGGCACACAAAAAAGCAAAAAGGGACAAAGAGGAGGTTCTCTTACCAACAAGGACTGACAATTCCTTTTGAAGCCTTCAGACTTTGCTGATAGACCTGTTCTTCTACTTGATCATCTCCAAGGCTCAGCACAGCTCGCATGCACAGGAAGGGCAAGGCATTTTGATCATATAGTTCTTGGGAAAGTCCTGCCCATCATTAAGGGTGTAGAGTCCCCTTATTTATAGCAAAATTTTAAGTTAAAGGTGCCTGAGATTATGGTGCAGGGAGCACTGGTGAGCATCTACTTAATCTTTGAATGATGGGTTTGAATAAAGCAGCAGACACCTCATACATTAAAATAAAATAAAGTAAAATGAAATGAAATGAAATGAAATGAAATAAAATAAAATAAAATAAAATAATGCAGTTTTTCTATGGCAAAACGGCTGGCTAGGATGGAAAAAAAAAAATCTTAAAAAGGGTATCATCTTATGAAGTAATTGTTAGAAACTCCACTAACCCACTCTCCACTTGCTGGCCATCACAGAAAGAACTGGATGGGGCTGCAGATGCTGAACATCCCCAGAGATGGTCAATAAAAGTCAATTAGATAACAGGAAAAAGACCTTCATTTACTGTTTTAATCTCACCTTTACTTTCCAGCACAAATAAATTCAGCAACTCAAGGCAGGACCAAAACTGGTGTTCTTCAGAGATTTAAGGTGGAAAATAAGACAAGAATCCTCTTGAAGATTATACGGCACTGAAAAGGAAAAGAGGAGAGTTAAGCCTTAGCAGGATAGTGGAGAGGTGGTGGCTGACAACACAGGCTCTGATCTCTATCAGACTCATGGTATGGCCACCAGGCTCTGGAGATGTAGATACCACTTCAAGCAGATAGTCTGTTCCTGCCGTGGTATATAAAATAAATCAGACATATAAAAACATAAATCAACCACATAAAATAAATCAGACAAGCTTTCAAAAAGTTCATCGCAAGTGTGTGCAGGTGGTTTCTGCTAAGACGGGAGAAGCACTTAAAAATTAAAAAACAATTTAAGTTAGAGCTTTCCAGAGGCAGGCACGCAGTCTCACCTGAACACATAGGTGAACATGAACCAAAAAAAACACCTTTCAGTTAGCCCAGTGAGAACATGAGAAATCCTACATGCTGTAATGTTTCCCAATTTGCTTCTAGCATGGGAGTCACCCCAGATCCTTCGCTGAGTGTGAACGTGCTGATGACCCACCAGCATCACCGGTGCCAGCATCTCCCCAGTGCTGCGGTGCCAGATGCCACAGACAGGTAACCGGGCAGACCGAGACATGGAGAATCACTGATCTTTGGTCCTGGCTGCTGCAAATTCCCAGGCTGGTGTTTAGAAGTGATCAAATGGCATCTAGCTGCTATATTTTTTCAGCTGGCAAACCAGGGCGGCAGACTAACACTGGCTTGCCAGCTCAAGACAAGTCCCACGTTCCACTTTACAGGATCAGCAGGAAGCCCAGTGTTAGTCTTTAGGGTCTGTTGTTTTGTTGGGTGGTGGAAGAGAGCCCAGCACCACAATTGGACTGAAAAAAATCAGAATTAACTTTGAATAGCTTATGTGCTGGTTGGAAGCTGAAACCAGACATAAATCCCTCTAGCAGCTCCTGCCAGTTTCAGCCATATGGTGAAAAAAAATAAAAGTGGGTGTAAACGAATGCAAAAAGTTGATTTGCACCGAGTGTGAACCATGGCAATTTTTGTTTTTCCTTTCTCCCCCCACCCCTCACCGCCGTCCCCACACGGTTGCTGGGTTCTCAGATACACACCGCTGTAGGCAACTACCACTACCTCCCTGTCACTCTGTCCAAGAGCTGATCTTCCAGCCTCAGAAACAAGACCCTGGAAGGATGGGATACCTGGTTCCATAAAAATTCTTACCACTTTTAAAAGAGATGTACAGATAGAGGCTTTGCTGTAGCGGGGGCAGGGCGGCAGTGGCAGCACCAGGCACAGTTCTTTGAGAACCTGTGTTTTGCTTTAATTCTCAGTTTTGGAGAGCAGGACCGTGGCTGCACACAGCTTCCAGCACCAAAGCGTATTTTCGGAGAAGTATCCTGATGTGCCTCCCCGTGCTGCAGAAATTCAGCTCGCATGCAGCCCGTGAATGGTGCCAACACACTCGAGCGTGTAAAGATCTGGGCATGAACTGACATCAACACAAACATCCTCTCGGCAAGGCTGCCACCAGCTTCCTTGCTGAAAAGCATAAACATACAAATAATGTTACTTCTTTGACTCAGAAATGATTTCTTC
This sequence comes from Nettapus auritus, assembly GCA_011076525.1. Lineage (NCBI taxonomy): Eukaryota > Metazoa > Chordata > Aves > Anseriformes > Anatidae > Nettapus > Nettapus auritus. The sequence continues at coordinate 81,507,823 of CM021797.1, forward strand.
CCATGTGTCTGTTTTTGTATCAGCCCGCAACACAACGGCTCGCTACCTCTTGTGCCCGCTGTGACACAAACTGAATGAGGGTTTCTGAAGTGTGAGTCTTAACAGGAGCTATGTACACTGCAGCCTAAACCCTCATGAGCAGCTGGAATAAATTCCCGTACACAGTATGTTTTACAAAGTTGATCTGAAGAAAACGTTTTAAAGCAACACAAGCCTTTATAAAACTAATCAAAACCTTAGCAGAGCTAGCAGGCCGTCCAAGTTAATATCTTGAACTCCTTCCAAACGAACCATAAATCACAGTTATCACGAAGAATCAGACTAGCACAATGGTAATAATTGCGAAAGCCATAATGTTTCATTGAAAGTGCAAAAAGTCAGATTTTTTTTTTTTCATTAGGAGGCTGGAATTCCATCTTCAGCTCTGTGTCTCCAATTATTGCAGCATGAATGAAGTACGTGGTATGTGAGATTGCCCGCTGTTTGGAGACTACTGAAATCTCCAGGCAAAACAAAGTGAGTTAATCTTAATTCCCTGCTTCCTGGCTTTTGTTGGTCTAGATTAATCTGCTGAAGTTATTTCAGAAAGCTTTTTGTGTACATTTTCTTTATTTTTTTTTCCAGTTTTAATTTCTAGAACACATGCTAAACCAACGTTGCTGATGAAGAAGCCCTAATATGCTCCCTTTAGCCCCAAAGTATGGTTCACCTGAACGCCTAAATATTTCAGTTAGTTTTCTCTTGCTTTGCCACGCTGCCTGCTCCTCTAAACGCCCAAGCCACTTGCGGTGTGTGGGTCTGCCTTGCACAGGAGGACGCAGACCCCACTCACACACCCATAGCCCACGCGCACCTTGTAAAAGGGTCCCACTGAGGAACTTCCTGAATTGCTCATCACGGCTAACTTCACGGGGGAAGCGGCAGCACGGTTGCAAAACATTTTGCTATCCTTTCCATTCAAGGAAAAAATAAGTTATTGTATCTTGCATTTAGGGAGCAAAAATGACAAGCGACAGTCCATCGCCTGTTGGAAGACTGCTAGTTCCACAATCCCTCAGCCTAGAGATGCTAATACAACAGCCCTCAGCTGCAAGACGTAAAAATTCTCCCATAGCTCAAACCATCCCCTATTAATGTGACATGTTACTGGACAGCGTGCTGGACCAGCCACTGGGAAAAATGGCTTTGTCTGTCAGCTCTGCCACAGATCTTTGAGCAACTTTCCTTTGGAAGTGCTTTGCCTCTCTGCGCCTGAGTCTGCCCTTGATGGCAATGCAAATTGAAGCACTGTTATCTTTTGATCTGGCGATCAAATGTGTTGAAACAACAGCAGTAAATTGTGTGAATTTCTCCCATACAAGGGATCGAAGCTTTGAAGTCTAACCCTGACCACTTAATTGGCAATGATGTTAACTGTTTCACAGCTTAACTTAATTCCAGAACGGGCACGCATTTGTTGGTGCTAGACGCACCTGAGTAAACAAGCGGCTCTTTTTGATCGAAAACCTACAAATACATGGTCGCATGTTTTAGGCCAGGCAATGGGGAAAACACAAATAAAAGGCTGTAAATTGAGGCTACTCGTGAGGCTATTCAGTACTCGTCTCTCTAAAGAGATTCCAGAATTCTGGATTTGAATCACAGAATGGTTTGGCTTGGAAGGGACCTTAAAGATCATCCAAATCCACCCCCTGCCATGGGCAGGGACACCTCCCAGCAGCCCAGGCTGCCCCCAGCCCCATCCAGCCTGGCCTTGGGCACTGCCAGGGATGGGGCAGCCACAGCTCCTCGGGGCAGCCTGGGCCTAGGCCTCACCGCCCTCTGAGTAAACAAGTTCTTCCTTCTAGCTCACCTAAATCTACCTGCTTTTAGTTTCAAGCCATTCCCCCTTATCCTATCCCTACACCCCCGGCCACCAAGTCCCTCTCCAGCTCTCCTGTAGCCTCCTTTAGGCATTGGAAACTTGCTATAATGTCTCCCCAGAGCACAACCTCTTCTCTAAGCCCACTGCTTCCAACTCAACCTGTCTTCACCAGAGAGTTGTTCCAGCCCCCACGGGCTCCTCTCAACCCTTCTAGAAGATCTACGTCTCTCTCCATTCGTGACTCAAGAAATGCGTTGAGCATTGTAGGATGCTCCGGGTTTGTCCACACGCGGCTTAGTGGGGCAGAACAGACAGATTCCTCTTCTGCATGGAGCAGATGAGTCGAGTGGCTGTGCTCCAGCTCCTAACAGGGGATAATGACGTTCCCTATGGTGTATATATATTCAGAAGTATTGCCATTTTGCTTCACTGCTCATTTCCACACCTGGTAACTAATGTGCTGTTTGAATTTACATAAAACATTAATAAATTAATGCCTTACCTTTCAGCCTACTAGCTGGAACATAATTAACTAGTCTATAATTTTATGAAGCAATCTGTAATCTAGAGGCCAAAACTGGAAGAAAGGTTCTGTCAAACACTCGTGTTCTCAGGCTCAAACAAAGGCTCATCCTACAAATAATCACGCATGAATTTAATTTTAATATACCTGCTGTAATCCCACTTGAAGAGCATTCACAAAAAAACTATCTAATTATATCTCCATGAAGGTTAAGACTACTGTTTGGGTCATGCTCCTCACCTTTGTTGTTTTCTACCATGCAACACTGTTTAAAACAGCAGAGGAGCTTGGGACCTGCTGTCAACAGGATCTAATATGGATGCTGAATGGTTTTCTGGTTTGTTTCTGATTTGTTTCCCCTCCTCCCAGGTAAGCACACTCGGGGGAGCCCCTTGCTCCCTTCACATGCTCACATTTAATTCATCATCTGCTACTGCAGATTTCCGAGGAACAGCCCTTTTGACTTCACCTGTGGTTATGCATCAAATCCCAAAAGGAGGATTTTACAGTTGAGAGGTTCATAATCATACTTCTTGATATTATTTCCTCCGTTTGCAAATGACAGCCATCTTTTTAATTAAGCCTGTATTTATTGTTGTCATGAGTTCACAATGTACCGAATGCTCTCTCTTTCTTATGGAAGAAAGGTTCCATTATTCCAAAAAGATTTTAGTCATTAAAAATACTAATAAATAGTTGGCAATTTTGAGAGTCTGATTGAATTTTCTAGAGAAAGACCAGTGTCCTCATTGAAAACATTTCCAAGTATTGCTGAATCACTTTGCACTTCAACCCTACCCTGACAGAATTTTGCTGCAAATAACCCTACAAAGTCCAAGCCAAATTAAATAAATTCCCTACAGCTGCAAAATCCAATAGTAACCATCTGCAAGTCCTGCAAGCAGTGAAACGGGTTGCTCTTCAGAGGCGGGCTAGCAAGAATCTAACTTTATTGTCATCACAGCTGCATTTGAGGTTGGTTTTTTCAATTGCAAAGATGCCGAGGTGTTTCCAGAGGTTTGCCTAGAAACCCAGACACAGGCCGAAGCTCCTGGGCTCCATGCAGCTCAAGAGAAGTGGAGAGACTTCATGGAAAAGCACAAATCCTCAGCCTCATACAGTCAGTACTGACTTTGTTTTGAGTGTCGTGGTTAGTGTTGTTTGTAGGCTTCTTCCTGTGGCTGGGATTTGTCAGTTTCCTCAGTCCAGCCTCAGTAAGGACTATTAGTAGAAGGCTTGGAGGCCTTTTTCTGCGCAGCCTCCTGTTGCATATTCTATTCCTTCTGCTCTTGATTGCACCAGCAATCGTTTTCCTGAACAGTCACCCAACTCACACGTACGTGAAAACTAGTATTCCAAACCACGGAGCTGGTTGGGAGGTGACAGAAGCGATGCTCCATGCCCTCAGAGGTGGGGAAACTGCATCTGTGCCACTGTAGTGTTTGGACAAGGAGCCAGCAGGGAGCCACGGCCATGCCAGGCTCTCGTCCCAAGAACCCAGGGGACACAAGGGCTGAGCATCCTCGCGGGGCTCGTCCCCATAGAGGAGCATCCAGGCGGTACTGGGAGAGGAGGCTGCATTACAGGGAGTGTAATTTCCCTCCTCAGAGGGAAAAATGCATATAGGAAAGATACATAAACTAAGAAAAAAGGCCATTTCCTGCAGTCTGAATGCTTGCCTCCCCTGGAGAATGGGCTGGAAGGAGATTTGTCACACATCTGCAGGCACTGAGGGGACGGTTGAGCAACCCATAAACGGAGTGCTCTACACAAGAAACTTTTAAATTGGAAAATGAGGCCGTGAACGCCTGGAGGAAGCACTGAGAGAAGCAGGGGGAACCCCCCAAGGAATTACAGCTTTCTTTGCAAGGATCCCTTCAGGACAGAGTCTCACATCCCCTACAAGCCAGGTGTCCTTGAAAGGTGAAGACATTAATTTCATCTTGTCAGTGAAGTTTTTGGTCCAGAGAAAGAGCTACAGGGCCCTTCTGGTTAACACCGAGAAGCTAATTAGATTTGCTCCTAACTTAATGAAATCCCGAGCAAACTCATTAAGGATTTTGATGACAATAAGTGACTTAGAGAAATGCTAATGAGTTGCCACAGGGACCTACTGCGAAAGTGAAGCTGTAAGATTTATTCCATGGGTGTCCTGGAAATGGAAGGATATGCATGTATACACGGTGGGTCTCAAGAAAGAGCCTGCAAGATTGGCATTTCCACAGGAGGCCTTTCCATGCAAGTGGCCCCCAAGCTTGGGAACAGTGTCAGTCTGACGAAGACGTACTTCAGGATACTAAAGGAGGGCTAGAAGAACACGTCTGTGTCATTTGTTATTAATTTTTCCTTACGGTTCACTCCGGCGTTCGGACAGCACGGCTGCTGAGGGGTCCTGCTCCTCCTTCCGCGGGACGCCGAGCAGAACGAAGCTCGTGGACGTACGGGTCCTTCCTTTGGACGTCCTTGACCTCTGCAATGAGGTTCTGCAGGAATAACACCGCCAGCAGGGCCCTTTGTGGAGGCTGGCACCCTCTTCGTGATCACCTCACGGCACCCGGAGAACTAATTGGCAATTAATCCTAGGCTGGACTTCACCGTCGGTGGCTTTCTAGCAATGAAACTACTCTCAGGAATGACAATTCACTCAGAAAAAGGTTTTCTGGGTTAGGGATAAATTAATTAAGTCAGTGCACAACACCACAGTTAATCCCAGGCTCTCGTTCTCCGGTTTAGTAAGGCAGACATTTTATAATAATCACATTTTCGCATGTGCAGCATAACTTCCATTAGAGCAATTCAAGGCGCTACAAAGGCAGGTAAATGATTATTATGTGCCAAGAAATTATGTTCTCTGTAAGTCACTGCCAAAAGCAGGAACAACGTTCCTCTGTCTTGGCTTTTATATACTCGCATGGCTGTGGCATGCACCAGCTCCCCATCATAAGGCAGTTTTCCTTCATATGAAACACCCTCGAAACCCTAGCCCCAAGTTTGGTATTGGGACCTTGTGAAATTAAATTGATTTTGCCTCTGCTTCAGTCGCAATGCCTTTGGCATTCTTATGGTGGGTCAGGGCTGGGAGGAGAACGGATCAGACAGAGCCAAGACAGCTGGCTGTGTTTTATTTTGCCTGGTCCTGAGGGTCCCTTGGATGACATCTGCATTCCTCCGCAGTCATCAGCTGCTTCTCCAGCAGCTTAACTGGAATCAGAATTTCACCCCATCCCCAGAGGATAAAGTTGTTGGTGTACGACGACCTTCCCTTTCGTGATCGTTTCTGCGTGCATTTATTTATTTGTAATCCAGCACGGTGTCAACAACTGTCTAACGCTGTGGATCGCTCGCAGTACCTGATTTTTCCAACAAAACTTCTGCCTTCATTTCAAATGCAGGACACAGATTTAAAGTCTGGAAACTCATGTGGAAGGCAAACATTCCAAGTCATACTTAACTGTTCTGGGTGAATGAATAAGCTTTACAGAGCGAATGTAAACAAGAACCAACTGAACATAAATAAGCTGGTTTCAGCAGTTCCAGCCTATGTCTAAATTTAAACTACCCTTCTACAAAGTAGAAAGGCTTCAAGCTTACAATTAAAAGAAGACAAAAAAAGGGGGGGGGGGGGGGAACGGAGAAAAAAAATCACTTTAAAAACACACGAAAGAAAGAAAAAAGTAGTATTTTTTTAAAGTGCTATGTTAAATAGGAAGGGGTGACTAGCCAACAATTACCCGATGGTATAAACAATAGCAAAGTGGGATGCACAATTCTGATTGTCGGAATTACAGTCACTGTGGTATTTTGACAGAGCTGAGGGCGTCTGAACGGTGACTATTTCTAGCAAGTAGGGTAAATAAATATTGTTCCGACAGCAGTAACTGCTACTGTGTAAAGAAACCGAGAGCTGCACGTCCCTATTTCAAGAACTGTATCTAACCATCTGGGACAATTTTATTTTTAAGAGTGATGCAGGGAAAGAGGAAAAAAAAAAACAAACCAGAAATGTCTTGCTACATACCGACTTACATATAAATTACAGACTGCAAGTCTCAGAGAAATTACAGTCAGGAAAAACATGCTTCTAATTGGCTTAATGATTCTCCAGCATAACATAGACATATAGGACATGTATCATATGGCAAAAAGGTCGCGGTTCTATTTATGGAATGAAATTACAATAAGGACTCAACAATGTGTTTTAACAAGGAGCAAGCTCAGCTGCTGAACTCTTCCATAAGAAAGCACATTGAGGCTGGTATGTTTAGAATTAAGCAAAAGTGGTGCAGAGTGAAAAAAATCCTTCAGATTCTTTTTTTCTTTTCTATATTTTATTTAAGCAATGAAATGAAAAAGTTACTTGATTCGAGATGTGATAAAAAGTGGTACTAAAAGAGATTCCAGGGGATCTGGAAGCGGTTAGTGATTCCATGCCCTCAAAAATAAAGAGAAAAAAATGAAAATCAGGTGGCCTTCTTATGAGAAAAAAAAAAAAAAAAGTTTTACTTCTTACAGCGCACTATCACAGTAGTATTTTCCCAGTTTTGGGAAAGTTACCCAATTACAGACTCCTTTCATCTCTAAAAACCAAAAGCAAAGAGTGGAAAGCAAAAGCTATGTATGTTTTCTGCTAATAACATTTGGCTTGTACGTGGCTATTTCCAGAAAGCGTAATCACAAAGAGTTCATTCATGAGAGAAACCACGAATATTACAGATTATTACTCATATTTGTAAAGCGCGTGGAAACCAGAGTTCAGGCCTGTCTCCTCTACTGCTTTTCACGGGATAACAAGACTGCTTCTGACTTAATTTTATGTCTATTTTTAAGTCTGGAAACGCTAGGCAGAATCAGACACTAGGAAGGCGATTGGAGCCTTGTCCTAGGCTCACATAGTCATTGGGATTTCATACGGGTTTAGGGCATTTCATCACAGGAGGGAGGTGCTGGTGGTCCGGTGCGAGCCTCCCTAGAACGGGACTTTAATATTTCACAGCCCGGTAAAATGCCGCAAACCGAGAGAAACGGTGCGGTAAAATTAAGAGTACCAGATGAATTAAACTACATTCTTAGGGCAAAGAGAGAATATTTGGCAATGTTTCTACTTTAGATGTACATGACTTTAGTTTACCGCCTGTCCTGCAAACAGTTGCATCCAGGCTGAGCTATCAGCAGAACTGGCCTCCTGGAATCAGGGCCTAAAATACAGAAATAAAACAGAGCCGCAGCAACAACAACAAATTCCCACAAAATACCGTCTCATTCTACCAAACTTTTTGAACATTAATGTTAGCTTAAATCGTAATGTCTTCCTGTCTCAACCCGACACAAAACAAATTCCCCTCTGTCTACCATTTAGCCATAATTTGGCAACAAATCACTAGATAATTTCAGGCAACTCCACAAATCCGTTCTTTTGCATCTGAAGCTACTCCTAATCAACATTACAAGATTTGCTTCAAAAATGTCAAATTGCCTTGACATGATTACGTTAGTATATAATTGATTACAGAAGTGTATAATGTCTGATTGGTTTTCCGACTTCTTCATCCAAATCTTGGTTGCCTTAGCAACCCCACGTTATCCAGCAGAATTTAAAACATATCACGGCTGTGGGACTTCCTCTACAACAAAGAAGGCACTGAATGCAGTAGGTGTTTTATACTTTTCATGCAATGTTGTTTGTACATAAGACAGTGTTTAACCAACTAATTCTTCGTCTGGATTGTTCCATTATTTCCTTTAAGACCAAGTTTATTTCTTACAGTCTATTTCTTACAGTCTATATTTCTTACAGTCTATTTCCTTTAAGATTAAGTTTCACTCAGCCAGGCAGCAGCGAAAACAATCCATGAACCACAAATTTTGGCAAGTCCCACGCGTGGCATCGCACAGATTGACCTGGAACCTCTACAAAGGACTGGGAACGCACAGGAACCGTGTGTTCGGAGGCTGTGTGATATGGGCTGTGGTGCTAACAACGGACGGGAAGGCATCACCTCTTGACAGTGATGAGCAGCCCCATGTAGGGTCTTCAAGGAGTACAGCGATAGCTAGGAAAACACAGTACGTAATGTGGCATAGCTTGTACGGCAGATGGCATTTTTATGAGTGGAATGCAAGAAATAGACAAGCGGTTACAAAGATTAGATAGTCAACACCACAAATCAGTCCAGCTGAAATACTGAACTTTAAGGCAACACGTTGGGATTCTTGTAGCCATCTTACTACCTAAGATTACCAAAATCAAAGCAATCACTTCTTATGAGCATGTGAAGATTTTGTTCCCACTGTCCGTGGAAGTATATTTTTAACCCGTATAATGAGGAAATGGAGACTTTTCTTGGCAGACCACAAAATATGCCCACATCATTCACCACTCCTCCAGCAGCATGAATTATCGCTGCAGCCTCCACTGCTCTGTAAACTACAAAGAGCTTGGAGAACATTAAAGAAGGAGCAAGCAATGCAAGTGGCTGCCTTTTTAACAGTAATTGGCTGTTTCTCCCAAACACTGTCCATATTAATTTTTGAAGCATGTTCATTAGAGTAAGTGCAAGCCAAAAGAACTTCAGGAATCCTGTTTATCCAAGCAGGCCACATATTTCAGTGGGTTTTGAATTTGATGTCATCACATAGCCATGAAAAACAAATTACTAAAACTATTAGAAGAAGAAGAAAAAGAATAACAAGAAGTGAGGCAGCAAATGTTGCTGGTGATACAGGGAGCACAACAGAGGCAGCATTTCCAATACTTGTCTGGTTTTTGTCCCGTTTTCCCCTGGGACTCGGCTGTTACGATTATACCCCACAGCAGGAGTGTGCAGCACTGAACCCGTCGATCTGTGGTTGCAGAAGCCATCGCTACCATACTGAGGAAGGACAACCCCCCAAAAAAACCCCACAAGCTGGGCCCTCGAGCTCTGACCCTGCTGGAGGAGGCGAGCAGCAGACGTCCTGCCGATGCGCTACCGCCTCTGCCCCTCTCCTCGACGCCAGGCTTTCGGCAACAGCATCACTGCAACTACAGCCAGATCCCCAGCACCTCTCAAGGAAAACAAGCGCCGTAGTAGCACGGGAGCCGAAATGCCATATGCCTTAGCCCTGCTGCTAATGCTTGCTCGTTAATTGTATGCGCGCATGAGTGTGCCACAGCACTGAAACACTGAAAAGTGCTTTGGCTCATTTCAGTGCTGAATGAAACACAGGAAAAGCACTAGAAGGAATGAAAATAGCCTGCTTTTATCTGTCATTTCCCCTTGGTTGTTATATTTTCTGTGAGCATAATTGTGCACCTCTGAATCACATCTGTTTTTTTCCATATCCCCCCCGTCCCGCAACCCTTTGGCAGACGCCAGCCTGTTACACCTCGATAGGCAGTAGATGAATTACTCTGTTGCTCAGCTACCAAGCTTCTTATTTTACTGCTCCTTTCTCCAAGCAGCTCTTCTAGAGTAAAACAGTCCATGGGAGAGGAAATAATATACAAAGCGAGCAGCATAATCACCTCCTTTCCTTCATACGTGCTCCTTTTCCACTTCAAACAACAACAAAACATAAGCGAACCTTGCCTGCAGGTATTGGCCTCTATTTACAGAAAGCAACCATCAGAAAGAAACAGTAGTTACACGAGAAATTAGGTTTCTCACCCCGTCACGTTCGAAATGCAGTTTGAAATAAATAGTTATCGGATGATCGAGAAACTGCAGAAATCTTAAAGCTCATCTGAACACGGAATTGGCACTTAAAACAAGTGGGGAAAAAATAAATAAATAAATAAATGCCTCCATTCATATCTCTCTGTGCCAGTGGAAGAAATTATTTCACTTATCATCCGCCACTAAAACAGTTTGGGCCAATGCTTCTTAATTCACGTTTGCGAAGATAAGCTGAAGCAATTTGCTGTGAAGGAAAGGCTCTGTCATTAGCCTGGAGGTGTCAATTTACAAAGCTGCACCAGTTTAAGCAGCTCAGCACGCAGTCACACCTCTAATTACACAGGTGCAGCATCACGCACTGGCAGGACCACAGCTTCTTCCTTATATAGGGAAGCTGTAATGACCCCAAAACCTGCAGCGTAATGAGCGTGAGGCCATTGACTTTGCTGGGCCACATGCAGGGTTTTCTTCTGGGGGCTGTTTTTGGGAACGGGGCTGTGGGGAAGCTGACAGAAAAGCCTCGGAGCCGTGACCTGGGGCAGGCGGCTCTGTTCTCAGCTCTCTGCCCCCTCAAACCTGCCAAACCAAACCACCGCCAACCAAACACTACAGCGGAAGGAAAACAAATGAGTAGTCCCTGAAGGGCCGGGACATCACGCTGTTCTTCCTTCTGCCTCCTGTACAGGCCCCACAGTCCCCTTGGTGAGGGACACCCTGAGCATGGCTCCGGGACCGGCTCCGTGCTGCACAGGCCCTGCGGTGCTGCTGGTTGTGTGATGGCACGGGGTGCTGAGGGTCGTCCGTGCACCTGAGAACCCGTCCTGCATACATGGGCAGCCTCGGTGTACCTGCACCCATACCTGTACCTGGGCTTGTACCTGTACCCAGGTGTGTAGCTGTACCCAGGCCTCTACCTGTACAGCCCACGGGATTGCTGTGGACATCCCCGAACAAGGAGCAGCCGCGTGGATGGAGCCGGGCATTATAGGGTCAGGGGCCGTGCTGCCATTGGGTTTCCCTTTATTACTTTACATTGTGTGCTTTCTGCGGCCAGGAACGATCTGCAGTAAAAATGGCAGCTATATGGGTGAAGAATGAGGGTGAAGGAAGGGGGTTGGTCTGTTCTCCCATGTGCCTGGTGACAGGACGAGGGGAATGGGCTAAAGTTGCGCCAGGGGAGGTTTAGGTTGGATATTAGGAAGAACTTCTTTACAGAAAGGGTTGTTAGGCATTGGGATGGGCTGCCCAGGGAAGTGGTGGAGTCACCATCCCTGGAGGTCTTTAAAAGACGTTTAGATGTAGAGCTCAGGGATATGGTTTAGGGGATGATTTGTTAGTGTTAGGTCAGAGGTTGGACGTGGTGGTCTTGGAGGTCTCTTCCAACCTAGAAGATTCTGTGATTGTGATATTAGGAAGAACTTCTTTACTGAAAGGGTTATTAGGCACTGGGATGGGCTGCCCAGGGAAGTGGTTGAGTCACCATTCCTGGAGGTCTTTAAAAGATGTTTAGATGTAGAGCTCAGTGTTTAGGAGGTCTTGTTAGTGTTAGCTCAGAGGTTGGACTTAGTGGTCTTGGAGGTCTCTTCCAACCTAGACGATTCTGTGATTGTGTGATTAGGAAGAAGTTCTATACCTAAAGGGTTGTTAGGCACTGGAATGGGCTGCCCAGGGAAGTGGTCGAGTCACCATCCCTGGTGGTCTTTAAGACACGTTTAGATGTAGAGCTTAGGGATATGGTTTAGTGGAGGACTTGTGTTAGGTCAGAGGTTGAATGTGGTGGTCTTGGAGGTCTCTTCCAACTAGATGATTCTGTGATTCTGTGATTAGGAAGAACTTACTTACTGAAAGGGATGTTAGGTATTGGGATGGGCTGCCCAGGGAAGTGGTGGAGTCACCATCCCTGGAGGTCTTTAAAAGACGTTTAGATGTAGAGCTCAGTGATACGGTTTAGTGGAGGACATGTTAGTGTTGGGTCAGAGGCTGGACTAGGTGGTCTTGGCCTCTTCCAACCTAGAGAATTCTGTGATTCTGTGATATAATGTGTGTAATGCAAATAGTTATGGGCCCTTATTTATGATGTTACGATCCTCTTATGCACTGCTTTTACTCCGGAATCAATCACAGAATCGTCTAGGTTGGGAGAGCCCTCCAAGACCAACCTCTGACCTAACACTAAGTCCAATATCATAAAAGAAACTGAAACAGAGCAGAGCAGTCGCAAATTTACTAACAGCGTCTTAAACACACGCAGCAACTCCACAGCGTCACAGGGAACACCCCGCGCCGCCAGCCAACCCCCAGCACAGCAACGCCACACGGCCGCGCAGCCCCAACACCGCCCGCCCGTGACGTCACGCCGTGACGCCAGACGCGCGGCCGGGG
>CM021797.1:81520646-81553918 GCA_011076525.1 Nettapus auritus
GGCAATATGTTGCAGAGGAGTTTAAATTATAGTGCATTTTATTTTACCTCACTTTACTTGTTCTTCACCCCACCTTACCCCACCCACCCTGCTTTCACTCTATTTTACTCTCCTCTTCAACATATTGCACCTTCCCTTACCCATTTTACCCCTTTTTTCCCCCAAAACCCTCCCTTGCATCATCCCTTCCCTAACACAGCAGCACCCCCGGGCTCGCCAGGCATTGCTGACCACTTCCAGCCCGTCCCCTCCGCACACAGCTTTTCTTTTCCCTATTTTTTCCCCCTTTTTTCTCCCTTTTCTGGGCTTCCCAAAGCCTCCCCCTGCACCCATGGGTGCAGGACCCTTGCAGGAGGAGCAGGATGGAGCAGGGCGCACGCAGGCAGCACGCCTGGGAAGGCTGATTAATTATTTCTAATTTATGAAACAGCGCTGGTAAATTATTTACCCGCTTTTCTTTTTTTTCTGAAGCAGAATCAACCTCCAGCTTAGCGTATAATTTTAGCAAATGCCTAATCCTCGGAATGCTGCGAACTGAATAAAGAGCTATTTATAGTGGCTGTGATCAGGAAAAAAAACCTGAAATTCTTCCTGTTTCGTTATTCATCTCTCTAACTTTAGTAAATGGAGCTCCAGCTCCTCCTGCGTTCCCTGGTTTGATCCTGTAGGAGTCAGTGCGTGCCGCCGGAATAGTGGCAGCTGGAAGAACAGCAGACCAAAAAAAAAACCCACAGAGCTTCGGTATTGCAGCCTGTGTGGGGTTTCTGCCTTTATACATGCTGATTTTTTAATTATTTAATATTTGATAGCGATACCCACGAGGGGATGAGGAGGAGAGAAGAAGTTACCCGCCTCTGTTCCCTGTGTGTTAAAGAGGTCAGCTTGTGGATTTCGAGCGCACGCGTCCCTCCGTTGCCCCGCGAGGGCAGGTTTGTGGTCAGGAGCTGGTGGTGTTGTCCCTTCCTCCAGCTTCGTGCTGGGTTGTTTCACATCGCTGACCTGCTTCCCGTCTTGCCACGCACCTGGGAAGGCTGTAACAACAACGTGTTGTTAAAATCAGTGTCGCTGAGAACTTGAGAAAGTTACTAGTGAGTGCCGGGGAGGTGGGCTATAGCTCTGCAGTCGCCGCTGCTCGGCGCAGAAGAGTCTTATCTGTGCAACACAAGGAATATCCCCAGCAGCGTGTGGATGTGTGCAGTCGCGATAACCCCCAGCTGACCTACTTAGCCATCGCTTGCAGAACTTAGGCAGGTCGTGCGTGCCTGGTGGCTTAACACGCAAATTTAAGTGGTTTCGGTAAAGATTGAAGCACTCAGCTCCGTGTTGCTTCCTTTGCTAAAGGTTTTCTTAGCTTGCAGGACGATTGGATCTTAAATTCTTGAATCCAGCTTCCCCTTGATTGGGGTCGTGTCTGCAGCCGGACAGCTCTGCGCAGCTGTGGTTCTCCAGGTGACAGCAACTGTAAATCTCTAAGCTGTTCTGAATGCTGTTAAAGCTTTATTATTATCATTATGTGGTCATTCCCTCACGCTGTTTGGTCCGAAAAAGTGAAAATCTGCTACTGGCACTCTTGCTGCCAGCGTGCAAGCTGCAGGGGAGCCCCCGGCAAAAGAGGGTTTACGCCGAGCTGAGGTCTCTTGCTTTTTTAGGCACACCGAGTTCTGGTGGTGCCTTCTGTATTTGTTTTGGTTAGATTTCTTCAAATCTAAGATTGCGTCTTAAGATGTTGCACTTGATAGTGCGGAATTAATTGATTTAAGAAAACCAGAAGCCCTTCTTGCTGTCCGTGTCCTTTGCTTGGCTCCCCTTCCTGCGCAGGCTTCGTGGTGTCGGTGCAAGGACTCGTGTCGTCAGCGGGGAACCAACTGGGCAGAAGGGGTGAAAGAAACTCTGGGGTGAAAGAAATGCATTTTTTTTTCCCTTTCCATTCCTATTGCCTCGCTATCTTCCGACACAGTCCGTGTGTCTGCTGCGCAGGACAGACTGCTGTGGGTAAATCAGAGACCTGGTATGAAGGTGATGAGGATGTGTATCCTGTTCCAGGTGTCAGAAGGTTGTGGTTGATGAGACATGGGACTGCAGGAAGAACGTGGGGCAGTTAAGTGCTGTCTGAACGAACGAGGTTGTTCCTGCTGTAGATTGATTCAAGGCTCACACCTTGCTGGCACCCCGTGCGTGTACTCGGTGGAGACAAAGTGGAGCTGAATATCTGCAGTGAAAAGACATATATTATTATGTCATATGTCAACTTTTGTCAGCGTTTTACGTTCTTCTGCCTACTAAATACCATCCAGGTCACGTGAAGGTGTGTATTTAAAGCAAACAAAACAAAAAAAACCATAATCTCACCACCTATTTTTAAGAGTAATCATGGTGGGAGTCTACGTTAAGGTTGCATCTCCCTGTCCATGCATTAAAATGGCTTTGCCAGCTCACAGCGTGATTGTTTCGATATATTAAATGCTTGGAGATGAGGGTTCGCCCTCTTAACTTCATTAGAAGGAAGCCTAGCTGGCTACTGCAGTTTCTCAATCCTTGTAGTAATCGGGAAGTACGACGTGAGTGATCTGATGGCAGGAATGTGTAGGTAAGGAATAATCCTCAGTGGTACAGTGTAGTAATATAATAGATTTTATTAGGCCCTATTGCCTTTTCTGTCCGAACACTTCTCTTCTGAGGTTCCTCGGTGTAAGCCATGCTGATGTAGAGCCGTGCTGTGAATTAACAAGTAGATTTTTGCAGGCCCAGTGGGCAGCTGTAAGCCCTGAGGCAGGAGACAGAAGCTGCTGAAGAGCTGTGGAGGGAAGAGGGGAAAATCCTTAGGCCGACACTGTCATCCTACATCAAGTCCTAGCCTTTCCATGTGGTAACTCCTAAAAATCATCAGAACGTATACAGAGCTGTTACACATCACAATCTCTAACGTGTTGATCTAAATGCATCCTCTGTTCGCTGTGAGTCAACGTGCCTGGAAAACACTAGATAATTAACCTTGTATACAAGGGTGGTGCCGTATAAATATCCGGGTTATTTGCCAGGCGCCACGTGTGTGCGCAGATCTTGCGTCTTGCAAGCAGACGTAGCCCAAAAACCATTAAGCAGAAGTGCAAACCTGGAGAAAACGAGATGGGCAGCTCTCAAATTTCTCTCCCCCGCATTTAGAGATTTATGATCTACGCCCTCCTGAGAGCCCGGCGAGGCTGCGGCTTCGTTTTGGAGAGAAAGATAAGGGGCTGAAGCTTGAGGAATGGTAGGTAATGTGAAGGTAGAGCTGATAACGCCCGTATCGTGTGGTGCCAGAGCAAGAGGGCGCTTGATGAAACTGGTGGATAAAATTGAAGCCAGTGAGCCCGTCCACCTGGAGGACGGTGAACTTCCCCGCCTCGCTGTCGGAGGAGGCTGGAGGCCGACAGCGTCAGCAGGTTGGTAAAGGGATTAGGCAAATTCACGGACAGCAAGAGCGTAAACGGATTAAAAAAGTAGTAATTGGGGGTGTGCCCTCTAACGAAGGCGGGTGTGAGGAGGTACGAGGTGGAAAGCGGCCCCTGTGCTCCCTACGGAGAGCGTGCTGCTGTGCTTCCTCCAACACTTCGCCTTCCTCGCTGAAACACAGAGACGACCGAGTCACCTGGGGGTACAGGACGTGAAGTGAACAGGGACTTGGCAGGAGATGAGAAGCAGAAGAGCCATTTGTCTGGCTTGCAGAGAGGCTTGTTGGAGCGTCGGGCTCGTCGGCAGCAGAAGTTTTGGCTGCAGGGCCGTCTCCTTCCCTGCTCCCCACCAGGGTAGTCTGGTGCTCCAGATAACGTGCCAGTGAGGACGCCTTCAGATACCCGGCTAAATTTAGGTTCTCGGTGGCATTTCCTCTCAGTGAAGTAGAGCAGGTTGCCGGCTAGGCCAGCACACTTTCTCTGGGTCAGAAATTAGCTGATGTTGGGCCCTGTGAGCCCGTGTAAGAAGGGGACGTCGGCCGCGTTGGCCTGCGCCACCACGGCGTTGCCATGTCTGACTCGGCCTGTGGGGAAGTGCTCCCCTGCCTCACTTTCTGTGTGGAACACAATTTCCTTCCGGAAAGCTGACGCCTGGGACATAAGTCAGGATTTATAGCCGTGTCAGACTTCATACGTGTACCCCATCACGTTTTTAAATGAGTTTATTTGTACGTGCTGGGCAGGCAGAGCCATTCGTCGCTCCACTTGTCTGGCTTCCGGCACTTTCCAGCTTGGAGCTGTGGAGCAAGCTAGTTCTCAGCAAGCCATTTAAAGGCTTCATGCCTGCGTGTCACCAGGGTGTTCGTCACCACCGAACTCGGGAATCTGCTGCTGGATGTGTGTGGTGAATTTTAGGGTCAGAAGCAAGACGGGGAGGAGGAACCCGTGGCTGGAAGCATGAGGGGGCAGGAGCCGGGCCTAGCTTGCTTTCCCAGTGATGCCAGGCTGTGTCGTCCGCTGACACGGCTCTGTGGTCCTCAATTTGCGGCCTGCAAGCACTTGCTTTTCTGGAGCAAATTGTTTATTAACGAGCATTTCACCCTTTGGTGCAGCTCTTTCAGTGTGAGCGTTTGCGGGAGGCTGGCTGTCTCGTGTAAAATCCTATGGACAAAGCCTAGCAAGTCGAGCCAGTCAGCACGCAGGCCATATGTTGTTCTGCCCTAATTTCAGGATTCACTAAAGCTGAGCGCAGTCAGCACTGCTGCTAAAATGGGATATTCTTATCAGCGTGCTCCTGCTGGCAGCGGTGTTTTCGCTGTCGTGCCGTGAGCTATGTCAAGGAACAGATCAGGCCAGAGCCTAGCCTGCGACCAAGAGAAGTTGTTTGCAGCTAGCAATCTCCTTGGCCCCCTGCCCCAAAACATCTGCAGGTCCTCGTGGGCTGTGGTGCGGGATGCTTCATCCTTGCGTCCTGTTCAGGACTTACTGACGTGAAATTACAGAGAGAAGCGAGAGGTGGCTACTGTTGTTTTTGGCCCTGTTGCATATGTCCCTTGGTAGATGCCTTGCTGCAGGAGTGAGGAGTGTGTGTGGGAGACCTGAATTACTTGGCTTGCTTATGTTCAGTCTCTTCTAATTTCTGAAACGAAATCTCCCTCGTTCGCTGAGCTGAAGAGTGGAGAAGCACCACAGGGTGCCCAGCACTCGGGAACGTGTAAAAATTATATCATCAAACAGGCTCTTCAGAAACAAAGCTCATCCAGCACTGTAAGGATCTGAAGGCAGAGGTTAGGAGGAGGGGAAAAAAGCACATATTTTGGAACTGTTTTCATACGTAGGGGAAAGAAGGAGTTCTAGCAATAACATTAATACTGCTCAACAATTCACAGCATTAATTTTCTTGCCCTCCCCATGAGGCATCCTTGCTGAGCGTGATAAAACATCAGCTCTTCATGCTTCTTGGTGCCGTGTGGAGGCTCTGAGGCATGGTGTAGCCGCTGAGAAGGAGGCTGGTTGTAAACGGATCCACCGTGTGTTCTCTTTGTGCAGAAAAACACATTCTGCAGGTGCAGAGAGATTTGCACTTTGCTTACTTCTTACTTGTTTTCTTTTTCTTGCAGGATGTTATTTCTTCTCAACCTTCAATTCAGTTTCAAGGACTCCAAGGGGTGAGTATTCTGTACTTCTGTTATATCAGGAAAAGAAATCCAGCATAGGTTATCTACTGTTAGTTACTTAAAAAAAAAGCATTCTGCGGGTATTTTCAAGATACATTTAACGCCACGCTTCTCATCAACCATTGCTCACAAGCAGGGAAAAGTGCCCCTTTTGGCACTCCACTGCGATTTTTCCCTGTGTTCCTACGTGTGACCACGCAACCGTTCGGCAGGGTGCGTTTTGTTCTTGTTTACAAAACCTGGAGAAAGTTACGGCTTTGCTTAGTTCAAAATAAGTCCTGGGGTTATAAATAATTAACCGAACCGTTGGCGCAAAGTGTAGACGGTGGTACGCTGCGAAACGAAACTCAGCCGTGCGCTTTATCTAGCCTGCACCCTGTCTTTCTCTGCAAAAGTTCACGTCCTTATTTCTGTGGGGCTCAGTCCTTTAGCTTATAGCGTAAAGGAGTCTTGAGAAATTAATGCCTCTGTCTAGAAAGACCTGGTGGTGTCCGTTCATATGTCTTGGTTTTGTTGGGAGCGGGACCTAAACTTTGGGGTGGGAAGAGAGGGAGGCGTTTTTGGGGGGAAGTAATTTTGTAATTACTTGCGGCTTGTCCACCAAGAAAGCCCGAAACGTATCGGTGAGTGCCCAGAGCATTGGGAAGGAAGGGAGGAGACGAGGCTGAAATTAGGAGGAAGTTTTCTCCCGGTGGGTTGTCTGCAGGTCAGTGTAAGTGGTGAAATGCATTTGAAATGGAGCGTTTTTACAGATTTTACGTAGTAAGACGCTTAAATTTGCTTGCAAGGCAGCCATGCCTAATTATATTACTTGAGAGAGGCTGAGGCATCTTCATGTCCCTTTAGAAAGGGGCATTGATTGATCAGGGATGTTCTCTAGTCTGGCTCTCACAGAGGAGGAGGGTGAGGTTTGGTCCTTGAAGGACGCAGCATTGGGCAAAAAGGATTCCGAAGGCGACACAAGAAATTTCTCGGTTCCCAGAACCGTGTAATAATTCTTTAGCGATGGCTTATGGCCACCTTTTCCACGTGTCACCTTCCACAAAGCCTGTTAATCACTGCATTCGTTAAAGGCTTTTTTTCTTCTTTAACCAGGAAGAGTGGGGGGTGATGGCACAGGTGATAAAACGCTGTGAGGAGACAGCTCCGAAGGAAAGCAGCGTGGAAGCATGAGAAGGGAAGGGTTTGAAACACACAGGTTGGGGAATAAATACACAAAGCAAGGGGTGCAGAATGCTAGGAGGTAAGCGACGCTCCGTCTTCACCTGGGAAGTGCAGGGTACAGACACAGCAATTCAGATGAGCTTGTGAACGTGCCCGAAACTGTGTTCGGGGGAAGACACAGGGCTCCTGTCACTGTCTTAGTGCCTAAGCGAGGGGGAGAAGTTGTTTTGAAGGTGACCTTGATTCCTTGTCTAGACACAACCCGAGTGCTTCGTCGGTTAGGGCGTGCATATATGCAGCTCCTCTTCGGGGCTTTCTCACCGTCTTTCACTGCTCCACCTGGCCGGGACGAGCCAGGTCTGCAGCCAGGGCTTCCCTCCTTCCCGGGGAAGAGCTCGGGTCGTGAGTAATGCGTCGTGCCAGGGTGGGTGTCTGCCTAAACCTTTGGGCTTTCCTTTTGAACCGTAACGCGGAAAATCGGTTTTTTTGATTTTTTTGCGTTTAACGTAGTTTAAAATGGGTTTTTTCCCCCCCCCCCCCTCAGAGCTTTCTCAAATTTATTGAACTGGCTTGTCTGAAATACGACAGGCTTTCTGCAGTAAGTTCCCTTCTTTAAGGGACAAAGCTTTTGACGTTGGGGATGCTCTGAATGAGCCTTTTTAAGGGGCTGCAGAAGCATCTGCTGGGTCCTTCAGTTTCCCGGACCCAGCTGCAAATAGTAAGAAACACGGCACTGAACTGAATTAGCACGAGTTCTTTAAAAATGCCTCCTGTTTCTAACTGGTAAGGACTGCTTAAGGCAGGTGACCGCATGGATAGGCATTCTCTTAGCTGATCACAAAAATGAAAGGAAGGTAGCACGCGTGACCCATCTGGTAACTTGCTTTATTTTCGTTCTTAAATGCATGAATTGCTCTTTTAGGAATACAGCTGCTTGAGGCTTAAGTTAAAGAACAACGTTCGGGTAAATTCTCGTTCTCCTCGTCCAGCAATTGCCCCGGGCTGTTGCTAAACTCTCCCGACGTTAATGATTAAAACACAAATGCTATTGGAGTCTTCTAGGTTTGTGCTAGTACTTTGTGCAAAATAGCACTGATTTTTACAAAGACTAGCCACATTCACAAGCGAAATGGTAAGAGGAAGATGTAAGGCTGTCGAATATCACTTCTAAATACCCTTTCTTGTCACTTTTAAACGTTCCAATAAAAATCCAAGCGAATTTCAGAGCAGCTTTGTGTGGCGGTGCTCAGGCACTCGCGTTTCAGGCCAAGTCCACGCACCGTAATTGGAAGGGACTGCTTGCTGCTCGCATGCCGTGCTGAATTAGGTGCCAGCTGACCGGCTGCAGCCTTTCTGGTGCAGTTCCCACAGCGTGCTTTTGGAGGGAGAGCTGTGCCAGGTGTCACGGAAATCACACTGAAGTTTTTGAAGTGCGTTTCCTCACTGAGAGGTGAATCCTGCGAAGGCTCTTAGGACGGTAGCTGGTGGCAAGAGAGGAGTGCAGACTGAAGCCTTGACATAAGCTTTTCTTTGTCCTTCCAGCTCGTTAAAATTCCCAAAGTCGATCACCCAAACGAAGTGCATACCTTTAACTTCTACTTGTCAAATGTTGGCAAAGATAACCCTCAGGGAAGCTTCGACTGTGTCCAGCAAACTGTCTCAAGGTAAGCTTTACTTCGGCTTTTAATTCGTGGCCAATTTAAGTAGATTCTGTGGCTGTGAGCGTAGAGCAAAAACCTGTGACAGAGGCGTGCTCGTAGTGATGAGCTGCAGCAAAAAAATGAAGATTCCTAGCAGTAGTGTGATTTTTTTTTGCTCATTATAAACGCTTGCTTTTACATAGAATTCTTTAGGTTTTGCTTTCCGAAAGAGCAGCCCTTTGAGTGCTTCCTCACCTCCTAGAGCTATTTTTAAAGGCGTTCGGAGTTCAGCATCATCCAAGCTAGACCAGATCCATTCTCCAACCGCCTGTAAATACGATTACAGCTGGCAGCCTGCTGGGAGGCCAGCCGTGATGGCCAGCTGTCTCATTTTCAGAACCACCTAACTCAGTGACCGACCCGTTTCGGAACCCAGATGTAACACAGCAGCGCCTTGTCCTGGTTCGTTCGCCTCAAAGTGGACAGTGTTGGGCTGCAGCAAGCACCGTGTTCTCACACCAGGCTTGCCTCGGCCCCCAGAAGAAGGCATTCAGTGTGGTGCACAGCCGCTGCCCGTCCCCCCCCGAGCCCCTTTTGGCCTTTTTGTTCTTTTTTCCCCTGTTCAAGCTGCGTCTGAAAGGGGCCAGACAGCGGCTGAGGCAGGCACGGAGTAAGCAGCAGGGCCGGGCCCTGCTTCCTCTCCCCTCTTCTGCCTGATAAGAGGTCTTCGTGCGCTGAGGCTGCTGCCAGCTCCTGATTAGAAAACCTGCAAGTGGCCTTCGAGAGGGCCGTTGTGGAAGACAGCTCATTCTCCGGAGAGAAATTGCTTCGGGGTCCTCGTGCAGGCAAGCCTCGTGCGCAGCGGTCCTCCAGTCCGACTCAAGGGTCTCACTGAGCATCTCTGCGGGCCCTTTGTTCGCTTCTGTTAAATGGAGCTGAATTCGTTTTGTTGGGAAGATTAAATTTAAGCTGCTTTAGGTCTGAATGACATGCCGAAGTAGTTTCAGTGTGCTTCTGCCAATCTGTTTGGAAGGCTTGTTCGAATTGGATTTTGGGGAGTTCCTTTGTGGTCAGCTCTCAGTTTGTTGGAGTATTTCGCGTAGGATCATTTAAAAATAGCAGTACAGGAGGGACCTCCCGCTCAGGGCAGCTCTGGCTCCAAAACGTGCTCAAATTCAGAAAATCCATAGCCCAGGGAGGGGAATTGCGTGGTGTCCCAGTGCTTAGCTGCTCCCGTGGCGTAAGCCTTTTCTGTGAGGTCTGAGCCGTGCCCTTCTCTTCTTTGGAATGTTTCGGGACGAGCTGCCATGGAAGCTGTTCCCTGCAGGTGAGTTGCCCGGTGGGGCCCTTCCTCTTCTTGGACTTTGGGCTGCTGCAGCCCTGGGAGGTGACAGCGAGCCGCACACTGAGCGGTGCACGGTGCTCGTGCTGCTCCTTCGTGGGTCGATGAGTCCCTGCGACGCCTACAGGGAGTGCACAATGGGCAGAGCGTGGCTCGGGGCGGCAGGAGCAATCTCTTTCTGTTGCACACGTGCTGTTTGGGGAGCAAGAAATAATTCCAACCTGTAGCTGTCTTATTCCGAAACGGTTCTCAGTGGCTTGGCTTTGTCCAGGCTTGTGACGGTCGGAAACAACCCGCTAGGCTAAGAAGCTAGATGCTGGGCGTCGCTCAACCTCTCTTTTTGTGATTTTAACTGGGGGGTTTTAGGGTTGTTCAAAGTGTTTTGGGCTAGATTAGTCTGTCAGCCTCAAAGGTTGTGGTATAAAATCCGAATCCCCAGAGTTACACCACCCAACAGCTCGTTGCTGTCAAATACACAAAAAATGAGACCCTCTGCAGGAATCGGCTGGGGCTGGCAGCTAGCAGACAGGCTTTGAGGTCTGGCTTTGCTTTCTTCAGCCTCGGGGACGCTCCAGCAGTCACGAGCAAGGTGTCAGACTCGGCGACTTCAAGATACGTCCTCAGCTAGGTGTCAGCAAGCCCCTAAGGCATAACGTGGTAGGACGCCCGCGTAACTGCTTGAGCTCACGTGGTAATTGGAGCATTTTGCTCTAGTTTTCAGTACAGCCACTCGCACTACCGTGAGCTCGCCCCTCCGATGTGCTTACCCGAGAACATTGTGATTGTATTGCCAGGTAACGTGGATAAAATTGGGGTGCTGGGTGTGCGGAGATAATTCGAGACGTGTATCAGCCAGCTGTCAGAAGTCAAAAACATTTTTCTCTGCCTGGTAACGCAGGTTTTTAGGTTTCTAATACAACCATACTTCTGGACCTGAAACAGTGCTTGGGCTCATTTTTTCTCAATGTTTTTGTAGTTCTGGAGCCTTGCAACTGAGTTGCCTGGGATTTGTACAGAATAAAATTACAGTGTGTGCAACAAGTGATTCCTATCAGATGACCAGAGAGCGCATGACCCAAGCAGAAGAGGAGTCACGCAATCGAAGTGCAAAGGTTATTAAGCCTGGTGGACCATATTTAGGTATGGTTGTGTTTCGTTTTCTACTAGATGTCTGTAAGTTTTCCGATGCAGTAACTATTTCTTTTGGCGTTCCGTTGGCAAGTCTTAGTTCCAGGTTGGCTCGCTCTCACGTCACAGATTTAAAATCTCCTGTTGCTGCATTCAGAGGTTAGCCTTTTCTTTTGTTTTTAACCTCCCAGAAGCCTGTCAGCCTTCCTTGTGCCCGTATTGCTGGGCTGGTTGGAATTCTGGCTGTCGAGCTGAGGGTTTTTAACTTCCCATGCTCTCTGTTTTAGTAGCTAAAGCGTTTTTGTTCTGTAACAGCACCCTTGAATACCCAAATGCTGCACTGAACCATCAGCTGAATTTGTAATGTAAAAAAGGCAACACTGAGGAAGCCTCTCGTGCAAATTCACAAGCTTGCTTTGGAAAAATTTGCCTTTCACACGTGCTGATGCCAGTTAGATTTATTTTGTCTTCACCGTGAACGAGCAACAGTTACCTTAAGACTGTGTTTTCCCATAAAAAAACCTCTCAGGTGAAGTAACGCTGGCATCTGGCTGCTTAAACAGACCCCGAGCGAAGGCTGTAAGTGGGGTAAACGGGGCCTGAGGGTGGCAGTGGCAGAGTGATGGGGTTTGGGGGTGCTCCTCTTTCAGGCTGGCACGGGCAAAGCCCAGGCCGGGTGCTGCAGGAGCGCGAGGGTGGCTCTCAGCGTGCTGCAGGGGAGCTGGGGTTGTCACTCGTGGTGACGGGAGGCTGTTTTCCTGGCCGGTTGTTTCTGAGCGATTCAGAGATGTGACTTAAGCAGGTGCTTGTCTGAGTGCTGCCACCACCGTGTGCTGTGCCGGGAGGCGTGCATCCAGGTTTGTTTTTCCTTGTCACGACGTTTGCGATGCCTTCAGCTGGCGAGCTCACGCCGCTCCCAAAACGTAGCCACGTGCGTTGGTGTGGTTGGGTTCCTTCCTGACAACCAGAAGGGCGAAGTCCAAGGGCAGAAAGATCGTAAAAGCCGGGCCTGCACTGGAAATGCATTTTTACAGTTCCTGGGGACAGCAGTAATAAGCACAGCTGTGTGCCGGTCTCTGCCCCGTGACTCCACAAATTTCCTGAATTCCAAGCGTGTCTGATGGAGACGTGGAGCCTCAGATGTCCTGACACATACCCATTAGCCTCCCTCGTGGACCAAGCAGGACTTGTTAGCTTCAGAAAAACGCCTCACATCCTTTGGTGGATCACTTTTCTTTCCGTTCTGTATTTTAAAACCGGGTAGAGGAGTTGAGGGCTTTTTCTGGAGAGCTCAGGTCGGGCGCTGTTACTTCCACGTTCCGGGCGCGCTGTTTGCCACCACTCGCATTGTTCCTCCAGTTGAGAAACGTGCCTCTTTGTAGTTTCATCCAAAACGCTGAGCAGGCTTTCCCTCTAAACTTCTCTGGCATGCTCCCAGGAGTTGTTAGGTTCTTGATATATTTTCTGCCAAACCTGATGGCATGCATATGGGATTATGTAGTAAGAGGGGGGAAGATCTCTGCTTAGAATGAGTAACGCGGGTGACGAACACCAAGTGCTGGTAGTTTCTTCAAGCAGTGGTGCAGTTGTTTCTGTAGGCTCGTCTTCCTGGGCACTCTTCAGTGCTTAAGCTTAAAAACTGAAGAAATAATAAAAGCAGCACCTGTATAAATAAACCTTCAAATTTTCCTGTCATTTACCTTTTATTGTATTGAATAATGTTTTAATTCTGAACCCAACGCACCTTTACTCTCTGAATATACCAGTATTTAGCTACCTAAACACATTTATTTCCTTGGCTACTCTGAACGTCCCTGGTAACGCCTTTTTTTCGTTTCATCCTTAATTTAGGGAAAAGAGTACAGATCAGAAAGGCACCACAAAGCGTCCCAGATGCTGCGCCTGAGAGGAAGAGGTCGACACCCCTCAACCCAGCAAACACAATACGGAAGACTCACGCAAACAATACTGTTTCCCAGCGACCGTACAGGGACAGGGTGATTCACTTGCTGGCACTGAAGGCTTACAAGAAACCAGAGTTACTTGCTCGCTTGCAGAGAGATGGTGTCAACCAGAAGGACAAGAATTCCCTTGCAGCTATCCTGCAGCAGGTCAGATCGTGGTTGCCAGCGTTTTTTTTTCCCTCCTGCTGTTCTTTTTTAGTCATAATTTAGGGATGCGTTGCTCTTTATTTAAATGAGAAAAATAATAAACGCCTCAAATAATCTTCTCATCACTTCGGCGTCTCAAAAGGCGCTACGAAGGGTCCTCAAAATGCAAGCCAAAGTGATGGAAGCAAAGGCGGAAAGGTCTGGGGGGTAGTTTTGTTGCCCCTACTGCCTTTTTTCCCCCATGCTTCTGTTGCTTGGACTGCTGAACCAGCTAATTGGGAGTAACTGACTTGTTGGCTCCTCTCGCGACCTGGTCCGTTGAGGGGTCTCTCAGCCATAATGAGGCAGCAATCCTCATTGGAGCAAAGGTTTTCTTTGCTATCGTATGAATTCTGCTTTTACCATTCTTGCAGGCTTTTCTCGTTTTGCGGTAGCTTTTCCAGTGCTCCTCTGAGTTAAGTTCTGCTTGTGCTTCTTCATCACGTTCGTCAGAGTCACCAGTAAGCCTGCGGTGTTTTACAAGGGGAAACTTGTAAATTCCGTGGTCAAGAGTGACACTAATTTTCTACTCAAACAGTTCTGAGAAGGCTCGTTAGGATATAATAATACGCAGTGGATGCTGACTTTATTTTTTTTAATAAAAAAATACAGCCCAGTACAGACTGGGTTATGCAAGTATATGCAAGCGTAAGCTAGGAGCAGTTTCTATCTATCTAGGACAGTTTTGAAAACTACTACGGTGAGTAAAATTTAATATTTACGCATTTTTGGTTGTTCCTAGGCTGAAATTTTAAGCACTGGTTGCTCAAATACGTGAAGTATTGTTGCTTTGTTTGCCCAACGCAGTGCTAGTTTTTGACCCTGAGGATGTGCAGTTTAACAAAAGCTGCATATATGAATTTAAATAGTTAATTTTATATTTTAAGTTGATTTTAAAAGTCCAGAAGCTCAGCTCTCTAGACTAAAAAAAAAAGTTCTCCTATCCCATTATTTTTGGCGATGCTTACAAGAGACTTGTAGAGTCTCTTTCCTATACGTAGCATGAATTGAAGGCACTAGTTTGCATTCAAAAACGATCGTGTTAGCAGCACTACAACGTGAAAAACCTTGCTCAAATTTTCCTTTGTAATCCGTTTTGGGGGAATCTAATGTCTGGAGCCTGAGCTTGCTGAGATCTACCACTCACAGGTGTCATTCTCTGAGAATATAGCTTTAATTCAGTTTTTAACAAATGGTTTAGTTTCTGGGTGTCTTGGATACTTTTAATGATTTTTAAGGAGCGGACACTCGCACACAGACACCAGTTAGTAGCATTTATTTATAGCGTATTAAAGAATAAAAAACTAAACTCAGATCTGAGAAGATGCCAGAAAATACATCAGAAAATAAAGCATGCTTAATCCACTAACACATTTAAATCCTTTCTCTTTGAGCATCAGCACTTACATCTTTTCATAAACCCTGGGCTGACGAAAACAGTGAAAGCTGCAGAAACCGGTGGTGTTTTTTTACAGAGCAATTGATGATTTGATGAAAAAGCGATGATTTAGCTCTGCTGTTCTACTGTGGTTTGTGTTTAAGTATAATGAACTTTTTTTCTCTGATTACTGTCTGCCTGTAGGTAGCCAACTTGAATCCCAAGGATAACTCTTACACTCTGAAGGATTACGTATTTAAAGACATTCAGAAAGACTGGCCCGGATACAACGAAGTTGATAAACAGTCGTTGGAGTTAATACTTTCCAGGTAAGTTCAGCCTCCTGGGGAAGGAAATTAAGTTTCAGAATCCTTCATCTGGGAGATGAGGAGTGTGTGCTTTCCCAGTAATGAAAGAATTATGACGTGGATGTTTTTGCCTTGTAACCTGAAATATGGGTAATCCTTACAGAAGAGTAAATTCATCTCAGAATACCACCAGCACCAGTCATTTGGAATCTCCTGTAACTTCTAATAAAGATGCTGCATCAGCCTCTCCTTCCCAGGTATTTTGTGGCTTTTTAACATTATTTACAATGTGTTGCGCTTTAACTGGCTTCGATATCGGAGTAAAAGCTGTAATGCAAAGCACTCGTGTTGCCTTTATCACATGAAAAACGGAAGCACTTGTTTCTACTTGGGCAATTACATTTTTTTAAGGTGGTTGCACTGTCGAAGACTTTAAACCTTATCCTCACAGAGCTCCAGAGCTGCTATGTTTATTAAAATCTTCAGGAAAAAACAGTTCCTGAATGCTCGTTGTCTTGTAAATAGGCCTAGATGTCACAGAAGCTATCCGTGTGTTTGAATAGTTGAGGCATCAGCCCAGCACGTCGCTGTCAATAGCACGTGGACCTTGCAGGAGCTTGCCTGTGGAGGCAGAACTACCCGTTATTGTTACAGTCACGTACTTCCTGATTAAATACTTAATGGCTTTGTATTGACACACGACTTGATCGTGTTGGTGTGTGGGGAGGTCTTCTGAAAATCATACATACGTGGTTTATGTATATTTATATAAATATTTGTTACCCAATCGCATGCGTTTTGTGATATGGTACTTAAACATCACACCCGCACGAACATCCTGGTGCTGCTCTTTAAATATAACGCTCAGAAAAGCCTAGAATAAGGACAAGTTAAAACAGTGATCTACTGTCTGAGGGAACGTTTTTCTTCTTCCTGGCATCGTTTAAGTACTCGTTATGGTGCAGGGTAACGGGCAGGTCTGGATCAGCAGGAGGTACGTCAGCCTTCTCCCAAACCTACCAAACTGACATCCCGTTTCTCTAAAAAGTAAAACAGGGCAAGAAAGTGCTTAAAAAATCTCCGTATAAACGCCATAGAAAACACGTGGCTTCACGGAACAGCACAACTCTTTTTGTGACCGAAACTGCTTGTTAGTAAGTGCAGTCAGAGCTTGAAGGAGTTTGGTTACGTGAGCTTGTGTGTGCATAACAATAAACAGGAGAGGACTTAGAGTCTCTCATGGCTAAGATATTTTAGTGCTGCTCGGAGCTGCCGTGGTCAGCCAGGAGGTGTGGCAGCTGCAGGAGACCCTCGGCCTCGGTGCACGGGGACCTGACCTCCTCGTCTGGCTGCAGCCTTAGCTGTAGGCTCGGATGAGGACTTGCAAAGCCGTAAGGTTAGAAGCTGAGTGTAAACAAGCTACGTGTTTAGCCGCATCAATTTCTTGCTTGGCAGTCGTCGTTTTAGCTGTGGGATGTGTGTTCAAGATCTGCCTGTCCTGAGATGCTTTTGCCCGGACCGGCAGCAAAACTGAATTCTGCTAATCCACCCTGTTTTTCAGAAACGCCTCTTGGATTCTGACTTCATCGACCCCCTGATGAACAAGAAGCCGAGGATCTCTCACCTCACCAGCCGAGTCCAGCCGTCCTTTGGCACCCAACCTCCTGCCCCCAGCGAGAAGGCAGCCCCGGCCCCACCACCAGCCGCCGCGGCGCCCGCCCCGCTGCCCCTGCCCACCGCGCGCCCGCCTGCCTCCAACCCGCCCCAGACCGCCAGCTCCAGCTCCCCCAGCACCCCCGAGGGGCGCGGGACCCAAGATCTGCCCGTCGACAGCATCAGCCAAAACAGCAGTAGCATCTTCGAGGACCAGCAAGAAAAATATACCTCTCGGACTCCCTCGGGAACCCCCGCGCCCGCTGACGGTCTGTTGGAGCATCACGCCGCGCCGGCAGGCGAGAACGGCGCGGCGTCGTACAAAAAATCCAAGAAGAAGGCCAAAAAGCATAAGGAGAAGGACCAAATCAAAAAGCAGGACGCGAGGAGTGCAGGCGAGAAGGAGAAGGACCTTAGAAAAGAAGAAACTGCCAAGCTGAAAAACCCCTCCCGTTTGGAGTCAGCTGAAGGTATCCATGCGCTGCTTTTCCTAAATATCACGTGGGTTAGTGTTGTGAAAAGGTGCTGCCGGAAAGGTGGACGGTCTGTCTTCTCCACTTGCTCTGTATTAAGTCCCTTCCCATTATCCAGAACTTATCGTGAATTAGGAAATCACATTTTTTGTCCGCCATTGTATACGTTTTATCATTTAGCTTAAAAAAAGCGCCCCAAAACAGATGCTGAGCTTGTTCTGCTGCAACCTGACCTAAAGTTAGGCATACTTTCAAGAGTTCTCACCCTGCGTTGCTGAAATGGTTAGCACAACAAATAAATTGGTCAGAAATAAACGTATTTAATCAGGTCCTACAAGACAAAGTTCATGGTACTCTGCCTTTTGTTGGGTTGTCTAAAACCTGCGTAAACCGGAGAACGGTTTACTAGAATTTTGGTTTGCACAGTGCTGTAAGCTCTTCTCCATTTCAGCCACAGATCCTGCTACTTCAGCAAACCAGAGGTCAGGTTTGGCCCTCGCCTATCACAGCCCAGAGGAACCTCCAGAGCCTGCAGGGTGCCCCTTTGAAGGGCTGGGTGTGTGGATAAGTGTGCTTCGAGACGGTCTCTCCACATTTACCCTGGACGCCCTGCCCAGTGCCCACGTGTGGCATGGAATTCCCTTGAAAATAATTCATGCTTGACTTCACAGACGTGTGAACGCCTTTCCCCAGATAGCAGTAACATAATTCTGAATGCCTAGGGAAGTAAGGACCCGTATTAACCTTCAGGCTGATGCTTACGTGGAAGCTTTCAGCCATTTGAACAAATAATGCTTGAGCCTTCGGAAGTGAAACGCTCACAGCCAAATTGTTCACAGAAATAGCACTTTAAATGCTGAGCGTATTCATATTTCTGTTGGCATTTTTCTCGGATTTTATTCTTTTTCCTATACTATTTTCTACCACACGTCCTGGTAGATGTGTGCTAGAAAACCCTCAAAAGAGCAATCTACAAGTGCAAATAACTTTCAACCCCGGTATTGCCACGTCAATTGATGAACAAGGCTTTGTTGCAGGTTATTGAAGCCTGAATGCCAGGAACCCGTATACAATGCTCTTGACTTCCCTGTCTAGAAGAGTGCTGAAACTGAGTCCAGCTTTGGATATCCAAAATGGGTAGGGAAGGAGGGACAAAAACGTGGCACGAGAAGAGCTTCAGCTTTCTGCTCTCCTTACTGCCATCCTCAGAAGCCTGGATGTTGGTATACATCAAACTCCGTTCTGTTGTGCGACTACATCTGTTGCTGCGTAGCTTGAATTGCTGTGCAGATGCCACAATCACGTCTTGAAACAAGAAAGTCAACCTCTGAATAATAGTTTGGTCACGCAGACCCTGTGGAATAAAGTAGCCGTGCCCTTTTTGTAAACTCCGGTGCTCTGGAGAAGGTCGTATGAGCGCTCTTATTAACGCCTAGAGTTTATTGCCAGTAATTTACTGTGAGAATAAAACTGCAAAGGATTTTTTTTTCCAGTCCGTCAGGTTGGTACTGTGCAGCTCTATTAAGAAGCTGATGATCATGAGCATCAAAATTCTGCTTTTCCACAGGAGTTAAAGAAAATTCCACTGCCTCCACAGATCCGCCTTCATCAACAAGTGAACTACCAGACTATTTCATGTGAGTAAAATAATAATAAAGTCGTACCACTTACAGGTGATTTTTCAACTACTTCAGTAAAAACTCTAGTTCAGCTACAAAGACTGAAAAATTACCAAAATGTAATTTTCCAGTAATGACAAATTCCTTTAAGGTAACGATTTCCTCCAAAGGAACATGCCAGTACTCTAAAATTAAATTTTGATTCAAGTCAGCCAGCTGCCCTCTTTAAATACCTGTAAGTCTTGAAATCTAAGCCTGTCCCTTAATTGTTCTGAGGGGGAACGAGTATTAAGAACCATTTTTAATATGCTTCAGCAGATTAAAAAATAGTAAGAGGACCAAAATGAAAAGGCATATGAACATGTGCTGCGTTCTGTTTAGGGTTGAGGCAATAGAGAAGGAAGTTTGAACGCTAAATTACTCATTACGTGAAGTTTGAACATGTTTTCTGCGTTTTCACTACTTGGTACCTCTAAAGTACATCTGCGTTGGGAAGGTGGGGAGGAAAAATTAGCAAATTTGAAGTCCAGCATTGCAAAGTAAATTGTATACACACAGCAACAAACGTGAACTAGCAGAATGAACTATCAAAGTTATTTCTAAAGCTTCCATGTAAATGACCACTGATTAATTGGAAGCTGCAGCAAAATACCCAATTTCACCGCAAAATTATAACACGAGGGCCTAGAGATGGTCAAGAAGCCTCCTCTGAAATTCACATTCTAGCTTCTGGCCCCGTGGAGCAGGTGAGGGTAGGTGTTTGTCTTGGCCACAGTGATTACTTGAGTTGAAAATATTTGGTATAAGCAGAAAAAGCTCAGCAGAGTTGCCAGCCTGGATTGTAGGAGAGCAACCTTTACGCAGGGAACTAACCAGCAGCATCCCTGGAAATCTTCTCTAGAGGGTTTAGGGGTCCATGAGGTGCTTTTAAAAGCCCAGGTGCAGGCAATCTGTCTGATACTAAGAAATGGCTTTGGTGTGCGCTTACACACGCACTTGTTTGTTTCTTTTTTTTCCATTAGAAAATACATAGCTATAGTCTCGTATGAGCAGCGCCAGAGTTACAAGGATGACTTCAATGCCGAGTATGATGAATACAGAAATTTGCATGCTCGGATGGAGAACATCACCAGGAGATTCATGAAGCTCGATGCACAAAGGAAACAGCTTTCCCCGGGGTCCAAGGAGTATCAGGTAAAGCAGAATAAAACCACACACGTTTCTTCTCTCGTCTCTTCCACAAGTCCACGTTCTCAGCACAAGGCAGCTGCTTCAGCACAGCAATCCATCCCGTTGTACTGGCAAGGTTTTAAAAGTTCAGTGCTCAGGAGAGACCAAGTGGCTGGTCGTGTACACAAAGGGTATTTTAAAATAGTTGGTACTGCTCGGCCAGACAAATGAGAGGAACCTTGCAGGACTCACATACGTGGTCTGACTCTGTGTGGACGAGCTCTTGGCTTCTGTAGCTTCACAAAACCCTGCCAGGAGTTGTGTAGCCCTTAATTGAAGGCTCCACCCAACTGAGCTGTCTGAAGGCAGGCATTTTACAGCGGCATGAATGACTTCACAAAGGGAATCTTCAAACACGCTCTCTTCTGGTTGCTTATTTACAGGTTTAATTGCAGATCTGGGCTGTTGCCTGGGTTTGTGGGTCTGGTTGTTTTTTTGCAGCGCAGGGGAGGGATGGCTCTCGGACAAGAAAGCGTCTTGAATAAAACTTCATTTTTACTGCTTGGTTGCATTTTCTAATAGCAGTGACAGGTTCTTCATTATTGTCTTCGCTTTTTTTTCTTGAAGATCCTTCACGAGGAAGTCCTAGAAGAGTATCGAAAGATTCAACAGGTACGTGTGACACAAGGCCTGTGGGAGCTAGGAATTGCCGAGGTGGGCTCGAGGCCATTTTTAAGCAAGGGACATGAAATACTAACCTCGGAAGTCTTTTCATGCCCTAATTTTCTTTTTATCTTTACAGTCTAGCCCCAACTACCACGAAGAGAAATATAGATGTGAATATCTACATAACAAGCTGTCTCATATTAAAAGACTTATAGGTGAATTTGACCAACGGCAAGCAGAGTCATGGCACTAGTCTTCTGCTTGGACCACAACATGTGAATGAACAAAAGCTTATTTATTTAAAATTCCAGATGGGTTGCTCTAAGATTCTAAGAGGCTAGAACTTTTGCATTACAAAAGTTTCAGTATTAGTATACTTGAGTTGACTACTTCTGTTGTTGTTGGTGTTGCTTAATGCATATTTGAAGCTGCTTTTTTTTCTGGTCCCTTGTTTTCTTCAAGACTTATGTTTGTCCGTGGAAATCCACCTTATCGGTAGGTGCTGGGATCCCAGCGCAACATCGACTATGAAGTTGTGCACATTTTAAGAAAACTATTGTAGCAAACCGAAGTACTTTTGGATAAATACAAGGCTATTTTTCTGACCTTTCTTGTTAATGCGAACTCTTTGCCTTAAAGGGTAGAAGGTTTAGAAATTTGCACAAAAAAAAAAATCCAAAAAAAAAAAAAATCACGTTGTTTTGGAGGGTTAAAGAGGCCTGTATATAAGTGCTATATACAGCCCGTACCTGTTACAACAGAAACTCATCACTGCAACTCAAACCCCCCATTGCAATGGTTGCCTTAAGGTGTTTGCTTGCGTGTGTTTAGTGTAGTTAAATTATTAGCTACACTGCTTCCCACTTGGCTGCAGCACCTGGGAAGCACTACGTGGCCTACCAGTGTCTGAAAGTGTGTGCCTGTCCCGTGTGCGTGCAAGAGCGTGTGGGTGTGAGCATGCGTGATGGGGAATAAAAACTAAGAGAAAAAAAAAAGCTGCTACTCTAAGTAGGCCAAACGCTCAGGTTAAAACAACTGACGAGTGTTGCTGTAGGTTTTTTTTGTTTATTTTTTTCCTATGAAATTGCTACTTCTATTGTGGAAGATGAAAACATTTCCATTTCAATAGTTTGTCAGCTTTAGTAATGTTGGGAAAGTTGATACGTTACAAAAATTAAACAGATATATAGTTTTTGGGGGCAAGAATATAAAATTAAGCATGTAGGTTACTTATTTATATACTGCTATAAAGTATTTTTTGAAGAGAGATATGCAAAGAAGCTATTGCCTACATGAAATGTATATTTAAAGATTTTTTGTCCTGGGTGCCAGGAACGTAACAAACAGATGTATTTAACTATGAAATACTGTGATCACCGAACAGCACAAACTTTCATTTCATGCAGTTTTTGGTTTATTTTGATTTAAACTATTGCTTGCTTTGTCATGTGGAAACACGGGCTATCCGGTCAAAATAGAGCAAAATCTTTGTTTTATTGTTTTTGTCTCTTCAAAATGCTGCCAACTGAAAAGGGAAGCATTATGTTTACAAATCTGGTTTTGGAATATTTGCCAAAATTGTGGTAGTGTCTTTAATAATAAACTTTTATCTCCAGCATAATACTAATAATAATAATAATGTTGTGTGTCACTGTAAACCAGAAAATGTTTGAGATTTGCCAGAAAATATGCATTCAGGTAAATGGGGATATGAATTTTTTTGCCTTAAATCTGTGGGTTCGGACACCTTCCGTTTGTGAAGGCGAAACAGCGTGCGAGAGGCATCCTCCCTTCTCTCGCATGAACACTCTACTTCTGTTACGTATTTTGAGACCAAGCTGGCTCTGAGCCCCTTGGCTTACACTGCACATTTCAAACGGCAAAGTGAAGGGGAGACCTCTTGCTTCCCCTCAAGAGCTGCGTTCCTCTGGGCTCAGAGATGGAGCCTGGTCTTGAGCAAGCGCCCAGCTCTGAGCGCAAGGGCTGCTGACTGCCCTCTCGCTGCACTGGAAGGCTCCACTTCAACCCAGAAGCACAGCGGCTGCTCGGATTAACCTACGGGGAAGGAAGCTTCTGGTGTCGGGACCCACCCTGGCAGTGCTCTTTATCTAAGCTGTATGCACAGATCTGACTTCAGCTGCCACTGTGGTACGTGCGGTGCTGCCTTGCTGCCATTCGTAGTGCTGCCGCTGAGTAACCGAGACCCAGTGTGGTTAACTTAATTTTTCTCCTTTTACGAGAAAAAAGGTTGATCTGTATTTGCATGCATCTTCTGGTTTACAGCCTGTGTGTCTGTTGCTGGGGATTTAATGTACTCGAGAGGTCCGCCGCGTATCATCGTGAGACCTGACAAGCTACTGTAAAGACCTTAATTGAAGGTTTTGTCCATTTGCATTGAGCATTTCTTAAGCCTTGCAAGCATACCCAACAGCCTATGCAGATTTACAGCACTGTTTTGCAATACGTCTCTCTCGTTTCCCTTGAGCTGTCGTTCCTCTTCGTCAGATGCAGAGAACCCCCCGAGCCTGGGCCTTTGAATATATTGCCCGTCCCACGCAAGCGTCCAGCTCGCCGCGAGGAACAAGCGCTGCACATGGTGTCGTCCTGGCTGGGGTCACAGCAAGCCCAGAGCAAGCAGTTGGTGTCGAGAAGGGGCAGCTGCACGTGCTCCTGCCTGGAAGCTGGATCTCACCGCGGCTTGGAAAAACACGTAGTCAACAGGGAGGCATCGGCCTGTCCAGATGACTGGAAAAGAACAATCAGAGGAGGGCGGTGTTCCAGTCTTGCTGTGGTTTGGGGGAGGGAGACCATGCCCAAAGAAAACTGTCTCAGAACAGTAGCTCCAAACTATCACGGGAAGCAGATTGCTGTTGACTGCTTCCAAGCCTTCATTTGACCTTGTCAGTTACCAAAAAGTAATAATAAAATACTTTGCAAGCGTTTTGTGAAACACCTGGGTAAGTGGTAGAGGCAAAGTTGCTTCAACAGGTTTTGAACAGAATTCAGGTTCAGGTGTTGATATTGTAACTTTGCTCACACGTTAGCTTTTTTAAAGTAGTGATGTCACAGCCGGTCTTTCTGGATGTGTCAGTGTTGATTCATGTGAAGATCTATGGCTGCTTTGAAGTATGACTCTTTCCATAGGTTTTGCTTTCCTCTGTTTGTGTACCTGAGGGGAGAGGGATGTGGGCAGCAATTCCACAGCCGCCTTCTGGGCAAGGATCTGGAATTGTCTAAAGGAGGACAGCAGCTGGGAACGCGAAGGCTTACAGCAGGGCTGTGAATCCCCCTTGCTGAATTGGAGAGTATTCTAAACCTTTTTCAATCGTTTCTGTACCAACTGTATTAAAACTGTACGTGAAAGACCCTGGGGCGTTTTGTCAATGAACACTTGAGCCGTTGTTGCCCCTCTGTTCTGCATCAACTGAGGTTCAATAAAACGTTGACTTTACAACACTGAGGTGTGGGCCGGTCCTTGTCCTGGGTGCGGGTGGCCCGTCGCCACCACGTCCTGCTGCATTGTGCCAGCCTCGCCTGAGCACGCTGCTTCCAGTGCTTCTTTCACCCCGGCTTAACGTCGGGCCTCTTCCTTCCCTTTCCTCGTCCGGACATGACCCTGGATCCTTATTTTGTGATGCTGAGAGAGCAGTTCCTCACCTGAAAGAGCAAAATGTTCACGTGCCAAATCGCAGTGGCTGTTCCTCCTGTCTCTCCTTTGCCTTACAAAGCGCAGTTCCCCATCCTCCCAAACCACTCGTGGCCAGAAAAACTGAGTGTCTGGAAAGCTGTCAAAGGCCACGGGGCTTTCTTCCCAGCACTGCACGGCCACAGGTGAGGTGGCAGCGTTCTCCCCGTTCTCCTCGCTGTTGGCTGAATTTCAGGCTCTTCTCTAGAGCCTGCTTGCCTGTTGGTCAGTAACTGTTAGTACTGGACGCCTGCATTGCTCCCCACAGGTAACTGTTGGTTACAAATGCAAAACTGATGCGTGATTGAAGGGTTCAGAAGCAGGTGTCTTTACCCTGGCTGACGTTTCACCGTGCCCTTAAACTGCTTTAAATTCTGCACGTGTAGTAGCCCTGTGCCTTTCTGGCTGTCGTTCCGACACCGAACCAAAAACAAGGCAACACACCCCTCCAGAAACCACAGGCTCTTTGAAACCCTAAAACCTAAACGCTTCTGAAGCTCTCGCTTTGCAAACTACCAGCCCAGTAAGTTACGTTTACCGTGTGTACAAGCTTAAAGCCGGGGTGCTGCGAGGTGCAGAGCAGAGCACACGTTGGGCTGGCTGCAAAGCAGAGGGTTTTCAGGACACAGTCGAAATTTCACCGGGCAGGCTGGTGGGGCACAGCTGGAGGCTGCCGGCGGTCCTGCGGTCAGCAGAAAAGGGACAAAGGGCTTCCATGAAGCCAGAGGAAGGCGGCCCCTGGAATACCTTGCAGCGCCGAGCAGACCAAGGCTGTCTCATCTCCCTTTCTCGGGAAACCCTCTGCAAGCTGTGCAGGGGGCATCCGATGCACCAGCACTCACAGGACACCGTCCGAAAGGCACAAGAGGAGCTGCCAGCTCCGTGTCGTGACACAGGGAAGCGAGGACACCCCGAGGAGCCTCCCTGGGAGCTCCTCGCTCAGCACATCCCAGCGAAGGGTCCGGGAGCAGACATCTCCTCATCTTTTATCTCGGTCTTTCCGAAAGGCTCGGAGTCCTGCTGGCAAGCCGGCTGATTACAGCATGGGAGATTTCCACCCTCAGCCACCACCAGCCAGCATCTCGCATAAAAAGGTTCTCCAGATTATCTGACAAGATGCACAGTCCTTCTGTCCGGTGCAGCTGCCCGCAAGCGCCTTCCAGAAACACTGCGTTTTTTCTTCAGTTTCAGCAAAATGCTGCTGGCAAAAGGGAATTTCTACTGACACTCAGTTCACATTTTAAGTAACCAATTTCCTCAGAACATACTCTTCTGTTCTTCCTGATGCTCTCCCAAACCACCTCTTATATCAGGGTCAAAAGCACATCTAACATAGGGTAGGTTTGCTTTGTTTTTTTGCAACCTATGGGTGTTTCCTCCTCTTTTTTCTTCCTACTTCTACTATAAATGAAAAAATTGCACTAACAACATAAAAAAAAAGCAATGTGTCCTTG
The DNA here is from genome assembly GCA_011076525.1 of Nettapus auritus. Lineage (NCBI taxonomy): Eukaryota > Metazoa > Chordata > Aves > Anseriformes > Anatidae > Nettapus > Nettapus auritus. The sequence continues at coordinate 81,546,085 of CM021797.1, forward strand.
CCCTTTGCAAGCATTTTAGCTGAAATGCTGCTGAGATAACAGGAGGACAGTGATCCCAATAGCCAACACCACACTTGCATGTGATTCAAAGAGGGCTTATGTCAATCGTCTTTTGCTGCAACCAGCAGGAAGTCTGCTTGTTCATTGATCTCCCCGTGACCACATTAATTAACAGAATTAGCTGAGGGCCAGAATTAGAGGCCACGGTTGTGATGAAGCACACGGAGACGTGTTTTTACACGGCGAATTTTCTCTGGTTGACAAAACAACACACCTCTGTTGCTGGGTGTTTCTGCTGTGAAGGCACCTTGAGATAGAGCAAGCAGGAAGCAGGCCGAGAGCACTGGTCCTTTCTGGCCAGGGCTCTGGATCTCCCCAGGCCCTGTCTCCTGAGGACGCCCATGTGCTTCAGGCTGGGGTGTAGCTGGAGGAGCGATGTCTGAACAAAACAACGGGGCCACGACCTCCGTGTCGACAGCTCACGCTCGTGTTCTGGGGCAGAAAAAGCTGTTTTCTGTAAACTCCCAGTGATGATGTTCCTCGGAGCAAGTGCACACCGGGGTGTTTGTTTTCCTCCTGGGCCTGGCAGCTGAGGGAAGGAACAGGTTGCGTTCACGCTGTTTCCAATAGTGACTATCTCTGATTCCCTCACAGTCTTATATGGGGCATTGCCATGAGAAATAATCTCAGCGGCAACTGCAAGAGTCACAAGGATATGCCTGCCAAGGACAGCGAACAGGATCGTGTGGCAGGAAGAGGCAGGCCTGAGTACGTACGTGATTTTATTTAAACTCGATCCCCTCTGTCCCCAACTAATTATGGAAAACCTGAAATTGGATTTTTCTTCCCTAATAATTCAAAGAAATGTAGGGTGTTTTAATATTTTAAAGAAACGTAGGGTGTTTTTTCTTCCTAAAAAGAAGGTCCATCTATCCTTCAGGGTTGATTTTATAGGATTTCCTCGTCAACTCATTAAGTCCCCACAGCAGTGTTGATAACAAAGCATTCATAATTACATTTTTGGGCATAATTACACGTGGGCGGTAATCCACAGACCTTCTGAGCACCTTTATGCGAGATGCCTCTTCCCAGTGTCTGTTCTCCTCTTGTTTCCACGCTTGTGCTTTCTCCAGGGGAATTACCTACAAGTGTCACCCTTCCCTCCAGAGGGCGTCAGTTTCAGAAATTATTTTCTTCTTACAAATTACCTGGGGCCTTCACAGCACTGATACCATCTGTGCTGACAGCGTTGTCAGCTGCTGACTTCCGCAGAGCAAACTCACGCCCCGCCGCATTTCAGAGGGAAAACCTGGTGGGAAAGGAAAATAAATAAATAAATTCCTTCATCAGCAGGAAAAAATTGTATTCAGATCATTCATCCCTCTTGGATGCCCCAGTGATAACCAGCCACAAAAGATGAACCTGTAGGAAGTTGGGCTTCATTAATTCTGGTGCCCACACAACCAAATTTTTCAGCCCAAATTGCCTGATGTGGTCAAAAGTGGCTGAGAACGCTTTTCCTTCCCTCCCTCCCACCTCAGCGGTAGAAGACAAGTAATGAAAAGGAAGTTATGAGAAGGTAGTTTTGGTGGAGCATCCAGGGATCTACACAGGGAGATACCTTCTATCACAGAGATTCCCTTTCCCCCCCAAAACAAAACCTCCAGCTCGCTGTAGTATCACAGGGCATTCGAGCAGATGTCAAGCCGCTCTCCTTGCTGGATGAAGCACCTTGAGAAGCACACAGCAAGGGACAAGAATACCAGAGGAGAAAGGAGATGAGAGCAATGAAACGAAGACGGTCACAAGAAGACTTCTGAAGTCGCAGCCCCTGCTGCCATGAGCGGCTTAGCTCGCCCTTCTGAGCCACACTGCCAAAAACTGGCCGGCTCCCCGCTAGGATTTACCCTTTTCCTGTGTTTGCTCAGTTCAACCAGGCTCAGGGTTGCATGTTTTGCCAGGGTACGGTGGCAAACTACTGTAAGGATATTTGCAGCTCTTCGTAGCTGTAAGGCCCGAAGGACCAGCCTTGTGTCAGGACTTTGTGGTGTGTTCAGGCTGGGGTGAGGACGAAAACACCTTCGGCAGAAAACATGATGCATTTTTCTGGATCCTGTAAGCATCCTGGGACCATTTTGGCCTGGGCCAGCAGCTGGTCAGGCACACCACACGAAGCAGCGGCCCCGTCCCTTTGCACAAGACCAAGCACGGGCACGCGAGCGCCCGGCCTCTTGGCTTTGCCCACACAGAACAGGATTATGCTTCTGCCTGACCACGCTGGGGCTGCCTTTTGCCTGTAGCAGGGATAAAATTTCTCCTTTTCAAAAGGGGGAGCTGGACCCACAGCCCTGGGAAGCTGCCTAAGGCCTACGCACGGAAAGCTCCCTCCCAAACAACTGCGAGGCGCCGACCCAGCGCTTGCTGGAAGGGATTTCCAGGCCTTCCCAGACCTTTCTTTACGTTATGTAAAGAAAGCAGGACAGGCTGCCTCGGAGAGGGACAACACGGTTTGTTGGTTGGAGGTCAGGAGATGAATTTCTTTCTGTCTCCCCGGGCTCCGTGTGCTCGGCTCTCAAAGCGGTGCGGCTGCTCGCGCAGATCCCCAGCTCCCCGCTGCGCACAGCGGGGCCCGCTGCCAGCAAATAGAAAAATATAAACATATTAAAATATATATATATAGAAAATAGAAAATTAAATAATGGCCACCTGTGGAACTGTCTCGCGTGAAAATCCTGTGGCAAAATATTGGGGAAAAAAAAAAATCCAAATGAGACGCAAACCAGAGTGCACGCTGTGGAAACAACTCAGCACAGGGAAGGGGCTGGGGAGGAGGAAGCAGCAAAAGGAGCATCCTCAGGTTGTCTGGCAGGGTGCTTTTCCCATGATTATTTCTCATTATTTATCCCTGTCAACAGCTCCTGAAGAGAAAAGTCACACTGATAAGTATTTGCACACCTTGCTCTGCCTCCCTCGCATCGTGACCTAACAGCACTTCCCGGCGTGATGCAGCTCCACCGTAAACAGAGGGGAAGAGCTGAATCACCTAATATATTAATTGCGCTTGGTTCTCGTAATCAGAGAACTCTTCCTGTTTGTGCATGAACAAGCCAGATAGCACTTCGGATCGTTGCAGCACGACGTGCCGGCTTTAGGAAGGTGCTCCAGCCCTAGCGACGGGCTGCACACAACCACCTTGGCCCTTCTGTTTTGCCACTTAGAGCTTACACGCTGCTTGAGAGGAGATATGGAGCTACCCAACTGCCTTGTAAATGCCCAACGGCTTCAAGTACGAAGCAAACTTAGATTAAATAAAAAGCACATTGCCTCTCCTGTTTTCCAGGGTACAAACTTTGGGAGAGCCTTTACACAGTGTAAGAGGAAAAATTCAGAGGCACTGGTCCTTATTTCTTCTTTCTGAGCCACCTGATAGTATGTACGTTAAATGAATTAGACACTTTGGTTTTCTGCACCTTCACGGAAATATAAACTCACCCGTACAAAATGCTCACCCCTTGACTTCTCCCCTATCTCACACCTCACCCCCAGTCTTGTGTGTCTGGAAGAAATCAGATTACCACTGGGAGTACGTGGCAAAGTGTAAGTCCATAGGACAACTCATTTTAAGGACTATTTTAGAAGTTTCACGGCAATTTTAGGGAAAGATTCATCCTGAAAACAAGAAATAAACACGGACTGGAACTTGCTGCTTCCGCCTCCCGCAAAGAGCAGAACCAGATCCCTCGGGGGCTGGGTCAGGAGCTGAGGGCTGGCCTGGGGGGAACCGAGCCCCCCAGTGCCCCCCAGGACCCCTTAGGACAGCGGAGAACGGTGAGCCCGGGGAAAGCAGGGCTTTGCTCCTTCACTTTTCAGGAATGCCAGGAGGAAGCAGGGGAGGAACACAGACACGCTATGGCAATTGCTGGCAGCAGCCAGCCCCAAGGTGCCTGCAAACCCGGAGCTTTGGCAGGCGGAAGGCTGGAAAGCCCATTTGTAATTAGCCTCTGGCTTATTGTCCCTTGTGCAATGGCGAGTACCCTTCTGCTCAAGGATAATTGCAGATCGAGTCCCAGATCTCGGTGACTATTGACATGAATATCTGCTGCAAAACCAAGCTGAGGCCAGGCTGATGTCCTCCGTGCAGGCTGCCGAGGGGTATCATCTACCAGGTCAGACTGTGGACATGTCCTCCAGCTGGGGCAAGCAATAACGTAATTAAGCCCCTTCAACCTTCATCATTTATTGTACAGAGTATTTTTTTTCCTGCTGATTCCAGCCAAGAGTGAAAGGTAGGTGCAGCCGCTGAGCGTACCCCATAATTATCTCCACGTTAGAGACGTTTATTGCTGTGATACTGTGACACAGCATCTCTTTACAGCAGTTCCAGACTTTACGCAACAGCGCAGTCTGAAATGCTGCTGATTTCTGTGTGTGCAACACGCTTGCCACCCTAGTAAGGCACAGCATTTTACCTTCAGATGCATTTGAAAATAAGTCGTTTTCTCTGTAATGCTAGAATCACTACAAGAGAAGCCCTCTATAATAACCAAACAACAACAACCGAACAGCAACAAAATAAATAAATAAGGAAAGAAAGAAATACACACAAAAAAGGTGAGATAGAAATCCGCAGTGTGACTATATCTAGTATCTATGGCATGGTTTCTTCTTCCCTTTTGAGGATGCAAAATCATTTTAAAGTAGGACAGTGTGTGCCTCGTTGCTGTAAAGGACTATTACACTTAAAAGCAGAGAGCACCAACATCAAAAGGCACAGTCCGGGGAAGGAGCCGCATCCGGCTTCAGCAGAAAGGATTTCCCCGGTGTGACTTTGGGCGGACAAAGCTTCCTCTGCGTGTGAAGGGCAGCCCTCTGCGGGCAGCGTGGAGGCTGGGAGGCAGCACACACTGTGCTGGGGATGGGGGTGTGAGCAGCACCCCAGCTTTCACGCCCCGTGAGGGTGCGTTTGACATGCTGACGGAGCCCCTTGCCCTAGCATCACACCCTGGTTCGACAGGAGGAGAAGCGCAACCTGAAGTTGTGGAATTGTAGAATGATCTAGGTTGGAAAAGGACTTCAAGATCATCAGGTTTACTGAGTCCCACCACCAAACCATGTCCCTTAGTGCCACGTCCACACGTCTCTTAAATAGCTGCAGGGACTGGGACTCCACCACTTAACTGGGCAGCCTCTTCAAATCCTTGACCACAGCCTCCACGGCGAAATTCTTCATACCGCCCAACCCAAGCCTCCTCAGCACCATTTGAGACTGTTACATCCCTAGCACATCCCCACTTCACCGTGACTTTCTTCCATCATTAGGAAACCTGAATTACTGAATCTCTCCCACCACCCCTGGGCTCCCAGCCCAGATCTGGCAGCCCAAATGTTTGCTTCAGGTTTTTGTGGTGGCTTCAGGCACATGGTGCTGGTAGCTCCTCGCACCCGAGCCAGCAACTTCCAACAAGTCTCACTGCCTTCTAGAACACCCAACCTGTGAAGCCAGTTCGGGGAATTCTTGTTTTTAGAGAGCAAGGTGGAAGCCTTCAGGGGCAGGGGAAGGAGCTGGTGGAGGAAGCCAAGTCTGAGCTCTGAGTAACGCGTGCTGTTCAGCAGGACAGGGTGGGACACCTGGTTGCACAAGGACAGGCTGTCTCTCCAGGGACAGCTTCCCCAAAACATGGTTTGCTTCCTTCTCCTCCCCGCTGATAATGTCTCAGACACAGCTCATTCCTGAAACTGAGATTAAAGTTTAAAAAAATAATAAAAGGAAAGCTCACAGTCTGTACGCAGAAAGCCTGCTGTGAGCAACGCGGCAATGATGCAATGGGATCTCTCTGAGACGTACAGCAGATTTTGCTGGTCTTGGCTTTTTTCCTCATGCCCCATTGAGCCCTGCACAGCCTTGGGGATGTGCGGCTGTGGACAAGGTGGGCGTGAGGGGCAAGAGGGGCAGAAGCACAGCTTCAGCTGGGAGCACAGCGCTGGGCTCATGAGAGGTGGGACTTGAGGGTGCTGCGCTGTGACCACCTCGCGGCCGCTGGCCTGGGGCACCCCTGCAGAAAAAGAAAAAGGAAAAGAAAAAAAAAAAAGAAAAATAACAAAAAGGAAACCTGTAGTAAGGAAAATGGCATTTCACATCTAGTTATTTGGTATTTGGGGGTTTTGATGATTTTCCGAATTGCTCTACTTGTTTAACACATTCAGGAACACATTTGCATGTAATTTTATGTGTAATTTTTATGTGTATTTTTAGCTCTGATGTCCCAGCTGCCACTATAAACTGTGAAAGACAGGCTGCTGTGCAAACAGCTTGACTGTGCCCAGAACGAGGTACGAGGGGACCACGTCTCCTTGCTTCTCCTCAGAAAATACCAGGGTAAGCAATGTAGCTCTTCACAACAGAAAGGAAAAAAAAAAGTTAAACAATCATACAACAAGAGTACTCAGAAACTTATATTCATAATAGCATTATTTATAAACGTGGCACCCTTGGATACAAAGATCTGGATAAAGATTATGTATAAATGTGACACAAATACAAAATTGAGATTTATTGGCAGAGAAGTAAAAATATATACTCATTTTATACGTGTATTTCTTTTTCTCACAGCATTTTCCTTCCTCCCACCGTGCTCAAGTCGATTTTCCTTTTACAAAATTTATGGCCCTGGTTCTCGTTCCACTCTGAAACAGCTGACCCCATGGTTGACGCGTATCGACAGCAGCAAAAGGAAAATCTGTGGATGCAAAATGTCTGCAAGACAACGACAGAGGCTCACCGAGCACACCGACGTACTGCTGAGCAGTAGCATTTTCACTAGGAAACGGCTTTGAATTTTCCAATAGAATTAGAAAAGCAAGGGGAAATATACTAAATTCCAGTGCGTCGGTAGTCCAGCGTGATAAATGACTCCAAGCACTTCTCAGCTGTAATAGTATTAAATTAAACAAATACTCCATCGCCCAGGGAACGTTATTACACTTGGAGAAACATAAAGACGGGAAATGTAATTCACAAGACAAACTAGGAGCAGAAGAGGGGAAATTGCTAACCAAAGCCAAGCAAAGCAGGAGGTGCCTGGCCAAAATGATTCCCGATGCCCCGACACTGAAACTCATGTACGTACACAAAAGATGAATGTGGTGCCCTCTCTTCAACAGTGTAGCCAAACGAAAACACCGCCTTTTGCCCAATAAGCAAATATGAACACAAAAGGCTTTTATATATACACACACACACGTATATATGCATATATATGAGGATTACTCACCACAAATAGCTTCATAATAAGTACTCACCATAAGTAGCTTCATAAAGCTACTCTGCACAAAGCAAATCTTCAAGTGCTTTGGAAGGAAGGCCCTTTATCTGGTGTCAAGAGGGCAGAGTTCGGGGGTGTCCTGAGGATTACTTGTGTATTCCGTAATAAATTCCCTTAACCTTGCTGCATCTCAGTTTGGGTTTTCTGATAGAAGCTCACAGAGCCACTGCAAATGCTGTTAAATAACTCTGTATAAATACAACACCTAGATGATACAAATCCTCCCAGTTTTCATGATGATGCTTAACACATGGAAGATCAATGAAAATATCTAACATTATTACTAGAAAGAGTTTATTTCTTTAAAAATGCTTTTAACCACCCACTGCCATGATATGTTAAATTCCTTCAGATAATAATTCTTCAAAGGGACAGGACCAAACCAGCACACCTTTTGCTTCACATACCAGCCATGTTACTCAGCATGTAATAACAGCTGCACAGGAAAACAAGAACAGGTTGCGCATGTGCCCAGTTTTTCTTCTTTCTTCTTTTTTTCTTTTTCTTTTTCT
>CM021797.1:81554392-81611892 GCA_011076525.1 Nettapus auritus
TCTTTTCTTTTCTTTTCTTTTCTTTTCTTTTCTTTTCTTTTCTTTTCCTTTTCCTTTTCCTTTTCCTTTTTTTCTCTTTATTTGCTTTCTTTTGCTTTCTCTTTTTCTCTCTCTTTCCTTTCTGTTTCTCCATCTTTTTCTTTCTTTCTTTCTTTCTTTCTTTCCTTCTTTCTTTCTCTTTCTTTCTTTCTTTCTTTCTTTCTTTCCTTCTTTCTTTCTTTCCTTCTTTCTTTCTTTCTTTCTTTCCTTCTTTCTTTCTTTCCTTCTTTCTTTCTTTCCTTCTTTCTTTCCTTCTTTCTTTCTTTCCTTCTTTCTTTCTTTCTTTCTTTCTTTCTTTCTTTCTTTCTTTCTTTCTTTCTTTCTTTTTTTCTTTCTTTCTTTCTGTCTTTCTCTCTATTTCTCTCTTTCTTTCTCCCTTCTTCCTCTCTCTCTCTCCACCCGTTTTTATCACCAACAGCTTCCATCCGCTGCGGCTTCATCCCCCCTCTCCGCACTCGGTTTCCCCCGATGCCGAGGCCGGCGGCACGGACGGCGCGCTGCTGCCTCCCGGCGGAGCGATGTCTGTCCAGGACATTCTTCCACCAGGAATCATGACTCTGCAGGTGCAATATCCTGTATCTCTTTCAAAGCACAAGGCCAAGTTTGATTTGATTTTCAGTTGGCCCAGAACAGTAAATTGTGCCATTTTGCATGTTCTCTGTGATCTTTTCCATCTGCAGCCTCACGTACTGATCTACACAGTGTCTTAAACACCCGCTTACACCGTGTTCTTACTTAAGTCTCACACAGAAGTATGCTGAGACTCAACTCACCTGACCCAGACATTCTTCTCCTGGAGAAGAGCCAGCCACTGGCTCCTAGGTAGTTGTAGCTTGAATGTAGGCAATAGTTTTCTGACACCTGCCCTCCATTTCTACTGCATCCCAGAGGATCCAACTCCATCAGTCACACCAGATTATAGCCACATTCATCTGCATGAAAAGGAGCTAAAACAGCCACCCTGACTGGGTGACCCCTATCAATAGTCCAACCTCTGACCTAACACTAACAAGTCCTCCACTAAACCATATCCCTAAACTCTACACCTAAACGTCTTTTAAAGACCTCCAGGGATGGAGACTCAACCACTTCCCTAGGCAGCCCCTTCCAATGCCTAACAACCCTTTCAGTAAAGAAGTTCTTCCTAATATCCAACCTAAACCTCCCCTGTTCCCAATGAAGCATACACCAGTCCAAGCCATGAGCAGCCAGTTTCTTGAGGAGAATGCTGTGGGAAACCATGTCAAAAGCCTTACTGAAGTCAAGGTAGACCACATCCACAGCCTTTCCCTCATCCACTAAGCATGTCACCTTGTCATAGAAGGAGATCAGGTTTGTCAAGCAGGACCTGCCCTTCATAAACCCATGCTGGCTGGGCCTGATCGCCTGCTTGCCCTGCAAGTGCCGCATGATGACACTCAACCTGCTCCATGAGCTTCCCTGGCACTCAGGTCAAAAAGGGCCTCCCAGAGACCCTGTGGCCTTACAAAAGGTGGCTGGCTATAAATGCCCTGAGCGTGGCACCTGCACCAATCCAGCTTGTGCGACTCGAGAGCTCGAGGATCTACGGCTGGAAGGAGAGACAGAGGCCGAGGTGTTGCAAGAGGCACACACGAAGCCATTCTTGTTGCACCCAACCCATCGAAGTCCTTTGGTAATGTTGAGTGCCTGGCACCAGGGCACTTCCGTGGTCCCCACAGGACGCTGCTAATTGTTTTGGGGATGTCTGCTCCTGATGGGGAGCAGCTGCGGGTGGCAGGTCCCCGAGAGAGACTTGGGGGTGAGAAGTCATTTGGGAAGTCGTGATGGGAATTGGAAAGTGGTGGGAGCGGGAGCAGCCACAAAGGTGACCTGGCCCAACTGGGAAGAAGGCTGGCAGCAAAAGTCTCCTTAGAGCCTGCCAGAAGAGAAAGCTGCCGGCTGCAGAACCGGGCCTGGAAACCTGGGGCATCCTTGGAAGGCGCTGCCGGCCTCCGGCAAGTGCAGCCCAAGGGTACCCAAGTCAAAGCCTTGATGGCATTTGACCTGCAGGTACTGGAACAGCAGGTTCCTTAGGCAAGGCAGCCCTGTCCCAGTGGCCACCAGAGGAAGTTTAGTGATGGGGGATGGCTCTAAAGGTAGAAAGTCCTATCAAAATCAGCTGGGCAATGGTGAAATCCAATTGCATGTATCACTATGGATCTCGATGTTCTTTTATAACACTCAAAAGCAGTACGTAAGGGTATCAAATGTTCATAAAACACTAACACCAACCTGATAGTCCCATTTAATAAGTGCAGAAAGATGCCTTTTGCATAACTCGAGCATCAAACAGAAGTGCAGCACACTTCGTATATAGCCACAGGTAGGTACCAATCCCACAGTCACACAAGAAGCAACCGCATAAGGTGACGTTCCACCAGCTAAACATGCTGGTTTTAACAGCGGCACAATGTTGTGTTGATAAATCTAAAACCGTTTCAGCACAATTTGCATATACTTAATCTTAATTGCAATTACATCCTGTTTTATGCAGCTATTTACAGCTGCCACCTCACTGGGATGTCCACATCACGGTAATTTTCCTGCCAACTCTTTATCGAAGAAGCCAGGCCAAAAATAAAAAAAAAAGAGCTGCAAAGCACGGGGCCTACCTGGACTTCTCATGCATTACTTTCAATTACTATTTCCCAACGGCTTCATATTCATCTACTGCAAACCACGTTTCCCTCAAAATCTTAGGAAGCTTAGCTTTTTATCCTACATCCCTTTGGTGTCAAGCCAACTTTAAGGGAAACAATTTTGGAACCGTGGCAGCGTCACTGTTTTTGCACACTCACCGATCCCTGGTGGGCTGCTGAAAATAGCTTCCCTCTGCACACGCGGCTGTTTCGCTGGAATTGGCTGAGTTGGCAGGAATTTGCAAAATCCCTTTTTTCCCTGCACTAGTTCCCCACCTGTCTTCCCCAGCTCAGGGTTGCAACTCTCCTTCCCACGGGAGGAAAATCAAGACGTTTCTTACCATCGTCACCCCTTCTGTGCCTTCCGTCAGGCGGAAAGGGCTTAGGAAGGCCAACGCTTTGTTCATGCTTTGCAGGTAATTTACACGGAGATACGTGTGGACGTTTTTACACGACCTGGTAGAAGTGTTTAGCTATTAGGTTTCCAGAGTTACTTTCATGCCTCTGAACCGTGTGTAAATATTCCATATGCCAGCCTGCCACTTGGAAACACAGACTGCGATCTAAATGTGTGTGGGCCCCGTGTATGAGGAAGAACAAACATTTTACTGCAAAGGTATGTATATAAATATTAAACTGAATGCAAGCTTTCCGTTCAGATGTTCTCAGTCTGGAGATAACTTGCATGTATTTCATTTTTAAATGGCTTAACAGATTCATAATCAGGTAATTACCAGAAAATAACGACACGGACACTTTTCAAGCTTGTATAGGATCAAGACTCAACACATGGTGAATGCCATTAAGATTTTTACACACTTCATTGCACGGGACTAACACTAGGCGTATCCTTCCCTGTTTCCTTACATCAGTGATGCAATTTTACCCATTCTCACAGCAGAGGTTTTCCCTACAGGAAGTGTACCTACACATTTTTAGGTGTTCCCAGGCGAATGTCTAACATCATTGAGCCCTTCTGGGATTTTCACACTCTCATTGCAGCTAACACCCAGGGTAAGTAAGTGACGTAGAACCTGGGTGGCACTGGAAAAGTGAGATTATCCTTGCACAACCCCATCAATTACAGGCTCTTGGCACCAGTGTGGCCCGTGTTTACCACAGAACGTATAGCTCCAGGACACTGGGCAACAAATAACCAAATAACCCCACAAATAACAATTGCCATGGTGTGGATTGAAATATCTCAAACCAACACCCACAGGCTTTGCTCAGGTACCTGGTGCAGCCATCACACAATGTGTTCAAGGAAAGTGCAGCCTCACAGAGCTCTCATGCACCCCAACCTTCTCTGCTGTGCCTACAGACTCGAAATACAAATACCTGGTGAACAGCAGCTCAAACCTCTCCCCCTTCCGTGTTTCAGGTCTCTCTTCCTTGTGGACTAATAGCCCTGTCATATTTCTTCCACTCCACGCCTATCTGATGTTATTTAGTACTCACCACAGCAGGCAGACCTGCAGAACATTGTTCAGGGGAGTTTTTTAACCCTAAAGGAGCCTGTACTTTGAGTAAACCTCCCCAGGGCACTCCATGAAGAACGAGGTGCCAGCCTGTAATTTGGAAATATGGACGATGATTTAAAGGTGTGTGGGCACCACTCGCAAGGAAGAACAAACCTCTTAGTGACTTATAATTCTTATTTTATTGTTGTGAGGCTCCACACTGCAGAATTTGCACGTGAATCCAGAGGATCAGAGCTTCTATTAACCCCATGCTAACTGTGGGTTAACCCATCAGGTTTTAGGAAAAACCCACGGAGACCACAAGCACACGCATACCTGGTGCCTAATTGTGCTGTAGCTTCAAGGTGAGAGATCAGGTACTTAACCAGGTGAAGGCTGAGGCACACCTACCAGGTAAAATAATCTGGGAGGAGCAGTGGGTCTCAGAAGTCTTCTCGTTTCTTATTACTAGGAAAGTCAACTGGAAGCTGAAAGCAGAAGTTAACCTGGAGATTTTATGTGGTGTACCAAGCTCGCAGCCGATGCCTGGCAAGCGCGGCGTGCAAGACGTGGCACGGTGTTCGAAGAGGATACAGAGGATTTCCTACCTGTGCAGATCAGTTCCGGGCCCCCCAGTACGAGAGAGAGGTGGGCATACTATTTATTAAATAAAAAATAAATTAAAAAAATAGCTTGTAGAAAAGGAAGTCTGCACAGCGAAACTATCTGCAACAGAGAAAGCGCAGCTTCAGCGAGAGCATTTGTTAATGAGAAGCTACTGCAGACCTTGTACAGGCATAAAACAGCACTGGGTACGTGTCTGCCTACTTTTACTCCACTGGCTATTTCGCCAGCTCGTGGCATCTGGCAAAACATATAGAAAGGGGAAGCATTGTTGCTTTAAAGCATGCGATTGGGTCTGTAAGAGATTACATCCTCCCCGGGGAGGAGTTTTTGGGGAGGAAGGCACGGTGCAGCCCATAAATACGTGGGGCTGCTGCTGTCCCGCTTGCTGTGAGCGAGCCGCACTGCTCCTGCCCAGCAACATGGTCGATGCCTTTGTGAAGAGCAAAATCCGAGGCGACAAAGTCACCCTCTTCATAAAGGGGTCCTGCCCGTACTGCAGGAATGCCGTGGCGTTGCTCCAGAAGTTTGACTTCCTGCCAGGACACCTGGAGGTGGTGGACATCACCGGGATGGAGGACGTGCAGGACTACTTCCAGCAGACGACGGGGCAGCGAACCGTAAGTGCTGGCTCTCCTCTTCCAGCATCTGGTCTCCTGTGCCAGCTGGATTTCAAACTGACTCATTTTAGCCGGCAGCACAGCAGGCACTGTGCTTGCAAAATGTAGCGGCCGCTTATTCGGAAGCTTAATTCAGTAATTAGATCTGTACGAGGGAGCGACGTGACGTGCTTGGGTGTTAGCCCTTGTGTAAACAACACTCCTTCTTCTCCTCCCTGGTGCCTCTGTGCCAGCCACAGCCCGGGCCGCTCCTCGCAAGTGACACAGCGAAGCACCTCGCTCGGCTTCTTGGAAGGGCACGCGACACCCTACAGCATCCTACAGCTCGCCCTCGGGCTGCTGGAGCGCCCTGGTGCCCTTTTTCTGCGCTGCCTGGCAATAAGTATCCTCAATGTTTCTTCCCTCAGCCTGCTGTAGCACTTGAACCATCGGACCTTTTTGGAGAGTAGTTGGTATTTCATCCCCGTACCCTCTGCCTTTTGTGAGCTGTGTGAGGCGCTGCCATGTGCTGGTGGCACAGACCTCAGGAATCCTTACGCCTGGGCTCAGACACAACCCCGGAGCTGAGCGGTGCTGGAAATGGCAGCGACACCGTAAAAGCAGAAGTGTTTTCCCAGCAGCGAGACGATTTCACAGCAGGAGAGGAGCTGGCAGCATGCGTAGCCAGAGAAGCCACGCACAGGAAGTGGAAGCAAGTTTCCTGGTGCTGAAAGCAGAAAGCAAATTATTAGTCTGCCGTCCCGACAAGTCCTCTCCCTGCGCTGCTCTTTTAGTGACCCAGTGGTTGCCCTCCTTACTGATTAACCTGTATGGCTGTTTCTGCCCAGGTCCCTCGTGTGTTTATCGGGACGACCTGCATTGGAGGATTTTCTGATCTGCAGAATTTGAATCAGCAGCTCCCCGGGATGCTACAGAGGATTGGTGCCCTGCAGTAGCTGGAGGGTAGGTAGCGGCGAGGGCTCCTTGGACAACAGCAACGCTTTCCAGTGCCATGGATGGAATTTGAGTACAGCTGTGAGCAATCCAGCACGGGCATCCATGGCAAGAGCAGTGCTGGGCTGCATACCTGTGTAATGTGCACACGGCAGCTTTGCACAGGACAAGGTACAGCTAATATCAGTACACAGCCCCAGGCCTGTGCCCTTTGGCTTCCCTTGTGAAAGGCTGACTGACCAGCCCGTCAGCCCTGGCTACAGGACTAGAGATGCTGCAGGACCGTCCCTTGCCTAAAATCCTGAACTGGGTTTCTCTCTGATTATCCCTTTTTTTTTTTGGAAATTAGGAAAGTATTGAAGCTAATTTGTCTTCCCTTTCCATTTTTAATAACCATGACTTGCTGGAGCAGTACTGTGTGCCGTTACAGGACAGGGAAGTGCCCGTTCGTTTCTGGTCTTCCCAGCTGCAGCATACGCTTTATGAAATGTTTGGCAGCATGTTTAGATCCTTTGCTTAGGATCTGAACAAAAACAATTTTCCCAGGGACAAAAGGGAGGCCCTTTTGGTCTCTTTTGGCCCCACCAGCAGCCCTGCACACCCACGTCGTACTAATACAGCATTAGAAGCTGCCTTTGTTGCCCATTGACGTCCCTTGCAAGTCACATCTTGAAGCGAGCACCGGCTTTCCTAGCATCATTCCTACATGCCTGGGCAATGCTTCTTTCTAACCCATTTTCTAACTTTTCTAACCCATCTTCATTTCTAACCCTTTTCCTCCTTTCTAACCCATCCCAGCCTCCAGCTCCCTGCTGCGAGCTCCTGGTTCAGCACGGGTAGCCAGCCCTGCAGCAGGCCAGGTCCAGCTTCAGCGAGCGGTGTGGGACCCTACAGTGAGACGGGCACAAAACCCTGCCTGTTTTATATGTGTGCTGCTCGTTAAGCATCCCTTAACAACCTGCTGCGGCACGCACCCAGAGGGAGATTTGCTTTTAAGCTAGGATCTGCTTATCCCCAAGTTAAGATGCAACTAACTGTAAGAACAGAGACGGGTGTGTCTGCGGGTGTGGGTGCATACAATTCCAACACCGTGATTTCTGCACAAGAAGTAGCTCGTGATCATTATGGCACCCTGAATGAAGCTTAAAAGCGGGCATGTCTGCTCAGAAAGAGCAGTCAGGCACTGGGAGCGGCTGCCCAGGGAGGTGGTGGAGTCACCGTCCCTGGGGGTGTTAAGGAAAGGTTGGACGAGGTGAGAAACACGAAGCTTAGTGGGTGATATCCGTCCTAGGGTATGGTTGGACCGGATGACTTCCAACCTCGATGATTTTGTGTTCATATGCGGCTGAATTCCTCGCTTTATGAAGTTGGAGGTGCTCGTTTCCCTCCCTGAATGGATCCTGTTGGTTTGGTGTGATGATTTTTAGCAAAGAAGAGCGGAGTTAGGTCTATGTATATGAAATACATATAACTTGTGTGTGTGTTCCCAGACATGGACTTATATCTCCCTAGATGACTTAAATTTATACGTATGTAGACACACACTTAAATCTGTACTTCAGAGGTCTCCAAAGTCTGTTCCATAAGGGTGTTTCTTTATAAAGTAATCTCTCACAGGACTGATCTCTACCATTTATGCCCACTATTTCTGCTTCCAGGACAAAGACGACCACGAACTGTGACCTCCCCATTTTAACACGCGAACTCCTTGGAACAAAACCCTTCCAGCTGCCCTCCGTGGGACCCAATACATCTTTTTAGGGGAATCCAGTTTCTTTTCACTTCATTTATATGTGCTTCGGCGTGTCACATCTCTTCATCATTTCTGTAGTTGCAGAAAGAAGTCCAGAATGTGAAGCACTTCAGCCTAATAAAATACACTTGCACTATGCGGCTCTGCTCTCCGTTGTGTTTCTTTTCTTCCACAGATCAGTTCATACACTCGTCCTAAGTGCCTCTTTCCTCTCTACAATCCTTTTCTATCTGTCTCTTCCCGAGGACCTTCTGGAAATGCTCAGCATTTTCCATGCCTTGTAAAACATGTCATTAAAATTGATCAAGCTGCAGCTGCACACAGTGATGCTGCATGTATTGCAGCCCCGAAAGCAAGCACTTGCAGCCTGGAAACACCGGCCCTCGCCTTGCGACCCATCATCCTTCTGCTGATGTCTCATGGCAGGGCCGTGAAGGTCGGAGCAGCCTTTTTTCTGTCAATGTTTTGTTACAGCACAGCTGCCGGCAAGAAGGCTTGTGGGTTCTTCATTTCCGGCTGTAATCTAAGAGCTGTTTCCGCACAGAAAATGCCTGGGGCTGTCGGACAAATCCACGACTGAGGAGGCTGCTAATTGAAGAATACTCCACTGTGACAGCACTGGTCAAATTAAGACTTCAAGTAAATAGTGTTGTGCAGGGAAAACCGACTAATGGGAAATGGACGGTGCAGCTACTACCAGACAAAATAAAAATAAGTAAATAAATAAATAAATAAATAGAGCCTCTCTAAAACCTTGACATTAAAATAGCAAAATTTTGTTCCCAAAATTAAAAGCTTAAAGACTGCTTTTAGTTGATGAAGAGGCAAAATAAATAAGTAAATACATAAATAAAAACTTCTCAATTCTTCCCACTTTTATTTCCCTCATCCTTTAGGCTCGGCTTTGGCTGTTGAGCAAAGGCCTAATGGAAAGAACCTAGAACAATTCTGGGGCCACTCTGACCGCATGGCCCAGTGGTCACATCCTTGACCAAGCTTTGTCCTGAGCACAGCCTCTCACCCCGTGGTGAGCTCCCATGAGACAGCACGAGCTTGTCCCCACAGCCACCAGCTCATTGTGACTGCAGTGGTGGGTGTCCCTAACAATGCTTGTTAATATGCCCTGTATGTACAGTTTTATTTGACCAATGTAGGGTTGGTTTTGAGTCAGAAAGGCCTGTTCCTGTTGTGTCTTGAAACTTTGGAAACTCTGTTTGGAAGTTCAGTTGGTGTTTTGGCCTGGCCAGGGGGAGGTACGAGGGCACCTGCCGGAGCTCAGGCAAGACAGGGCCCCGGCCTGGGTGGCTGCTGGGAAGCACCACCATGGAGCAGAAGACAAAAGGCGAGGGCAGGGAGCAGGCAGCAGCTTGGTGGCAGAGCCAGTGGGCATGCAGAGGCACGGTGCTGGCGCTGGCCAGGGCCCTGCTGGGCTGAGCGCTGCGGGCCTGGCCAACGCAGCGGGTTGTGACTTCAGCCAGCGATGGGCTGTTGTCAGGGAGTTGTTCGGGGCCGCCTGGTGGGACCAGGACGTGCTGGAGGCCATCGTCATCTCTTGGCTGTGCCGCTGCGGGCTAGATCAGCAGGCCTTGCTGCAGGAGCTGCAGCCGTTCCTGCAGGGCCACACGGGGAGCTTTGTGCAGCAGCTCATTGACGACACGGTGGAGATGTGCAGCGACGAGTTCCTCGAGGAACTGTGGCTCCTGGAACCCCCTCCCGCCCGCCAGCAGCAGAACAGCCCTGAGGAGGACCTCGAGGGCTCCCAAGACACCTGGGAGCCAGAAGACAGCCCTGCAGCCACCCCAGCCCTGCAGCCTCCCCCCCGGGACACTCCTGTCAGCACCCTGCTCTCCTCCAGCAGCCCGGAGGCTTCTGACGTCGAGGAGCTCCCCAGCACCTCCAGTGCTGCCCTGCGTGCGGGTCCTGGCCACCTGCCTACTACAGCCATGCCCGGGGAGCAGGAGGAGCCTTTCACAGAGCCGGGACAGGCGGCAGCACAAGATGCCGCAATGCAGGGCTGCAGCCACGGGCCCTCTCCTCCTGGCCCCGGCGCCCCCCGAAGAGGAGGGCTGACAGCAACCCGGACTCTCCCCAGCCCTGCGAGAGGCCCCGGTGCCTTTAGCAAGGCACATTTTTTTGTCGAAAAAATAAAATTTGTGACCCTGCCACAGACAGTGTCTTGGTCTTCTTCACAGAATCCCAGAAGCATACCATCCTAGAAATGTAGAGGGGCTCAGGTTGGAAGGGATCTTAAAGATCATCTAGTTCCATTCCCCCTGCCGTGGCCAGGGATGCCACCCCTACATCTGGTTGCCCATGGCCTCACCCAACCTGGCCTTGAGCACCTGCACGCTGGGGCATCCACAACCTCTCTGGGCAACCTGGTCCAGTGCCTCGCCACCCTCCGAGTGAAGAATTGCCTCCTAACCTCTAAATCTCCCCTCTCTGTGGAAAACCATCCCCTTCACGATCTTGCTGGGCACAGAGCTGAGGCCTGTAGTTCCCGGGGTCTTCCTTTTTCCCCTTTTAGAAATGGGAGCTATGTTTCCCCCTTCCAGTCAGTGGGAACTTCCCTGGACTGCCACGATTTCTCAAATATGGGGGACAGTGCCTTCGCAAGTCTGCCTACCTGTTCCCTCAGGACCCACAGATGCATCTCCCCAGGGCCCCTGGACTTGTGCACCTTCATGTTCCTTAGCTGCTCTCCAACCCGATCTTCTCCTACAGGGGGTGGTTTTTCATTCTCCCACTCCTTGCCTTTGCCTTCTGCAACTTGGGCTGTGTGGCTGGAGCTCTTGCCAGTGAAGACCGAGGCAAAAATAGTCTTGGAGTAGCTCAGCTTTCTCCAGATCACGGGTAACCAGCTCTCCTGTTTCCTTCAGCAGAGGGACCACTTTTCCCTTGTCTTCCTTTTGCCTGTGATGTACTAGAGGAGCCTTTCTTGCCCTTGATGTCCTTTTCCAGACTTGATTCCATCAGGGCTTTGGCTTTCCCCTCCTTATCCCTGGCTGCTCGCACAGTGTGTGTGTGTATCCCTCCCAGGCTACCTGTCCTTGCTTCCACCCTCTGTAGGCCTCCTTTTTCTGCCTGACTTTGGCCAGGAGCTCCTTGTACCTCCTTGGAGGCCTCCTGGCATTTTTTGCCTGACTTGCTCTGTGCTGGGATGCGTCGCTCCTGAGTGTGGAGGAGGAGATCCCTGCATCTCAGAGAGCTTTGTCTGTCCTGCAGGGCCTGTCCCAGGTCACTCTACTGAGCACATCCCAGAGGAGGACACAGTCCTCCTTGTGCTGGGCCCCAGAGCTGAGCACAGGCTCCAGGTGGGGTCTGACGAGAGCAGAGCAGAGGGGAACAATCCCCTCTCTGGCCCTGCTGCCCACGCTGCTGTTGGTGCAGCCCAGGCTACGGGTGGCTTGCTGGGCTGCAGGCTCACCTTGCTGGCTCATGTCGAGCTTCTCATCATGAGTACTATGACGTAGGGCGTTGTCCCTCTATGTTACCTATGCTTTGTGTGATTCTCATCTGACAGAGCCCCTTTGGCAGGACTGTCCTGCATCAGGGAGCACCCGATAGGATCTCATTTCCCTTTCCCCAACAGCCCTACAAACCTCAGCACTTTCAGTAGTGAAGAACTTTCTGCTTCTCCGCCTACCATGGCATTCAGAAGCAGCTTTGCAACAGCAGTCAATTTTTGGTCCAAGAATCCATGGCGTTTTCACAACGAGCCACGTCTGCCCCCCTTCTCATGCCACATGTCAACCATCTGAAACATAGCAGCAATGAGGCAGAGCTAGGTAAAGAGTATAAACTAGTCTCAGAATAGCGCTTCACACCCAGGCCAAGTAAGAGCTGCTGGCTCTGGTAGGCTACAAGACCAGACGCTAACGAGAAATTAAAAAGAGTGGTTTCAGCTAGGTTAGTGTAAGTGGCAGAAATGCTGTGTCTGTTCAGCATGTATTTACACTTTGTGAAGTACAGAATTACGCTGAAACTTCTGGAGAAACACTTGGAGCTGAAATTTTGCATAAATAAAGCTTTGCTTTTTCTCCCTCTCTCCTTCTGCGCTCTCTGCATTTATGTCAAAAAAGTAGAACTGAGCACGAGCTGACCGCTACGTTGCCAGAAGTAAGCAGTCAGTGGAGCACTTGCAGTTTCAACCAGCATCCTCTTGCTCTGGCACATCCTACTTCCTTTTCATAAAGACAGGAAGAAAGACAAAAGGTTTATTAGAGCTTTTTTTTTTTTAATAGAAAAGATCAGCCTTTTAATGAAGTTCCAGCCCAACACTGTGACTTCAGTGGGACTGAACAACCAAACACAGCAGATCAACGCATCCCTGTGGCTCTGTATGTGCAGGGTGACTGTTCTGGAGGGCACTTTTTCACACCTGCTGAGCCCTCTCAGATATTTTAGTTCATCTTCTTGCGCTTCCTTTGGTTCCCTGATGTCTTCTGCGCAGGCAAGGGGAGAGAGAGTGTGCCAAGCTTGTGGTTCTGATCATTCTCAAGTCCTTTTGCCTTGGAGATCTTCAACCGCATGGCCTTTGCGATGTCCATCATCCTGGAAAACACCGGAGGAACACTATGTCAGGGGGGCAGACAGATCTCCTGGGACACACGCCGCAAAAAAAGATGAGCAGCCATTCACCTCGGGGAGGGAAGCCTGGAGGCGGCCACAAGCAGGATGTCTGCTCGGCCTCTCAGCACCACCGTGGGGACAGAACCACGGAACGTTAGGGACTGGAAGGGGCCGTGAAAGATCATCCAACTAGAAGCTGGAAGTATTTCAGGACCATAAGGCAGAGCCTTGCTGGGGAGGCTGGAAGGCTACCAAACTGCACGACAACCTCAGAGAGCGTCAGCGTGAGGGAGCACTCAAGTTTGTCTGAGAGGAATCTAGCAAGGAAAGAAGTGGTCTGGCCTCAGCTGGTGCCCTGCGAACACAGAAGCCCCAGCGTCCTCCCAGGGTTTACGACCAAAAACTTGGAAAACCTGTCATCAAACAAAAACAAAACAACTAACTTATTTTAAAACAGCTTCCAAAAAAAGAAAAAAGAGATGGAAACCAGTATCAACCGGCCCAGTTAAAATCGCTATTAGCTCTCTAAGAACAAAGAGCAGAACTGCAGAAAAGATCAGAGGTCGCTGCATCAGGTCTGACCATACAGCTTGCGAAACCCAGATGTGGCTAAGGGCTCTGGTAACTTTCCGCTTTCCTAGGACCCTGAGATTATGTCCCTCAACAAGAAGGCCCGGGATACTCTACGAAGTCGTTTTTTGTTGTAGCAAAGGGCTTTCGACCATTTGCAGCTCCGTTACAGCAGCATCGCCTCTAAAGAATCCTGACAGAAAACACCAGGGTGGTTGGGCTAGGCAGCAAATGTCCTCAGGAGTCACCGTGACTCACGGCTGATCGGTGCTGATCAGTTCCTGATTTATTCTGCAGGAATTGGTGAGATGCAGGCGGTAATGAGAGAGTTCTGAGAGGCAGAGGAGCTGCAGGAGGCTCTGGCCGACACCTGCTGGCATAAGCACGTCTTGCAGCTAGCAGAGGCACCACTCGGCAGGGGAATTGTTATTTTTCTACGGAAAATTAAAGGAACGTGCCATCGCTGCGAAAGGCTAACGGTATTCAGGGCTGCGTGAGGCCAAGTGTGGCCAGCACATCACGAGACATCCCCAGGCCTATCACCATTTCAGAAACAAAACCGTTTCCTTGGATCCAACCCCGGAGTTGCAGCTGGGTAGGTCTTCCGCGGGCATCTGCCCCAGCTGGCCATTGGGGTGCTGCTTCCTCAGCTTCCCTGCCTGCCATGTAGGTGAATATCCTCTTAATGCACCATCAAAATAACTTATAACCACGCTCCTTCACACGTAGTAGGGAAGTTTCAACACACTCCAACGCCCAGTTACAGCAAAAGGTTCTCACAGCAGGCACCGTACTACCCGGGGGCAAGAGAGGCTCCGGAGCTCTCTTCCCTGGGGGAATATTTGAACGAGGAGCGCAGGCACCTCAGCAGCTGTGAGCAAACACGCTGGCTCACCTGCTTTCTTGGAGCTTCATGTCGTTCTGCAGGACGGTGAGGTCTACGTGGAACCCGCTGATGTGCAGAGCCAACGCGATGACGTACGACGTGATTTTAGTCTTCATTGACGCAGAGATTAAATTCTGGACGCTGGATGGCAAGAGGGAGAACACGAGAAACACGGAGCGTTAGTGAACCCAAAAAAGTTTCTGTACTGGTGTCGGCCCGGGGATTAAGCAGCACAAATCTCTGTGGTTTTGTCTGCGATGGTGCAGAGCTAGCTAAAATCACAGGAACATGCTTTTGCACACACAACTCTGCCTCTCCCCGCCACGTCGTAGGCTTGCACTGCCCACAAACCCTCATCAGTCATAAAATACTGTCCTACACAGAAGCTGTCTTCCATTTTGGTAGATTTCCTGCTAACGACACCACGGCCCCTCAAGCTGAATTCTGCCACAACCTCAAGAACGTCACGGCCAGCAGAGTTCCTTACCTGCCATTGTTGTAAGTCAGCGAGGTGAAGTTCTTCATGAGCTTCCTGCTGATAACGTGTGGACATTCGGGACCCATGGGATCTAGGATAAAAAGGGCTTCTGCAGTGAAACACGAGGCACGTACCCCTCCTCACATAACAGCACGTTCCTCACTGCAGGCACGCAGAGAAACTAAACGGAACCTGCACACTTCATTTCTGGGTCTCATCAAGTTTCAGCTGAGAGAGGGGCTCTGTTGTTCACCGCAAATGGGACCTCCCACCTCAACACCAGGCAGATTAAAATATGCACACGTGCAGCTACACAAACCTTTAACAGATTCCTGTCTCTTAACGGATAGCCCTGTCGGGCAGGCGATGAAAACTGAAACCACATTAACAAATTCCTATTAGCTAATCGTTTTCAACATCCGTTTCAAGCCTCCTCAGCTAACTCCTACAGGGCGACTCCTTTGTCTCCAGCTCTGCGGGAAGATCTGCACAGACAGGCTTAACCCCAACCTCACCGTGACACAGGTGGAACCACAACTGCTGCAAGCGGCTGTTTATCCAACAGCTAACTCTGGGCAGCTGTACTGTTTCCTACTACAGTCGCAGCAAAGCAGGTTCCGGCGGGCAGCTGAAAAGGGGGAGAGCTGAAAACCGTCTTACGCTTCTTCTTGATGACTTTCAGGAAGCTGAACTTAACGAGGACGTCCAGGAACCAGAGGCAGCGGGCTTTGTGATCCCTGCTCTTCTCATCAACGGGCAGGAACTTCAGCTCCTCTAAGACAAAGGAGCAATGGCTGAAGAAGGAAGGAAGGGAGCGTGAGGATCACGTCCAAGCCGATTTGCCAAGCCA
Organism: Nettapus auritus; assembly: GCA_011076525.1. Taxonomy (NCBI): domain Eukaryota; kingdom Metazoa; phylum Chordata; class Aves; order Anseriformes; family Anatidae; genus Nettapus; species Nettapus auritus. The sequence continues at coordinate 81,569,841 of CM021797.1, forward strand.
CAGCAACTTCCACGCCAAGACAGCAACTACGTGCTGGGGACAGTGCCTGGCCACAGGTGTACCGCTCTCAGCACAGCTCTAGGGTCCTTTCTGGAGGAACTTGCCTCCAGTTCCCCCTCTGCATTTATCCCCCTCTGGATTTATCCCCTCTCTTCTTCTGCCATCAGTTCCCAAAAGGAAAACACTCCAGTACAGCCCCCTCCACGCTCCCCAGAGGCGTGGAGCTGCTCGTTTGGACCAAACATCCTCCCTCGGGACTGGAAATTTCAGCCAAGCAATACCCACACCGGGGAGCTGGTCCCATACTGGGAAGCTGGTAGCAGCTGCCGTCCTGCACCTCCAAACTGCCATTTCACGAGGCCATCCCATGCTATTAGAAGGCTGCGTGCGGCAGTATTACCTTTTCTCTTCTGTTTTCTTGGTGATTTCTTCTGGAGTGATGTTAACAAAGGCTGCTGCTGGAGCCTTCAGTGCTTCGAACTCTGCCGGGGACAGGACTGGAAGGATTTTTAAGAAATTTTGAAGTAAAGAACGCGAATACCTGCTCTCCTGTCTGGTAAGAGCAGCATGCCCCTGCTCTCCCAGCTTTCTGTTTGATGCCCAGAGCCTGGAGAAGGGTCACGGGTCAGCGGGAGAGCACCACAAAGGAATTGCAGCCACTGCAGGCAGTAAATCAGCCTCGTCGGGGGGACAGCTCAAATCTCTCCATGCTAACACACGCAGCACGGGGAACAAACAAGAGATGCACGCGTGTCTGCACTGGCGTTATGGAGATGCCTCCCACGACCGGAGCGTGAGGATGGAAGGACACGGGCTCCTCGTGGGGGGCTCCAACCACCCTGGTAACTGCTGGAGGGACAGCGCAACCGGGCACAGACAACCCAGGAGGTTCCTGGAATGCAGTGAGGAGGAAACCAGAGACCTGGTTAGCTGGGATATGGAGAAAGTTGAGGCACTCAGCTTACGACTTTCCTGCCTGAGAATTCAGTGACAAGAGCTCCAGCCACACAGTTCAAGCCTCAGAAGGAGACGCATCTGCGGGCCCTGAGGAACTGCTGGATGTAGCTGCTGAGGCACCGTCCGTCGTATTTGAGAAGTCGAAGAAATCCAGGCTGGGCAGAGAATGGATTGAGAGGAGCCCTGAGGAGAAGGACCTGGGGGTGCTGGTGGACGAGAACCTCACCAGGAGCCAGCAATGTGAGCCTGCAGCCCAGAAAGCCACCCGTAGCCTGGGCTGCTCCAACAGCAGCGTGGGCAGCAGGGCCAGGGAGGGGATTTTCCCATTCCTCTGCTCTGAGACCCCACCTGGAGCCTGCGCTCAGCTCTGGGGCCCAGCACAAGGAGGACACAAGTATTAGAGTCCAGAGGAGGCCACAGAGATGATGAAGGGCTGGAGCACCTCTGCTACGAAGACAGGCTGAGGGAGTTGGGGCTGTTCAGCATGGAGAAGGTTCCAGAAACACCTCACAGCGGCCTGCCAGTGCCTGAAGGGGGCTGCAGGAAGGCTGGGGAGGGACTCTGTCGGGGAGAATAATGGCTTTGAACTCAAAGAAGGCTGATTTAGATCAGATATGAGGAAGGGCTTCTCTGCTCCGAGGGGGTGACGCTCTGGATAAGGTTTCCCAGAGAAGTTTAGGTGCTCCATCCCTGGAAGTGCTCAAGGCCAGCTTGGATGGGGCCTTGGCCAACCCGGTCTAGGGGAAGGTGTCGCTGCCCAGGGCAAGGGGGGTGGAATTAGATGGCCTTGAAGGTCCCTTCCAACCCAAAGCACTCTACAACTCTACGAAGGTTCAGCTCAGCGCCGCCACGTGCCTGGCAGCACTCTCTCCCACATGCCAGAGTACTGGCATCGAGCACACAGAAACCAGAAACCACGCTCTGCTACTGAAAAAGATACGGTCTTCGAACTTGTAAACATCCTCGGGTCTGTCGGCGTCTTCGTGGCACGGAGGCAGAAAGACGGACATGTTCTGTACATCATCTTGGGCCACATCTTCGATCAAAGCTTAGGAGAGAAGCGGGAAACAGAACAGCCTTTGGACCATGCAGAGAAAAACCGAGAGAATGTGACCACACCTAAGTAATTCCTTGAAATTCAAGTAAATCTGGGGAGGGTTGGGCCAACACTAGTTTAACCAGGAAGCTGAAACGGAAAGCTGAAATCTCACTGGGAACAGTGACAAGGAAAGGCCGTAGCTCTTCCCCATTTTGTTTGGTTAGTGCCACGTGTGGGTACAGAAAGCATTCTAGGAGGCTCAGAGAGTTTCTAATCTGCCTGTAACGTACTCGGCATGCTGCCTTTGAGCCTGGTGTCACCACTTCTTTCTGCTGCTTAAGATCCAGAAACGCTGCTGCGGACCAGACAAACCTCACGCAGTATCCTTACCTGCCACTCCCTTTGCATCTATCACATTTGCTGCTGCTTTTGTCACAGCTGTGCTGAGAATGTCGTTGCCCACTGCATTCATGCGTCGAGAGTTCAGGGCTCGCTTCTGCTTGCTGGTGCCAAAGGCCTCAATGCACAAATCCACCTGTGCACGAGAGAGAGGCGAATGACTCCACACCGCTCAGCCCGGGGACGCTTTGCGTCCAAAGGGAAGAACTTTACCTTCTCCCTGAAGGATTTATTCTGGTAATCCTTTGTCTCATCAGGTAGCAAATTATCTACAAAAGAACAAAAATTAGCACGCTTGGCTTGCAGCAGCTGGGGAAAACACAGGTGTTTGGCTCTCCTTAGGCTCCAATCCGTTAATCAAAGAGTAGACTAAGAATTCTGTGGGACTTTGTCAACTACAGACCACAACAAACGAGTACGTACCTGGAACAAAGAGGGAAAGGCCGCCCAGTTGTGGCTACAAAGTCTATGAGCGTGTGACCACAGTGCTAGGGTGAAGCACAGCGTCTTCCTACCTGACAGCAAGGGCTGCATGTTGAATATTTCCGCGTTGTAGACTTCCATTTGCCCAGAGTCCTTGTTTAACACACCAACAAAATACCTGGGGACAGAGAACAGGGGCAAATGATTAGCGAGAGGCAGTACGGTGCAAGCGACGTTTTAACACGACGTGGTGCAGAGCCACACGTATTACACGTCTCCTGCCAGTTCTTTTGCGCTGCAAATGCCAATTTTACAAGAAAATGCAGAATTCCACTCAAAAAAGTTGCCTTGAAGCAATACGTTTATAGATCTACGCGTTTCCTGTACGTGCACAGAGGTATATGTATAAAACAGACTTGTTGCTCCAGGTAAAGGTCTTAAATCAACTGGCTTAGCTTCAAAATGCACAGATCAACTGTAGGTGCCTGCGTGCCAGTCACTACTTTCTTCTGCCTTTCCTGGTACGGTTGGTTTAAGCCTTGGTTTCTCGTTGCTTCTAAAACTTGTGTTTTGGTGCAGACAGGAACGCGGCACCAAATCCAAAGGCTTAGGTTCACCCGGTTTATCAGCAGACCAACAACCACTGCTAACAGCATCAGGACGGAATTCATACTGAACTCCAACGTTTCACTTACGGGTCTTTAAAGACCTTTCCTTGACTAGCAAATTGCTTTACGTGAGATTAAAATACCAGATTAAAATACCTTCATCCTTTTTCAACCGATGCAACTGTTTTAGTTTGGTTTCTACTGCATTCATTTCCTCTGAAGACTTACTCCTGCTGGCAAAGCAATCCCAAACTTGACTGGGTTCAGTCTGCTGCTCCACAACGATCCAAGGCAGTACAGGATACGTGCTCACTTTCAGCTCCCTCAGATACTTGTTCAGCACTGGGCAAATCTACAGAAACATTCTCCGTAATAACTTGACAAGTGTGAGTGTGGCTTTCACTCAGATTTGTTTGCCCGAGTCCTGCGGGGATCACAGAAGCTCAGCGGCTAGAAGGGATTGCTAAGGATCCGGCAGCCTCAGACAGAGAAGAATAAGCCCAGCATCTTCTGAAGCACCATCTGCCAGGGCTGCAAGTCGTTCATTTTAAAGAAATCACTCAGAAACTAGGAGCGCTGGAACGCTAATGTCTGGAAGCACCTCCTCTTCCTAATTGTTTCTGCAACCCTTGTCTTCACTGCCTCACCCTACCCGTAATTTAAGCAGTCATAGTGAGACTACTGAAGCTACAAGAGCAAACACTGCAGGACAAGTGCAGCACAGTCCCAGAGCAGAGCACGTGGCACCAAGAGCCTGACACACACATCAAGTGCATTTCGGAGTTCTGCAGGCTAGTCGGAGCAGCAATATGCATCCGAGGGAAAAAAAGAAACACCTCTGGGGAGAACAAGGCAAAACTGTCGCTCTGCCCGCTGAAGAAGAGGATCTTCAATCAGAAAGATCTCATACACTTCTCAGCAGGCCGGTGGGATCTGTCTCAAGGCTACACCTTCCTAAGCCAGGCCACGTAAAGGCTGTTGACTTCACCGATGCTTCCTACCACACCACGGGGTGCAGCCAAGTCTCCTGCCGAAACCCTCTCCATTCACACCGCCGTCTCCGTGGGCACATCTGAGCCAGGTTTAGGGAAAGCCACAATAAACGTGGCTTCCACCCACAGCACCGTCAGGAAGCCGTACCTGCACAGCGAGTTACATTTCAGAACCCCGCTGCCGAAGTTGTTTCCCACGTATGAGAGCCGTTCCGTTTCCGAGACCTGAAAAACAAAGGAAAATGACTTGAACACGGGGCTAACTGACCTCTCCTGCGTTCGCTTTCTTCTCTCTAGTGCCACAAATCTCTGTACGGCCGTGACCAACATACTTTAAACCAGGAGACACAGCCAGTGAAAGAAAAGGCGAGTTTACTCAGAGTCAATAGACAGGAGAGATCAGCCCTTTAGGCTATTTAAAGCAGCTCTTTAAAGCTTCTGCAAGAGTACAAGACAAGCTTTACACATGTCGGCCTGGGTCACAGGCAGAAAACTGGGTAAAGCCATCATTACATCCCGGAGGAACTCGGTTTACAACGTAATTTTGAATGATCTATTTAAAACTCTAGCCCTGCCGGCTGGCTGCAATTAACAGACAGAAAGAAAAAGAACAAAGCTCGCACCAATGGCTCAGCCAGCTAAGAGCATTTTCAAATATTTGTGTGTCAAGTTGGATACATTCCCCTTGAAGATTTTGGCCGGAAAAACTATTTATTCCTTCAGTGAGTCATCCGTACGATCATAACGGTTAGCAGTGCCAGCAGAAAGCACTTTTTGACTCTAAGTGTGGTTTTCTCTTGACCGAAGGAATTAAAAAGCCTCCTTGTAGCACAACGCAGTTCCTCACAAACAGACAACAGGTCAGTAAAGATTTTAGGTTCACAACATAAACGTGACACAACAGATTTTGCGATCGCGTGGACCCCGATGGTCATTAACAGCTTTCAGCTTTCCAGCCTTGTTTTCCTGCGGGCTATTAAAGTAAATCAGGGCAGGCACGACGCTGGCGAAGCAATGCGACGTTGGGGACACGCCAGCGTCTGTCAGCGAGAACTTTTCCTGTCAGCGTGCGCTCGGTTCCGATTAAAAGGCAGTTCCCCTGCACCCCAGCAGCGTTAACTCTCAGAGGGCAGCTTGTGGAGCCCCCGGAGGGGGCCCTGCTCACGAACTGCCCCAGACACGGCTCCGTCCCGCGGGGTCCCTCCCTCGGGGAGCCCCCCGGAGCCGTCTCCCCTTCCCCTCCCCCCCCCCGCCATTTCCCTTCCCGCTCACCACGATCCGGCGGCGCCTCCTGCGCGGGTCGGCGGCATGGCGGCTGCGGTAGAGGCGGAAGCGCAGGGCGGCGGGGCGCCGCGGCTGCCCGTTGGCGAAGCTCACTGCGGGCGGCGGGGAGAGGCCGTCACAGCGGGCCGCCGCCATCCCCCCCCGAGCCTCCCCCCGGCCCCCCGGCCCTCACCCAGCGCCGCCGGCTGCTCCGCCTCGGGGTCCCCGCGGTAGCTCCATGTGGCGGCCGCCATCTTTCGGCGGCCGGGCGCCCAACCGCCGCGCGCCTTGCTGCCGGGCGCACGCCGCGCAAGCAACGCCGGCGCCCATTGGCTCCGCCCCTCTCCCCGCGTCGTGGCGTCACTTCCGCCAGGACGTGCGGCTGACCAGACGCCGCCGCCGCCGCCACCGCCTCCTCGCCGCCGCAGAGCCGTGAGGGAAAGGTAGGTCCGGGGGCAGCGGGAGCCGCGCCCCGCCGGGCCGCCGGCCTCCTCCACGGCCCCGGCTCCTCTGGGTGGGCTCGGAAGGAGCCTGGTTACTCGCAGGAAGGCGCTGTGAGGCTGCGGCCTGAGATCGTGGCCTTTTGGCAGCGGTAACGGGAAGGCTCCCCTCGTGTCAGGCGCTGATGGGGGTGGCCGGAGCCGTCCCGGCAGCCAGAGCCTGCCGCAAACAGTCTGCAAGCCTCCCCTTTCCTCAAAGAGACCAGTGTGCAGGAAACAGAAGAAAAAAAAACCTCGCAGGTTGCGGCGAGGGTCATTTAATTCAAAGGAAGAGGGGAAAAAAACGGGAGAAAAACAAACAAACAAACAAAAAACCGGGCAAAGGCCGCGTGGAGGCACACAGAGGAAATAAATTACACCCGTAGCTCCCATCAACAAGCAGTGTCTGTGTCCCAGGAAGCAGGCCCTCCCTATCCACAGCAGTTCCTTGCGAGGACAGGTAATGAGAGCACCCCCGTCTCGTTCCCCTTGCCCAGCTTTTGCTGCAGAGTGTGACACCACACCGTGTGGGATACCCCTTTTGTTTAGCTCATTTGTTGCTCCGATGCGAGCTTGGTGCGGCCAGCAGCGCGTTTTGCAGTGCGGTTTATCCTCTCGGATTCGTAGACAAGCTGTAAGTCGTATTCCCTGACAACAGCGAGACGAATGCTCTCAGCTGAACTGCGTTTAAAACCTGGCAGTCACCTCGGATGTGGGGCTCTGAGCTCAGGCATCAGCCAGAGTTGCTCATTGCTGATGTTTTCTGTGATGTTCCATGGATTCATGAAGAGCACCTTTCATGGCAGGCATTCAACACATGGAAGTGTACGTAAAGGCAGTGTAGCACTTCTGTTTCACGTGTATGGGGCAACCACGGGTCTTGTAGACTACTGTTAACTAAAAATCCGCCTTTTACTCAGCCTGAAAGTGTTGTCAGTGTGCGTTTTTCAACGCCATGGAACTTGCTCCAAATGTCAAAGAACGCGAAGGCTTTCCTTTCTGCCTGCCTCTAGCCTACTCCCATCCAGATAGCCTATTAAAAACAAAAAGACAGAAGAAAGGATGTTATAAAATGTGTATTTCAGAGTTCAGGGAAGCGTTTCAAGAAATGTGTTATTTCCAGTACAGTGGTTAAAGGCGGTAAGAGTTTATTGTAGTGTTTCACAAAACATACTTACGGCTGATTGAGTTATTAATAGTTACCAATACCTTCCTGACAAACATTCAAGTCAGGTGGAAGTGGTCCGTGAGCTTCCTGAAGGCTGCAGAAACTGGCTGCTGACACCACTCCGCACGGCTGGAGGCTCCTGTGCTTTCCCTCCAAGTAGGCACCTGCACAGCACTCGGTGTTGTGCGTGACTCTGCGGTCACAGAGACACGGAGAGACTTCAAGACCTGGGCTTGTTCTAAAGGAAGTGATGGGGTGTGAAAAGGTCCCTCACAGGTGAACATCCTGCTTCTCCTCCTCTCCCTGAATTCTCCCTCAATCTTTATTCCCGGGAAGCCAAGGAAAAAAAAAACAACACCCCCGAGTTTGTCTAGTTGCAGAAAGCCATTTGCGGAAGGCAGGAGCTGGATTAAATGAGACTGGCATTAAAGTTCAGACTTCAGTGGGAGTTTGTCTAATACCGTGAGCAATTTAACAAAGCCTCCAGTGGTGAGTTAAGGTCTAGTTACTGTTCATCTGCATTTCAGCCGTCGTCCTTCCTTTTTGAACCCGGCCTCTCCGTGGTCGAAGTAGAACCTCGTCCATTTTTAATATCACAGTTCCTTCCGCTTTGTTTTTCAGGATCATGGATTTCCCAGGACACTTTGAGCAAATCTTTCAGCAGCTCAACTACCAGAGGCTTCATGGCCAGCTTTGCGACTGCGTCATCGTGGTGGGCAACCGGCACTTCAAAGCCCACCGCTCCGTTCTGGCAGCGTGCAGCACGCATTTCCGAGCGCTCTTCACTGTGGCGGAAGGAGATCAGACCATGAACATGATTCAGCTGGATAGCGAGGTGGTGACAGCAGAAGCTTTCGCTGCTCTCATAGACATGATGTACACTTCCACGCTGATGCTGGGAGAGAGCAACGTCATGGATGTCTTGCTGGCCGCGTCTCACTTACACTTGAACTCCGTCGTTAAAGCCTGCAAACACTACCTTACCACCAGGACGCTGCCGATGTCTCCACCGACTGACAGGGTTCAAGAGCAAAACGCGCGCATGCAGAGGTCGTTCATGCTCCAGCAGCTCGGGCTGAGTATCGTGAGCTCGGCCTTGAATTCCAGCCAGAGCTCCGAGGAGCAGCCCAACACCATGAGCTCCGCGATGAGAAGCAGCATGGAGCAGCGCGCTACCTTCCCCATTCGCCGTCTCCACAAGCGCAAGCAGTCTTCGGAAGACCGCGCCCGGCAGCGCATGAGGCCTGCCGTAGATGAGTCTGCTTCCGATGTGACTCCGGAGAGCGGGCAGTCGGTAGTCCACTCGCGGGAGGATTTCTTCTCAGCGGATTCGCTGAAGATTGTGGACAACTCCAAGGCTGACGCCATGGCCGATAACCAGGAGGACAGCACTATTATCTTTGACCAGCCTTTCAGCGCTCAGGAGGACACGCAAGTGCCCAGCCAGTCTGACAACGGCGGAGGAAACATTCCGCAGATGTCCATGGCGTCCCAGGCAACGCAGGTGGAAACCAGCTTCGACCAGGAGGCGGCGTCCGAGAAGAGCAACTTCCCGTGTGACAACCCCGAGGTCGGTTTAAACGAAAAGGAGCACATGAGGGTGGTGGTTAAATCGGAGCCCTTGAGCTCCCCAGAGCCTCAGGACGAGGTGAGTGATGTCACGTCCCAGGCAGAGGGCAGCGAGTCTGTCGAGGTGGAAGGAGGGGTTGTCAGCGCAGAGAAGATTGAGCTGAGTCCTGAGAGCAGCGATCGTAGCTTTTCCGATCCGCAGTCCAGTACCGACAGGGTGGGCGACATCCACATCATGGAGGTGTCGAACAACCTGGAGCACAAGCCGTCCTTCAGCATCTCCAACTTCCTGAACAAAAGCAGAGGTGGCAGCTACGGCGCTGGTCAGAACGGTGACGACAACATTCCAAACACCACCAGCGACTGCAGAATGGACAGCGATGCCTCCTACCTGATGAGCCCAGAATCGGGGCCTGCTGGCGGGCATTCCTCCGCCGCGGTCTCTCACGTGGAGAACCCTTTCAGCGAGCCCGCGGACTCTCATTTCGTCAGGCCGATGCAGGACGTGATGGGTCTTCCCTGCGTGCAGACCTCGGGCTACCGGGCTGCGGAGCAGTTTGGCATGGACTTCCCACGGTCGGGCTTGGGCCTGCATTCCCTCTCGAGAGCTATGATAGGCTCTGTGCGCGGGGGAGCCAGCAGCTTTCCTGGCTACCGCCGCATCGCCCCCAAGATGCCTGTGGTGACCTCTGTCAGGAGCTCCCAGCTGCAGGACAACTCGTCCGGTTCCCAGCTGATGATGAACGGGACCGCTTCTTTCGACAACGGGCATCCCTCGCAGCCCGGCCCGCCGCAGCTGACGAGGGCGTCCGCGGATGTCCTTTCGAAATGCAAGAAGGCCTTATCCGAGCACAACGTCTTGGTCGTGGAAGGAGCGCGCAAATACGCCTGCAAGATCTGCTGCAAGACTTTTCTGACCTTAACGGACTGTAAGAAGCACATCCGTGTGCACACCGGGGAAAAGCCTTACGCCTGCCTGAAGTGCGGCAAGCGATTCAGCCAGTCCAGCCACCTGTACAAACATTCCAAAACGACCTGCCTGAGGTGGCAGAGCAGCAACCTGCCGAGCACTTTGCTTTAACCGCTCCCACCCCCCGGCCTGCACGAGCGTGCGAGCGCAGCCTCGAAACGCTCCGAAGCACTGCGGGAACATTTAACACTATTTCGCTCAAGCTGAGAAGCTGCTCTCGTAGATCCGTGAACACTTGCGTGTGGCCGCGCCGCACGCAAGTGTCTTGGTTCTGTCAATTGGGGATAATACCATACCTACCTCACAGGGGTGTTGTGAGGCTTAAACAACTGTTAGCGAGGGACTTTGCGGTCCCCAGAATCAGCACTACGCAGCCTGTCGCTGTGTGAATCGTTACCGTTACGTCCATGCAAGCCTGAGGCTTTCGGGGATACAGCCCTAAAAAAAAAAAACTACGTTCCTCTGCGTGGCAGAGGGGTCAGGATGGAGTGAGAGGGATCTGTCTCATGAAGTGACACGTTTCAATAATGAGAATCTGAAGTGCAAATTTCCTGTTGTTTCTTTTTTTTTTTTTCCCGAAGTATTTTGTAAACGTGAAAACATTTAAATAAATAACCTGCAAAAACCCACTTGTTGCATTCTGTGTGAACAGCACCGCAAAGAGCTGTTTACTGCAGGCTGCGTGTCTTTAGAAGAAAAACAACTCTGGATGCACCTGTCTGACATTAAATGCTTTAAAATACGCTAATTATAAAATAGTTCTAGGGTTCTGAATGTATGTTTGCCTGTTTTGTAGTAAAGAACACTGTGTAATGAAGGTGCTTAAGTTAAATCCGAGACAAGTAGCTTTTGGACTACCACTTGTATATGTACTTGGAATACAGCAAGATCTGGATGTTTCACCGATTTCTTTTTCTGTAGAAGGAACTTGTATTAAGTGATACGTGAAGTACTGTTTCTTGTCTGTGCTATTCTTAGCAGTATCTTAACCAATTTGTATTTCCTATCTGAAAATCCCATATACACGAAAGTCTGAAAAGAGCTCGTCTTTGTCTGTTTTGTTACTTGGAATGAGACGGGAGCTTTGCGATGGCATTTTTCTTGTGTTTAAGACAGCCTCTTGCTGTTTGCCAGACGTGCCGACGGTCATTCTGGTCCACTTCACTGCGTAAGCGTGTTGCTCTTTTCTGCCACTCTTCAGGCTTTAATTTTCTCCTCCGTACACTTTTTCCCCTCGCAGTTACGGATTGTTTCCTACATCAGAGGAGTCAGGAATGATCCTTGTTTGCCATATTTATTTATTCTGTGTAACGTGTAGTAAACACATCCAGTCCTTTCGGTTAAAGTAGTGTCATAAACGTACCTTTCTACATAAAGTAAAAAGAATAGCCTAAACTTAATTAAAAAAAAATAGCACTGCACACTTTGTAAAGCAGAAATTCAGCGATCTTTGGGAGAAGCGCGTACGTCTTGTTTAATCCCCTCCTCTTTGACGCCGTTGTAACTAATGCTATTTGCAGTGTTTCATTTTCCTCCTCGAAGATGCACGTGGGCTACCAGCTGGCTGCTTTTTGGAGCACTTCAGTCTTGTTCTGCCATATCGGAGCTGGGTCAGGGCTTCGGCACATCCACGCTACTCCGGAGAGACGGATGATTGATGTTTCCTGGCACTTAAGTCACAGAGCAGCTGCTTTCTGGTAATACAAAAACAATTTGCAAGCTCATTTTTTTGACTCTCCGTAGCCAAGATGTCCCGTGCGATGTCACTCGGCAGTTTTAAGGAGTTTGTGCTCCTAGTAGTTAATCTTAAACATCTTGGTCTTGTGTTCTGCTGAACAGAAAATAAAATCCTAATACACAGCCCCGCGGGTCGTTTTATCGGGACGAGCTGTGAACGCTGCTGCAGATTACAAACCAAACGTTCACTGTCGGACCAAAGGAAACGCAAGAAGCTCTCTGCACCTGGCTTTATGTGAAACAGTGCTCAGCTCATGGAGAAAAGTCGAGTTACGCCTCTCCGTGCTGAAAAGAAAACGGCCGAGGTAAACAGGAACATGGCAACACGAGTGGTTGGGTTGGTTCCTTTACAAAGTTCGGAGCTCTTTCTTTAACGGTCACACTTGTAGCTCTTGATTTTTAAATAATTAAAACAATGTGACATTTTTTAAAAGCTGTAGGATATGCCACTTTTTTTTTTTGATAACCATTTTGATATCGGGGGACTGAAGGCATTGAGGGGTACTAAACGACCTCACTAAAACATGAATAAAATAAAATATTTTGTGCTTCACTATGTTCTTGGTGTCTTGCCTTACCGGTACCGTTCTGGCTGATTGTTTCGTCTTCCTTGCATTTCTACCGCTCTGTTAAAAACTAGATTTCTTTAAATACACATTTCCTCTCTGTTTCCTATAATGCGTCTCAAAGCCTACAGCATGTAGGAGTAAAGCAGCTGTGTGAGTACAGAGATCAATTAAAAACCAATGTGATCAGGTACACGTATGAAACCGTGCTTTTTAAATCTTTTATAATAAAGTTCCGTGTTGTCGCGAAATACCAGACCTCGCGTGGGAGGACTCCTTCCTGAAAGACAAAAAAAGCCGCAGCGTCCCTGTAAGTGGCAGCTCTGATTTTCTGCTTTTCGTTCTGGAGGAGCGTGCTGCAAATCCGGCAACTTGTGGCTGGCGTGTTGCCTTTCTAGTTTCCCAGCATGATGCAGCGTCTTAGAACGACGGCTCCACTTAGCTGTCCCCTGTAAAATGAGAAGTAGCTCGTCTCGAAACACGATAAAATTGCCAAAGAGCTTATCGCCCTGACTTGTGTGCAAAGCTCACCTGTGCCGACCCTGCGGTGAGATCTCGTGTGAAGATGCCAGCGAGTTGAAACACCTGACAATAATTTTTTTGCGCTGCTGTATTTGACCTGATTTATTCCTTGCCTCACTTTGCAGCGCGCCATTGAAACATGGGCACACAGGGGGGTTTGTCTGATGGGGCTGCTCGCGGCAGGCCTCCGTTACGCTGGGGTGTGAGTGAAGATTTGGACGCTCTTCCCCAGCATTCCTCTGCACAAACGGCCTGGACGGACGTAAGCTCCGCTGGGGAAAAAAAACAGAGTGGTGGGAGAGCTGAAAGGGACCCGGGGTGTTGGCTGACGGAGCTCTAACAAGGAGCCAGCAGGACCAGGGAGGTGTTTGTCGCCCCGTGCTCCGCCCCAGTGAGGCTGCTCCTTGAACGCCGGGTTCGGTTTGGGTCTGCCCCCCTCCACAAGAGGGGCTGAAGGTGCCCAGAGGAGGGCAACGAGGCTGCTGAAGGCTCTCGAGGAGCAGCTGAGGGAGCTGCAGGTGTTTGGCTTGGAGAAAGGAAAGCTCAGGGGAGAGGAGGTTGTTGCAGGGTGGGGGCTATCTGATGGGAAACGGCCCATTGCCTGGATCTCCCTCCCAAAACGTAAGCTGGCCGAGGGATGTCTGGAAAGGCTTTGGGTTCTGGAAGTATTCCTGCTTTTGTGCAGAGATAACTCACGTTTTTCAGCTGGATGAGCTCCCTGGATGCACCTGTCTGACATTAAATGCTTTAAAATACGCTAATTATAAAATAGTTCTAGGGTTCTGAATGCATGTTTGCCTTGGTGAAGACACTTTCAGCCTTGTCTTCGAACGAGATGTTTGCTAAACCGGCTACCCTTGCATAAAATGAATTTCTCCCAAGGAACAGTGTCTGTCTGATATCGCGGGGAGTCAGGAAGAACGAGGTATGTATGTAAGGAAAAAAAAACACACATTTTCCATGGCTGGCACAACAAAGCGCTCCACAACTGCAGACGGTGCTGCTCTGGAAGAAATTCCAAGACACGACACCCGAAATGTGTTTTTATCACTCGGGTAGTCTTATTCGCAAGTTCGTGTGTGTTTCTTAATGCATTTGGGGACTCTGATGGAAGTGCTTGGGTAGCAGTTCGCTTACACTAAGTACTTCTCGTGTCATTAGAGGGGTCACCATAACCTTCTGAATACTTAGCCAGCATCCTTCAGTGTTACAATAACAGCACCAATATCAGAATATTTATAAAGCTCTCGGAAACAAACTAATCTGACTGCTGGCTGTTTAATAAATCGAAGGTTTTCAGCGTCAAATTAAATCCTGTTGATTTCTGCTAAGCCACCTGGAAACTTTCCAGCCAATTAAAATGCTTAGAAGCCCATTTCTCACCCCCACAGCTACAAACCTTGCCTTGGTCAGCAGAGGGCTTGTTAGAAGCTTCCCAAATACTTTCTGGTTCTGGAGGGCAGGTATGTAGTAATACGTAAGGCTTGTGAATCAAACTGTATTGATGAATATGTCAGATACCCTCTGAGGCATGAAGTACAGGTCTTTCTCTAACTCTAGCCGGCACTGATAACTAATTAATGAACACCTCCCTATAGCTTTTATTGCTATCAGAGTACGGTTCATTAAGCATCAAGAGAAAATTAAGTACAGAATTCAGCATGGAGAATACCTTCCGTAGGACAGAACAAGCAGTACAGGACACACGAGGTGAACTTAAAAGAATTTCCAAGCACAGGCTATTTTTTTTTTTTCTTTTTCCTTTATTTTTTTAGCCTGTGCCTCACAACAGGCTTAGCACACTGCCAGCTGCCTTTCTCCCCTCCTTTCTCATTCTCAAGATTTTTTTTGTGTGTGTTATTATGCAGCACCCTGCTCTGCTTTTATACAGGATGAAAGTTGGGGGGAAACAGCACACTGCTGCTTTCAGAGATACCGACTTGAGAACTTCCATTCACCCTTGCCAGAATCCTTCCAGAGCTGAACAGTAACAAAGAGTAAATTAAGCAGTTGGGGCACATTATGGTTTGTTCCCATCCCGGGCTTTTCCTCCGAGCCTCGCTGTACGCCCAGACAGTGCCCCACCGCACAGAGCGCCGCGCCGTCGCGTTGCTGACGAGCTGCGTGGGGTGGGACTGTGTAAAACACGACTCCCTGAGGCAGAACAGGGCCTTTCTATCACCGAGACCAAGGCTACGGTGCTGTGTGAGCGGTCAGCGTGGGGGACGCACGCCAGGGCCCACGCTGAGCCCACGCACAGGCCGTGCCACCTCCTGCCGCCACTGCTGGGGCCCGCCGGCAAACCCCTGCAAAGGAAGGCTCAGAGGTGGTGGGCAAGGGCAATGTGCTGGGGGACCATGGCTAATCTCCACGCCGGAGATTAGCCATGAGGAGCACACAGGGCGGATTAACTCACTGCTTGTGTCACTGTTCACCCCGGACCTCATCAAGGGAGCTCAGACCTCGTTCTGAGCAAGCACAGGGCCGGCATGGGGACACACGGGCCTGGCTCAGCCTGTTGCAGTGTGTGAACACCAAGCAAGGAGGAAACAGTCGACAGCAACAGGCCTGAGCTGGCTGCAACCCTTCTGATGGCTGGGGAGGCCCAGTGACGGTAAGCACGCGGAGGCTGGTGATGGGTGTCGCATGTATGATGTGACCCCAGCCCAAACACCGAAGACCTAAAAATAAATACACAAAATAAACAAAATCCACGTTATACAAGGAGGGCTCACTGTTTAGATCATCTAAAAGAACCTAGTCAGAGTATTGGATCCAACAGGAACTGGCCAGGAGGTAGCACGGGAGCCTGCGTGGCTGGAAACGGGGTGTTTATGTGAACACGTCCCCACACACTGCTTCACCTGGGCATGAGGACAGTTCCTCAACCTTGTCTCAAGGTTCCTCAACCTTGTCTCAAGCCGCAAGCCGCCAGTAGTTCTTAGGAACTAACCCATAGTTCCTAAGCCTTTGTTACTGGCAGAAAAACTGGAATCTCTTGATTGCACCTCTATTGATCAATTTAATGGCAATACAGTCATGCAGTTGGTTATGAGGTCACCTTGGGGTACTAGTTGAAGCACGGAATGACCTCAGGCCTTCCTAAACCACTAAGGACATTTGGGATTACATAGTTACATGTGTTCATTACATTTTGGAGAAGTTCAAGGAGGGACAGGTAAAAGGGAGAGGTAAGCTGTGCTTCTTGTCTATTGTTTTTGTTCTTGTTCTAATTTGTTTAAACACCTGCTGAGTAACTCAAAAGCTTTCCCGTAACTGGAACTAACGTGACGTTTTTTTTCTCTGGAAAACAGGAAAGGAATGGCATGGAAAACAGACAGTCAGCAGCATAAATCTTATCCATTCCAATATCTCAATGGGTGTAGTGCTCTTTGCCACTAGTATGAACTCAGAACTTTAATTTTAGATGTTCATTTGTATTGGGTCAGTTCATGTATAAATGCTGTGACAGAGTCCTGGCAACAAACTGTTCTCCGTGTTCTGCTAGATTAATTGTAGTCTAAGATTTTTACTGGTATAAGCACAATTTGGACTTCAATGCCCTCATTTTCTGGACGTTAACTTTCTTACCTCATTTTAAGAAATACTTCAAAATAGTTATATGGGTCTTTGTTTTACTTCGTAAAGTGCTTGCTCTGGGCTGAAGATGGGACCCGAACCCCTGCTCCTCAAATGGCCACGCTGCTGCTGATGGCTCCTCTCAGCCCCGGCACAACACCCCCTGACATTTACATACATACACGTGTATATTTATGTGCGTGTGTGCCCGTGTAAAGGTTTTACCAGAAAATAATTTAAGTGGGGCTGCCTTCATCACCACACAGGCGTTCAAGACAAATTTGTCATTCACAGATGTGACCAGCGCTGTCGCCGCAAGGCTAGGGACAGGGCAAATCCTTGCTAGGGCCCCCGCAGAAACCTGGAGACCTTGCACTTTGTACCTGACGTTGCTGTGCTCGTTCAACACTTTTTTTTGACGGCTTCAAAACGCAGCGTTCCTGTGCGCCCAATCCTCAGCATTTATTCTAAATACGCCAGAAGCATTTTTGTCCTTTGCTGCGCAGTGACCTTGGCAGAAGTGCTCCCTAAGTGCTGGCTGCACAGGAGGGAGGGGAGAACTCCGCTGGTCCCAAGCGCTCACAAAAGGTTGGATGCTGGCACTCACGTGCTGCGTGACAAGCGGTGACGGTGGCCCCCAGAGGGGCTGGCAGGTCACGGGCCACTGCACTTCCATGCTGCGGGAGCCCACGGTGCTGCAGCCTCCTCGAGGTGCAAGCCCCTTCCCGAAACAGCCAGTGGGAGCTCGGTGCAGCCGAACGCTCTGCAGGCTCTCCCTGACCCCAGTGACCTAAAAATTGAGATGTACATAATTCGATACCAAAAAATAAAAATCCCCATGGGACAAAGGCCCCTTTATCCAAAGCGGCACGATCTTTCACAGTAGCTACTTTAAATTATTTTACTAGTACCTAGTGGTTTGTCAGAAATTCAGTTCGTCACGCTGGCGTTATAAGTAACGTTTACTCTGCCCACGTTTCCTGAGGACGAGGGACTTCACAAAACGCTAAGAATAACTCGACTTTATTTACATTTTGCTGCAAACATCCCCGAGGACAAGTCCGGCTGCAGAGCAAGCCCTTCACTAACAAACTGAACGCCTTTCATGATTTCATGTAGCTGTGCTCGTACCGAAGGACCTGCTCAGCCACTCGTTTTGGGGAGAAATGTTTAAATACACATTAAACTCCTCCTTCTGCGGTCACACAATGGCATCGCCACCTTTCCTTTTTTCTTGTGGAAACCGTGTGGTCTTGATACGCTTTCCTCAGAGAGGGCGTGATAAGTAACACGTCCCACTGATTGTTTCAGCAGCTTCAGCAAGAAGTTACCAGGACGAACGGGGGGAGAGGAGCACTCCACCCCCCATTTCTGAGTGGGACAGACTACAGGAGAGAGCAAACCCCCTCCAAATCCCTGAAACGTGCTCATCAAAGCACGTTTTCCTGAGACCTGGGACTTCTTTCCTTTGCATTACCGTGCATCGCTACCTGTCTGAAAAAGAAAATGAAATAGAAAAAACGGGGAGGACAATTGGGGTTGGTCCACAACCCACTTCAGAGATCAGCAACTGCAGCTATGGCCAGAATTATTACTATTATGGATACAAACGGCAGAGCTGGAGATGCCAGTGGAGCCACGTAAGGCTTTCTTTGCTCAGTTTTACACACCTGAAAAACAGAAAAGTCTCGCCTTGGCACTCATTTAGCTATGTCTTAATGCTGTGAGCTGGAAGCAGCTCCCCTGATGGCAGCAGTGGGCCTCTGCCTATTGCCCAACAACCTCTCTTTTCCCGTTTCTGGATGAGAGCCTGCAGCTCGAGCACAGAACTGCCTGGCCCTCTCAAACTGACCCAAAAGAGCCAGAATTTTACAAGACGTGTGGAGGAATCCCCTTCCCGAGTGAAAAAAAAGACAACACACACACACCACAGCCACTGCATCTCTTTAATAGCTACGGCACAATCCCCTCCCTGCGGGTGCGATGGCTGCAGAGAAGAGGCACCAGACCCACGGGTCGAGCTTCTCCCGGCCATGCCACGTCCCGCACGGTGACCCCGCAGAGGCGTCTGGCTCCGGGCCGTCACAGCAGCAGCTCGTGGGGCATGCGCTCCCCGCGCAGGCCGGCCAGCAGGTTGTCAGCAGCCAGCACCGACATGGTGGCTCGCGTGGCGTAGGTGGCACTCCCGACGTGCGGCAGGATCACTGCAGGGACAGGAAGGGTTACCGCCTGGTTTCTGGTGCTCGCTCACTGGCTTTGTAACCCACAGCACCTAGGGGAAGCGCGGGAGCCCGAATACTTGACACGGAGCTGGCCTGGGGAGGGGGAAGGTCGCGATGGCAGCTGTGGGGACGTGTAGGTCCTTTCGTTCGCAGTCAGTACGCGAGTTCTCTGTTTGCCGTGGAAGCACTGTCAGCACTTCCTCCTCTGCCTGTCCTGTGTTTTTCCAGCTGCTGAAATTATCTGGCAGTTTTGGGTGAAATCTGCCAGTAGTCTCAGAATCAAAGCCTCGTTTCCGTTTAAGAAACAGAACAAAACAAAAGGGACTCGCTTTTGTCTTGGTCGGTGTTGTTCCCAAGCTCTACGCTCTCTGAAGGACCAAAAATATTTCCCGAAGTATTTCTCTGCTTTTATCATTTCTCACCTCACCTACCACGGGATCTACACAAAACCCAGCAGTGTTTAGTAAGACGACAAGCAAAGCAACAGCTACGAACTTCTGTTTCAGGAGTGGACACACAGTCATGGGCCAGTCCACATTTCCACCCTGACCTTCCTGAACTTTTTATTATTACTTTTTTTCCACAGAACAGATTTTTCTTTACCCAAAAAAAAAATAAATCCTTCCGTGGCAGAGGACACTGCCGCCTCCTACAGCGTCACACTGGATTTTGCCCCTTCAGATGAGGGCAGGGCACCGGGTTTCACCCCCGGCTGATCAAACAAAGCGCTCGGGTATGCAAGAGGACCTTGGCTCCTGAGTGGCCCGCTGGCTCCGGAGCAGGGCAAACTGCCCAGGTGAAGAGCTTAAAGGACACAGCAAACAGCCCCCAGCACAGCCAGCTCCTTCTCTGACAAGGATATCCTAGGAAAATGAGGCTCAGCACCAAGTTTTTAGCTGCACGGGCAGCTTATCTGACGGAATTCTGTGCCCAGGGGCTTAGAGAGGACCAGAACTTGGCAGGGCACCGTCAGAGGTTTCATATTCCAGCACCTGCCAGCATCAAACCCCTTCCTGGATTTCAGCTCGTGTCTCAGTCCTTTGGGTGCAGGTCTGTCAGGAAGACATCACAAGACAAGCCAACCTCCACTGCTTTCTGGAGTATTAAAACACCACGCTTAGGCTCTCTATACGTCACATTAATAAGGTCTTTCAAACAGCTCCCCACGCTACAAAACAGTCACCTACAATTTGCCTAAACGCATGATTTTCCCGCCTGTGAAAGGCATTTCGGTTCTCGTTCCTGGTTCTAAGCTTGCACGGACAGGAAATCCTTCTGAAATCAACCAGCAGGTCCCTGGCCTTAAGCGGAGCTGGCGGTCCAAGCAGCGGGCGGCCAGGAGAGGGGCAGGGGAAGCCCCAGCGGCAGACACGGCCACTTACCGCAGTTCTGGAGGGAGAGCAGAGGGTGGTCAGTGGGCAGCGGCTCCGGCGTGGTGACATCCAGGCCCGCAGCTGCAATCTGGCCGCTGACTAAGGCATCATACAGGTCCTCCTGGTTCACCACAGCCCCCCTGGGAAAAGCAGAGAGAGGGGCTCGCACCGCTCTGGGGCTGGACGCAGGGCCCTGGGCAGGAGACAGAGGGTGTAGCTCCCCCCTGAGCCACTTATCCTGACTCTGGATGGACCCCGAGAAACCTCGGGATGGAGGGAGCAGGCCACAGCGTGGACAAACTGTCCCTCTGGCTGCGGTCGTGAGGATTTCGCACCCTGCACGGGCTCCCAGACCAAGCACATCCCACCACTGATGGGATCCCCAGCAGGGGCCTGGGTGACGCCGCCCGTGCCGCAGACGGGGAGGCCGTTACCTGCTCGTGTTGATGAACACGGAGGTCTTCTTCATTCTGCTGAAGAAATCCTTGTTGCACATTCCCTGGGTGTCAGGAGTCAAGGCACACGTCACGACGACAAAGTCTGACTCTTCGGCCAGCCGCGTGAGCGGGACTGAGCGGGGAAACAAAGGTCACAGCCCTTGTCAGAGGCTTCGCCAGGCCCTCTCAGCCACCCTCCTAATTCACAAGAATCGCCAGCAAGCCAGTTTTGCTTCGGAAAAACGCTGTCTCGTTTTAAAGCAGAGGGTTAAAGCCCGTGTTTGTCTCCAGCACCCAACATCTACTATCAGCAGTAACCTCCAGTCACTCCCAGCCCATCCCCCCAGCACTCACAGCTTCCCTCATTTCTTCGTATTTCTTACCGAACTCGGCTTGGAACTCCGCAGCACTCTCCGGTTTTGGGCCACTTCCCGTGTACAAGAAGTTCTTGACCCCAAACGGCTTCAGACGGCGGGCAACTGCCTGTCCTAGAAATGAGAGGGAAGACCTCCTGCCTGCTGTGCGGAGGGGCACACAGCACAGCGACCAGCACCTGTGGCCACAGGGGTCACACAACCCTCGCTGCTGCCCCGTGCTGTTGGCAAGCACGCGTGTGGTGTAGCTGGAAGGGAAGAATATGTGTCTTGCTACAGGGCTGCTGCGGCATCCCTGCTTGGGATTGCTCCCGGGAGGCTTGCTTCCCACTGGGGTCAAGATCACTGCTCAGAGAAGCTCTTCTGGGCCCTCCTGGTTGTTCTAATAGAGTGAGCACGGGACAAAACCAAGAGCACCCTGCCGCCAGCAGAGGCACACAGATCTTGCACTTACCGATTCTTCCCAGACCTATGATGCCCACCGTACTGTTAGACAGACCGTAGCCGCACATCCACAAAGGCTTCCAGGTTGTCCAGCCACCGCTAGCAGAGAGAGCCAGGTGGAAACGTTAAGAAAACAGCAGCAGGGAGCCTACAGAGCCACAAACCGTAAGCACCGCAGCAGGCCCCTCCGGATGATCTTACAGCCAGAGGTTCCTGCTTCAAGCTAACCCCGTGGTCTCCGGCATGAATCTGCTCAGACCTTGGTGCGGAGCAGCTGAACTCGGCAGGCTGCTAAGCAGGGACCAGTCACCGGGCGGTACAAATCAATACTCACTTCTTCACCTGCTCGATGGCCTCCGGCAGCCGGCGGCAGGCAGCCAGCAGCAACGCCACGGAGAGCTCGGCGGTGGCGTCGGTCAGGACTTCGGGGGTGTACCCCACACGGATCCCCCTGCCAGGGAAGCACAGCGCCCACGTCTCCACATCCAGCGGTTCTGCCACCTCTATGCCGTGGGGACGGCTGCCCGTGCGGCTCCTTCCTCGGTGTTTCGGGGCAGGACGGCCCTTATGAGTGCTCCTCACCCTTCGCCCCCGGGGGTTCATCGCCTCCCTCCTTCCAGCCCGACCCCCGCTCCCCGCACAATTAGCAGCGGCGAAGGATTTACCGCTTTTTGATTTCGTCCAAGGCCAGGTGGTCGAAGCCCACGGACATGGTGCTGATAACCTTCAGCCCGGGCCCTGCAAGACACCGTGTCACGGCCTCCCCCCCGCGCCCCCCGCGCCGCCCCTCGCCCCCCGACCCACCGGCGGCGTCCAGCACCTCGCGGTCGATGCGGTCGGAGAGCAGGCACAGCAGCCCCTGCTTCCCCGACACCCCCTCCAGCAGCCGCGGCCGCGGCACGGGCTCCTCCGAGTCCCACTGCTGGACGAGGCACCTGCGGGGGGGGGGGGACACACACGAGGCCGTCAGGAGCCGAGCTCACGCCGCCGCCCGCCCGCCTCACCCCGGCCCCGCCGGCCTCACCCGCCGGCCTCCCGCAGCACCCGCAGCCCCTCGGCCGGGATCCGCCGCGTCACGAACACCGCCATGGCCCCGGCCCCGCGCCCGCCCCGCGCAGCGCCCCCGGCGGCCCGGCCGCGGCTGGCGGCTGGGAGCCGGCCCCGGCGGGGAGCGGCGGTTCCGCGGAGCCACGGGGTCGCTGGGGGGGCCTGGGTTGGGCGAGAAGTTCCAGGCCAACCCAGTCCAGCCTCTGACCGAACACTAACAAATCATCCCCTAAACCATATCCCTGGCTCTGCATCTTTTAGAGACCTCCAGGGATGGGGACTCGACCACTTTCCTGGGCAGCCCGTCCCAATGCCTAACAACCCTTTCGGTAAAGAAGTTCTTCCTAATATCCAACCTAAACCTCCCCTGAGCAACTTTAGCCCATTCCCCTCGTCCTGTCACCAGGCACGTGGGAGAACAGACCAACCCCACCTCGCTACAGCCTCCTTTCAGGCACCTGTAGAGTGCAATAAGGTCACCCCTAAGCCTCCTCCAGGCTGAACAATCCCAGCTCCCTCAGCCGCTCCTCGTAGGACTTGTTCTCCAGACCCCTCACCAGCTTCGTAGCCCTTCTCTGGACTCGCTCAAGCACCTCCATGTCCTTCTTGTAGTAAGGGGCCCAAAACTGAACACAGTACTCAAGGTGCGGCCTCACCGGAGCCGAGTACAGGGGGACAATCACATCCCTGGACCTGCTGGTCACACTGTTCATTATGCAAGCCAGGATGCTGTTGGCCTTCTTGGCCACCTGAGCACACGGCTGGCTCATATTCAGCCAACTACCAACCAAAACTCCCAGAGTATTCGAGCTGGACCCGCTGTGTGAAGGGCCGGGGTTAGGAAGATGGTATTTTCTGAGGGAAAGCAAACCCTGGGGTGGTCAACAAACCCTGGTGGGGTGATGAAAATGTCAGTCAGGTGGCATTTCTGCCATGCGCTCGTGGCACAAACGCGAATATTGCTCCTAATGGTGTAGGCCGTGAAGGAGGATAGAGATAATTTTAATGAGCCTGCTGCCCTGCTTGCCAGAGCAACAACACCATAAAAAAGGTCGCTTGTGACCGTTTGCTCCTGTGGGCCCTCATGCTCTCGTGGGGATGCGGATCCAATGCAGTGCACGCACGGAGCACCAGTGAGAGGCTCCCACCAGCATCTGTAAGGTAGGACACCAAACTGCCCAGCGTTTAGTGATGAGGATGACAATTCCGTATCTTCACAAAAGTAGGACTGCTGGTGATGTCACATAACATGCGTTGCTATCTAACATCACCAATCAGCCAAGGGCCTGGTAGTCTAAGGAAGTAAGATGGGGTGGAAACGACATCAACCACCCAACATGGCTTTGAGGCATGGCTTTATGCCGATGCCGATCATTTTCGGCTGACGATGACCTCCCCTGCTTTTGATGGGGGATGTTGGTGGGTTTCTGTTCTTGCTTAGAGCATGCCGGATCCTCCCACATTCTGTTTTGCTGCGGTCACCCAGCAATCTCCCCGATCAAAACTGTCTTCCGAGCTATACTCCTCCACGTGTGGCTCGTCAGGCATCACTTCTTTCTCTGCTGGCCACGGAGGCACATTGGTGATATATCCAGCCTGTGTGTCTAAGCGGAGTGTATCTGACCCAAAACAGGGCTGAGGATTTGCTAGCGGGGAGGAACAAACAACGCTGCTTGCAGCTCTAGGAGCAGCATTTATCCCCTCTAAGGCCTTTTCTTGAAGAAACGCTACAGAGCACCCCAGCTCTGACACATCACCCCCACAAAAACAGTATAGGCTGAGGTGGCTGCCCAGCTTTCACTGATGGAATAGTCACAACGAGCAGAGACGTGGTGCTAGATGTTTTGGGTAGTGTTTTAGGATAGGATTTTCCACAGTGGGAAGACAAAGGATCTGTCGGCCTCTGGGCTTCCCCCCTGCATCACGGCCCTAGGAGATACGAGCTGTCATCATCTGACGAAAGCTTCAACAAGAGGCCTAAAGAAAGCCAGAGTGTGTTAGCACCTGGTCTTGATGGGAGCTTTATATTCTACTCAGAGGCCAGGGACTTGCAGTACTCTTCTCTGGCACACATCATCTGTGCTATATGAGGTATCAGCTTATCTAACACGACTGTACTCGACCTGTGGGATTTTCCTTTATCACGCCGCACGTCTTCTCAGTGCCACCCTCGTGAGCAAGGCACTCCCTGAGAGAGGACTTTATTAGTATTTTATTAGAACTGTGTTAAAAGATGGCTATATATCTGAAACAAAAACTTTTCCAGCATTTTTTTTTTTTTTTTTTCCTGGAGGAAAACCGAAGTTTTCCTGGAGTAACACTGAAATCTGAAAGTAAGAACATTTTGGCCAGATCTTTTTTAACAGGAAATGGCATGAATACATATCCACGAACAAATACACAGAGAATGAAAAAATTGCATATATATGTATACAAAAATGCAAAGGTTTTAGAGTTGAAGAGTTTTGAAAATGGCGTTTTGCCTGTCTTAATTCCAAAAACCGTAGGTTTTGGGCCAGCCTTGGTTCTACTGAAATGCCTGAGGTGTCTATCCTGCCTCATCGGTAGAAGGCCAGCCACTGCAGTTCCTTCTCAGAGCACTGTTGGCACGTTTCTGCCTCTGAGGTACGTTGGTCCACCTAAAGAGGTGGAAATGTCATCCACCTGAGTTCCCCAGGAGACCGATGGGGTCTTAGGAGCGCGTGTCAGCGCAGGGCAAAAACAGTCGCAGGCTTTCAGGATGGAAAGGTGATGTCCTTCGAAATACAGGTCGTCCCCGACAGAGCTTACATCTCTCCAGAGAATGCGGGGGTGCGGAGATCTGACAGCTCCTTGCAAGATGCCAGCAGAACGGCTGGGTCACTGTCCTGGCCCAGCGACAAGCTGGGGGCTTGGGGGAGAAGCTGTCGCTCCCCAGGAGGTGCCGGCAGCGAGAAATGATTTATTGGGGTTTCACACGAACTCAAACTAGAAAAGCACCTCCCAGGGGGCTGCTGCTGCGACCAAAAAAAAAAGGGGGAAAAAGGAGAAACTAAACGTTGGTCAAATAAAACTACATGTGTGGCATAGTGACAAGCACTGTTTGTGAACCTGTCGTACCCGGTCGGTGACGGAATGGGAGGAAATTCCCATTTCGCTGCCCATCAGTGCCAATTGCAAAAGCAAACCTTCTTTTTGGTGCTCCTTCGGTAAAAAAAATGTAAGAGCGTGCCCGGGGTAGCTACCTGCAGCGGGGCGAGAGGGACTAAATGCAGCAAAAGAAAACGAGCTGCAGTTAACAATGGGGCTCTTAGAGAAAAGAGAAAAAAAAAAAGGCAGGCAGATGGCATGAATATTACTGCATGAAAATGACTAACACTCTGAGAATTTCCCAGTGTACTTCTGACTGGCTTGGGCTTGCTTTTATAATTAATTTATGGAAAGCACCTAAATTGGGAATAAACACAATCTCACAAATCCCTCCTAATCTCTGCCTGTATTTTTGAAATGATACCCTGAAGGTATAGTCTCTTACAATGATTAAACTGTTTTCCTTTTAAGAATTAAAAAGGGCTTTTTTCGTGCGATTGAACAGAGCATTAGTGGTCAGAACTGAACTCAGAACTGTTTTAGATGCAATCTATTGTTGTAAATGCCCGGATGGGGGCATTTCCCCACTAGACCGGTAGATGCTAAATGTGCCAATATTTCCATTCTGGATTCATGTGTTTTACAGCAAAATATGACCTGCTGCCTTGTCAGCCACCTAATGGCTCAGAAGCATTCAGGCATTAGCATAAATTTGGAAACTTCCCCTAAAAAAAAAAAAAAAAAAAGAGATGTGTTTTTCATTAAGTTGCTCCTTTGACAATAGAAGCAGAACTCCCTCCCTGGGGCAAGGTGTACAAAAAGTGCTTGGGGAGGGCATGCGGTGCAGACGGTGAGGGGGGGATGTTGAATGCAGGCGTGTTTCTTGGTCTCCGGGTACACAGCAGGACTCCTCGAGGCAGGCAAGCTGTTCAACGCGGCTTTGCACATGAGGAGAAGCCTGTAAAGATGCAGGCCGAGCACCGCGCCGGGCCGCTGCCTGCACATCAGGCTCCTGTTGGTCCTCGCACGGGTTCCTGACTTCAGCAGCCGCCCGCGTGTTCCCCCGTTTGGGGGGAAAACCAGGTAGGCGATGGGAAGCCTTCCACCGAACCAGCGTGGTGAGGCTCCCCTCATCCGCAACATTTTGGTGGCGTTCACGGCTGCGAGGAAGCAGATTTTTTTGTTACAGGCCTTACCGGGCGTTGAGGTGAAAATCAAGGGAAGAGAGAAGACCTCCTGCCTGCTGTCGCTGATGGTTGCTGCTTTGCAGGAGCCCGGCATCTCTCTGCAAGAAATAGATCTCAACACGCTTCTGCTATTGTTCGTGAAAAAGAAGACAGAGCAAGGAAAACCAAACGTGGCCCTTGCTTTCAGAATACTACGGCAGTAATTAAAACGCTTTGGAAGGTGTTCTGTTCCCACAAGTAATAAATAGTTTTGAGTGTTTTGCCCCATTAATTGCGCATTAGTTAAATACTTATTTTTACAACATGCGTATTCACTCACCTGCTTACTCTGACAGTTAAACGCATATTTAAATATGCATTATACCCTTTAATGCATAGTAATTATTTGGTAGAGAAGAAAGACTCTTTCTGAGAAATCCCTTCCTGGGGAATAGGCGTTGATGTCTGCAGCATAATACTGACTCCGGGAGCAAGGCGGCCGCCGGTCCGTAAGGCCACAGGGTGTGAATCGGCCTTGCGACGCTCCTGGGGTGCTGGCGGTGTGCTGCCGGGTCTGTCACGGCGCTGAGCACCCCGGGTTGCCCAGGTTGGGTTTGGAAGGTGAGAGGAAGGGGGACGGTCCCTCCAGAGCTGAGCAAAGGAGGCCGAAGTTTTCAGACAGCTGGGTTCAGCGGAGGCCGGTGACTCGAGGGGCCAGCTTTCCAAAAGAGCCTCTCCTGCTGACCTTAGCTGGGCTCTCTGTTCTTGCAGACCTCATAGGAAATGACAGACCTGTGGAGAATTTTCTGGAGCACCACACATTTAGGAGCAGAGCTGTGTGGGCAACACGCTCTGGGGAAGACGCCGACCTGCCTTGATAGCTGTCATCCTCACAGTGCAAGCAAAGCTGAGTTACCTCGCCCTGGAAGCCAAAGAATCAGAGGATGGTTTGGGTTGGAAGGAACCTTAAAGATCATCTAACTCCAACCCCCTACCATGGGTAAGGACACCTCCTGCTACCAGGTTGCCCAAAGCCCCATCCAGCCTGGCCTTGGGCAGCCTCACCACGCTTACTGTGACAAATTTCTTCCTCACATGCAGTCTAAGCCTACCCGCTTTCACTTTGACACCGTATCCTTGTCCTGTCACTACAGGCCCTGGTATAAGGCCTTTCTCCAGCTTCCCTGTAAGACTCCTTCCTGAATTGAAAGGTTTGCAGTGCGGTCTCCGTGGAGACCAGCTGCCTTCATAGCAGAGGTGCTCCAGCCCTTCATCACCTCTGGACTTCTTCTAATATGTCCATGTTCTTCTTTTGCCGGGGGCTCCAGAGCTGAGCACAGGGCTGCAGGGGGGTCTCATAAGAGCAGAGAAGAGGGGACAATCTCCTCCCTTGCTCTGCTGGCTACGCTGCTTTTCTTTTAGCTCATGATATGGCTGGCTTTCTGGGCTACAGGTGCACATCGCTGACCTGTGCTGAGGTTTTCATCCACCAGTACCTCCAAGTCATTCTCCACAGGGCTGCTCCCAAGCCATTCTTCGCCAGCTCTGTTGATACTGGAGATTGCCCCAACCCCCTTGCATTTGTTGAACTTCATGATGTTCACGTGGCCCCACTTCTCAAGCCTGTCCAGCTCCCTCTGGATGGCATCCTTTCCCACCAGTATATGCTCAGGTTGGTGTCATCGGCAGACTTGTTGAGGATGTTCACATTCCCACTATCTATTTTATTAATGAAGGCATCGCATAGCATTGCTCCCAACACAGACGCTCGAGGGACATTACCTGCTACTGGTTTCATTTAAACATTGAACATTTGACTCTTTGGATGCAGTCACCTTGCCAATTCCTTATCTATCTTATCATCCATCCATCAGAATCATCTCTTTCCCATGCAGAGGCATGAATGTGGGGGATTGTATCAAAGGACCTGCAGAAGTCCAGGTAGGTGATACCAGTTGCTCTCACCTTGTCCACTGATGCAGCCAGTCCATTGTAGAAGGCCACCAGAGTAATCAGGCGTGTTTTGGCTTTTGTGAAGCCATAGTGGCCATCTCTAACCACCTCCCTGTCTTCCATATGCTTTGACCTGCCTTCCAGGAGGACTTGTTCCATGCTTTTACCAGGCACCGAGGTGAGGCTGACTAGCTGTTAGTTCCCAGGGGCCTCCCTATTGCCCTTTTTTTTTAAAAAAAAAAAAAGTATGATATTCCCTTTTCTCCATTCACTGGGGACTTCACCTGACTGCCGTGAGTTTTCAAACATGATGGAGCGTGGCTTCGCAATGGCATCCGCCAATTCATTCAGGACCCTGAGATGCATCAAGTTGGGCCCCATGGCGTTTGGCATGTTGGGGTTCCTCAGATGGTTTTGAACCCGATCTTCTCCTACAAGGCACTGCTCGTGCCGGTCCCCATCCCTCATGCCTTCCCCAGCGTGTTTTGCTGTGGAGGTGGCCAGACTTCAAGGAAGGGGAGCTGCTTCCTTTGCTTGCTGTGGGCCAGGGCATCTTCCCTGGCCCCAAAGGGGAGGGTTCCTGCAGAGATGCCAGCCATGGCATGGCTGTGTGTGTTTCCCCTGGATGGGAGAACCCAAGGGCAGGGTTGGCACCAGACCTCTGCTTCCAGGACAAAGGACAACCCATTCCAGGGAGTTTCCTCAGGCCCTGTCATGCCTCGCTCTGATGTGGTGAGTTTTCTAGCAGCGGTATGGCGGCAGCCTTAGAAACAATGCGCTGTACTGTACGGTACCAGATTGTACATCTAAACTATTATTTCCAACATCTCTGGGTTAATTGTGAAACTGTAATACAAAGGACATTGGGGGTTTGCTGGAGTTTAATTTTAATAGCAAGCCAGTGCCCTTTTAATGACATTTTATACATTTAAATTGGGCACGATCCCTTTGGGAACAGTAATTTTATTCATGGAGATTATGTCTAATTTGAATATAAAAACACCACTAAAAAGATACTGGATTTGCTACTTTTCGCTCGCGGAAGCTTTGGAGTCCAATCTCCCCAGCTGACCGGGCTGGGGTGGATTGAAACAAACAAATAAACAAAAACCCACCAACACCTTCCATCCGGCGAAGCTCAAGGGGCCGTGTCCGAGCAGCGGACAGAGCTTTCCTGGAGGAAAAACGGTGTAGGACATTGGGTTTTCCATCATCCCGCTTGACAGCGAACCCACCTGCTTGCTCCGCTCCCACCCGGTGACAGGAATAAACCCACCAGGGTTTCAAAACCCTCGGATCGCTGCCGTGCCCGGGGAGCGGAAAGGGTCACCTTGCGGCCTCGCTGCCTGGAAGAAGCAGGTCCTGTTAGGGGCCCAGAGCAGGAAACGATTACCCCTGTGGGCCACTTTAAAAGGGCTGAATTATTGCGTGGGGTTTTGTGCAGCCCTCCCCGAGCACGGGGCCGTACCCTTCAGCGCAGCAGAGATGATAACGGCACTGACACTGACGTGCGCCGTCACAAAGCTGCAGCCGCGGCTCCGAGACAGGATAAACTGTTTGGCCTTTGGACAAGATTATTTCTGTTCGGAACAGGATTGTTATCACTTAATTGAAAATAATTATCCAATGCAAATTGGCTTCAAGTTGGCAGGCTGAGTTGAAAAGATGGCGTGTTTCCAAGCTGTCCTGAGGAGAGCCGAGCCAAGCTGCATGGTGGCGAGGTGGCAGGGGCTGTGGGGCTGAGGGTAGGGCACCGGGGGCAGGTGTTCTCTCTGCACCATCCACATCCCACAAGGAAAGCGAGGGGTCCCTCGTGCCTTCATCAGGAGTGGCACGGAGGCTCTGCAGCCCGGCTTTGGAGCTCCTCTTTGCAGGCCTCGGAAAGAGGCCTGCCCAAAAGATGTCCAAGAGATGAGGACATGGAGAGTCTGGGCCCCGGCGGGGGCTGTGGAAATCTTCACAGAACCAGGCAGATACATGCTCTCGGTTGTCCTGAGCCAAGACAGCACGTCAAACCTTGTTTGTGTCTGTGCGTCTTCTTCTGAACCTGTTCCTCCCGCGTGGAAGCAGCCAGTCGTTCAAAATGTCGTGCTCGCCAGAGGATTTCTGGGGACAGCCGTCAACCCCTGCATGTGTGCGTCTGTGAGCTTTCACCCCACCTCGATCCCCGCAGGGCCTGCTGAATCCTCCGCTTTCGGGATCCCTGCTGCCACCCCTGTCTGTAGGTGCCAGGCGCCGAGGTCAGGCGTGAGGAGAAGGATCTGCCAGGGGAGCCTTGCCTGGAGAAATCACCTGAATGTGCTTGGGCACATGCCTTCGGGCTTCGTGGTGGTGTGTCGGTGCTCTCCCTCTCGGTTTAGTGTGAAGAAAGGCAGCAGGGCCCCTCAGAGGGGGGACTCCTGCTGTCTGGGGCCAGCCGAACCCACAGGGAGAAGCTCACCCCAGTTCTTTGGCTTCCCATTCAAGGAGAAATGCGGAACGACCCCCTGTGCTGGCAACTCGCCGTTCTGATTTACCATCCTCCTCCTCACACACTTTAAGAAGTAGGGTTCTGCCAGTGCGGACTTACACCCATCACTCTTCGTGGCCGTTCTGCCCTTGTTGTTTCCTCCTCTCCCTTTTCTCTTTTTCTGCCTGAACAGGTTTGGATTAGACAAGACCCCCCCCCACAAATGTACACAGTCCCTCTGCCAACGCACAAATACACGAGAGAATTCTGAGTTTCCACAACATTTTTTATATGATTTGACCAGACCGGTACAAGGTTAATTAAAAAATAAAAATAATAATAAAAAAAAAATGTTTAAATGCAGTTTCATCAGAAGAGTAAAATGCTTCTGCAAGAATCTCTGTCAGGACTTTGTAAAGATGATAGTGTACTTTAACCGGCAAAGCACAATTAGACACAGTCAAATATTGTCCTGGTTAAAGACTATTAATTTTCCTTACATTTGTCATGAATTAATTTTTTCTGGCTGTATAAACACTGTTTCCTTTATGAACACAACCGCTTCCTTTACACTGAAAAATTAAATTTGCTTTGATAATGAACCGAGGTGCTAATAACCTTTTTGCAATGCAAAAAAAAGTGCAATTACCGGCGGCCGTGCCTCGCAGTTGCAACTGTCGGAAAGTCTGCGTCCCTACCAGGTGAACCCAGCCAAGCATTACGTGGGGCACCTTTCAAACACATCTTAAAAATTCCAAAAGTGCAGAATGTGCGGGTGTGTTTTTAAAAATATGCTGCTATTATTTTATAGCTCGCTGTTGACTTTGTTCTTTTGTTGAAAGTAAATCATTAAAGGAAAAATGGTAAGACAAAATGAAAAAGCATAGTGCATAGAAAATCCACCAGGAGTTCAATAGAAACCTCTTAACATGCAAGCAAAGAGGACGGGAAGGATAAAAGCTTTGCTTGGCCTGCTTCAGCATGTACTGATTTTCTCATACAGTGGGTTTCTTAGAGCTTATGTTCTTCCTAAGCCCTAAAGAACAGGATAAAAACGAATTTTTAGAGGACCTAGTGATTAGGAAGTCACAGTGCTGGAGACAAGCTTTCACGATGATGTTAGTCCTCTTGCTTTAGGAGCTGCATCCAATGACAATGGTAGCAGCCATTCATTGAGCAGCCTCATCAGTGTGGGCAGCTTCCCCCACTCGTTTGTTAGAATTTGACCCAATCTGCAGGGGTCCAGGTGACTGAAAGCTTGTGTGACTAGTAATTCTACTGTGGTTCTAGAAATTCTGTGCAGCCGTAAGCTATGCTAGGTGCTGGAAATCGTAGATAATAAAACATGCTGATTGTTAATATCTTTTTTCTTTAATAATTATACCCACAGACCTGTGGCCAGCCCTCACTCCGCCAAAGATCCATAAAGAAGCTGCCTGTCCTCCGTGGTGCTGGGTGACACTTGCACTGAAGCAAAAGCAGGGACAAGCTTTAATTCAGATTACCATTTCAGTTCACTCCTCAAACGCTCTTCCAACCAGATGCACGCAGCGTGAGCCAAAATCAGCCCCTTTAAAACCAAGAACAGTCCCTTTGCAGCCTCTGGTTTGTTGTTGCTGACTTGCTGGCAGAAATACGTGTTCCTGTTCTAAAAAGTGCCCGTGGAACAGGGCAGCGTGGTGGTGCCCTTTCCTGCTGATTGGGCTGGTCACACCTGATGCATTGAGGCCTCCCAGCCCCCCGACCCACGATAACTGCATTTTGGATTGATTTTTTGCACTGGTTGGAGCTAAGGGCAAAAACTTAGCACTCGTGGAAGAGCTGCTCGCCGACTGCAGATGGAGCAAAACCTGTCATTTGGGAAGAGTAAGATCAGTCCTCAGGTTTGCTGGGCTAGCCAGGTGGCCACGGGCAGGACTTTGCTTGTCGTGGGTCGAGCAGCTGAGGAAGCAACATGACAAGCTGTGAAATGAGTCATGTAGGCCTTGGAAGGACAAAACCAGCGCAGCGGGCTCACTTCTTGTGCCATACTGAGAAAACGGTCCTGAAACAGCCTGGCTTTCACCTGTCCTACTGTGCTTTGGTGGGAAATAGTCCCTTTCTTTCTTTTTTGGCTGGTCTGAAAACAAAATGAAGTGTTAGTCAGACAAATAGGTCTTAGGGTTCCTGGAGCGGGGAGGCAGCATTGTCCTCTGAGCTATGTTTAATGAAGAAGACCAAAGCCAGTGAGCTCCCTTGCAAGGCACAGCAAAGCCCCGTAATGCTATGCAAATCACTCGCAGGAAGATGCGACTTCTTGGCCGAGATGGAGAAGCGAAAGCTCCGTGTGCTCAGCCAGGTCTGCAGAGCCAGAGGTGTAGCTCTTGCCTGAGCGATGGCATTAACAGAGGCTGGGGCCATGCCTGCTCTTGGTTCCTGGCTATGCAGACAGGCCTTGGGCGCAAGCATCTATCCAGGCTTTGGCTCTGCACCAATAGAACAGGGAGATAATCCCTCCCTTCTCATCCCAGCAGCCTGGGAGGGGGCCAGCAATCATCCTCAGCCCCGTAGAAGCCCTTCCTTATGTCTGATCTACACAAAGAAGGCTGATTTAGATCAGATATAAGGAAGGGCTTCTCTGCTCCGAGGGGGTGACGCTCTGGATAAGGTTTCCCAGAGAAGTTTAGGTGCTCCATCCCTGGAAGTGCTCAAGGCCAGGTTGGATGGGGCCTTGGCCAACCTGGTCTAGGGGAAGGTGTCGCTGCCCAGGGCAAGGGGGGTGGAATTAGATGGCCTTGAAGGTCCCTTCCAACCCAAACCACTCCGTCATTCTGTGACTTAGCAAACATGGGGTGGTTGTTGTCATCTGAAATGCTGGTCATCGCTCCCAGCTGAGTGTCACCGTGTAGCTCAGACTTGCTTGGTTAAATGACTTTCCCAGCAGATTCTACAATAGCTGCTGCTTTTATGTCCGTATGTAAATATATATACATACCCACACAACATTTTTTAAGCAGACTTTAGGGAAAAAGGTTGAAAGAGAAGCCAACCTTCTGTCTGACTTTGTTACAAAGACACATTTAATTATTTTCTAACGCACACAAGTATCCTGTGGAGACGTGCACCTCAAATCACAGTGGTCCTTCCTTCTTCAACGCTGCTGTGCAGTGACTGCAACAAATGACATACCAAATACTCTCTTCTCCCCTCTTCACTCCTGGGACAACTGCCCCCATTACCAAGCAAGACTCTGACCTCTTGATCCATCCATCTTGTCTCCTCCACACGGCCTGGGCTGAGCTACAGCCATTTATTTATTCACGCAATGTAGGTTTCCTTACGCTGCTTCACCAGTGCACATCAGCTGTGACCTTGATACACTTTCCTCTCCAGGGATAAGCATGTTTTTCACTCCCAGGCATCTCTGGAGTAAAGAGTGACAGTTCCTTTAAGGAGGGGAAAAATAGCAGGTGGGAGGAATGACAGGCTGAAGTACATTTTAGTTTAATAGGATAAAATGGAGCTTGATGAAAGTAGCCCAATCTTCAAGTCATCTGGTACAGAACCGGATTTTAATGCTGTGCGTTCCTTTCACCGGTCCCTAATGTAGCAGTATTTTGGTGGTAGAAAATAACATCAGCCCTTTTTGTCATGTTCCTTATCGTGTCCTTTTCATCTAATCCAAAACCGTCTTCAACTTTACTATTTTTTTGCACTAAGTTCTGTAAAATTCATTTGTCGTTTGACGGAAGACCTACTGGTAGTTACGGGAGGCGCAGATTACCAGTGACAGCCTGCTGGTGCTGAATGCAAACTATTTTGTTTCCAGTAGCACAGGGAAGAGACCCGCGAGTGGAGCCCTGCCACGAAAAGCCAAGCACATAGACCGGACACTCTTGGTATGGGTTCCCCAGCAGGTAAGCAAAGATGATTTCCTTACCTGTCCACACAGAGTTTATTGACGGGGTGGGAACAGACTCATGGCTGGGTGTACACAGCACCCAACACATCCATCTCCTGGGAAGCACGGTTCCTGCTGGCTGGCATGAGACAAATCCTTCTTGTCTCATTATATTCTTACATGTAACAAGGCTCCAGTGCTCAGTGTGAGGGAAGGTTTCAAAGCTGGAGCTCGACGCACTGATTATGATACGTAAGGAAATGAGTTTGAGGCACCCCGGTGCTACCATAGGTTGGAGACCAATTATTGCAGACATGACTGTCCAATGCACGGGTGGGATGCAAACTGTCTTGGTGCTACTGCTGTTAATTCCAGTAGTGTCTGGCCATGGACACGTCTGACCCCACTGTGCCCAGGACACTGCTGCTGATGTGGAAGAGAGGGCAGGAGGAATCTGCTCAGACTACTGAAGAAAGGGTTCTCAGCAGTCTATCCACTCATCTGCTTCCTCAGTGATCTCTGTCTTCTCCAGCTGATGTTTGTTCAACTCCTACTTCAGCCATGCCAGCAAGACTCCATGCCCAGCTCAGACAATCCTCTGCAGTCCTCTGCTACCTTTATTTACCATTTTAAGGTCTTTTTCCTTATCTACACCTTTCTCACTGTATATTAGGACTGTGTATTGTTGTCCTACTCACCCATGTTAAGAAAGGCTGTCTTCAGTTGTATGTTATT
This sequence comes from Nettapus auritus, assembly GCA_011076525.1. Lineage (NCBI taxonomy): Eukaryota > Metazoa > Chordata > Aves > Anseriformes > Anatidae > Nettapus > Nettapus auritus. The sequence goes on from CM021797.1 coordinate 81,605,261, forward strand.
TACACACCTCCTTTACACACAACCCCAACTCCTTCAGCCTGTCTCCATAGGAGAGGTTCTCCAGTTCTTTGATCGTCCCTGTGGTCTCCTCTGGACTTGGTGAGGCTGTACTCTGTTCCACTGCCCACGTCACTGACGTGGCAGCATTAATATTTTTATACTTTTATACTTTTAGTATAAAAGTGTTGAGTGTTTTCAACGTGTAGCATCGTTCCATGGCCGCTCACCTCTGACACTGCTAACACACCAGCACATTAGGCTACTGCATAATGCCTGGATGAAGTGCACATTGCACGTCCCAGCAGGCTTCTTAGCCAACGAGGAACTGAATGTTGGAGTGAGGGTATTCGGAGGCACAGACTCAGAGATCTCCACGGGGAACATCTCAGGAGGCATGCTACCTGGGTGACTACCAGAAAAACATTCCTCTGGTGTTCATGGTTAAGAGTGGCTGCTTCCTTTTACAACACAGCACCTGTACAACAGTCCTCATCAACAGACTGAGGGCTCCTCTCCCTCTCTTAGATGCCACTGCAGTTTGCCATTTTCTCCTTTGTCTCTTGGACACTGTTGGAAAGACAGCAGCTTCAGTTTTGTGGGAATGAAACAGAAAACTCCCTGTTCTTGATGTTCTTCACCTGAAAAGGGTCCAGAGCATGGGCACAATATTGCACAGTGAATAGAATGATGAGGCCGCAATTTCACGGAGTCATTCTTACCTTAGGCCAAAAGCAAGCCAAGCCAAACCAACCAACCAACCAACAGACAAACAAAAACCCTACTCAGTATTTGCTTCAAAAACAGTATTTCCTGTGGGAATACCCTACACTTCTGCCCAAAGAAGTGCTAGGGGACAGAATTGCAAGAGGACGGTCTCCTGAGCTTTTACTTACCTCATGATGACTTTGCTGGCCCTGTCATTAAACTGACGCATCGGAAAATTTGGAGCTGACCTCAGTACTTAACTCTTCTTCCCTACCTACCAGTCTGCACGCTGATGTGGTTCAAGGCTGCTGGAGACTTCTGTTCAAACGCAACGGTGAACTCGTAAGTAAAACGGGACGCAAAACACAACAGATGGGGTGAGTTTCAGTGTTAGGGGCAAGTCTTTTCAGGAGTGGATGTATTTATTTATTTTTAAATTGGGGCTAGATGTGATTTATTTTTTAAATAACCAAGTTTTCAGTCAAGTAATGGATGAAGGTAAGCAAAATTTCAGTTGCCAAGAAGGATGCACTTAGGAAAAACTGGGCATTAGCTTCCCAAGTATTATGTAAGTTTAGGTCTGCTCCAAACACCTCTTTGGCCACTGAAGTTCTAGTGTTCTTGGTGGGGACCTTGCCACAGAAAAAGCTGATGAATTCAAGGAGTGTGAAATAGCACAGGCAGAAAGACTGCCCCCAGTTTCTTCTAGCGTGGTTACCCTTCGGATGTCTCCTCCTCAGACACAGCCTTGGAGTTGTACGAGTTACAGATTCTTTCCAATTCTGAAACACAGCAGTAGCCAAAGACCAATTTCTTAGTGAGCAGTAAGTCATGGCATGTACTTTTGTGAAAATGTGCTGTTAGTTACCTATCTCCTGATTAGCAAAAGTGGCGTTAGAGTATAGTACACGTAATAAGTACAGTATACTATAGCATATACTATATTACACTAGATATTACGTATATATACAGTGTGTTATAGTATAGCACATCAGTAGTGTATAGGTCGTATCTTATTGAAAACCAGAAAATCTCTTGTCAAGGATGATGTATTTCCACATCAAGAAAGAGAAGCAGATACCGTCTTCTTAGGTAGCGCTGCTTGCCAATGCAAGACAACCTAGAACAAACCAACATTTACTGGATATCCCTCATGTAAAGTTTTATTTGAAGTAGTCATTGGATCAGACATTTACTGTTACAAAGCTTTTAACAACATAACTCCAGAGTACAAAAATAACTGTCTTAAAAATTTTAAAATATTAAATTTTAGCACATTTACTTATGGAATCAAATACACGTTTCACGCTCTGCTCTCATTTCTGCAGAAACGACGTCCACACCAAGGGGAGAAAGGGCATATTTAAGATGTAAACTCTGTTCCATTTCCTCAGCCGCTTTCTCCTGCTGTGCTGACGACTCGGCAACGACAGGGAACGGGCTCACTCAGACCTCACCTGTGCTCGGCACCCAGCTCTGTGGCACTGACGGCGACAGACTTTTGGCATCGCACTGCAGGGCGAGGTGGACACCGGCGTGCCCCGAAGTGCGAGGCTGTAATTCCACAGCACCTTCCGGGAGGGACACGAGCGGAGAGAGACACAGAGCTGGAGAGGACTGAGTGATTGAGGAGAACATCCATATCCCCGTGTCTGCACTGACTCCCCCTAATGCGAAGGCCTCTCTGCAGCACCAGGTCTGAGGGACTGCACTGCTGAGAAGCAGCTCCTGCTCTGACGGGTGAAGCAACGTCTCAGCGGTGAAGAAGCAAAGCCTACCAAACCCCGCGCAAGCGCCCTCCCTCCTTCCCGCCCCCCTCCCGTGTAAAAGCAAACTAAATAAAATTACAGCCTACCCCGGGACTGCTAAAACGTGGGTCACTCCAGACGCGAGCTTCAGAAACTCCCTGTCAAGTGAACGGTCCACAACAAAGCATCCCTTCTGGGAACAGAGCTGGGTGCTTCTTGTGTACCTGGGCATGCCCACCCGGATTCAGAGACACATTTTAATTTGGTGTGTAAAGAGGGACAAAAACAAACAACAGGCAGAGACAGAGCTCGTAAACAGCGGTGCTGCCATCTACTTCCTCATCAGCAGAAGGATTTCTGCTTAGACTTTCTCCTCCTCTGTTTTATGAGGAATAAATTCTCATCGACATCAGGACCAGCATCTTTCTGTTTTTTCCTTTTCTTCTTCCTTTTAGCAGCTTCCAGAAACTCCCGGGCATACTCTGTCTTGCTGCCATGTGCCTGGAAAATGGACTTGTGATGCTTTCTGCTGCCCTTAGATGTCTGCTTTTCATACCCCCTAGGGAAGTCTTCCTCCATCTTGTGGCCCCTATCAACATCACTCCTGTGTTTCTTTGCTCTGTGTTTGTCTGCCTGGGACTTCCTCCTCTTTCTGTGATACTCGTAATCTTTGTTGTGTTTACCGTGTTCTTTACAAGGCTTTTTCTTTTTCTTATGGCTGCATTCCCCATGTTTTTCTTCCCGCCACGGTATCTCGGACTGCAGTGGCAGAAGGCCGGCTTCTTGGAGTTCTGTAAGACAGATCAGCTTATTTCAGAAAAGCTAAAACCTAGTGCCCAAGCCCTCAGAACCCTCTCTGTGCATAGAGTCAGTACAACCACCTGCTTTCCCTGACAGAATTTTTTTCATTGTGTTTCTTCTTTCCGTCAGCAGACAAGAATCTTAACAAATTACAGTCTAATGCTGCTAGATCATTACGACTTTGCTATTAGTGGATTTTTAGAATTTTTAATTTTTACATTTAATTTTTTGAATTAAAACCACGTGACAACACTAACCTAGTTACTTTGACACAACAAATTTCCATGATACACGGGTGAACTTTTACTACCCCGGACCACATTTTCAAATTCCGATAGCTCTTCCCGAATCACAAAAACAATCCTGCAGTATTTCAGAAAGCAGCAAGCACAAAAGAAAATATTTAAGAGGACTGAAAGCCAAACGGGTCTCCCCAGGCATGCTGTACCTGCAATCTTCCTTCTCAATCTGTTTGCTCTCCTCTTGAGGTCGCATTCATCATCATAGTAGTGGATGAACGGAGAAGAGGGGAACATGCTCCCATGCATCCGCTTCTCTAAGCACTCCTGCAAAACACATTTTAAGTCACTGTGGATGTGGCTGAGTTTTATGGGAAAGGAAAACGGGCTGGATTCTGCGGGTGCCGGTCTGCACCTACGGAGGATGTGGCAAACAATTCTTTAAACACCGAAATTTTAGAGTTCCAACGATCCTTCCTGCATGCAACACAGACACGTATTCCATGAGACTACCTGCAGTCCTCTTGCAGCAAGTGGGAGGATTCTCACGTCTTCCCACAATTAATACAGATATATAGCAGTCTTAAAAGCAGCAGGGGAGGCAAACATGAAGTAAACAGGAGGCGAATGAGGAAATGCATTGTTAGGTCTCGGGAACAAGGCTATCCTGCCTATAGCTGGGCCAGGTTCCGCCACCACCTGCTTCCACTGCCTCGTATTGCTCCCTCTGGTCTCAGCACAGCCACATGCCTTGTCTCTTTGCAGTCCAAATACCTCTAATTGCAGGACGGCTTTTTGTTGGATATCCCTCCAATATCCAATGTCCACCAAGATGTATATACCCTGGAAGACAGACTGGATTTCACACCTTAACCACTCGGCTGTAGTGGACACCCAACACGTGCTGCAAAGGAACGCCCTCGCTCGCCGTTCCCAGTTCCTCCATTTACCTCTTCAGATTTAAGAGGAAAGGAAAGCAGCGGAATGGCATTTGAAAGACCTGTGTTTTGTGCGAATGAAACTTACGGAGGATGGAAAGGAGAGCCTGATACCGACCTGCAGGAGGAATTTCTGTGTGACTGGCATATTCGGATGTGAATGCAAGGCACACCTGCAGGTACTGTATAGTTCCTTATCTCTGCTGCCTTAAAAACTTGCTGCAGCCTGAATAATGCCACAGGCTGTCGCTGATTAATTTACTTTCCCTCTTAACTTCCACTGCATGAATTCAGGCACTGATTTTGAGCTCACTTTTCTTAGCCAGTGAGAGGTACAAATCTCAGATGCATTGCCTGTCCAGCTGGATCACCATGAAGATGAACACACAGACCCTCTAGTCCAATTTCTTCAGCCATTTGTGTAAAGGAGGTTTAGTGATTTGGAGGCAAATACTTGGCTATCATTATATAATGCAGTGTGCTGGATGTTTTTCTATGTGCATGTTGAAAGATCTGGTGAGTGTTTCTGCCCTTCTGTGTTATTACGGACTTCTTCATTTTCATTCAGTCGTCGCTGAGGCTGCTTCTGCTCCTTGTGTGCTAGCGAAAACACCGCCTTATCTTCTTTAAACTTTGATAGCTGTAAAATGTTGACTGTGAGTCACTTTATGCCCTTATTCACTTTATACAGTTTCTACCTTTTCCATCCAAGTAATGGCTATCATCTCCTCCCACATATTTAGTAATTATTTTTAAGGCAGTCTTACTTGTAACCATGTATTACCGCTTTCCTCGAATGCCATTTTTTGAGAGCTTCGTGAAATACTCCTTACCCATTGCCAGCAATCACTCATTTTTTGTTCACGCCTGTCAATTCAGTTTTTATTTATTGCATACGCTCATTTTAGTGTACACACTACTAGTAATGGTTTTGTTCCGTTTCTGTTTAACAGGACTGGTTTCAGTCCTTCAGAAAGGTTTTACCCTTCAAAAAAAGGTTTTATCAACTCAAGTCTTGAATACGAGCCAGTTTGTAGGACTTAAGGTCTCACACGGTCACCAAATGTGTAGCATGCCTTCAGGAAACACCTCGCAGCTGAGGCTGAAGATTTGTACTCACACACCACAGCCAAGGTTGTGCCCGTGGTGCTTGCAGTGCTCACAGGTAACGTCAGGCTGCTGACACATTTCTCACCTAGCTTGGATTGCAAGAGCTGCTTATTTCCTGGCTCCTCCAAGCCATCTCTGAGAACTGGAACACACCCACGTGACGGCCTCATACCACTCCAAGAGGAAGCTACACTAATTTTCTGGAATATTGGTGTTTGCTGGACTTATTCCATAAGGATATCTATTTTTTGTTTCAGATATTTGCAGAGCTACACTTACCATGACGGGAGGCTAAGCAAAGGTGATAAACATTAGGAACCAGTCCCAGAAGATGCAGCACATCTCCGTTTTTTACTGCTCATAACGTCCACCTCCACCGTGTTTTGTACCTTACAGAAGATTGACGTTAAGTTCAATTCAGCTACAATTTAGGAAAATTTCCAATTTAGGAAAATTCCTAAAATGGAAATTCAAATAGTTGGGTTGATTGTGGTGAAAGACCCTACGTGATGTTGGACATGGCAGCAAGGCACTACTATTTCACTTCATGAGCCATGGGAAAAAATAGGAAAAAATACAGCTCTGCTTTGTGACTGTCCATTTTCCAATGAATGTTTTTTCTCCCAACAGTTCAATTTTGACCTACGCTTTAAAAAACAAAGTGATAACACAGCAGCTCTTCTTTTTCCCTATATCTTTAAAATCAGACGTGTGAAATCGCTGTGCAACGGCCTCCCCTGATTTCAACATTACACACTCACAGATGTTTCATTAGAGCACCCCTTTGCACAGCATTAGCTTGACTCTTCCAGCTCCTTTCTCCAGACATGATCTACACAAGAGAGATGAATTTCTGCTCCAGGGATGCACTCGACACTGAGGCAGAGGTTGCTGAGACTTACATATCCAAAATGTCCTTTCCGGGAACAGTTGTAGCAGTACGCTACAGCCGACTGCTCGGAGTGAGAACTGGCTGCCTTGATTGGTCCTGGTTTTGTCTGCAAGATGGAAATTGGTGAGAATTAGGTCTGGCAGTTTTCCGAATACTGAATTAAAAATAAATTAAAATTACATAAATATAATTTTATTAT
>CM021797.1:81616892-81658500 GCA_011076525.1 Nettapus auritus
CGATTTCTGATGTAGCTCTCAAACTACAAACCTATCTTTCTTCTATTTTAATTTTAAAGTAAGTTAGCAAACACTTCCTTCTTAATCCCCGGAGACTATCTATGCAGCGACACAAACGCACAAATTTATGACAGCAACATAAATGCTCCTCTGAAGTAATGTGCAACATTAAGTGAAATCGTTTCCTGGAAAGATATTATAGGTATCTATATTTTATTTGCCATCTTAAACATATCTGGGTCTTTATGACCTTATTTTTAAAATGTATTTCCTTTTTACATTTCCTGGTGCAAATGGACTGCATAAATAAGCAATGTGCTATGAGGCTTCAGACTAGCCGATAAACCCTTTCAATTTTCATGCCAGCTTCTTCTTTTGTAATTCAAATCTGGCTGAAAACTGGCAGCTCTGAAAACTGAAACAAGCACTGCCACAAATACCTTGTAATGCTATCGACCTTGTCTGCCCATGCAGTGAGAAAGGGGGATGCATATGTGTCTGCAGTCATCCAGATAACACAACTCATTTTTTTGGGGGGATAACAGAAGCCAGCCCCGGACTGTGCACCAAAAGCAGTCATTACCAGGCAGGCTAGAGAATAAGTCTCTTCAAAATACACAGCGCATTTAAAAAACATATACAGGGCTCAGCCACCGCTTTCATTACCAATTTTAATTTAGCTCCTTCAGTTTGCCGGCCAGATAAACTCTTTAGTGCTGTTTTTTAATCTATTTGCTACATTTTATGTTTAAGATTATAGTAATATGGGACGGGAGAAGGAATCACTTTTAGAGGAAATAAAGAAATAGATCCGCTTATCAGCGCCCATCAGAAAGTTCATTAATCAGCCAGGCTTTGTGCCCCCTAAATTGAAAGGTTAAATAATCCTCTCAGGAATATTTCTCGGCACCACCGCCAATTGTCCGGAGAGAAGCTGCCATTCACAACACTCCGGATCGGTGACAGGGTATTTTACCACTGCTTGGACCCCAAACAATGATGGACAAATGGCCTGGCTTACAAAGAAACCTTTTAGTACAAGGATGGAGAAAGGACCACAAGCTTTGAAGTGGGGTGGGGGAGGTGGGAGCAAGGCAGAGGAGGCAGGGGAGGAGGAGGAGGAGACTCATGCGTGGGGACGCATTTCATATGAACGCTTATTACGAGGCTCACCGGGTGTTTTTTATATATATATATATATATATGTGTGTGTGTGTGTGTATATAAATACACCCTTTTGGACACAGGCGCGCAGAGGGTGCGTACAGGCGGACACCGCGCGCACACCGTTAAGCGCACGCACACTCACACCTACATTTCCGCCTTAATCTGACCACAAACACTGGCAGAGCCGGGAAAACCAGGGGACGCACAGGACTACAGCATGGTTGTGTTTATTAGCAAATACACCGGGGAGCCCAATGAAGCCCAAGGTTTTAATTTTTGCTGTCATTCCAAGTGATTTACAGCTTCCTTCCTCGCTCTTTAACCTTTATGTCGTGTACTAATCATCTCGCGCCGTCAGGTGAAAAAGGAGGAAGTAACGCACTTCAAATAACTCTCCTAGGCAGGCATTTTTAATAAATAGTTATTCTGAAGTGGCTTCTGATCACAGCCAAACTGAGGACAAGCAAGTGAAGGACAATGCTGCCGGAGGCCCTGACAGAGCGGTGCATCAGAAGGGAGCGTTTGCACCCCATTATTTACAGCGGGGTACACTCTAAATAAATAACCCCAGCTTTTCTCTTTAAACTCCCCGGCACCTGGGCTTCAGCCTGTAATGCCATTTATTGACCGGCAATTTTAACTGATCGTTTCCCTTACGTTACCAACACATTAATCGGGCGTCTTAATGTTCATCTATTTCCCCATAATTTTTCCTGTTTTCTCTGTTTAAGAGCATCACAGATTCGGTAATACTGTAATTATTTTTCTTCCCCCTAGCTTTATCACAAGTGACGTCATCCAGAACGTGCCCTTGCAGAAATGTCTGGTAGGCTACAGACAAACATTAACAAAGAAATTTCCTGTCCTCACGCATTTTTAAATGATTCTGTTACCTTAGGCCGTTTATATGGCTTGGGACGTTCCGAACAGTCCACAGCGCCTGAAAATGGATCACTAAAGTTCAGATTTCTCTCACATGGCACAGATACCTCACCGATCAAAGCTGTTTCCCACAAACCAACTTCTGGGTATCTCACCGCTGTCACTTTCCCTCTCGTTGCCTCCTCGTACCACCATCAGAAAAGCGAATTAATTAATTTAAACAGGCTCTCATCTGCCATCAGAAGAATTCCAACACAAACTAGGCTTCGTGTGCAAATCCAGCGTAATTGCTTTCAAAGCAGGAAATATTTCAGGGTTATCACACAGTCCTGAGAAACCCTTCCGCGCATGCGTCAGCTCAAGCACAGGCAGTCACCATCCATCTTTTCAAACACTGAACGAAGTGTTTAAGTTTTACAAATACACCTGAGAAATGGAAGATCAGACTACAAACTAACACAAAGAAGCAGCAAGAAAAAGTTCATCAAATTTCGCTGGAGATAAAAAGAACAGCCAACGACAGCAGTGCCATAACTTGTTTCAGTGTGAAGCGCTGCCAAGACAAGTAACTATTTGTGCCCAGTCGAGTTATATTCACGGGTTGTGGATTATGTTTGTTATACCTACGGATAATATATTATCCAAATAGCCCAGTGCTCTGACACTAATCCAGTGAGGTGGCAAAACGGCACACACTTATAGCATAAGGACCTATACAACTCATCACCTCAAACGGGCCTTTTGTAACTGCCTTTCTGCTTGAGGTTCCGAAATACGAAAGCAGGAGCAGGGTAACGCTGTCCCTAGGACAGTATCTTTTTTATTCACATTCCAGGACTTAGCAAGTATTTTAATATCATTGACTTGATAGACCCTCTCAGAATTAAATCAGTGAACACTTTTAAGGAATCCTAATCCGTAGATTATTAACATGATCAAGCATAACTTGAGAAAGTTGCAGTCTAACACGAGCTCTTAGCTGTTCCTAATACGTGGATCATTGACAAGATGAACTAGCAGTTCTGGCAGAGAACATGGACAGTTGCATACGCTTCTGCCATAGCAGAGCTAAATAGACTGTCAGTGCTAAACACCTGTAAGATTTTAAAATGCAAAGTGTTTGTATGATAACATGCAACAGCTTCAGTGCTGCTAAAGCACGTAATTTACAAACAGCTATTGAGGAGAGATGTGACAAGCAAAGCAGCATTCACGGTTACAAAACACGTGCGAACAGCTGAGAGGTATTTACGCTCTGGTGGCATTTTACACTTTTTCCACTTTGCAATAGAAAAGTGCAGCGAAATGAATTTTATATTAACTACACACGAGTATAATTCTTATATATTTTAACATATCCGATAAATCTCATAATTACTATGGAATTTAAAAAAAACTACCTCTAAGTTCTAACAAAACTGAGAAAAAACACCTTCATGTCACGGTCAGGAAAATAATTTTCAGGGATGTAGGAACTTTAAGATGAATATTTACAAACAAAACTTACTGCAGAGAAGAGTCACAAAATACCGATTTTTTTTTTTTCTCAACTAGAAGCCTGTTTCTAAAACACATCACAAACATGATTTCAGCTTGAAAACCGTTAAATTCCTCATTTAGCTTGTTAATAGTTGAAATAACAAAAATTACCTAAATGATCGTAGAAGTTCACTATCTCAAACTAAAGGATGAGAGAAGAAAAAGTTTACTAAGCCTGCAAACATTAATAAAAAGATCAAGTTAATCCTTTCACTTAAAGGAAGAGCAGATATGTGTGTTAGGGAAACATTTCAGCAATAATCTCACCACGATTGCCCTGTTTTCTGTTCAAGTTACTACTTATCCAGCAACTTTGGTGTATCACAAAAGGAATGTATGTTGGGCAAAGAAAGTAGGCAGTAGTTTACGTGTAGAGAATAGACCAGTCCCTGCCAACAAGTTAGTAGGGGTGGGAGGCAGCTCTCCCCAGTCTTCTTCCAGTCGTGAGCTCATTTTACCAGCAGGATTGCTGGCAGAGCATCTGAAAAATGCTGCATACTGCACAAATAACTTCCTAGGCACTCACAGGTTAGTTAACCACATCTTTAAATACTCCGACTATCACAATATATAAAGCTTTTAATTTCCAACCCTTTCTCTTCTTCTCCTTTTCCCAGCCAAAACACACCATTTTGCAGAAAACGGAGTTCTTTAAATTACTATAATGTGCACATTGAAGTTAGGGATCCTGGGGGGGATGCTACTTATCGGACAGTTTGAAGAGGTTATTTGGCACCCCAAAATCGGAGCAATGGAAATTATTTGGCTCAGTCAGCCAGGCTTTCTATTTTCCCCAAATCCCAGACTGTTCCCAGAAATATATCAAAATGCAATTTCTGGTCAAGATGTAATCAGTCTTTAACCCTCAGTTTAAAAGCACCTTTTATTTTATTTGCTGGGGAGGCAGATGGGGAAGAGCACGAGGCAGATAAAATGTTAGAGAAAGCAGGCATGCTTTCTACCATGCTTAAATGATTAAGGTAAGTGACAGCTGATTACTTTGCTGCTGGAGGATTATACAGTCCATCCAAAACAGCCTCTCAGGTCCGTGCCGGAGTCTGGAATTCGTAAGAGTCATTTCAGCTTTCTGGTCTAGTACAGTGAGAGCCAGACGCTGAGCTGGGGTAGCTCCTACAATTCCGTGATGTAAAAACAAAGAGGTGTCAGTTCAGGATCTGTCCTCCGTAATAAGGAAGCACCAAAAAACTGTAACTCTTTCCCATGAAAAAAAGTGCAAGTGCAGAGGCACGCTGGCATTTAGCAGACAATCAGTTCGAACTGTCTAATTCAGGTTAATCAACACCCTCATCCCCACACCATTCCCCACTATTCAGTACTCGACTTAGTTAAAACGAAGTAATACTGTGTTTTACTTAGGTAAAACACAGTATCTCCTGAAAAGACAAACTCTAAGCAGCATTTTTTTGTAGACACTGTATGTTTGTATAAAGATATTGAAGCTACTTGATTTTTCTGTATTATTTTAAATACAGTCTTCAGGAAAAAAAAAAGGGGGGGAAAGAGCTCTGTCTAATAATATTCCTTACGGAAAGCTACAGAAAGGATTTGCTCAAAATAAGTTACTTCAGAACCTGAAAGCCCCCCTTTTTTTTTTTTTGGTGTGTCATAAAATCTATCAGAAAGATTGCTATTTTTTGTGAAACACATTTTCCTTCGATAAAAACAAATTCCAGGCTTAGTTTTCCGGCATCCTCAGAAGTACATGAAACTTGCAAGAGCACGGTAATGTGGGACAATTTGTAAGTAGTAGGGAAAAATAAAAACAACATAAACTGAAATCCAAGGGATGCTTTAGAGAGAATAGCAAACCGCCTCTAGCACACTTATTTCCAGCAGAACTGTGGAGTGCAGGCAGACATTCACAAAGCACCCATCTCAGAACAGCACTTGCAAAAACAATAGGGGGCTAAGCCTCGAACAATGCACGAATGTAATTCAAAAACAAAATACCTGCAAACTGTTATTAAAGATCTGTTCCACCTCCCTTCCTGGCTAAAAAGGCAACCATGAATTCTCAGAAAACAGGAAATTTTCATGCAACCCAAGAACCACGGAGTCACCTCTCTTTCCGTGGCAAGAGTGGGGACTCCTTCATGTTCCAGGTGTCCTCGTTTTCCCCCAGTCTCAGAGGAGATAGATACCCTCACTCTCAACTCGTATCCCCAGAAATTCTGTGTTGACCTCACTGTAAAATATCCCGCTGAATGGCTGCGTAAGTGTTGACGTGAGGGCCTGCTGTGCAGTTCCAAAATACGAGAAAACGCACTGTCCAATGCATGAACCAGGTGGCATACTTACAATTCGTAAGAATTGTTTTAAAAGGACCAGAACGAAACTTGTCAAATGCTGAAATCCATTATATTTAACACAAACACCACAATCTAGTGGTCTGGCAACCTCGTATCGTGTAAAGACCAGAGGAAATGTCACTGCAGCCCTGTCCCTGCACATGGGCAAGTCCAGCTTAATCTCTTCCTGAAAATACGTCTAAACCCATCCTTCACCGGCACAAAACGTACAATGCTTCTCAGGAAAACAAACACTCTACCCCTCAATCTCCAGCATACTGCTCCAGAACAACATTTAAAACGTTTTCTTAACGAAAGGCGCATTTTGAGGGGTACAAATTGACTTTAAGCAACGCCGCTTACGTTTTTATTTCAGAAAAAAGGTGGCAGGCCATGAGGGATTTTAATAATGGCACACAAAGAAACCCGAGCGCAAAATTTAAACACAAAAGATTCATTGTCCCTTCATGTCTTTTACGCACAGAGGCCAAAACAGCCGATTCCTGGTTCACCTTCTTTTATGTAAGTGGATTAAAAGTAAGATTAACAAACTGTCAAAAAGCATGTTAAATGATAGCTTCTGCTAGTTAAAAATTCTGGTTGCTCTAAAACTCTGTTGGTGGCCATCTTGATCTAGCAGCTTTAGTATAAATGAGACTGGTGAAGACAGGGGATGGGGGAAAGAGTCCCCACCGCCAGAGCTGTACAAGGGGAGAAGAGGTTATTAAACGCGAGCGGTCTCTGCAGAAAGAAACCACCTTGTCCAAGCAGAATATGGTTTTTAACATACGCGTGCATACTGAGAAACAAATTAAAAAAAAAAAAAAACAAAAATTGTGCGCTGTCCATTCTGGGGACAGAATTTCATTACTCCGCATGCATTTTCTGAAGACGATACTACTAGTTGCCGTATTAATTCCCATGTGATAATCGAATCCACGTTTTGCTCCCGAGCTGGCCTTGCTATGTTCATTTTTGTACGCCATTAGCCCCTCTGAACAATTAAGCGGGACAGCAAACGCAGGGGGAGCTACGGACAGGCAGCACATTACCCTGTGTCATCTCAAAACACCGAGGTGCCCGTTTGCACGTTCTCTCGGGGCCACCAGGCAGGAAGGGCTCGAGCCTTGCTCCAGCCAGGCGCACACCGTGCGGCTTCGCGCCTTGAGCAAAGCATGGCTCGCTATGCCCTGGAAGAAAAAAATCTCTTTATTTCCCAGTGATGTAATTTCTTGGGCTGAAATGGGAGTGCTTACAAAGCATCTTTCATCCGTGCCGTGAGGTAACCAGCAGTAAGCCATCGGCCGACCTCCAGAAGCGAGGTTGGTCTGCACCCAAGGTCTTGTCCACATGTGCAGTACGTAAACAAACTTTCTTCCACTAAGTGATGCTCCCACCAAATATCAGCTCTGGATCCGGCTATTTCTCCAAAGCTACACGCCGTTAATAACTAGTCTAGTTCTTATATTTAGCTGGCCACTTTTCGGAAACAGAATAAAGCTTTCTCCCACAAAATTCACAGCCGCAGACCCCGCAATGAATGTCTAAGCCTGGGCTACGGCAGGCTTATTCTTTCCCTCCAACATGCTAAGATTTACTTAAAATGGGAGCTGCCACAGGAAACACGACCAAGGTAAAGGCAGAGGGATGCCATTTTTTGTTGTTATTGATGGTAGTTTTTTTTTAAAGTATACACTGCAAAACTGAACAGAACAAATGAAAATGGTATGGCGCCTTCATCTCACCAGTATTTCCCCTGACTCCTTTCTCTGTAAAGGCATGGCTATAAACTGGTGTCCACCTGAGTACAGAATATTTAATAAATGCTGCTACCTTTTGTGGGAAAATCTGGAAGAACAAGAAAAGGAAAAATAAAAAGAGCCAAACATTCTGAGGATGAAAATGCACCCCCCGTGTCCTTAAGATGTGGGAAAAAGTGAAGGAATGGCACGTTCTTTGGAGCTAAGACCACATTTCTCCGGGTTTGTGGAGTAGCTGGCATTTCGAGCAATGAAGTTATGCACTAAGTTTCCCAACAATCTACAACAAAGAGCTTTATGAGACCTTCAAATGCCCCGACAGTGAAAAAATTACACTTATTACTATTTACACTGCAGTAAGCCATGATCAAAACTGTTTATCCTGGGTCTGCAAACGAAGTCCTGGTGTTATTATTTGAATTGATAATAGCCCCTCTGATGAACGTAAGCTGGTATCAAAACTGACCTATCTATTGCAGATAAATAAACAGATACCTATATAAAGAAAAGCTTAAAATATGTTTTGACAAATGCAATTTCCCTATTCTGACACAGGAGAAATATACAGAGATCAGGCAAAATGAGAACGATTTGCCAAAGTTTTTCATCGCCATCTTAAAGAGGTTATTAAATATTATTTTAAACTAAAGTGGGAATTGGATTGTTCTGCTGACTTTTTTTTTTAACAGAATAATTTTACTTAAAAGAGTTGAAAGAACAAGTTTAAAGAAACTAACCTCATCCAGTTATAAAGCTTTGATTATCACAGAGCCTTTAAATTTAAGCTTCATTGAGTACAGTGTGATAATCTTTTCTCCTATCAAAGGGCAAATTAAAATATTCCACTTATAATCCTTTTTGCCATTTCAACTGCTCGTAAGATTTCTTGCATCGCCAGCCTATTTTGGTTAGAATAAGACATTTCTGCCCACATAACAAATTGTTTGCAATGTGCCAAAATTTGTCACCACAGCTAGTGTAAACAAAAACCTACCACCATCCATAACAGCAGAATGGATTTATTATTTAGTCATTGTTCTAGTCAATCCACATTCCTGTGCAGGGGCTACAATAAGTCAATAGATGGCAGTCCATCTCTTAGGAAAGACCCAGATAATGAATAAAATCACCAAAAGCTTCACAAAAGAGAAAGGTATAAGACTGTTTTTTTTGTTGTTGTTGTTTTTTTTGTTTTTTTTTTTAACACACATTCACAGTAATTAATGAAGAATACGTAATGCAAAGCATTTAGACAAATTTTGTAATGGCCCTCTGTAAGTAACATTATAAAAGTATTCTTTTATTGAAAATTGGAATACCTTGTCTTATTTGCGCACACATCTACCTGTACGTGTGACACTCACGATCAATTTACCAAAATCAGTTTAAATCAATGGCTAAAGCACAGGAAAAACCCAATGTAGCTTCTGTTTGTTTGCTAATAACCAGGCAGTTTCTAGAACACAGCAACAACCACAACAGTACTTTAACTTGTAACTTGTAACTTGTGTTATTTTTCTTTAAACATTAATCCTTTTTGTACATATGTATTTATTTTAAACTAGGGAAAATATAACCTAATTTCTATACTGAAATACAAATGTGATGATATGGGAGTAAAAATCCTCTACTTTTTACTTAAAATTCTTTACAAAAATACATAATATATATTATTCTATTAAAGAAGTTTTAATTATTCCAAGAAAACTATTCAGGTCTTTTCTGCTGTGGGTGCAAAAGAATATTTAAACAGAAAAATAAAAATTGGGCCTCATACATTTAAACAGCTCAGATATTACATTATCTTAAGGTATAGGCTAATTTAAAAATATCAAGCATGTCTTCTACCACATAGATTTTGAAAATTCCAGTCTTAATCTGACTATTAATGTAACTTGAAATGAATCACAGTGGCTCTTCCCATGCATAAAATGGAGAAGTGCAAAATATTTCCCAGATATCGTAAGTCTGGATTATTTACAGACAACTTGCAGTCTACTGGAAAACACAAAAATATTTATCTGTAGCTAGTGTCCGACTCCAAGCCTATTTATCTCTGTGCGTCCATATTTGACTACATTTCAAGATGTCTCTAAATAGCACTAATAATTTCTAAACAGGACTGTAAATAATACACTCTGTAACTATTTTGTTTTCCTACAAGAGCTCTTGGACAAATGCTTTTACTTTTACACAAGGGAAAGTACTCAGAACACTTTATACAAGATTCTTAGCTAAAATTTTCTACCTCAGCTACCTCAAATGTTCCCATAGCACAAGCTTGGACAGTTTTTAGCTCCTCTGTAATTTCTACAAAAATAAATATTTTTGAAGTATTGATCACCACTGGCTTTTTGAGGAATCTTCAATGGCAAGCAAGAATAAAATAAAATGAAATCTTATACCTCAGTAAAAACAGAACCCATCGCACTGCAGTACCTAATATACATACGTGGTTTCTAGGCTCCATGTATCATAAACATTTCAGAAATATTTTTATACGCACCATTAAAAAATATAATGAAAGTGTTTACCTTCTTGCTTCAAGCAATTTAAAAAATACAAGCAGAAATATTCAGTAAATGCACATATTCCTAAACTCTCTTTAAAAAAATCACTATCTCAGTTCTGTTTACAAGTGCTCAGAGAGAGTGGAGGATTTCCAGTGCTGATCTTTGTTTTTAAATGATTACATAGAAAAGAAAAGCAAGAGGTTGTCAGCACAGTTTTTCCCTAATTTTAGCAAAATCAAAAAAAAAAAAAAGGAGCATTCCACTATTATGAAGTGGTGGAGGCAACAAATTATAAAACACATGCCAGATTCGTTGCTCATAAGAAAATATGCACTCCAAACACCCGTAAAGAACAGTGTTGAACAAACTTTTCTATTTTATCCTGAATGGACAACAGTGATTAATAATATATAACGTGTAAATAGTAAGAGCTAGATCTGGACAGCAGTGACAGCAAAGATTCAGATGAACAGCAAATATCCTAGTATTTAAAGGTAGTTTTATACAGAGAAGTTTTATAAATTAATGTATTCAACATTTGTGATACTAATCCTTTAAATATTGTTTTAACCAGTTAAATAGTGTCCCAGGCTTAAATATTAGCCAAATTTATAAGGATTTTGTTGCATTTTTGTCTCTCTTTTACATAGGAGGAAAACCCTTAAGTAATACATTGCTACAGTTCAAAAACTTTTTTTTTGTTGTTTTTGTTTTGCTTAAATGATTAAAGATCAACTCGCACATGTCACAGAAGGATAGCTATATTCTTGGCAACTGGAAATCATCTACGAAAGTTTATAAAGTGTATTTCTCAAATTAACATCTCTCTTTAGCTGAGATTTATTTTATTCCTCTAAAAACAGAGCATTGTCACTTAGGGTGAATAATAACCAGAATTTGGGATATCTGAGGTGGGATTACTGCTTCTGCTATGCACCTCAACTTTAAATTTAACTCTCTTTATATGTGCAAATGTAGTCATTGAGAGAGTATTGCAAGACACTCATTTAATGATTACAGTATAAAAACAAAATAAGAAGTTCTAAAGATGTTTAAAAAATACTGACAGTGTTTCATTGCATTCTTCAGTTCAAAAACTCTTCAGATGTTTATTATCTTCTTGCAGAAGATGCTTGTCTATATTTTATGGTCAGCAGTTCACAGAAGAGTAAATAGGTTGGGTGTAGAAGAAAATAAAAAAGGTGTTTCTACTTACTGTTAGGTGATACTGCCTCCATATTTCTGGGCAAGCCTGGAAAATAAAAATATTGATCAGCTAGGAGCATGAAACAAGGTGCTTTACAGCCTGTTGGTTTTGGCATAACACAGTATCCACCGGTGTCGGTCACAGGAAAATAAGAAGCTTAACTGAAAGGGTCTGCATTTCAGCTTCAAAAACCTGGCTAGACAGTTTAATTGAATTTTACACTGGTTTAACACACTCCCTGCCATTGTCAGAAAGCCAGTAACAGTTTTCTCTCTCCCCTTCTTCTCTGAAGGTTAGAAGTTTGGGAGAGTAGCATGCTCTTAACTATAACAAGTATTAATACTGTAAAACAAACACAAAGTTATTGAAATTTTAAATTTTCTGCCTTTTTAAATTTATACAATGTTTTGGAAATTAAATCACAAGGTGATCACCTTGCTTTTATGTAGAAAAAAAAATTTTTAGTATTTTTGTACATATCTCTATCCTAATCAAAACATAATTGTTACATGTAATAATCCTCAGTAGCCTAATGTCAGATGAGTTGTAAACAAGAAGCATAGCAGATTGCTTTAATGTTTCAATTTTTACAATGGCCTGCTTGCTTTTTTTTAATGATTATTATTTTTAAATAACTTGCAAGTCTTGCAAACAAACTTCTAAGGACAGCCCATTGTAAAATTTTTTACAGAGTAGATTCTCAATCACTGCAATTAGACAATGGACCTAAGGAATACATAAGAAACAGCAAAGAGGAAAATGTGAGTTTTCTTCTTAAACAAAATAAGAATGTGCTAGTGATCAATGACACGGGGTAACTTCTCACTGGTTCTTGTTATTTTTACAAAATTGTCGATATTTCTGTGTTCTTCTATCCTCCTCAAGCCACAAACAGATAAAGAAACACTGCCACTTTGTCTGTTAGCCATTTCAGTTGTTTAAGAGTGTGTACATAGCTACTTCAATGGAGCTCTTTCACTTTTGTTTAAAACATTCACCCTTCTATTAAAATAGCTTCTTAATCATTTGAACAATTATCGATTCGGTTTGTCAATCTCAATTTTCAGTATTTTAAGGAGAAATATTAGTTATTCCATGGCTTCTACATAATATGCTGTAGCTACAATTTCAAACATTGAAGTCTCATGACTACTTGTAAACTAGTACAAGTAATATTTATTTAGATTTTGAATATTTTTTTTTCTCATGACTAAACTCTTGCCTTCTTTTATTCTGACAAAGCATGTTAATTAAAAAAGCAAAACCAGCAACAATACACAACAATCAACATTAGCCACTGAATCTCTCACAGAATAACACAAGTTTTTGACTGTCACCCTATGGCACATTCAGTAAGTTTTTTGCAGATGTGATGGAAATTATATTATTTATTATTCATTCTGTCAGCAACACAATTTTCTGGAGAAAAATTTACAATCTGTTGTGTGTAATGGTTCAATATTTCTCATTTTACTCAAATAGCTCATGTAAATATTTGAGTTTTATATTAATATTTCTATAAAGAAAATGTGTGAAGTACATCACATTTCTAACAGAGGAAAACACTACAATATTTGACAGTTTGAACACACTCAAGCTATTTTCAGATGCAAACAAAAGGATTTTCCTCTTGCACAGGATTTTGAGATGCAATATACAAACATTCTCCACCTCATAAAAATATCACATCAAATATATTAGTTTCTTCCTCAAAACTATATAAAGCTTCAACCGTACATGAGACTTTTGCTGGTTTAGCACAGGGGTAGCAAGCAGTTATTTATACATTAGTTCTGGGTAGTTTTCGATTACCACAGTGTCCCCAGACTAATATGGTTGAAAAATCGCAATCAATGAGTTGTCATATACTGACAAAATGCCACTCTGTGATATGACCTTTACTTACACAGCAGCTATTTAATAATAAAAAACATTACTTGATTTTTTTGAATAATATGTATATAGATATATATTTTCCTCCCTGGATACAAAGACGTCATTTAGAGTGAAAATCCGAAACTTAAAGTGGAAATCTACAACTGGCACTGCGCTTAACAAAACTCTCCAGGAGGAACAGTCCCAACTTCTTAGCAATGCTATCTAGAGGTAAGTTTTATTATCATCATCAAGTGTGCTTCAAGGCTGTGGGAAAACTTAAGGGAGATAGGAAGAAGGTAAAGGAAAATTCGCCAAGCCTCTTTCTTCATTCAGATGGTGATTCCATATAATACTTTTCATCATCACAATGATCACTTAGGAAAAGTCAGAAGTTGAATACAATAGTCTAAATCAGATGCTAAAGAACAGCCTTTTAAAAATGATGCTTTTAGCTTAGAGTCTTATTACCTTGCACCAGCTCAGAATGACTGTCTATATCTTTTATCATAGAACAACAAAAAATATAGTTAAGAATTACGACTGAATACTGGCTTCTGAAATGAAAAAAAAACCATGGCCTGTTGTGGAAAAAAGAATAACCAAATACAGCAACGACCAAAGCTGTAACTTTTATTTATTTAAAAGTACTTAGCCATGAATGGCCCTCATTTAAAGAAAAGCCCTCGTGGTATACAAGCACGATGGCAGTGTGATGAACTACATTAAAATAAAATTGCATTTATTTCCTGCCCCAGTGGTCTGACCTTACCAGCATTTAGATGTAAGAACACAAGAGTTACCACTCTTAAAAGCAGTGCCACCACTTTACAGCCGCGGAAAACATACACAAGGATGCTTTTCAATACCTTTAGGTAAACCTGGACACCTTTTTCTGCACAAGTTCTGCACAATTAATTTTTCAAAAATAATGCCATTTCTGCTGTAACCGCATTTGATTAATTTGGAATGGTTATTATTCATACCCAAACGCGAACCAGCTCAGTTTGCCACACCAGATGAATCAAGGCTAGATACTGTGCATTTTGACCCGCATTGAATTTTATCAGGTGCTAATTATTGTTTTACCAGAACAACGGCTTAATGCATCTGTTGTTTAATTCCCACTTCCCTATTCTCAAATGTGAACATCAAAGAAAATAAAACACTCAATCTGAAACAGCCCCTGACAGCAGACCAGGACTCAAGTGCTCAATAGACAAGGCCCTTGCCACCAGTTCTCATATTTCCACAACAGTGAGCAAACACAAAAACAGCGCTAAGCGGCCTTTCCTCCTTTCCGCTCCCCTTGGCCAGTCGTCTGCCGGGTGCGCCGGGCGCTGGACGGCGGCCCTGCTGGGAGCGCCGCGCGGGAAGGATTAGCCTCACTAACACGCCAGCATTCGCAAACGCGGAGGAAAAACCCCACCACTGTATTTGGCGTATGAATAACCAAAATGCACGCGCTGACAGGAGACCGGGATGGGCCTACGGCTCCCCGGGAGAAAATGTAGCTGTGATGAGTGACAGGGCTTTCAGGAAATATGTTCACAATCACAGACAGTGAAGGCCATGACCTAGATCGTTTAAGAGCTTGTCTTGTCAAATTATCAAAAGCTTCTTCCTCTCTGAATAAAGAGTGACATAAGTGAGTGTCAGAAAGCTGCAGGCTGACAAGCCAAGCATACAATAACAGCATGCACGTCACATACTTGCCGAACACCGCCACGGCTAGCGGCAAATCTTAATGAGAGCGCGGCTGGCCCAGGAGACTTGGGTCCCTGCTGGCACAGCTACTCATCTCGCAAAAATCCTTCAGCTCCAAGTCAGTTATGGTCTGACACGACGACTACAATTACTAAACACAACTTTTTAACAGAATCCTCTGGTGCTTTGTCAAAGCAGCGGCTGCTAGGAGCTGCCCCGCTGTAAGCGACCACAATAAGACAAAAGATTTGCCAAAACACACACTTTTCATCACCTCCGCATGGGAACAGCCGCGAAAAATACACAATGCTTCACTCCAGAAACACTCTTGCACAAACAGATGTCAAGACCCTTTCCCCATAAGCTGAGCCTCGCATGGCCACCGCTCCCAGCGCCGCACGCAGAACTGAGGTGTTTAACCACCGGGATTACAAAGACTCCTGGTAATGTTTACTTATGCTTACGATTAGACAGAAATTGACTCGGGGCAGGCGAGAAAAAGAGGGATTGCTGCTGGGGAATAAGACCGTGAGGAAAAAAAAAATGACAAAATCGCTGCTTTCTCCCACAATGCCCAGGAGAAGGGTAGAGAAGAAGGGTGGAGGCTACGCAGCACCACTGGTGGGAAAGCCCCTGGCCGATACGTCACGAGCACACCCCTGGTAAGGTCCAGCCCTTGAAGAACCACATCCAGCCCTGCCGACGCTGGCACAGCACCAGTGGTAACCACCAGCATGCACTCTGATAGCAGTGAAGGCAGAAGGAGATCATCTGTGAGAAAGCATTCTGACTGTGGCTTAAACAGGCGGAAAAGGGCATTTACAGAAAGACAAGTTCCCACCTGAGGTACACGCCTGTTTTTTGGGCAGAAGCACTGCTTCCAGAGCATGTTTGAGGTGTGCAGATATGCACAAGCCGACGGAGCCAGCGGACACAGCACAGCTAAAGACTGCAGGAGACCAGGGCACTGCTGCCTGCTAGCTCCAGCAGCCAGCTCGTATCTGTATGCTGTTTTTTCGTGTTTGAGGAAACATCGTTATGCCTACCATTTTTGCCTCCTTCCTGCCACGCCATCCTGTTTATGAACTTCTCTTCCCACCCATGCAGCTGGCACACAAGACTCCAGAGCACAAGCCTCATGACATCCATCTGAACTGCCACCAAACTTGCAAAACAGAGGATGTTTACAGCATGTACACACGTGTATAACTGTATATACATATATGTACCCCTCAAATATATACGTACAGACATGTACTTGTACACACAGATATGCAAGACAAGGTAGTAACATTGCAGAAGAGAGACATGCACCTTCCTAGCTGGAGCAGCATATGGTCAAACAGAGCAGCACTCAAAACATCTGAACAGCTCTGCTACGTGCTTCTCTGATGGCTTTCCTGATGAAAGCACACTGGGTTTAGCTCTTCCAGTATGACTCAGTGACTAAGATAAGCCTATAAATTATCAGAGTTGTCTCGGGGAAAGTTACTGGTAATAAATGTATTACCCTGAAGTTTTAAATAACTTTGAGCATTTTCAGATCAAACCAGATGAAGTACCTTGACTTGCCTCATATTCTCTTCTTGACAAAAGCATGGCTGTGGAGAGTGTCACTCTGAAACAGAGCGTGCATGGTAGATGGTTCTGCATCCTTTGTGTCACAGTAAAAGTGAGTGGTCCTTCTGGGAAAGACAGACTAAAGCCTTTTTGGATTGTCCAAAGAATTTGATAACAACTCAAGATCTGCTCTGTGAAGGCGGCACTACAGTTTTCAGAATATTTTGGAGAACTCTGGAGAACATTGGACTCATTTAGCCCCAGGCTCTGAGCAGAACTTGTAGTCTGACCTTATTTCCTACGGGAACCACAGACATCACAACGGGAAGACTGATACTGAACAGCTGCACTGACTGGGCTTTGTACATCACTTGGATTTTTGATAAATTGCCCCATGGAGAGGACTCATAATTCTTTAAAGAATGTAATTAACAGAGGCACAGATACACGCATCTGTTATTACAATCAGTTTACTGTCTGCAATGAGTAAGGGCTACACTGCATCAGATCACCTGCCCATTGTCTCTTACCTGTGACCATAAGCCCACATCTCATGAAGCTTAAAAACAAGCCAAGCCTGCCTCCTCTCCCTAATACTCTTCCACACTCAGCTGTTTCCAGCTCTGTGACTTCCCAAGCTGAATACAGTTTCTTACGTATTCAATAACCTCCAATGAGTTGTTCTTCCATCAATCGGTTCAGAGTCCTCTGGCGCCTGAGCGGACTTCATCATCTACTACATCCCTTGGTAACGAGCCTCACAGGTCTTCTACCTACTGCATGAAGAGTCACCTCCTTCTGTCTTATCTCGCCTTCATCAGATGCCCCTAATTCTTGTACAGGAATTAACAATGAACAACTTTCCCCCAATCACAGCGGCTTTTGAAGGCCTTTGCCATCTCTCTCCCAGGCTAAAGAGATGTAGCTGTGCTGATGGGATCAAACCTGCACCCAGTTCTTCACTGCTTCCCTGGTCATTCCTAGTATGCCATCAGCTTTTCTTCACACCTTCTGAACAATGAAGTGATCCTATTTCTGGAATCGTATCTTCTAAGTCTGAAATTGAGTCCTGAATGGTAGCGGTGTGCTCAGAGCCCATCATTTCATATATAGAGCCGCAATTATTTTTTTCCCAGGCATTTTACTTTACGTTTAGTGCCGCTAAAAGACATGTGCCATTTTATTGTGCTCTCTGTTAATGACAGTCACTGTGCATCTCTTCAGCTGGCTCACATAGCTGAGACACTAAGTTCAGTCTTCCTAGCAAATATTGTCATTCTGTTATTTACCCTTTTCTATGTCACATTGCATATTCTGCCTTTATATTCTTATTCCACGCCTGTTCGGTTTCCTCGAAAGCTTTTGGTTGGGAACTTTTTCAAATGCCTTCTGGAAACTGTAGACTATGTTAACTGGATCACGTTCACACAAATGCTTCTTGACATCCTCCTTTGAAGAACTCCAGAGGTTTCCGAAAAGTGGGATTTCCTTTACAAAATCCACCTTGAATTCTCCCATGCATATCATATTTATGCATCCACTTCGTATCTGACTTGTTATTACAGCTTCATTTAATTTGCCTGGTGTACACGTTAGGGTGGCAGGCCTGGTTGTCCAGCTTTTTCTGGGACCTGTTTTAAAATTTGTCATTGTGTTTGCTACTCAGTTACCAATCAGACCAAGTCAAGAGGTTAAGCAGCACCTTCAGTCATCTAGCTATTTCACCACTCAGTGTCTTTACACCTTTTGGATAACTATTATCTAGTTCTGGTAATTGGTTAGAATTCATTTTTCATCTTCAATTTCAGTGATTCCGGCCAAATTTGCTCCCTAAAGTAACACTTCAGTGTGGAAAAGTCCCCAGTTTCTTCCACAGTGAACATCAGATGCCAAAAAAATAAAAATAAAAATAAAGTTTTTAGCTTGTTAGCAATGGAATTATCTCGGCTGAACGTTCCTTTCATATCTTGATCACCTGTTGGCCTTACTGGCTTCTTGCCCTGATTTGAGGAAAGATTTCCTGTTAGTTTTCTTCCTTTTCTAACTGCTCTTTGATCGCTTTTCTAGACTGCTATACTGCACTTTCACATTGAAGCTGCCAGGGAAGATGAAATCCTACCTATATGGTCTGGAAGTCACTGCAGAGACTTCTACTGCACACACTTCCAATTGCTTACCAGAAGGCGTTTGCAGAAATATACTCTTTGTGTTCTTCAAAGGAATGGTACTGTGTACATACCGGCTATAAGCAAAAGTACATTTAAAAGAAGAAAACCAAATTTAAATTTCTAACGTTCAAAAATACCAGAAGAAATACTACTAGGTAAACGGTTGGGCATCCCAAATGCGTTGAGCATTATTTGCTTATCCCAAATATCATTGTCTACAGCGATCTTGTAACAAACTCTCATTTTTCCTTCTTTAATTTCTTGTTTTTCTCATTATTTGCTGCCGTAACAACTAATTTTTGGGAACAGGATGGATACGTGTGCAGTACAATGCACACTCCCTCTCACCCTGTCTAGAAATGACACTTAAATAGCGTATCAAGGGAAGCTTCCTGTGTCTGACTGGTGAGCTACAGGGTCAAACATCTCAAACTATGCCACGATGCTGCAAAATGGGGATTGAATATAATGGCAGAGGTTATGGAAGATAAGCTTTATCAGGTTAGAACAGTTATTCAGATAAACTTCTGTATTCAGTGAAAGGAAACAAAAGGCCTTCTCAGGATCTCTCTTAATCTTTGACCAAACGGAAGAAAAAAAAAAGGAAAGGAGGAGGCATTTAGAAAGAGATATCAAATGTTTCTGAATTTCAAAAAAAAAAAACACAAACATTTAGGGGGATCAAACAGGTGTGTTTGGAAGACATTTAAATCCTATCTTTAGCAAAAATAATTAGCTAGTAGGAATTTATGCTGATTTTAACACAGGTTGCCATTTATTCTTATATTTTTGTGTTTAAGTTGCTTTTAATTTGAGAAACAACATAAAGCAGAAAAGACTACTTGCTGTGTATCAGGAATGAATTTGAGGGACATGTAAAGCCATAATAATTTCATACAAGGTTAAAAAAAATGGCATAAGTACGCTTTCCATTAGTAGATCAAATCATTCACAAACGCCTTCAAACTGCATCTATCTTTTCAGCCCTTACACTACAACCACCACTGCTACTGAAAACCCACAGTGAAGTTAAAGAAAGGACACAGCACATCTTTTACCTGTATTTATTTACATGGGCAACCTGATCTAGTGGGTGGCATCCCTGCCCCTGGCAGGTGGGTTGGAATTAGATGATCTTTAAGGTCCCTCCCAACCCCAAACATTCTGTGGTTCTGTAATTTACAAAATACAAAGAGAAATCTTCATGTTAAGAGTCACAGCTAAAGCTCATACTAAGCTTAAGTAAGTGTCCTACTGAAAAGTCAGTGCCTTCATCTGGCTTATATTTTTAAAATATAATTCAGCACTACCACATTTACAGACTATTTGGGACTTTGTACAAAACACAGAAGAACAAACAGAAGACCTCTCCAAATGTATTTTTTTAGCACCACTTAATCTCATAAAGTGATAGCACCACCGGAATATACTGCCTAATCCTCCGTATGTTTCACATTACGCATAGTTATTAACCATGGAAACTTTGCTTGTTTTGCCCATCACTTCCACTCTTTCACCAAACCTCCAGTTGCTATAGGATTCAGTACTTTCTCAGCATTATTAAAAATGTTTTTGTGTAACAGTCAAGTACACCACACTTAAGAAAAGTTGCTGGTTTTTGAGTACTCTAGGCTGTTACAAAAAGCTTATTTTATATATATATATATATATAAATATATAAAGCATATATATAAATATATAAAACATATATATATATACACATTCTGGAACATTTATAGAAACTTTTACTGAGGCTACATGATATTAATAACTACGTTAAATGTGCTTATTCAAAATCTTTGGATTTCTTTCAGATCACGCAGTGGTGATGCATGGCATTACAGTCCTTACATCCAGGAGTCGTGATCACTAGGGAGCTGATGACGACTGCACTCACTGTGTGGTATCTACCAACTTTCTCTAGTGGTAATCATGTTTTTGGGCAGACTTTCAACAGCTAGTTTCGTTTTTTCAAAATGCATTCAGAAGAATTGATGTTTTTTGAGAAGGGAGATCATGCAGTGAAGAAATGTGTTTCTATAGTGGCACCATTTACACTGTAAACGTTTAAAGGAAAAAGTCTCACCCAAACGAAGGCAGATGACCAAGCCCTTACCACTCCCATCTAGTCTTCTGTGTAGAGAAGACACTTTTTCTGAATGACCCTTAATATACCTCAGTATCCTTAAAATATTCCAACATTTTTAAAACTTCCATAGCTAATTTTAAGCCAAAGTTATTAATTCATTTATCCAAGACAAGCCTGAATGCCCAGTTAAAAATAACAATAGCAGAATGCACGTGTTTTACAGGGCTCCACATCTCTACAAAATAAATAGAAACCCTTCTCCCATTTTGCTGCTCAACCTGAAACACACAGCCAAGTGCCTGATGGGAAGCACAAATGAACATTCAGCCTTGTAGCAAGTATCTCACAGACACACGAAAGGAGATCTTCCACATTCCCAACCGATGGAAAGAAACGTTTTTACCATCAATACAGATGCAAGGTTGATAACATCTCTGAAGGCCTTTGTTTTTTTAAGTCAAGTTTGAGGATGATCATTTGCACCAACTACTTTTTCTCTCCAACGTTTAGACATAGCAGCAGCGTAAGAAAATACGAAAAAGGAAGTAGAGTGACTGGTTACAGGACCAGAGTGCCCGCCCAAGATGAGCTACGCCGGTCTAAGAAGAAAATGTTGGGTTTTCAGTGTCAGTAGTGAAGTTGGAAAACATCAGTGTGGTTCTTATGGGATTAAAACAGACATCAGTAGACTGTAGACATTCCAAGCTTTTATCAGTATTTTCCTTTTAATAGTACAGTATTTAGAACAAGTTTCCAACTGTTCTACTACTTAATGAGTTCTCTTACAGTATGTATATGAAGGGCCTGTTCATAAAGATATAGAATTAGATACAGAAGTAATTTAATCATTGTGTGTTCAAAAATAATAGAGGCCTCTACTGACAAACAGGCAGAAGTTGATCCAAGGTGCGGAAATATGGTTGTACACCTGTGTACCTATAAGCTACAGATAAAATTTTTATTCATCTCTACTTCGTAAGAAAGAGAATGTACCATTTTCATTTTGTTCATAAAGTACATTTGCAATATAAAACACAACACAGTTATAAATGCCTCCCAAACCCACTTGGACTTTAGTTTGAACTTCTAATATTTTTTTCATTGATGAATATGTGACCATAGTAAAGTCATTGATCTGGAACCGTGAGAGCATCAGAGCTATTCTTTACCTCTGTCTAGCATGCTTGTAGCAATATATATCTCCTAATTTCAATCTCCTTACACTTTCTGTTCAACAGAAACATTCTCTTCCTTATCTGCTGCTAATGTTTTCAGTGTTTCTCCATGCAGAGTAAAATAAAGTGTTAAACACTCCATTTACTGAATAGATTTTTCTGCGTATTTCCCCTGTTTTTTAAAACCACCACACTGAAAATGTTTGAACTGCACTTTCTAGGTTTTAAAATCCTTTTATTAAAAGAGATGAGTAGTGCAAAACCATACTAACCGACATTTTTCACCAGCCTAACTAAAACTGGACGAAAGTAAATTGAAGAGTGAGCGTTGCTCCAGTTTTCTTTGGACCACTCTTCGTGATACCAAGTACAATGCTGCCGTAAGTTTACACATATATGCACTTTATAAAATGAATGAAAATATGAAATAACTCTGGTTCTTGTAACTTCAGTTCTCGACAGACACAAAAACAACAGTGAATGCGTTCTTTGCCATGGACTATACTCACATCAGCATAATGCCCCTTCATATCGCAGCGAGTGCAGTGCTTATTCCAGTAGGCTCTCTCAAGACATTCCCTAAAATAGTGGCCAGGCAGACAGCAGTTCAAACAAAACCGTGCTGGGCAAGCGTTTTGTAGATGACCTCTTTCTGCACACAGGCAACAAGGGGGAATTTTCTACAGAGAAGTACAAAAAGAAGTATGTTAAGTAAGTACATTTCAAAAGATGACAGGAAACAAAACAAAAATTCCTCAAAAGAGGAAATGAAGAAGAAATCACCCTAAATGCTTACCAGGAGTTGCACAGATATTTTGTTACACAGAGAAACTGTAGTGAAGGAGAACTCTAAACTGTGAAAAACTGCACAGATTCCCACTGCTTTATTGTTTTTGGCATGACATCAGAAGCACTTATGAAATTCTCTTGAACTACTTGCTCAGTGAATACAGCAAAAATTAACATTAAATTGAAAAGTGTATTTCACTCAGAGGAGAAGTGTTCGGTGCTCTGTACGAACACTTAACTTTTAGGAGACTTCTTGAAAGCTGAAAAGTGTACGTGTATCATAGGAACATGATATACAGCATGTGACACAACATGCTGGAATGGTTTGCAGATACTATTGGTCCTATAGACCACTGCACTGGGACTGGCTGGAGTAAATTTTATTCAAAGCAGCCCGTATGTAAGAGGAGTAGGATGGTGGCATCAATTATAGTCCAAATATAGCCCAAAGAATTTGCTTTATGTCAATATTCAAAGTCTCAGCGCAGGTAACATCCTCAGTGAATGAGGTATGGATTTTTGCAGGCTTTGTTGCAGGGACTGATAAATCCAGACCCTGATGCAACTGCCATCATTTGTTCACAACACAGCGATTGATTCTTAAACCTCTAACTCATGGACAAACTTTCTAAATATTTGGCATCCATCCAGGCTTCTTAAAGTAATTTTATCTTGTCAGTAACTTTTAACATTTTTCACATTATGGTTGGTTATACAGACATCTGTTTTCATTCGTTTACTAAGGGTGATTCTTGGATTCCTTAATGTTCGTGTTGAAATAAAGTTTAAAAATATTTTAGTTCTTAAAACTTGTTCTACGGTATGACAAAGATATACCTGCCTTGTACTTAACTCTCTTTCTAATCTGTTTGTACTCACAGTTTTTTTCATTTACGAAAACTAAATAAAGCAATCACCTTCACAAAACAGCTAGTTAATTTTATACAGGAAACTGATCTTGTGCAAGCTATCCTTCAACTTGGAGCCACGAAATAACAAACCACTGAAGCAAATCTTCTAATGGCAATCAGAAGAGGGAATCAGAAACAACAGCTGTATCTACAGGCAATTAAAATATTGCATTTACCTTAGGAACAGGACAGTTTTTGGACAAATGACCTGGTCTACTGCAATTTCTGCAGGTAACATTTTTCTCAGCTGTGTAGTACCGCACACTTGAACGCCTCACACTTGCATAGTTACAGATCTGGGCCTGGGGAGACAAAAACAGAACAACGTATTTATCATTTGAGATTCTATGGCACAGTGTTTGCTAGAAATTATTGTAAAGTTCACTGCTGGTAGTGTTAAGAATCTAACGTCTAACAAATACAATTTGCGTATCCAGGTTTGAACTGGGTAATTTTTTTCTTCTAGAGGAACTGGCATCATCTAGAGAAAAAATACTGTCTTGCTTGAACTTCCACTTCAGGACATGCTTTTTTTTTTGCTGTTTAAAACTACAGCCATGAAATTTTGCTTTCACTTGATTAGTTGAGACACTTTTACTCACTGTGCTATCTCATGATGAACTGGAATTTTTCCCAGAATGCAAATATAACTAAGATTAATTGCAAATGCGAGTTACAAGTTCCCTGGCACACATTAAGGGAAGCTTCTTGGACAAAGTACAATGCTAAACAAGTCTAGACCAAATCTGCAATTTGCAATTGTAAAGAATGATTTTAAAAAAGAAAAAGAAGTTTAAAGAGAAGCTGGAAAACACCCTCCCCTTCTTCAAGTGACCTCATACATACTTTCTGTTCATGCAGACAGAACTGAAAATTCTATCTTCAAACCCTATTGCTTAGTAAGCATCTAATTTTTAAAAACTGAAAAAAAGATAAAAGGTGCAAAATACCCGTTCTCTTATGGGAAAGAGATTATAATTTCACTTGATGATGTCTCTTGGGCAACTTGCTTAAGCTGGGGTGTTGGACAAGATGACATTCTGAGGCCCTTCTCAGACTAAACTGTTCTTTAATTCTCTGATATAAGCTTTTCTACACCTTGGAAAGAGAAATCAGGAGACCGACCTCCTAGCTGCAGCTTACTCTTCCTGGACACTATCATACCTTACACAGATGCTTCAGGTTACAGCCTAACAGTACTAACGACTGAGCTGAGTCCTTTCTCTGGACCTGCAGGAAGACTTATGGTGACACCTGCAGGAACAGGGATTTAGCTGCCATGGAGCAAGTACTGAAGAGACTGGAAAGGATGAACTGAGTTCCTCATTGCAGAAGAGCTCTTGTTCCCTCATCCTCCCCCACCACTGCTTGTGTACCTTCTTCAAGAAGTGAACGTCTTCCTAATAAATGGTAGCTCAGGTTTCACCTGCCATTGGAAGGACGTTCTTAAGGCTTCCACACAAAAACTACAGATGGATTTTCCAAACCTATTTATCTTGCTCTGCTTGTTAATAAACATAAAAATAACAATTATGGAACAATTTGGTTCTCTGTGTTACCTCTAAGTCTTTATTACTGATGGACCAGTCCACATCAACATCCCCTGAAAAACAGAAATACAACGGATTATACTTAATTTGCATGGATATTTTTTCTATAATGTGTTCAACATTACGATTACTGCAGTTATTGAAAGTGACAATAGACTGTGAATGTACCAAAAGGGAGAAACTTATTCTATTTTCAGGAAAGAAAAGTTACCAACCAGCAGTAAATCTGATTCACCTTAAAATCAGCATAGGTCCAACTATCGGGTGGACTACATTTGATGCCTCCATCCTACTCCTCTTACTCCTCTATACTATTTGATAACACCAGCATAATCAGGTATAAATTCAGACGAGCTTTAATTTGTTCAGAGTCAGGGACTCCAAAGCTTCTCACTCCAAACAGCAGAATTATCTTGCCTTCATTCATGGGCATGGCCAGCTCAAGTCCTCAGGCTGACTGGGTGGCACCATACGTAACAAGACTTCAACACACGGCATAAAATATACTTTGTGAATTCAAAAAGTCTGTGTCTTCAGCACTGCTTTCTGACTGCTGCAAGCCGAAATGACTTTATGCATAACCACAGCAACTGTAATCTAAGTAACTCTATTTCATAACAGGGTTTGGTAATGTGCAATAAATCAGGACGACACAGTGCATTAACAGCTGTCACACTATAACCTTCTCACACGCTGACTTTGGACTAACGGAAATAAAAAGAAAAAATCGAAAATAAAAGGCAAAAAGCTAAAGGAAGAGGGACGCAGTTAGAGCTGTTTAAAAATTCTGCATGTCAACACTGTTTACTTCTTTTGCTGTGCAAAGACAGCTGTAACACCACAGAATCTTTCTTATCGTCAGCAGAGGATTCATGTCAACAGAAGTGCTTGCTCTACCTACACTTCTACAGCAACAATTATAACTTGTGTGTAAATAAACCCCACGTGTTCGCAGGCTGTTTAATGCCAAGTGTCTTATCCTGTTCCCACAACGTAAAGCTGAAGCACCTCTGTGTTACCAAAACCACATCAAGAATTTCAAACATTAAAAAAAAAAATCTGATTTTGGTTGTATTTTTCATTTGTACTGAAAGACAGGTGATTAGAAATTACAGTAATACAATCTATAATGTCACGTCTTACTCTTTTTATGGAGAAAGTCAATAAATAAAATAGGTGAGACAGTATCTAGATACCAGGTATGTCACTTAAACATACAAACACTTTCTAGAGCGCAATACCTGTTTGCTGCTGTTCTCCATCCAAAAGTCATGACTAACAATAACTGTTCTCTTCTCAACATCACTCTAAAATACTTTTTTGCAACATCCACTAATACCAACAGTCATAATCGTCACCGAGACGTTACCAATGACTTAACTGGCCTAACATACAGCAATTCGAGCGATGTGTTGCATCAAAGTCACGGTACACAGAGGAAGGGGCAGAGCAAAAACTGAGATGAAGAACTACACGGATACTTCACCCAACTACCACGCAGGATAACAAGAGATACCACAACGAACGATGGTGTTGTCCATGTATACCTGGAGACCACTTCTTTCAGACTGCCTGGGTTCCAACAGAGAGGACAGAAGGGGTAGCGTTGTGTCAGCTCTCTTTAGTGGAAGCTATTCATGGATATACCCAAAGGAAAATTAGGCCTTTTGGTGTCTAGTCATTAAAAGTAAAGAAACACACTTACTGATATATTTCAGCGCATTATTTATTACTTGGAAGCTTATTAAGAAAATTCATTCACAAAGAAGAAGGTATTTGTAATTCAAATCAGTACTGTGAATGCCATGTTTCACAGAAGGGCATATGCAGAATGGTTGACAAGCTACAGATCAAAATTACCAGCAAATTAACTCCTGTTAATCATCAGACATGCCCTTTATAAGGACAAACCAAGTTTATTTTCTTCACTGTCAAAATTCCCAGCTTCACAGGAAAACCATGATTCAAAAATTCCTTGTGTTAGAAACTAAAACTGCTCAAATTAAAAAATATATACAAGAGATTCAATGCTGAACGAAACACTGAAACAAAATCTGCCTTTGTTAAATGTTTGTTTACCCCAAAATTAAGTCTGTTTGACAACAGAATGCACAGGTCTTTATTTTTTTACTCACATGGAATGCTGAAGACTGGAAAACGTAGGAAGAAGAAATGTAGGTTTCTGCAACCAACCTGAAATCTTGCTTTAGAGACAACGTACAAGTATTTGCAATGGTTTTTCTCATTGACCGCAGTGCTTTGTCTGTCACAAAATAATGGAATAAACTGTGGAATACTGAAATGAAACACTGCTCAAACTGACAAAACACGTTCATCCCTCCCCCCAGTAAATAAATTTTGCTTAGTTGGATGGATTAACCGGTGCAAAACACAATTAGTTTTGGGTGGCTGTATCTCCGAGCAGGCCACCTCCCGTCAGTCCTTCTGCCTCTTCCTGGCTTCCGGCGCCGATACCAGCCCGTTGGAAACTCCTTTGTCCTATGCTCTTCCTGGTGGGCAGCACCTCTACTGTTGAACTCCTTGATACTCAGTCACACGGAGGACAAGGCTAAGAGCACAGACTTCTTCCTCCGCGGACATGGGTCGTACTTCATGTCATTCTGTCCGTCCCCGGGGGAGACGTTCAGGGACCACCTTCTGCTCCCACTCTACAACCTCAACCGGCAGACTCAGATCCCCTCCTTGGACTGAGAATGCCATTTTGGTCAAAGCACTGACGTAAAACAAACCCCTATGCTAATTACTGAAAATGACGCAATTTAGCAAACATCGGCGCGATGCAACTTGTTACCTGATGTTTTCCAAGGCCAAGGCAGCACAACGTGAAAGCATTTCATTCTTTTCTCAGACACACACAGAGGGTGTTTGTCTGCCTCAAGAAATGAGGTTATGACTACTTGCCTTCTGCTCTTCACAGCACCTTAGTGACGTAGGAATTTAAAAACTATTCCGCTAATCTCTGTCAAGACTTTCCTTGCTCTGTGAAGAGATTGCACATTTTGTGGACACAAAACTGACAGTACTTAAAGAGTGTAAAAACCCCTCCCAGCATATTCTTTAATGGTTAAATTATCCTTCCAAATCTTCGTTTTTAAAAGCTCTTTTTTTTAAGAAAGATGTTTTAAGGAATTACTTTGAGAGAGATTAATCTTGATACTGCAACTGAAGAAGTAAAACTGACTTTGCCATACGAACTTCTTATTTTTACACTTGGAAGAAATGGCTTTGTCAATTTGCTGAACATGGAACAAGATAAGGAAAAAAAGAGGCTAGGAAAAATGATGTACAGGATGCAAAATATATGCTATTTAGATTAAAATGAAAGCTGGGGGAAAACTGCGAGGGTCTTCTTTTATGAAGTACTACACTTTGGCTGTCCTGCATCCCTTTACGAGAGGATGAATTGTAAGCAACAACTTTGCTTTTATTTAGAAGAAAAATTTTCAAAGATCATTAAGATTCACATGTATCACTCCACCGGCATGAAAATGTAAATTTCAGAGCAGGGATCACCGTGAAGACAGATTTACGACCACTGTTCAATATGCATTCAAGCTTTCTCTGTTTCATTCTAGAAAGGGGAGAGGCGGGGAGGAGGGAAAACGATGAGTAGTCAAAAACTGGAATTGCCAGAGTAACAACCCATTTTAACAGAGCAAAAAAAAATGACTTGGAATAAACAGCAAATTGTTCAGAAAATTTCCCTATCTGTTGTACCACCGATGGTCCCAGCAACCAAACATACAGCCGCTCCAAGAGCGGATGGCCTTTCCTAGATTTTCACCTCTGCCAAAAGTTTCACTTTTCTCTTATTTATTTCTGTTCATCAGAACTAGAAGAAAACATGGCCCTCTGCACAAATTCAGCCTGCCCTGAGAAGGGTTTTTTTATTACCACATTTAATAACACTGAGAAAGGGTAGAGCATGGACGTTCAACTTCGCAAATAAAAACCTACCTTTTTCTGAAGTGTAAAGACAAGTGTTTTTTTCCATTCCCTTCTAATTCGAACACACATGCAGCCATGTATTTTAGTTATGATATTTTATGATTAAACCACTGAAACAGGGTGTTTCAAGCTGCCACAGTATGGCACGCGGCCAGAAGGGCAAACATTTCAATGCTGGGCTATAAAAATTGGATTTTGACTGCTAATTAATACAAGCACATCGTTAGACCTCTACAGCAAAGGATTGTTTTAGACTTCTCTCTGAATACTTGGTATATCAGGACACAGCTTCTGGCTGCTACCGGAGTAACAAACAACACTGTGAAATGCAAACCCCGAGAAATGATCTAGAATTGGAAGTATTTCACATGGCATATATCTGAAAAATCCTGTTCACTTTTGCACCAAAGTGATTTATGTATTAATGTGATATAATCTATCACAGGAAGTCTCATCTTTTTCTTCCCAAAACCACAGGATGATCGTGTGAAGCGTAGCCAGTAGCGCACCGAAAAAGAAATCGAAATCTTGTTCCCTTCATCAGATTTTGCTGAAGACAGGAAATTCAAGTACCTATACAGCAGCACCTTCTCTTCTAGAAAGTTATATTCCGAGTACGCAGACAAATACCCACACGAATACACTTTATATACATGCATGCCACACGATCTTTTGTTGTAAACGCCTGCTCCGCAGGCACCGAAAGCCAGGTGTGAACGGAGGACGGGTCCTGCTCACGCTGCCTGGAGGTCCTGCTCAAACTGCACCTGCTGCACTACAACACTGCTCCGGCTTGGGGCGAGGGTGCTGGACGCTTCCAGTGCAACCCGCAGATTTTAGAGCATGGACCAGGTGTGGCTCCACATCACAAGTTCAGGTTTCTGCGGACACAGCGGATGAAATCCTGTCTCCACCGTCCTGTCCGTTGAGTTAACCACTCTGCAGAAGGAACGGAATCAACTGCTGTATTTTTCTTAGGCGCGTCAAGGGACTTCCCAATTTTCTTTAATGAGTAAGACTTTTACTTAAAAAATGAGACTCCTGCTGCTATAACGGATTACATGCCAATATCTCTAGTACCAAAAAAAAAATGAGAGATTCGTAAAGCCCCCCACAGAAATCACTTGATATCATTGACAGAAGTTCG
Source organism: Nettapus auritus (assembly GCA_011076525.1). NCBI lineage: Eukaryota > Metazoa > Chordata > Aves > Anseriformes > Anatidae > Nettapus > Nettapus auritus. The sequence continues at coordinate 81,647,210 of CM021797.1, forward strand.
AGAAATTTTGTCATGACGAGGAGAGACTCTGCTGCCTCTTCCCTTGATTTCCTTTGTGCGAGTGCATATATATTTATGCGGTATATGTATCCACATATATATATATATATGCACGTTTTGTCAGTGAGAAAATAGCAGAAATCTTGTTTTTTAGCAACCTTTCTCTGATCTGTCACGACGTTTTTGAAAAGCATCACAGAACTGGAAATTTGTCAGCCAACAAAACCCAACCCATTTTGAAACGAATTAAAACATAAGATCTTGATTCAAGCAAAGGCAGCACTGGTCAAGAGATTATCACGTGTTAAAAAGAAAAATAACCCACATATCTGGGAGTCCTGCATAAATGCAAACAAAACAAAACAAAACAAAACAATGACAACAAAAAAATCGAGACCTGTTAAAGTAACTTTGAACAAACTTAAGCAGCCACTACCCCTGGGAGAAGACTTAACCGTCACAGCCAGAGAATAGAAGTCTGGCGGTTGGGGGCTATAACATGGCACTTATAATCCCTAGGCAGCATGTTCGGCTGGGGCCCACGGCAGGGTTAAAGCCGCGATTTTCAGGACGGCTCACAGGTCATGAAGTTTAGGAGTGCGAATTAAGAGTACGTGACCAGGCAGAGATGTGCGCTTTTCATATTTAAAGCGGACGTTTAAAGACACAAGAACCACTCCGATGTTAGCGTTTTTATTGAAGGTCAGTCGTGCCATACAGCCCCGTGTTTCAGCCATGTATTTCTTTTCTGCGCAGCTGAACTCCGACACAACTGCTCTAGTGGCAAATCCTGCACCTTCCTCCAAGCTCATGCCCTTTCGCACCTACCTCAACTCCTTGCATTCTTTTGACTACGTATGGGGTAAGATGCTTCACACCCTAAGTGGAATGAAGTGTGCGGTGAGTAAGCAAACGATAATGTAATTCTGTAAATCTTACCCCTCAAGAATACTATCAAATTATTAAAATGCAAGCACGCATTAAAATACAAACACGTAGCGTGCCTTTTCTAATGTGTAAGTACACGCAATTTTCTGTATTATGCTGTAAATACCGCTGCTGTTAGGTCTGACCACTGCAGCAATGTTAATTCACAAAACCCAGTGGCTCATGATTTTCAAAGCTTAGTGCAACATTTGCGGAACAAAGTAGGTTTTTCTCTCTTTTTGGTGGGTACAAGTATAGGGACCACAGGAACAGTTAAATTCATGGCATGGTTCGTCTACCACACAGTCGGGGGAATTCTTTAAATAGAGCCTGTCACTCTCTTTGCCCATCAATGGGATTTCCTTCTCAAACTGCTGATTCGTTCAGGTACACAACAGAGGAAATTTCAGTTAACCTTTGTTTCACCCCAGGGAGAAATCTGTCTGAAAAGTATAAAATGAATAGAATTTAAAAAAAAAAAAAAGAAGAAGAAGAAAGAGAAGAAGGAGAAGAAGAAAAGATGAAGACGAAAAAGACGAAGAAGAAGAAAGAAGAAGAAGAAGAAGAATTAGAAGAAGAAGAAGAAGAAGAGGAAGAAGAAGAAGAAAAAGAAAAAGAAGAGGAAGAAAAGCTGCAGTTTTATTCTTCCTAGTGTTCACAGCAGTCAAAGTTAAACAGAGAAAAGGAGGCAAACATGAACATTTTATTCCCACCAGAGAATTAGGTATAATATATGAAATTCCAATGTCTGTACTGTGATTTCTAATTTAGAAAAGGAAAGACTGAACACAAATCTATTGTTCCCACCGGAAACATCAAGAATTCACTTTTTGACCATTTCCTATATGGCTGAAAAGCACTAAGGACTAGCAGCTTACTTTGAAGTGAAAGCTTTTTTCGCTGTTTGATTAAGTTGTCTTAAATGCCTTTTAGATTCCATCAGTCCTTGTTGAAAAGAAAAATAATAAATGCTAAGTCAGGATTACATACAAAAAAATACATACACAAATAAAATCAGAAGTAGAGCCATAAAATAAAGCAAAGTTTTAGGATGGATTACCGACGAAAAAAAGCGGCCTTACACTGTTCCAAATTACTCATTAGAAGACTTGTTTTGAGATATAATTTCAAAATAAAAACAACCATTTTCATTTTCTATTGTCATTCATCTGACAAGAAGCCCGCAATATTCACTCCAGCATCAAACCAATTCCACTGTAAATCTCCCTCCCCAGCAAACTCTCATACGTCTGACTGACTGCAGGTGAAGCTTGTGCAATATGGTCAAGGAGCACGGGAGACTAAACCGTGCATAGCTTTAGCTTCCGTGGAAGTGATACTCTGAAATTTCTTACGGGATCAATAAGATGCCAGGAACTGATTCTGTAGTGCATTACCAAGGCTATTTTAGCATTTTACGTGATTGTTATCACGCAGTAGACTTTCCAAGTGGCAACACAGAACGTCATCAAAGAGGCAGTCATAAGGGAAGTTGGAGGCTTTGGCAGCTGTATAAGCATATGGAATCTTAGCCTCTTAATCAGCACTTGAGGAGTGGTACCTGTTGTAGTCATCAATACCAAGATTCCAGAAGCCCAACCAAAGCCTACACGTTGTTTTGATGAATTTATAGATGCCCTCACAGTCAGCTAGACCGGAACTCAGCTAACGTCCAGGACCGGAGCCTGAAGAGCACTGTTGGTCAGTTACAGCACAGTTTTAATAGGAAATCAACAGTTGAGACTTGGGAATCTGTTTTGGCAATATATCGTACCAATAGAGAATAAAGAAGATATAAAAGTTGGAAAAAAGATATAAAAGGTGGAAAAAAATCCACGGAGCCGAATTTTACTGAGGCTTGTGGTCTCTGTTTTGGTAAAGTCATTGTGTCTGAAAAAAATAGTGTAAGAGATGTGGTAGCACCATCACAATTCTCCACAGATCCAGCTTTAAAACTCCTTGGAAATGGTTCTCCAACTGAAGCACAAACCTAAAACCACAACAGACCAACTGTATCCCAGCAAAATAGCTCGTCTCTTTTGGTGCTCCTGTTCAGAAGAAATATGGAAATGAATTCCTCAGTGTGAAGAATAACCATGTAAACGAGTATCTGAAACTAATAAAATTTAAACTGGGCTCTTGTCTCTATTTCTACATAAAAATGAATTTAAAATGAAATTTTAAAAGTATTTAACACGGAAAAAATCATCGTTAAACTCAGGGTAATTTTCAATCTTTGGGTATAGGCTAGAATTTAAGTATTTAGGTTCAACTTTCGTCCATGTTGCTAGCTTGCCCATTTGGCAAAGACAAGCTAAATCATCCCAATTTCTTCCCACCCTGAAGGTCGGACAAGCCTCCCTTGCAGTGAGGTGGAAAAAGAACACCTCCTGCAACACAAAAGGACCGGCTGTGGTGTCTCCGGGATGGTGTAGGGCTGATGTGGTCAGGCTGGAATAGCTCCTACGGCAGTAGTTCTTCTCCTCGGAGCACTCAGATGAACTCCGCAGTGTTTAGTGTATCACTAGAATTGGGTATTGTGGTTTGGCTCTGATTTGGCACTCACGCTGTTTGTAAGGGAAGTAATTCATAGGTTGTTCACATAACAGGATTTAGACTTTGGCTATAGCTTTTCATGTTTTCGAACTCTTACACATTAAGTGGTATTTTCGTGAATACGAAGGAAGAGAAGTCTCAACACTTCTAAAGACACAGCTGGAAGTGTTAACCCCCTTGTACTAAAGTTTAACACTACCTAAAGAGCTCACTGGTTTTAAAAGGTAGCTCAGACCTCAGAAGTAATTACAAACAGTCTAATATTAAACTAGAACAGAACACGGCAGAAATGTTTGCTCTGTCTTTACCTGGAGATGAAATCCTGAAGAGTCCGATCACTACCACGCTGCAGACTACATTTAGTCTAAGCAAAAATGAAGTCTGAGTTAAAGCTAACATGGGGACCTGGAATGGGTGAAATCCAGTTGGTTATGTCCCTAGCTCCTCTTTTTGATCTTTCCAAGGATTATTACAAACCTGGAATAGAAGACACATGCAGGAGTTCCTGAAAAATATTCACAATGAAACCAATACTTCTGCATCTTAGTTGCAGAGATTAACTTCAGTTCATGGACTTCCTACACACCAAAAGGTCCTTCTGAGACACTCCACCTCCTCCCCCGTGCTCTCCACCCCATTTCCCAGCACGGAGGCATGCACAGCATCCTGGCCACTACATTGCCCTCCACACTACATCTTCCTCAAACTCACGCTTGCCAGGGAAATGAAGACATGAGACGTGATCTAAACCCACTTAACATCAAGCAGCAACAAAGCACTGATGCTGATGTGTACAAACATGGTTATTTTCTGAGAATAAAATTCATGGGTTAACACTCTCTTCTTACTTTGGTCTTCATGAGCTCTTAGGGTCTGCGTGTCCAAAAGCATCCACCACAAACACTCTCACACCAGGGAGACTAAAAAGTCATCTCAACAACTTCAGGGTCTGTAAGCATGCATCAAGATTGTGTTCTGGCTCGAGTCACTGTCATGGAGAATCTTGGTTTGTCCTGGCAAAGATGATACACGGCTCTCAACTAGCTGAGAAGCTTTGTAAGTGCTTCAAATTAACGGTACCAAACAGTACTGACATGCTATGGAGGCCTTGGGATTCATACCTTATATCATGCTTTGATGGGCAGAGATTTTATTTTTTTAAAATTTTTTATTATTTTTTTGTGTGTACCTTGTTCTGTATGACGTTAAAAGATCCTTTTCGTGGGAACAGAAAAAATAAGTGTGATGGAATTCTTTGGAACATCTTTCTTCTGTTTGTAATAGAAGACATGCAGTTCTCCAGAAACATTTCCATACGTTTTTCTTTTCCCCCTTAAAATGATACCATAGCAACAGAAAAATCCTTCTTACTTTTACCAAAACCAATGTGCACCTTAGTTATGCTACTAGAAAGAAAAACTTTCTTCCAGACCTGTTAAAGTTCTCTAACAAGATGAACTTTTCAATGAATCAAGGTCCGTGAGAATTGCAACCCTTCCCAAACTCCCATCATGAAGCATGAAGGGAGAGCACATTAGAAAAGACGGGATCAACACCCCCAAACACTGCTTGCAGAACTTTTCTGACAATACGTCCCCTTCACCCACAATTTCACTAGGGCTTCAGAGAGTTGTTGGAACTGGCCCGTGTGGCTCCAGTTCCCAGACTACCTACGCGTTTTGTTTCCACACACTCAGCTGTAAAGTAAAGTTGCCATGAATTTTTCAACCAAAAAAGTAAAATCTTGTGTGTTATACTAGCCCGGGATTATTGGAGCCCGAAAAGTAGAGACAGAATTTGTTTAAGATACCAAGGACTGGAGATACTAAAGCCTCGGAGACTGGGAATTACTTGAAAATACTGTCACCGAAAATGATGTCATCTGATTCTAAACTCATACATCACTAGTAATACTGTGGACGCATAACGTAAGTCAGAGGAAAAGTAAACCCTGTTCCACTGAACTGCAATCAGACAAGAGCAACACATATGCTCTGAACGCACTACTAACCAAGTTTCAATAACCAACAGGCATTAAACCAGAACCATAGTGCTCTCTGTCATATGTGACATACCCTGTGCTCTACTTTGTACCTACAGTGAAATGACGTGTAAATGTATTTTGTGCTGGATGTGTTCGCTGCCCTCCTAATTGTACTGCTAGCAATTTGTACCAAAATTTAAAACTCTTGTTCTACAAAAGCGGTTTAAAGACCATTCAGCTTTTCCGTTTGGATGAATAACCCATGGTGAATAAACACGGGATGAAAAAAGGAGTGCCTGAACCATACTGCCCTCGGTGGAGGCAGCTCAAGTACTTTCACATTGTGAACGCAATGTTGACGCGTTCAAGACACAAAACAGTGGCGTGAGGACAAGCAGAGCTCACAAACCTATGGCGATTTTAACCATTTAAATTCTGAGAGTTTAGCGAGTCTTTGTTGAAAATGAATCAGGCAACACATGTACTGAATAGTTAAGGTGCACATAATTAAACGAGGTCTTTAGTAAGACTTCTAATAACAGCTTTTCCTGACATGAGAATTGGGCGGTGGACTGTATACAGGCTTTTCCTACCTGAATTTACAGAACTCTTAACATTTTACTGCTACTTTAGGAAAATTCCATGCAGTCCGTATGTGGTTTTAATTTCATTTATCTTTTGAGTAAAACATTTTTAATGCCTTTTTTTTTTTTTTAAGAGTAGTATTCTTTAAGATTGGCATTTATTTAATTCAGCTTGAACTTCATGTGTGGGACTGAAATATGTGTTTTAATTCATGAAATAGGATTTTTTTTTTTAAAGTTGTGATTTAAGTCATTCTTTCTGATAAAGACTAACGAGTCTAGCCTACATGCATCAAGTGAAAGTCCCTTACACTGGTCACTGTAGTAGAGTTATGATTCTACTGTGCAAAATTATTGAATGTACTTTCCATATTGCAAGCCAAGGCAATGACTTCTGAAATCTTTGATTCAGATTTTCCCCATTTCTCTGCCTAAGAGCAAGGGACGTCTGAATCAATGATTAAAGGGCAGGTTGTGAGACAGATTCTGCTCCTACCTAGCAACACGCAAAAAACAACTGGAGAAAATTATCAATGCCTCATTTAAAATGTGCAACCAACCAAATTTCCTGAGCAGCGTGGTAGCTCGTTGCTCCTTTAAAAACAAATAATACAAACTCTCTCTCTAACTCCCACCTTCTTTCAGTAGCCTCTAAGTATAGAGGAAGGAGACGAGAAAAGCAACGAAACGTCATGTCTGGGACTGAACCCTTCACTCGGTATACACTCTGAACTGGGAAATTGAGTGACTGCAGACCTCACGAATATCAGGTCTATCTCTAATACAGTCCTGAAAAGCTTAGATGTGGAAACACAAGACAAACCTGAGGTATTAGTGAATGGAGGTGTCAGCATTTCACACACCGCTGCAAAAAAGACCAAATAGGTTTAAAAAAGGAAAGAGAACACAGCTCATACCTACCTTCTCCTCTTCAGCAAGTCATCCAAGGTGCTGCACAGGACTAGCACGCTGTGGGGCACTGCACCAGTGGCAGTACTAATGCTTGTAGAAGCTTTGCAAAGAGCCAAACAGTAGTCCTGTCTTATTTGTCGTATCTTTGTAATGGAGTGGTAGCCATACCTGACAGATTGCATCTGGCATGGTTTTATCAGGCTACCAAGTGCCCTTCGCATAAAAGGTTTTTTATTATTTTTATTTTGATTCGCCACACTTACGGTTTTGGTCATGAATCAAGCTCTAGATGTCTTCACCATAAATGAAACTGTGGATGCAGAAGTCATTTTGTCTGGATCAAATGACCAATCTAGGCACTGCTGTCTGCAGAGACTATGCTGGTCAGAAATTGCATTTCATTGTATTATTAACAGAGCTGCGCTGGCCAACGTCCATAACGAAGTCCAGATGGGCTAATCCACACAAAGAATATGAGACCTGATTCTAAAATCATTTTACACACATGCCTAGTGCTGGTGGCCATAAATTAGCAGAAGGTTTTGCTTTGATACTGAACGCACGTAAACCAAATATACACCATCCATTAAAAAGCAGGCTTACAGTACTCTTCCCATATACCCACCTTCTAAAGTGAAGGCAAGATAAAAGGCAGCAAAATACTAAAATGTGTGGCATTTAAGAACTATGCTCAGAACAAACTCAAATAATTTTATTTCCAGTCCTTGTCACATTCGGAATAAAGAAATTCCTAGCGTTTGTCTCACTGTTTAACGTGTATCAGTGATTCAAAAGATACAGTATAATTGAATTCAGAAATACGTTTTGCATTTAAAAAGACTACTGTACAAATTTGAAAATAATACATTACTTGTCAAGAAAATGTGAAGACAGTATATATGTAATATATGTATATATGTAATGCAGTATTTGTGCATTTGCTTTAGTTTAGTCTTGTGTCAATAGCCTAATGATGGTGTAGGTAAAAAGATGTTTGATTTTTTTTTTTTTTTTACAGAAGTGCAAAGGGAAGTATAAGAGAATGATAATCTGGAATTTGTTATCCAGAGAGGCTTCCGAGATGACTTTAGAAAATGAAAATACAGTACAGAAGTAGAAATCCATGTATTCCTCAGAAATGCGTCTAAGTAAACCTATTATTTAAACAAAATTTTCTGTCATTCACCTGCAATTTTTAACATAAAGGAAATGAGTGGGCCATCCACTTGCTATTAATCTCAGAAGGGAACGCGCAACCCCCCTCCTTCTCTTAGAAATATAAAGAATGATAAATTAACTGCTTGCTTGAAGAGAACATATCCAAGGAGTTGCAGAAACACTAGTTTCCTTTTTTTGCCATTGTCTCTGATGACATGCACTCTGAATTACATACCTGCCTCCAGCCTTCATTATTTTTGTTTCATTATAATGAAGATTATACTTTGACTTCCAAGCTTTTTCGCCATTATGCAATCCCGCAAAACCTTTCCTGCCATTGCAATCTCTGTGTCGTAACAAAAACGACACGTAATTCTTCCACACACTTTTTTAATCCATATTCCCTCCCCCTCCACCTGCCACACAGCGAACGAAAAAAAATGCCAAGGAGGAAACTATTTCGTATTCAAATAGTGTGGAGAAGTGGAGGGCCCATGAAATCCGAATCAGATTTCACTACTGTTATTGATTTTAAGGGGAATGCTTAGTTTGGAGTATCTTGGTCACTTGCAGCAGGGGAAGCGAAATGGAAAATATTAATTGCTTAATCACATACAGTGTTTTCTCTGTTAAAAAACTAAGTGATAAAATATCCACAATGACCATGTTTTTAGTCAGGTCTGCATTTACTTTATGAAGTACACATGGAAATCCACTGAAATTTGTGCTAATTTTGAGGAGCTCAACAACGTGCATAAGGACTCCCTGTATGATTGACGTTGCGTAGATGGAAGTTTTATGATCCTTCCACGGTAAATTGCAGAGGACTACGTTCTAATAATGACTGTGTGAAAACATAAATAATAAAACAAAGGCCAGACTGTGACCTCCCTATTTCCGCCCCTTTCATTTCTCTTGCAGAACAAATAAGCCACAGAGCCGGCCGCATAAGCAAGCTGAAGATCCCTTGATGTGAAGGAACCGGTGGGTGGCCCAGCTGCTTCTGAACCAAGCCCCTTCCGGACCCTTCCCACAGCACCGCGGCCTCCCCGCACGGCTCCAGAGGCCGAGCTGGACAGACTTGGGGTGATGGAACGGCAGGCCTGGCCCGGGAGCACCTCCACCCTTTGGGACACGCCAAGCAGAGTGGTCCCAACTGCGGACAGGGCCCGAGAACTCATCCTGGGCGTCATGAACGTTACCTGTCTAGTCAGGCCGTCCTGCCGATACGTGTGGCTTGCTGTGTGGCCCCAGCTTCATTTCCTAAGCCGGCCTCCTCGCGGGGCGCCAGACACTTTTGTTGGAAGTTCACACACATGCTTACACTTTCAGATGGCGTTTCACGCAAGACCTAAGGTACAGTTATCATCTTGGACATCTGTGGCACCAACGAAAACAACACAAGTAGCAGCAGGGTTCCTGTTTAACAAAAAAGCGCTCGACTATTTTGTCACGAACGCGTTTTACCTGCTGCAATGTACTATTTGCTTCGACCAATGAAGGCACCGTAGTAATCCCCCGGGGTTATTTTGGGCACAGTTTCCAAAGCTTTTTCACATGTATGCAGGTGTTATATGCGTCGAATAACATAACCCCTTTTTTTTTTTTTTTTTTTCCTGTTCTTTTCTTGAATTCAGCTATTCTTGCGCTCAGACAAATTTTAAAAAATTAAGTTTCTGTAAATACAGTGTTATCTTAATAAGTTCAAATATTAATAGACTATTCCCCAGGGGAAGAAAAGCAATATGTTCTAAAGCAAGTAGCTGTACGTTTTGTAGAAGGTGGCTATTCTGAAATTAAGAAATGCAAATGACTACAGTTTACGTGCCTCAAAGTAAAAAAATAATGATATTAAATTTTTAAAAGGTAGCACAAGATATTGCTGCTTATGCACGAGCATCAGGATGCTAAGGAACCCAAAGCAATCCTCGGTCTAAGGTTTTCAATGGCACAGACTAGTGATCACAGGATGCTGGTGATACTCTCCAGTTACCCTTGGCAACCCTTCTCAACTGTAACGATGCTGCCCTACAATAGCTTTCTCTGGGCAGCTTTCTCTTCACTTAGCTGAATGCTTTGGGACCATCTGCGTCGGAAAGCATAAAAGGCCAGCCTGCCTGTGGGCCCGTCACTCTGAACACCACCTCTCTGACCCCGATTAAATACAACTTTCAATCCCTTTTGTCCTCCCTGTTGACTTCTCCTATTAAGGGAGCCCTTTGACAAAGAAAGCGGAAGAGTGGACTAAGTGCCCCCAAGAAAGGTGATGTCTGATACTGCTCAACACAAGGATTAGCAAGCCAATACATAACAAAAGCTAGTCTGGGGGAGGGGTAAAGAGGAAGAGAAAAAAATGGTTTTAGCCAGGTCTTTGACTAATTCAGTAGGTACACAGCTCAACAAATAGCTATACAACAGGCCTGCTCCGAAAGAAACAACTACCGGAGAACAATAATTTGAGGAGATACCTTTCAGCATCACGACACAAGGCCGTGACATTGACAAGAACGGTAGATATATCATTTGCTACTTAAGGCTCTCTAAACTGAATTTTGCCGATAGGGAAAGACAGGAGTAATAATTGAGAAGTTTTTTAAAGAAAGACCGCTCCCCGCTGAAGGTTTCTGTGAAATCTCCTCGGTCGTTACAGCTAAGTTTAGAGGTAGAAGCATGAGATCACCAGCGACAAAAACACCGTTGGCTAGAGAAAACCTTCATCACTTACCGTGTGGAAGATGCTTGTTTCCACAGGTATACCAGAAACCTACCTGCTCTGTGGAATATATAAAGCACCTTTGTGAAAAAGAATAAATAGTTGTAATGGACATTTACCTAAATTCTTGCTTCAAAAAGACTTGGAGTAGCAAGGTCGTATCTAAATATAACGCGGACTCTAGGCCTAAAATCTACTGCCAACCTGAGAGTGTCCTCCAAGAGAGCTCCAGGAACATTTGCCCAAGCTACTAGGCAGTAATTATTATGTGAACATCACAAGGGAGAAGTCAGGAAATGCCTCACTACGTATCTCCACTGAAGAGCCCAAAGCCAAAGAGAAGGGACTTCTGCAGAGTGAAACAGTGGAGAGGATGACGACGGATTTTATTTCCAGCGAGAAACATATTTGAAGATTTAAAATATTTTAATATTTTTATTTAATATGCTTTAATAAA
>CM021797.1:81658600-81709680 GCA_011076525.1 Nettapus auritus
GGGGGGGGAGGGGGGAAAGTGAGCTCTGGGGGAAGATTTTACGTATAACCCCAAAATTAGTAATTAGACAGGGAAAGCGACCACATCAGACAGGCCCCATAAAAATTTCAAAAAGTATTAAATGTACCCTCTGTCATGTTATGAAGGATTACAGCAGACCTGCATAATCGCATCAATATTGTTCATGTTAAATTTAACAACATTTTACTTTTCTTTAAAACTGTTCGGTCTCCCAGATCTGCGAAGGTATATCCGTTTCCCAGCTGAGGACAAGAAGAGACCTCCTTCAAAGTACATCAGAAATGCTTAACCTGGTGGTGTTTGAACAAAGTCTCACGGTGTAAACCCTCTTCTTCTCAGTCCTCTCGGAGGAGAAAATCATTACAAGGGGGAAATCTTTTCAAGGATAAAAATAATAACAATAATTGGGCACATCGTGCAATCTTCATTGACTTCCTAGCCATCAAGAAACTCTGATTATGTTATTTTATAACATCAGCTACTGACAAGCTTAGTCTCTGTGTATAAAGTGTATAAAACTTACTATCCTTACTGAACCATGATCCACACAGGCACCAGCACTACTGATTCACTACTACCTGACCCCATTTTTTCTCTCAACTCCAACCAGATTGTCATATGCTGTTAAATAAACGACTGCCCTCCAGATTTCACTACATCCCCCAAACGTTCTTACGCTGCCTTTAACACCGCCTATCTGCATTACATTTTAGTGTGCAGGCTACCTTTAAAAACATGAAGCAGTCAGTTGTCCTAACCCTGGTAGCGTGAACTGAGCTACAACAGGCACGGATGAGACAAAAGCGGTTGAAAGGAGCAAAAGTCGCCAGCTGCCATAGAACAGGAACAAAAGATGATACAAAAAAAAGCACTTTTTAAGACAAAATTATGACAGGAGACTTGCAGCTTCGGTTGGCTCAGGCACACAAAACAATGTGGTTACGGCCAAAGAAGGAAAAAACGTTTTAGCAAAGAAGTGACAACGTTTAACTCGTGGGGTGGGGAGGACAGAAATGGGGTCATATCAGATCGGCGTTCTACCTGAAAGCTTCCTGCTTCCAAAACAGGCACCTGGCTAGATCGACCTCCTGACAAAGAATTCCTGCGGTACCTGCCACGTCTCAAATCTTGACTATTGCAGGTATAAAGGAACAAGTAACTGCACTAACTCTTAACCAAAAAGCAAAGTTTATGACTCCAGAGACCCTGCTCCCAGACACCGCTCCAGCGTGTGTTTTTGTATGGTCTGCAGCAATAGCTCGGGCACATTTCTTGAAGCAGCTGGGTTTTTACTGACAGCTTTATTAACATTAACTCTATTTCTTTTACATTTTCTATTGAAATTTAATGTTTTATTTGGCGCAGTCAATTTAGACTACAGATGTATTTTCTTCTTCCTCTTTTTGTCTTTTTTGAAAGGTGGAAAAAACCATCAGTAAAGTCCCTAAATGGGCACCACTGAAAATAAGTATTTCTCTATGCACTCAAGAAAGTAATAGATGGGAACCTGTTTCTAATAGTTTTACTTTCTGTGTTATCTGGAGAAAAACAGATTCATACATACAAAGTGGACTGTTTCAGAAGATAGTGCCGCAAAAAAATGAAAGACTGTTCCAAAGTAAAAAGTGATTATTTCAGATGAAATGAGAAGCTCCAATGTCAACCCTACTGCCTGAGTCAGCAAAAAATCAAAGCCTTGCATAGAATAGGAAATTGGAGATTTTCCTTAAATTTACATTTCTTTTTGCTGAGCACATTTTTGCTTGAACGTGAAAGAACTTCTTAGAGACATTCCTAGTTTCAGACATTGCTTTTTGCTATGGTGCCGTAAAATGCTGCTGTCTGGGACTAGAATTCCATTAGTATAATTGGAAGAATTTATACATTAATGCGAGACATGAGCCACAACAGCCAGCTATTTTTAAGACTTGTGTTTATGGTAACATCATGCAAAATATTTTATTTTTTTATTGTTTTTAAGTAAGATTTCCTTGACTGTATTAGTAACTGCCCAGCAAAAACCCAAAGCCATATAACCTAAAAATGCAGATTGTAGGTCCTGGAGCTGAAATGCATTAGAAATGTAAGCAAAACACAGATGTATGTTTTGGTCTGCTACTACAAATAAAATCATGAAAAACTATCTCTAAAAATGTTACCATAAAGCGTCACGCTATTTATTAAAACAAGTGACACACCAATCTCATTTCGTACCTATAGTATCATAAATGCATAATTAAAGACGTATAGCTTTGATATTACAATCTACCTCAAAACCAACCAACCAACCAAAAAGTAAAAACAAACTGTGGCCAGTCAGAAAAGAGTTTAGCTTTATGTCTTAAGTGCATAATCCTCCTCAGAAATCTTACCGAAGAAATGATGAGCATCCTTCCCCATACCAATGAAACAGCACGGTCACTTTTCTCTAACAAGTTGTAAACTTACCAACAGAAACTTTATTTCATCAAAAATAGGAAACTTAGGGCAACACAAAGAAGCAGGAATGTGATTATTCTCCAAGCAGGAAGATAATAAAATGATGTTTATCTGCTACAAAACGTGGATAATTAGCCAAGACAAATCAGACACTGTAAGGTGCCTGGTTCTCAAAATATTTCAGAAAATAAAGCACCTTCAACCAGCACTAGAACCCTAACCTTTTGAAAGTCAAAGCTTTACTTAGGGCAATTGCTTCTTCTAGTGACCATTCCTTAAATATCTGCTGAACTCCTGAAAGAAGCACAAGTATGAGTGAAGCTACCACTCAAACCGGAGCTCAAACCGAGTGCCCTGGGCATACAGTCAAGAGAATGCATGTGCCCTCATGGACTTCTGTCTCCTCAGAAGATCCTGCAGAAGAACCAGCAAGAGTTGATCAGACTCAACTCACTGAGGGCTAGCTGATTTCTAAACCATCAGAAGACAGTTTGGTACTTGGGCCATTGCTCCATCGCCCAAGCAAGATCCATTAATCCTTCAGGAACGACTCACCTTACACGTTGTTTAACAGATTAATGATTTACAGAAAACAGTATTGTATAAAATGCTGATTCATCCACAGCAACAAAATCCACAGTAGCAGCTTAAGCTATGGACACTAAACCTGATTTACCCAAGTTATCTTTTAAAAACTCAGTGGTTTTTAAAAAAGCTCAACTGAAATAAAACTGCTCTGTATTTGCTTTACTTCGGCACTATGTACTACTTGTGTGTGATGAACTCTCCTCACCTTTTTGTCTCTCTTGGTGATGCCAAAGTGGTTTTTTGGCTAGGAAAAAGAGAAAAGACTAGACCATGGATTACCAGCATCTGCAGTGAAGATGGATAACCCCCAAAAAGGAAAGCTGCACCAGACAGCAAAGATGTCCCTATAAAAGAGGATAGGAAATAGCGTGCGCACAGTATTCAGAACAATGAAAAATACAGTTAAAAAACAGAGATGCTCAAAGTCTTTGTTTCTTACCGTCAGTAACAAAAATAACGAATTTTATGAGTACGTGACCAAACTGGGGCTTAAACTGTTATTTGTTCTGTGCTTAGCCCCAAATCCAAACCAACTTGTTGCATTATACATGATACCAGAACAATGTCGAGAACATCATTTATCAGTTGTCATCAAGACATTTTTTTTTTCTTGAGACTGTAGATACATCTTCATTTCATAATTCACAAGTAAATATTTGCGGTAGTAATTTGTGTCTAAAGCCAAGTAATGAGAAAACGCTTTTAGATTATTACTTCAACGGTATTTCACAAAACAAAGTGGTTGCATAGTGCACTTACATTTAGAGAGGTCACTGAATAATTCCAGGTATTAACAAACGAAAAGAGCGGACAGAGAGAACTACACATCCTCTGTAGTTTCCTCAGTGTTCTCCCATTTTGTCCAGAGACACCAACTTGCATTTTGTCCTCTCGGACACCATCGCGGTGCCGAAGGTGCTCGGCACGAGGCACCCCAGCGAGGGCGTGCAGCTGAGCTGCAGGGATCCCCAGCGCTGGCAAGGTGCAGAAGCCAGCGCGGCTTTGGTCTGAACTGTTACGAGAGAGAGAGGAAGTGAAACTAAAAGATGCCAGATGTAAAAAGCCAGCAGAAGAGCTCACCTGTGAAATGAGCAAGAGCGTGCTGGAAATGAACGGGAGACCTGTGGTCGGGCCCAGGAGTCCGTGACAGGGCCCTGGGGGTTAAGGCTGAGCAGAGCACCACACCACCCCCCAGCCTGCCCGCAGGCTTCTGGCCGTGCACGACAAGGCAGCGTAATGGTGCCGACACACGAAGGAACAAGTTCGTGCCACTGCTGTCCCAGCCTTTCCCTTGGGCCTTGCCAGGCAGGGCAAGGACAAGCACACGCACACCATGGCTCTGAGGGAACCCTGGCACCCTTCCCAAGCCGCCGAGGCAAGCTGGGGTGCACGGAGCCTTCCGCAGGAGGCCAGGTTAACTGGGTGAGGGATTCAGTGGCATGGCGCAGGCGGTGCAGACGTGCAGCGAGGTCGCAGGGCTGCCTGGAGGCGCCAGCCTGAACCCAGGGCCACCCGTGGGGAGCGCTGGCTCCAGAGGAGGCAGGCAAATGTCTAAGAGGAGCAAGTAACAGAGGAAAGTTCAAAGTCATTGCCTTTACCAACCCATCAGGCGGCAGCAGCACCATCCACGCTCTTGCAGAGCGCTGCTGGTAGAACGTCACCAGCTCAGCAACTGCGTCTCACTGACGCGAGTGAACTCTCCTGCTTGAACTGAAATTAAAAACAACAATATCTATGACTGCTCACAATATTCAAACACAGTGATCAGGTTGTCTTTTGACCTTTCTGTCTTGCAGGCTTTGGGAGCTCCACGAAATCTCTCGTGTGAACTGCACCAGCTGAGGAAACCAATGTCATCTTCACACTCCACATTAAATTCATTTATTGTCAAGCAACAAAGCTTGTTTGACAGAACAGCAGTGGCACTCTGAAGACTACAGAGGGATGGTAATACGAAGGAATACTTCATGAAAAACCCTTTCTGGTATTGTGGTTGTCGGCATATTAGCAAGAGTCCAGTTTTTCAGGATTAGGTAACAACTTCACATTAAAGGTATTTCCATGGATTAAAAGTTATTTTCTTTAGTTGCATATTCACACTGTGAAAATTGAGTTATCTGCAGAAGAATGGTGTCTGATGCGAACTGGCTTTCACAACACACGTGTCGTTTTAGCATGGACTGCAGCAGAAGAAATGCTATCAGCGATCTAGCTGGGAATAATGACAACCGGAGCAGGACGGTACAAATAATCGCACGTACAACTAGCACTCAGAAAGAAATGCTCTTCTGCACATGCTTTTTGAACAAGAACCTACACTGCTAAGATCCTCTCAGCAAGTGGTAACAGAATGTCAGTGACAAAATCTCCCATTCTGAGAAATAGCTGGTGCCATTAACTGCCACATCCCCGTGGCAAGTTTACCTTAGCGTTGTTTATTCCTATTTACTTTTCTAATAATGATATATGCCGGGAAGAAAAGACACAAGCATAAGATAATTCAGACATATTAAACTTTTATCTCAACTGTTTCGGCAACGTATCTGTTCCATTCAGGTTTTTTAAAAAGGAGATACAGAAGGGGGTTAAGTGCATCTTTTGTCGGTAACCTATCTTCTCCCTGTGGTCTCGTAAACAAGCTGCTTTCTTTGGAAATACAGCAGACCTTCAATTTAAATTTATGGAAAGGCTGAACCAGAGGAGCCCGCACTCAAATAATTTTAATAACCTATTAAGTTGCGACTTCAGATTCATTTTATAACCACGTACCTCAGGGAACAGCACTATCAGGATAAAGATAGAATTTTTTTTCTTTTAAAGATAAATAGCATCATTAATCTGCAACATTTCTTTTCTATTATCTTTCAAAATGAGGAGTTATTTCGTTCTGATCTTGAGGTAATTAGCCTTCATTCACTAGCCAGAAAATGTCTGTGTTCTGAAAATTAAAAATGTGTCATTAAGTGGAATTTACCATAATGTCATTTATCTTTATATAGTTCATCAGTGACAGCAATGGGCCTGGGAATCCATCAGCTTTTACCAAGGAAGCATTAAAACAAATTGAAAAACAGAATAATCCCAGGCACTCTTTAACACAGTCAAAGCCATTTGGGTAATTAAATAGTGGTATTTAAAGTTTTAATTTAGATTTTCCCCTCTGTTCATCAGCAGTCAAATGAGATGTTCATATTCATAACTGTTTGTAATAAAGGGTTTCATAAAGCAAACGGAATATCAATGCTGTTAAAATTAAAGAGAACACAGAGAAATCTTTCAAGTGCAAACAGGGAACTTCATTTCTGCTGCACCCTATTTTCTAAGGTTACATCGGGAATAAACCCTTGATATACCTGGCTCACTTTCCATAATAAAATAGTATGAATTCTATGATGTCTGCGCTCCCAGTACTTAAAAATAACTTCATTTGCATTTCTTGTCTCTGAATGTCTTGTTACACAGAAATGCCACTTTCAAGAAGTGTATAGTTTGCCTTCCATTTCCATTGTTTTTCAGCTGTTTGCATATTAATCTCAAACATCTTTTATCTTGTATGTTCAGCTCTTGAGAGGTTATCATTCTGTTTTGTCCTTACACCTACTGCAACGCAACAACGTGCGCCCAGGAAAACTGGCAGGTATTACAAATAAAGCTAACAATAATTATTTAGGAACTCAAATAGAATCGTTAATGAACAAACTGTACAATTGCAATCAACCTCAGGACATTCTTTTCATGTGTATAGTCAAAATATGAAGGAAATGATTTTAGAAGTGTAACAGCATCCCAGCTCCACACGGAATAGCCTGTACGAACAAGCTTATACGAACCTCCTATCCTGCACCACAAGGTTACTCAGCACGTACTTCCAGAAACAGCTCCGATGTAGTAGCTAACTCCGGGACTACACTGTTCAACAGAAAGATGATGGGTCTCCTAGGAAGGGATGGCAGCTGTATTGCTTATAGAGTTAAAATTTAATGTCAGCTTAATGTCAGCTTCAGGACACAGATTTCAAGTTGTTAATTATGGTTCAATTATGTTTAATTACAACTTACATGCTAGGACAACCAAGTATAAAAGCTTACCAGCACCACTCTCACTAGACGCTAATAAAGTTTTCGCTTAAGCTGGAGAAAGAGGACATAGAGCTCCTCATGAAACAGTTTCAACTGATTTCAGTCTGACTAACAAAACTTCCAATACATCTACATTTCTCATCAACATGGTATTTGCTGGGACACAGTTATTTAAAATATGTTTAAAAAAAAAAAAAAGAAAAAGCATATATTCTCTCTTCTGGGTGCAGTTGGACCTAAACTAGAGCAAAACTGTGGAAAATAGGTTGTTTCACCATTTTTGTCCTTATTTTGCATGGCAGCAAATACTGAAAGATTTTAGCTTCTCTTCCGAAAAATCTTGTCTGTTCACTCTCTTTTGCAGAAAGCAGACAACGAGCTCGGTATTTCGTTTGCAGCGTTACAGAGACTTAGATGTAGGTTTTGGCAGAACCACCTGAGATGTTCTACTTTTCACCTGAGTGAACACCTGAGACGTTCAGGTTTTTGCCCGGAGCAGCGGGCAAAAGTCGTCATATTAGGCAGGGAAAAGAGCACCAGAAAGAAACATTAGAAACTTGACTGCCTCTTGTATTTTTCAGGTATGAAGTAGAACCAAGTAGCATAGTACCCATCAGATACAACTTAATATAAGCAAAACCCAAACAATTAGGTAAATACCTGTGATAAAGCAGGGTTTACTATTTTCTGTTGTATTCCTATTCCTGCTTTACTGAAAAACACTAAAACTTCCATCACGCTTACACTACAGAAAAGCTAAGTAAAAATACATCTTTCAAAACAGGCTGGCCGCTAAAAAAGTAACCAGGCAAGGGTTTCAGTAGTGCTTCTTCGTACAATAAAATACTCCTCTAAGTTATCCTCCTAAAATATATTCCTGAAAATTACTTCTGATAACCTATTTCCACTAGCATCATGTTTTTTTTTTTTATTATTATTATTAATTTTTTAATTCATCTGTAATGCTTTTGACTCAGCAAGCAGAAACTCCTCTGCCTCCTAGGAGGAGCAGTGACGTCCTTCTGAGTACTGACAGGCTCTGCAAAAGAGCAGAGTCTGCTTGTCCTGCGCATGCTAATGGCCAAATTGTCACGGACGCAGGGAAACTACGGAAACCATGACATGTGGACCTGAAAACCGAAGGGTTGTAACACCTCCACCACCGCCTATCAGTGAAGAAAGTGAAAACCGGCATCTTCACAGCTACAGCGATGACCTAAGCACCGCTGCCAGCCAGGACACAACAAACCAGGGGTGTTCTTTAAAACGGCCTGTATCCCACACTTCCGAGCAACAAACTGCCACCAGCACAATGTTTGGAGCACGCACCTTGTCCCCGAAACCGCTGGCCACCTATTAGTGTGACACAAATAACCAGACTTTCGGTAAGGCGAACTCTATTCTTGTAACGTTTAGCTTAACTTCCTGTGTCTTTGTGTTATTCAAGGAAGTGAAACTCATGCATAGCATGTTTATATTATTCCCCCTTATAGTAGACTTGCAGACAATGTCAGGCCTGGAGAGATAAGAGCTGCCTCTAGGACATGAATTCTCATGAGGATTAGACAGCCACCATCTGGGGCCTTGCGTTTATCTGCAGCAGCTGCATTCTAAATATCAGCGCTGGATAAAAATGCGTGCTGCTCCTGAAGTGTTTAACAAGTTGCTGCAACTTGGTTTCAATTACAATTTGCTGTCTTTCGGAAAAAAAAAAAAAAAAAGTAAGAATAAATAAGGGAATGACCTCTCTTCTGCACAGAAAAGCTTCAATGAAGGCCATCTGCAGCTCTGCAACCTTACGTGCTGATCCCTGGCTAAAAGGAGCGGACCCCCACCCCCAGGACAAGTAGTTGGGGTGGGCTGCTTTGGTACAAACCCCTAAAAACACAGCACACGGCAAAAAGAGACTCAAAGTTTTCAACGCGCTCTCTAAGTAGCATTCATTGAAAAGTAAAAGTTCCAAACTTCTGAAACAAGTAAAATAACCCATATGAGGAGCCATATGACGTTTAGGTATTGAAAACTTTTAAATATATTTTCCCTGCAGGTAGGGAATAAAAGGTAATTGTCAGAGGCATTTAGCTTTAAACGTATTAGGATCCTGCCATGCCTTTTTTCCTGGGCACTATGCAGAAATTGCTAAATCATTTGAGCTCGTTTGAAATTCAAGCCTGAAGACACGTACATCGAACAAACACATAGATTGCCCTCTGCTGTGTTGGCCTGGCAGCAAAAAGAATCCTTGCCCAGGGATTTTTGGCACTTTCTTCTCTAGACGCTCTTTTTCTCTTACTTCACTCATTTTCTGCCTCAGCTGCAACGTTTTTAATTCTGCTAGACAAATCAACAGGGGACTACCTATAAGCGATCGATAAAGCTCCTTAAAATGATTAAATTAATTTTATAAGGAAATATTAATGACGACAAAACAACCAGCGGGAGGAAGGGAACGTGTTGGTGTGATTTCTTGGCACATCTTCATAAACTGATCCTTCAAAATGCGGAAGTCTCGGTGATTTCTCAGACTTTTAAAACTTGATTTTTTAAAGTTATTCTTCAGTTTAGGGACATGCCCTGCCTCACTGCTTTGCTACCACGGTGAAAATGCAGAATTGCTCGTTTCATTCGGTTCCTTTCTCTTGAGCTCACTCTGCTTTTACGCACATGTATACAGCCTGTTTTCCCACACCATCGCCTAAAACAAGACCTGGGTTAAATGTATGTCGATTGGGGAAGTTCCAGAAAGCAAAGCGCTTCCTCACACCTATTTTTCACAGCAGGTGAACAGTTTTTAGACTGGGTTTGAACCATCAGAGCCCTGGGACTGACCTACCCTATAATCAAAGAACAAATCCAGGTTGGAGAGAACTTCAAACCAGTCTTTCGTAACTCTGAGATAACTTCAGATTTAGGTCAGAAGCTCCTGTTGTTGAACCTGCAGCCATTTTTTTCTGAAGCTTGCTGCAACTATCCACATTTTTGTGTGCATGTGTGTGGAGTATCAGCAAACACAATGTACCACGTCTAAGCTTTTCCTACATAGAGCACAAGTACCACAAGGTGGTTCTGGGCCTTGTGTTTCCACACCACAGCCATTTTGTCACCCGGGACCTGTCAGAGTGCTACAAGAAACTGGCAGGCCTCGCAGTTATTGCTATACAAATCCCATCTAAATCCATTCACGGGGAACCCTGCAGAAGAAACACTCAGGGTTTTCTTAGGAAAGAGGAACAGAACGAAGGCCTAGCGTAGCTAGTAAACAGCAAAGATCTCCACAGGGTGACCGAAGCCCATTCCTCAGAAGGTCTCCACTGTCACTGGGATGTGGCCTCATGAAGATCCAGAGCCTGGACTGAACAAACACTTTGTGCCCAATGCATGCTTCCCTCAGAATTTCACGATGCTAAGTAAATAACCAATTTCTTGCTCTCTGCATGTAGAAGCGGAGGGGTATTTCATGAACAACGCTATGTTTAAATACAGTCATCAGGCACGGAAAACGTCCCTAAAGTGAGAAAGATGTACACTAGAAAGTTCATCAGGTAAACTTTATCGGAAAAACTCCTCTACAAAGCAGATGGACTGTTACAGGAGAGCCAAAGACCCACTGAAAAAACAAACAAACAAACAAAAAAAAAGCACCTTCTCTTTCAAAGACACTTCAATACAGGTGCAGAAGCTCAGACCAAACACTAATTTGGCCAACTGCCTCCAGGTGTGGCCAGGCGTGAGCACTTAGACAGAAATATGAAGGTTGGGCAAGCAGGCACTGGAACATCTCCTGCCTGCTCTTACCAGCAGACTGGGACGCTTTCCGTAACCTTCCATTTGGTTACCGTTTTCTCCATGAATTATTCCAATTGTTTTTTTGAACCCGTGGAGCAGTAAACGCAAAAGCATATTGCGGCATGAAGTTACAAATTTTAATGACACGTCGTTTGAAGAAGCACTTTTTTTAAATGCCAGTTTCACTGTATGATGCCTTAACAAGCAAGGAATGTTTCTTTCTTTTTTTAATAATCATCTTCTCCACATGATTTCAGAGAGGCCCTTCATCACCCTATTATTGTCCCTGTTCAAGGCCTCATTTAACAACAAGAGGAACTAAAACAGTTGAGACAACCATAAAGTACCACATGTGTGTTTGAATGCATCTGCAAATCTCAGTTTTCTGTAACAGTGACATCTGAAAGCATAAACACAGCTCTCAGTTTAAATGCCTAAAATCCACATACCGACTCCAAGAAATACAAATATGTACAATAATCTTCGCTGCTGATAAAGTGAAAATAATTTTCTTTCTACAACAAATACATCTTGCATGGTTTTATCTTTTATTACCTATCCTATTCTTGCCAGATAGTCTTTTCATACTCTGAGTTTAACATATTTTTACCCTCCAAGCAAGGCAAAAAAAAAACACAAAACGATGCACTACTTTTGCATAACCATAAAGGAGATGATATTTTTGACAAGAAGATACTAAAAACTGAATTAAAATTCTCATGTCAGAGGCGCACACGGTACAGGATAAGAACAACCAACACGTCTAGCTGCTGTTCCCTGCTCTTACAACACTCACGTCTAGCTGTAACACACTAATTTTAAAGGCATTTTAACCTACTCTTTCTGAGGGGTTGCAGGCAAACTGCTGACTGTCAGCTTTATACTAACTGATAAATACACTCAGTGGTGTATTTTCAACAATTCCCTTTTACTTGTGTACTGGTTTGGAAGTACAAAAGGAAAACAGGCAGAACGGAAAAGCTGGCCATCGGTTTTCACCATCAAGTGCTTCAGCATTCAAGACCTGGTATGATCTGATCAGCTCTAAACACTACCAGTGCTACCGTTTCTAACCTATTTTAGTGTAGTATACACATTTTCTTACAATCACTAAATATAAAAGTGGGAATGGAAGGTCATGACAACAGAAGGTAGGTAACAATGGGTATCAATTTGATGTAAAGCAAATACAGTTGTTTACAATCCCCCCCCCCCCCATTTTCATGTCACAGCCTGTCCAAAATAATGCCATTAAAAGTCTTTTCAGTCACCTAGAACGAACACATGAAAGCAGTGAGCAAAAAGTGTGCAGTTTGCTACCCTGTATTTAACAAAGCACACTGTCAGGAGTGGCAAGGTGCTGCTAACGTAACTCAATCTCTCAGAATCCTACTGCCAAAAAGTCTTCCAAGGACAAGGGATGGCATACATTTTCATAGGAGATGAACCTACATTCCGTAGAAGGTACACCAGGTCAAGCCCTCCTGATACACCGAAGTGCTCTGTGATGCAGGAGAACCATAGGTCCTCCTCCAGAGGACGCGTTTCGGCCAGCTAAACCCACCGCCACTTGCAGATGCTAAAGCTGCTCCCTCGTAGGTCCCAAAGGTGAATAAAGACGCACTGAAATTTCACTGGAAACTGTTTTAACGGCCAGCAAACAAGCGGTTCCCCGCCGCGCTGCTGACACAGACAGCAATGCCATACAGTGAGATCCTGAAAATATTCAGGGAGATTAAAAAAAAAAAAGAAAGATAAAAAAAGAAAATCAACCATGACTGCTTTAATGGGAGTGAAAGGCAAAATACAATAGATACAGCAAGCCATGTACGTACTTTATTTTACTAGTGTAGGGCTCTAAGTAGACAATTATATGCTTAAATGTTAGGTTCCCTAAGCTGGCTTAGCAGTCTCTATGGTTTTAATGAAAGCAAAGTTTCTTCTAAAAGTAAGCAAATAGAAACGTAGAAGGAGCTGGCCTTCCCCCCCATTGAATGTTCATCAGTATCATTATTAAAATTAGATTTCTAAGTTTATGTTCTAATTTCTTCAAGTTGCCAGGTACTCTGAAAAAGAAACAGCTAAGCAGTGCTTGCCATGACTAAATGGATTAATTCTCTGGTACAACACAATTACTGTTCTTCACACAGTTTCGCTGAACATCTAAATAAACATCGAAAGCTTTTTTGTGCGAAGAAAAGACCCGTTCTGAGCAATAATCCAAATTCTAAGAAGTTTACAGCATGTGTGAAAAAATAAAGAAAAACTATACGGAGAAAAGAGAGAAAGAAAAGGACATTTTAGGTAGGTTTATGGGGTGACATCTACTGACAAATGGATATCTTTGTTGAAGCTGCACTGTTCACATGCCTGTTTTATTTCTGGATGTCTCTCTCCAAGCAATTTTTTTTTCTGATGTGGGGAGCTTAGCCTCAGCCCATCTGACCTCTCTCAACGATGAAAAGACCTGGTTGAGAAACATATGGTTCAGAGGAGGAGGAGGAAAAGTTATTGTGCAAATCAATGTGAAACTAGCATTTCTTATAGGCACAGGGAGCTGTCATACTTGATAGCTCCAGGGGTCCGGCTTCCCTAGTAAGCTCTTGACAATGGTCTGTGCTGGAGGAATGAAAGGCAGTTATTTTCTAAACGTGCTGCAAACGGAAAGCAGGCTTGAGACCCGGCCTCCATTTCAAAACAGCTACTGGAAGGCTACTGTAAAGGACAGTGGGGAAGCAGAAAAGTCACCAGCACTGAGAGAGTCAGCGTTTTTAGTAATTTCCTCTCCCGTTATTTTAAATCTTAGCACTGCGTATGGAACTTTTTCGTAACTTTTGACTTGAAATATTGTTTTGTAGTTAACAACGTACACCTGGTCACCTACACGAAAATCCTTGTTCCAAAAACATCCTGCTGTATTATTTATTATTATTAGGCACTTTTTCAACATAGGGTTAAATGTGGGAAGAAGTAGCACCAATGAAAAATCAGAGCTTTTTTTAGGACTTAGGCGGCTTAATCCTGAAAATGTAACAACGACAAACATCGAAAATACGAAAATGTAACAAGTCGTGTTTCTACATTAACACCCTATTCTAATTGTTTAACAAATTCAAGCACGAGTAAGATTTAGCCCAGCACGTGTCCTCCAGCGACGGTGTGTCACCAGAAGGCAGTGCGTTCACCTGAACTCCGCACTTCTTAAATCCCTCTAACACCTCTATCAAAATTCCCAAATGAATAAACGAATAAATTCACTGGAAGAGTTTGGAAGGTGTTCGTTTTTTTCCCAAGAAGACAGGACACCCTCAGCGTAACAACAGGTGAGGCATCTTCACGTCTTTTAATGACCATTGCTAATTGCAAGCCGTCACAAGGGGAATACAGCACTTTATTTCGGATTGGGGATGGCTGACAACAGCATCTGGTTCTGCTGCTGAGGACGGGAAAGAAGCGAACGTCTCCTTGTATCCAACCAAAACCAAGAGAAACAGGTTACCCTAAAATCAGACATATTGGAAAGTGCCCCCCCCCTTTTATTTTCCTCCACAAGAAAGAGGCAAACGAGGAATTGCTTGTCCCCAAACCACGTAGTTTTGAGCTTTATATACTCCAACAGAGTAAAGAACTTCAGTTCCTCTAGTTCAAGAGAAATGGGGCCTTTTCCCTACCTAATGGAGCACTTCCTAAGTTGCTTTACAAAACATATCCTCAAGCACAGAAGCCAGTTGACATGAAGACACAAATACCTACCCCTCGATATCTAATACAAATTTCCCTCAAACCAGGACTACCTTATCCTTGAAAGTAAGATGCTGAATTCATCTGGCTTATATTCTATACTGCTTAGAGAGATTTCTTTAAATCCATTAATACCAGCAGAACCAAACAAAAGTTCTTTAGATAAGCAGGTGTTGCTTGTTTTCTTATGTTAAAGCACTTTTACATTGAAGGCAAACCGCAGTTTCTGCCAGCTGTACTTGATGTGTTTGTAAAACCACGGAGATTATAAATGTATAATGTTATAAATCCTATTACAGTATATAATCTCTAAATTACATTCAAGTGGATAAAAAAATAAACAGCTCGTTAATGAACTTTACATTTTTATAACACCACTTACACTGCACACAAGAATTCTGTGACCTTGGCGTTTATGAAAAACCATTTCTCGTCGCTATTATACACCACGCATTGTTTATCCTGGGAATCCGCTGCCCCGAAAACGTCAGCCTTAGAAACGTGCGGTTTTCTCACCCAGTTCCCTTTTATCTCCCACGGATTTTCGCACCGAGCCTCGCCCGTGAGCAAGCAGTGAAAGGATGTGGATATCCAGACGCACTCTGAGCCACGATGAGCAGTTAGCCATCCCGCCGCACCTCTCCCTGGCAGTCTGGACAGGGTTATGGACACAGGACAACAGCAATTTACAAGGGCAAGAAAATGCTGATAGAGCACGTACAGACACCTCCCGGCGCTACATCTCTGTTAGCTCTCCAGCTCCCTGCAAAAACAGAGGCACAGGAGGTACCAGGCCGTCTGATAATTTCAGTTTACAACCTCCCTGATTGAAAACTTATTTTCTCTTCACGTCAAGGCATCAGGGAAATAGAAAAGGGGAAGGCTTTATAAAGTACCATTGTGTAAAAAAGAGAAGAAGTATCTTTGTTGCGGTGGTTCTAAATGGAAGACGACGGAAAAGCTTTTTTGCAATGGCTGAATGCGTTTTCCCGATCCCCTATAAGTAACATGGAAAGTAATGTAAATCTCTGAAGTCACAAAGCCCAGCGCCTCCTGGGCAAGGTTTTTCAGGCATCCAGTTGTAAAGCTGCAACTTTGTGGCCAGCAGCAGAAGCAATACCATTTCATTTGAAGATTATTATTTACCAAAAAAAAAAAAAAAAAAAAAAAAAAAAACAAAAAACACATTAAGTTTTAGAAAAGCTTCACGCCAATCAAAGAGACAGAACTAAGCAGTGAAAATAGCGAACTGTGAATATAATTTACAGGAAACAGCACACTACTCCACAGGCTAAGGGTTGTAAAATCCTAGCCTTAACGCAACATTTTTTAACCGGTAAAACTGTTAGAAGAAAAACGTAAAATTGCTTTCAGACAGATGCTAAGGATCTGATAATTACTCTAAAAAAGAGTAATAATCTGATCACTCTTGTAATCTTCAAAATTTCCTAACTTCCGTATGAGCAGGAGCGTGTAAGGAAGGCTGCAGGAGAAACATGTCCCCTTGTCCATAAAATGCAAAGTGGAGAATAATAAAAGAGAATAAAAAGAATAATAAAAGAAGAAAAACAGTATCTGTGGTTGTTCTGTGTTAGGGTATAGCTGTTCTAACCTTAGATGTTCAGATAACACATGTTCAGCTAAAGAAATTCAAACTACACGAACGTTTACTGTTATAGCACTCATGCAGACTTTAAAAAAAAGTTATTGAAGAATAAACCAATAGACAAAGCTTTCCTCAATGACATTTTAACAAATTAACAGTTTGTCCCAGGGACACCCGTGCCATGTAGGCTGTTAAGGCACCGTTCTCATTGTCTTTCATGTTCCACGGGTCCAGTGCAACACTGCAGAACCATGATCCGGGCAGTCCGAACCTGATCTTCTGACTCAAATCAAGAGAGGGGCGACACGATGGAAGAGGCCTAGGAAAGCAAACGTAGGTGAGAGGAAGGGATGACAGCAGACCTGCACGTCTCCGACCTCACAAAGCACGCGAAATGCGACTGTGGCCAGGCCTGGAACGAGGCACAGCCCCACAGAGCCCTCCCTTACTTTGCTCTGGATGTTATCAGAATGAAAACGTGACTGTGTCATTGCTGATGCCACGGCTGCAGAATCCAGTGGTGTGACAGACACAGGATTGTCTTCAACTCTTTATTTGGTGCCACTTCTGCTTTTTAACATCAAGATCCATTTGATGTCTCTCTGACCGGTCACACAAGTCCGTGTCCCACGTCTCTTGTTCATCAGCTACCTTAACTATACTCCGGGGTGGGACCATAAAAACATTTCTGCTGTTCAGATTTGCCTTTTTTTCCTCTCCTCTAATCAACTTCGGCATAGCATGGAGCTAAACTCTATTTTACTTGAAAAAATAAAAGGCAAGCACCTCTACAGAGCATTATCTCTTCTCTTTGCCATGAACGAAGTGAAGCTTTCCATTCGAGGAGGTGGTGAAATTATATTCTAATTACCATTAGAGAGGGATGATACTTATTCCGTGTCCACAGATGACTCGAGCTGATCGTGCAGAGGCTGCTTCTGCAGAACTGTTGTGCTCTCTATCATCAGCACGTGAACAATGGTTAGAAAAAAAGTCTGAAAAAGCAACTCACATAAAAATTCCTGCTCTTATTATATAAAAGCATCGCCTGCCCAACGAGTTCTGAGTAGTTTTCTGTTGAACAGGTTTCTGAAGCTTCTGAATGATGATTTACATGCCCACGGAGCTGGGCAGGCACTGTCCTCGGAGACTTCATTTTTGGAATGAAGACTTCGTTCTCGATAAATAAGGACCACGGGACAGCATACAGGCTGGGAAAAACATCACAGCTATCTTCTTCCACCTCTGCAACTGGGAGCTCAACTCCCAGAAACGTGAATTTTCATGCAAGCAGGAAAACAGGCTCGAGGTCCTTTGGATTTCTCTGGACGGCCTCGTGGAATGGATGGGCAAAACGTACACCAGATGTCCGCATGGCGGTGGGTTGGCCAACGCCGACCGCAAGAAGCCAACAGAAGGGTTTCAGGTACAACCCTCGTGCATGGCAACCCTGGCCTGCAACCAGGTGTTACGGGACCTGGCTCAACACCTGAACAAGCAAAACACCATCAGGTGGCAAGTGTTCTACGGGTTTTAAGTGGAAGAACTAGAACACAAGGAGTAAGATTCCTCCCCAGAAGAGACGGATCGGTTTTTTTACTCTAGCATTGACAAAAGAGGGAAATAAATACATTTCAAAAAATGAGGGTCTATTCGCAAATAAGAAATTGAAACTGCTTACGGGTTTTATTAAGTGTTATCACCAAAAAAAATAAATAAAACTTATAAAAATTTAGTCTAACAGCAATTTCTGTAATTTTTTCCTTCAAGGTTAAGTACAACTTGGATGTACTTGTGTAACTTTTGACTTTATGTCTTATGCAAAGCATCACCTATTATTTCGGTGCAAGTCTCCTTAAATAAACTTTTCTAAGACATTGTGCAAATGGAGGTTGTGGATTAGTGAGCAGCGAAAGGTGAGGTCATCTAGGCCTATTGAAATAGCATTTTGAAACCCCACGGACCAACAATAGCAGAACTTGAGCAAATCCTCTGAAGTACACCCCCTTGTTTTCCACATAGCCTGGATTAGTCTTGAGCTTCTAGATCTAAAAATACCCTTTCAGTCAAATATAATAAAGAGAAATAGACTATACTAAAAAAAAAAAAAAAAAATCTAATAGGTTTATTTACATGCCCAGCACATAAACCGCTCCTGTATTTACAATACAGAGTGCAAAACAATACAAACCAAATGGCAAATTACAAACAAAAGTGTTTGCAAGCTCTTTAAATCCAGTTTGCCATTTTTACAGTAGCGTAGGATAAGTGGCATTCATGTCTCAAACTGAAAAAGGCACAGATAGGCCTCTGGTGGTACCAAGGCTGTATTTTAACAAATGTAGTTTTCAGAGAATGTAACATTATGTGAGTAAACATCTACACGTGCAATTTGGTCCCACAAAACTTCCTGAAAACATGCAGAAGGAAAAGATGTGTAACAAGTGCTGCTCTCCTAACTTACAATTATTTTTGTCCAAAATTAAAGGTATGCCAGGGGGACAGATTTCTTCAGCAGGGAATGATGAATTTTATACCAACCTCAGTGAGTTACAACAAACTCGAATCTCAGACTTGCAACAGAGTGTATTTTTTACGTAAATGAGTATTTCACATTTCAAAATCACTTAAAGAGCAATAGAAATCACATTTATGGTTCTACTTGAGTTTTTCAAAACGCTCAGACAACAGGAAAAAAAAGTTTTAGTTTCTGTTTCTGTACTTAAAAACAAAAACAAAGAAAAAAACACAAACAAACAAACAAAAAACAGGTAAGTTATAAATAAGCTTTGGTACCATGCCAATAAAGAGGAAAGACAAGGGGCTCCACTTAAGGTAAGACAACGTCAGCATAGGTTATTTTCCATGCAACAGACAAGTTTTTACTTTAGAACTTGATTCTCTTGCAGTGCTGTGATCACTTTATGCTGTGGAATCAATGTAACGTGGTCTTAAAAGGCTGGGAATATGAATAAGTAGGAAAAAAAAATTCCTCACAGCTTTCTATGCCAACTACCCTTAGCCTTGAACAAAAAGAAGAGGAGGGAACATGAAGAGTAGATCACCAATATATTTATTTCTCCTAGTCATAAAAAGTACATTACAGGCTTTATAGGAAACTGGCCACAGTTTTAAATCCCACCACGGCAAAGTGGCTGAAAACTGTGAGCCGCAACCACTGCCCTTTGGATGTCGTTTAGATTAACAGAGGACCAGGCCCCTCCGTGTGTGCACTGTGCAGTACGCTGCACGCTTCAGCTGGGCATTAAGGATAACAACAACAGTTTGGTTTTAGGTTAAGGAAACCAGTTTTCCAGTATTTTCTGCAGCTACCTTAAGAGGAAGTGAATTTAAATATAGGTTTCTCATATAAATTTTTTTCATCGTTTTAGTAAAGGAGCGAGAATACATGACCGTAGGTCTTTCCATAACATTTAATTTCTGCATTTTAAAAGAAAATCTGTAGAAACAGATTGGAAAGTTAGGTTGGAAACGTACAGGTTGGAAAGTTAAGAGATAAATGAAGCAGTTTGTCCAGGCTCATGCAGAAATCAGTGTCACAAATGGGCACGTGGGCAGTTCTCCTGGGTCTCTGTTCTGTACCCCAGACATACGCCCGGAGGCAGGATTTATGTGCAGCTCCTTTTTACTGAGATCACAGAATGGTCTGGGTTGGAAGAGACCTCCAGGATCACCGAGTCCAACCTCTGATGTAGCACTAACAAGTCCTCCACTAAACCATATTCCCTAAGCTCTACATCTAAACGTCTTCTGAAGACCTCCAGGGATGGTGACTCAGGTAAAACACGCTAGGCTCTTGGTGTGAAATAACCATTCAGGGCCTGAAGAAAACTATGCTCTTGTAAGTATGTTCCTGTCAGTAATAGGTGTTTTTAGTCCTGATGATTTATCGTGTTTACTTGGAACCACATTTTTCTTCCATCCTTCAGTTATAATGCCCTAGTCCTAGCTTTTCATTTGATGTGAGCAAGCAAGCACGTGGCGCCTGAAAATAGCACTTAGAAATATCACATCTACAGAGAAATAACTTGCAGCAGTGAGGGGCAGGAGCACGCAGACCCAAAGAGCGTGAGTCTGGGGCGCGTGCGGGCGCAGTGACGACCCCCAGGCAGACGGCATTTTACAGCAGGTGTTTCTCCACAAGCAGGACGAAGGGCAGGCATGGAGGAGTGGGCAGAAGAGCAGCTGGGACCAGCAGTGTGCTCCCCGGGACGGGAGGCCTGAGGAGCATGGTGCTGCTCCCCGCGCGGCCTGCTGGCGCTGGGCGGCCTGGGGCTCAGGGACACTCGGTGTCCTGACGGTCACCGTGGCAGCGAGCTAAAGCCTCCACAGGTTTGCCTTTTCAAGCAGAATGCTATTTGAAACCTTTCAGGTGTGCGAGGATGCCCCTTGTTGTGCTCTGAAGCTTAAACACCAAGTCATCACCTCATGAAGCGCAGCGGTGGGACCGTCCTCCCGTTGGTCACAAATCCACCTCCCACGGCGTCCACTGAGGTCAGGCCAACGCCGAGCCTCCGTTCAAAACAATTAAAATTAATGCTGGAAGTGAAAAATCTTGGAAATCTGTTTTATTCTGTGAGGCCCCTATCTCTCCGAAGTAAATTTCTCCTGCGTGTGCCAAGAAGGAAAGCCTTTTTCTATGTTGCTGGCAAAACTGTCAATCAACTTGATGAACAGCAAATAAATGAATGCCCAATGATGGGATTCTATATTATCCTTAAAGAAGAAATCCATCAAATAAACATCAACAGGTAAATGTTTATACCCAACAGCCATCAATTTCAGCTACCCATGCAAAGAGACAGGTGAGCTGGACTGGTAAACCTCGAAATTAGAGCAGTATTAATCATCTGCTCCCAGCCAATATAAACAGATGTTATTTTTAAACAGGCAAAATCATCTCTTCCCCTGAAATTTATTTGCAACAGATAATGTTCTGTTACATTTTTAATCAAGCAGATGAAGTTACATTTAAATTGAAAATCTGCTGCACTCAACTAACCAGGCAAGTAAAATTCCGAGATGACTGAATGGCAGCACAGAGCACACTATTACGGCAGGTAAATTGTGAAATTTACCTGTCACACCACACAGCTTATTGTTTATCCACTGCACCTGCAAGCTAGAAGCAAAGAACTAAGACAAAAAAAAAAGGGAAAAAGCATGTTAAACATATTTATAAATCCATCATGTTTTAGGAACACATCATCAACACTGACAGGAAAAAAAAAAAAAAGAGACTCCACCTCTTTCTTACAGAAAAGTCAATAAAGATTTACGTAGGTTGCTCCTATCTGCTTCATGCTACTGTAAGTAGTATGTTTGGATGTGCTGAGATCAAGGTACAACATGAAAAACCTTTATGTATCCCACGCTAAAATAAAAAGCAAGACAAAAAAAAATCTAAAATAACTTGGGGGAAAAAAAGCGTGATTTTTTTTTTTGTTGTTCATCCACTTTCTGACTCTCCTACACCAATATTTCACAAACCCTGTCAGACCACTTCTCTAGTCCATGCTTTAGCTCGCCCGCTTTTAAAAACTGGTCTTAATGTCCTTAGTCTGAGGTTCATTTATGTAAATGTTGCTGTGACAGAAGCAGCACACATCTAAATAGATGAAACAGAGTCCAACTACCTACGGTCTACAGAAACACCCTAAAATATTTTAATAAAATTCCAGTAATGAATCTCTTTCATCTTAATTTTAAAATGAAATCCATACAGTCTTACGCATGACATCTATAAATTATGCATAGCCACAATTTTTTTTTCATGTGAAGACGAACAGGAACTGACAGCACACATCTGGAAGACTGTCAATTATTCTTGGTTTAAAGCATTCGCCCCTTTTCGTTAGCTGCAGATGTGGAAGTGCTGACACTGAAGAGCAAGCGCAGACCGAGCAGCGTGCATTGCAAACTCAGAGCCTGCCGCAAGCTTCAGGTGACGACTTGGCTTACGCGTGGGCATTCCAACCCAGCATGCCAAATGTTTCCGTTCTGTGGATCAGCACTGCTCACGAAGAGCAAAACAAACCCTGCAGCACCCTCTAATAATTATGTTAATTTGTCCTTGTGAGTATCTAGCGTTAACGCATGGCACTGGAGCACATATGTAGTGCGTAAACTCCACAGCACACAGCTCTGCTTATCTCTTCATATCCTCAGCCACACGTTGCCAGCACTTCTGCAGACTGCAGCTAAAATTTGCCATTCTCTTTAATAACACGTTATTTTTCAACCCGAAAACAACAGACACCCTGACCTGCCAGGGTAAAGACAAGCTACGTGTCAAAGAAACTCAGGCTTAATACCAGAAGATGTGAAGTTGTTTCATTTCTAATTACTATTCCCCCTCTCCCCTCAAAAAATAATAAAAGAAAACAAAAACACAATTAAAAATCATGTCTCCTCCATTTTCCACTTGGTGTTTAATAAGAACCAACCTTCTGCACAGGCACACTAGAGCAGGAAGTCACTGTGAAGTGGGAAGCCACAGAAGAAACGTCCTGCCTTCACTGGTGCCACCTTTTCCAGGTTCACGCGTGTATTTATGTGTTGGAATTTAAATGTTTTCCTCAGCTACCAGTATTTCTTAGCAGATGCAGCTTCACTCTTACGCCGCGGGATCTCTGACTTACTTTCTGCCTGTGAACTGGGTGCCTTTTTGTGAATGTCTTGTAAAGGAGGGTGTTGGTAATCTTGCACAATCCTCTTCAGCTAGGAAACGGAGACTCTCCTCGCATCCCGTGAGTGAGAGCTGAGCCAACCTAATACTGCCAAAGAGGTATTTAGATTCACCTACACCTGTGGCTGAAGAGCAATAAAAATACGATTATTTCTAAAATGAGGACATTAATTCTCCAGGGACCATCTGAAAAGGTTCTGTCCAAATTCAAAAAAAAAACAAAAACAACTCTGTTTTTTTGTCTGAAAGAGAAGACAAAATAGATAACCTGAGACAGAAATAGTTTGGAAAAAAAAGAGAAACTTTACACGACCGTTTCTGATTTCACCACCACCACTACGTATCGAATATGCCAAGCCGTGAGAACAAAACAAGCATGAGCTTGAGTACGTGATATTTTTTGATTTTTGTCAATGTGTTAGAAATGTGAAAAGGGAAGCATTCAAGCTGACTGAGCAGCTTCCCCGGACAATGGACGTGTGCTGCCGGGAACAGTTCTTGATAATTATGTCCAAACGAAAACGAAGTGCCTCCTTTATCCGGGTGTCATGCTTTTTTATGATTTTATTACTTTATTTTACTTTTGGAGAGGTGGGGTAGGATTCACTAGGCAGAAAAAAAAAAAAAAAAGCTTTAAAAACAATGTTAGAATTTGGAACCGGATACCAAAAATCAAGATCCCGGGAAATGTAAGGCTGCCCGTGTGGCTCTGTCGTGGCCTCACGTGGAATACAGGGAAGTACAATTCCAGTACAATCCCAGGGCCCTCGCATGATTGCAGAGCTTACGTGGTGTGTGACAAATGGAGCAAACATTCTCTTTTTCGGAAGTTACTGCCCCATGACCACGCCACTCTTGCACTCGTGTCCTGTCACCATGAACCAAAATGTTTCTCCTTGCACTCCTCTAATCATCTCACGCTACGCTATGGAAGTTCAAGACAGCATGCACCCACAAACAAAGCTGAAATGCCCTGGCCACAGCAAAGGGAAAATTTAAGCTTCTGCTCAGCTTTAAACCAGAAAATCCTAAATCTAGACAAGAGAAACACGCTTTTAAAGTTACTTTAACAGCGTTTTGCTGAGCTAAAGCCTCTCTGCATGTTTCTGTCTCGTTCACTGTACACTCCTAAAACTGCCCAGCCATTTAATTAATAATTTGATCACTGAATTTTATTGCTTTATGAACTTCATTTTTTTTCTTTATTCTGTGTTATTAATAATGTTAATATTTTAAAAACACCATTCTATCACGTTAAAACTGTATGGCAACAGTAGAAAGCTCTGCACTGGAATGGATCACACATGCACAAAGAAGCTATACGTAACTGCTTTTTTAAACATTCAGTCTTTAAACTAGACTTCACATCACGTCATCTAAGAAATAAATCCAGATAAAATATTATTCACGTTTTAAAAGTACATAGTAGAGACCAGACCAGGCAGCAGCAAGAGTACTGAGACCATCCTGAAATGCAGTTCTTCAGAGTAGAGACTCGTTTCCCATCCCTTCAAACTTCAAGAGTTAAAAACCCAGATGACATAAGTCAGCACGTTCAGGCAAACTACAAATTCCTTCCTAATCTTTCAAGTCAAGTTCCTTTCTAAGTTTCCACAAACGTAGCGGCTGCGACCAAACAGCAAAAAGCTATACCAGACGGGAAGATTTCAGTTACCTACGTTACATTTTAGAAAATATCTGCTGGCTCAGACCTGTAAAACTGTTCTGATGCCTTCCAGAAGTGGAAAACTCACCGTGGACTCAAGGCTTTCACATTTATTCCTCGTTTTCAGAAACGCAGTGTTTGCTTCAGAAACTAATTCGGACAAAAACTAAAGACACCCATGCCCGGTTTTCCTGCCCCTCTGTAAGCCTGCACTCCTCTAAAGAAGAAAGGATTAAATAAGGGAAGGTGCTTGTAGAGACGAGGTAAGACGAGGGGTATACCCTTTACTTTTGTTCTGACTTTGACTTCAACACCATGTGCATGGAACCATACTGAGAACGTGTGCCAGGAGCACAGCCGCACTTACTCCTCCATGCCAACAACTGGTGTAAATCCAGCAGACCACGTAAAACCAGTTCATGCTACACAGAAACTCCCCGACACATCCTTGAAGAGCCATGCCTTAAGATAAGAAACTTCCTGAAAGAGTTTTAGCTTCCAGAACCTGCGCCTGACCATCATAAAGCAGCGTCAGATTATCTTCTACAGCTTTGGAGGAAAGGTTTCTACAGCATGTGACTACTTTGACCTCACGGTTACAGATGATACTGTAAGAACACCCCTTCATGTGAGCAGTTTGGAAAAACCTACACTCTGTTGTCTGCACAGGACTCTGAGCTTCTCCCAGCCATTCTCCCTCCGTATCATTATTTCATTATTTATACATGCCATTTTTTACGGTAGAGAGCAGCACAGCACTTTTCCTTCGGTTCCAACAGCATTTATTTGGTCTAAGAGGATACCTGCAATGTGGGAAGAACGAGATTTTCGCTCATTTGGCTGATTTAACAGCCCACGCCCCCGTTAGAATAAACTATTAGTGTGTTTGTCACTTACCTGTATTGCCCCACTTCAAGTACGGTAGCCAGGATTTCAGAAATAACAGTGAATATAAGAAAAAAAAAATCACTGAAGTTCTTCTCTTGCCATAGATTTTTATCTTATAGTATCAGCAGAAGAAAACAGAAGTCATGAGACAAGTGAGTCTAAGTCCACTCCTTCACTTTAAGGGCAACTATGTTTTCAGTGTTTTTAGTTATGCACTTAAGATTAGAAAATCCAACCGTGTGCTGAGTAAACAGCACTGCTTGAGGAATACGAAACACAGCAGTTGTTGTATTTAAATGAATAGTAAAATTACACTATTTACACTAATAAAAGCGGTGCGTTTATTGATATTCTTTAGGGTTTCCAGCACTTCTCCAAGAAATAGGTGATGGTTTGCTTTTAACCTCTAGCTGTGAAAGCCTGAGGGTCTCTCCAGCGTCCCTGCGATGACTCGGAGAAGGAAGGCAATCCACAGAGAACAGCAATCCCAGCCCTGGGAACACTCGGCAGCTACGTGACCGCTATGGAGACTTTTGCCTTCGCCAGTAACCGATGGGATCAAGACAGCATAATGGATCAAATAGCAAACGAGTGTTACCTAGAAATGTGTCATAAATGACGTTTATGACCGTGTGGACATTGCATAAAGTCCGTGTGGGATACAAATTTAAGCAGCAGAGAGAAGATTTGGCCCTTGTAATTTCTGTGGTTAGCATTAGTTTGTCTCGCTGCTAAAATCTCTGCAAAGTTTTAGCACTGTTTTGCTAATAAACAAACTAACAAACAAAAAATAAAACTATGGATATTTTAGGTCCATAAGGTCTTCGGTTGGATTACGGAAGCCTTGTTATTAAATAAGCAAATTAACTTTTAAAAGCATCAGGTAAGCACTGGAGCAACAGCCCGAGAAATAACTAAGACCCACTTCAAACTGAGAAAAACTTTTTGCCCCCGGCATCAGAAAGCATACGTAAGTCAGCTTTGCCTGGCCTACAACGAGGATTTCTGCACTTACCGTGGTTGTGGGCAAGGACACGGCCTGTCTGGATAAATCTGTATTTCTGCAACACTGCCATCTGACCCATGCCTTGTGAGGCTCTACACCGCGACGCCCAGGCCTGACCTATGCTTAAAAGAAAATTGTCATTTCTTGCCACTAAAATATACTTCATGACTAAGGCCTTGACAAGGCCTCTTCTCACACCTGAGAAGAACGCCTGCTGCCCGAAAGCGGAGACAGGAAGGGCAGGGGCTGTGGTTATCCCTCTGAAATCCCTTCTCATGGCTATATAGCCATCACCTCGTGGATAAACACAGGTCTTACTCCTTCTATCCACACAGTGTCCTCGTGCTCCGTTTGCAGTTGCTGTGTTCGGTGCTCTGGCAGTAGCCTGGGTGCCGCTCTCAGAGCTCCAGGCACCCAGATGCCCAGCCTACGCCAAACTTACCTGTTTTTCTGCACAACACACTCTTCCCTCTGTCCGAAAAGATACTGTCCAAACCCTAAGCATCTTGCATCTTGATTACTGAGACATCTGCTTTTCTGGTCTTGACAAACACAGTCCGATATCTCCATCTTTTTAAGCTGCGGCCCAGAGAATTTGCTCAGGCCGTGATTCCGAATCCCTCACACTTCTCTTCACATCACTAGGTATGGATTCCCTGAGAAACTTCTTCTGTTCTCTCCACACGTTCAGAAGTTCATTCTGGGCAGAGAACAGGTGGTTTGGGGAAAAAAAAAAAAAAAAAGGACGGGGTTGTGCAGAGGATGAATGAGGTACGTAAAACCCAGCAGCACGGGGGAAGGCTGCGCGGCCTGTACTCCGCCACCACAGCGTTAAAGGGCACACGGCAGGCAAGCAGGATTTTGTCAATTAACACAAAACACGCTTCTCGTAAGGAAAGACAAATTAGAAGTTGCTCAGCTTGACCTGATACTCTTTCTCTGCTCCTTTCACTGAGGCAACATAATACTCAAATTCCCTTAAACTAGAATCCTAGAGCCTTAAAATTACACCTGTCCTGTTGGGATGTCCTGCACTGTATGGCCATTTCCATTTAATAGCAAGGGGTCCCTGGCAAAGACGTGCTCTTCCTGAAGCAAAGCAGATTTTACGACATCAGAGATCACCGATTTGGATTTCTGCTTTTCCAAGTGTACACGAATGCAAGAAACTTGCTATGCTGAAGACCCCTTGTGTTCAGATCTGAGCCTGATAACAGGATTCCTTGAGCCGTCTTCTCCGTTTATTTGACCAAACAATAGATGGCTGTTGGCAGGAAATTTTTCCATTTATTTGGGTATAAAATTTACATGTCTACTTACTTACCCCAATTTTGTTCCCAGGCATGACGTGCATTGCTAGTAATATACCACAAACACCAAGAAAAAAAAAAAAGACTGAATTTTTTCTAGCACTGAAGAAACTTAAGATCCAACTTCAAATCATATTTGCTTGTATCACCCACAGGTTAAGGAACAGCCTACCCATCACTACAGGTACAGCAGTGCACAACCAAGCCATTCTGAACCTGGACTGCCCAAACAAACCTGCAGAAGGCATGTGAGTGAGAACGGTCTGGCATCTCGTACCTAAGCCCAAACAGAAGAACCTCATGCAGAGCAGAAGACCACCATGAGAAGACAGAGCTTTACACAGTTTTGAATCCTTAGTCCAAGCAAATTCCCACTTACCACTGAACACCTTGCTGTAGATGAGAAATTAACCACATCAGACACAGCTAGCAGTCGAAGCTCGAGCTTACCAGGATTTGTTCAGGTCAGGCATATCATTATGTGAACACTCTGAAGCCAGTTCAGCAGGTGGACATTTCAGGCCACCATAAAACGTACGAACCCCAACATCACAGGCTCATTAAAGCAGAGGCACTCGGACAGACCTGCTCAACATTGGTTCCTTGTGGGCTTAATAACATAGGCAGTACCATGCTCAAATTCCATGCCACTGTGCTCTGTGCCACACCAGCCATCCTAAAACCGGATCTCTAGGGAACACGGGGTAGGGATACCATTGCTGCGGAAGCCAGTTTGGTTTTCCTATGTCTAGTAAACTTCTTGCTGGAGCTGCTAAACCTCACTGGAACAAAGTGACATTCCACATTCTGCACTTTGTTCCCAAATCGCCTTGCAACGTGTCACCGTCAGGCTTTCCTACCGGCTGGGTTCCTTCATCTTTAGCTAACCCGAGCAGACATTTAAAACACAGATGCAGTGTTCAGATGAGTAAGAAAAGGCATCACGTGTGAAAAATGTTCCCTTTCTGGACGGGTCGCTGCCTTGCTTGCCATTCCACTCATACCTACACCTGTCCCAAACAAACCTCCACCTTGGAGCTGCGGCAGAATCTTATCTTTTCTGAGCTTTTCTCTTCTGCAGCCAGCTTTCAGACTGCCTAGCGCCAACACAGACTCTCCCAGGAGGACAAAGAAAAGCCTTGCCCCATGGAGCTGCTGCAAATACCTCAGCTCTCCTACCTTTATACTCACTCCAGTCGCCTGTTGCATGGGAAGGGACTGAGCAGCAAACTGCCCACCACACAAAGCAGACTTTGAGCTCTGGTTCGTGGCCCTGCCTGCCTCCTGTCCAGGCTGGGGCACATTCTGTACCCCCCAAGAAAGAAAACAGCCTCTTTTCTCCCCCAGCACTCCTGCATGGCCCCGAAGGAGGGAACAAGAGTCACCTGGTCTGAATTTCTGGGCAGACCTGTGCGGTGCCAGGAGCTGGACCCGATGATCCTTGCGGGTCCCTTCCAGCTCGGGATATTCTGTGATTCTAAGGCAGATCTCGGGCTTGTCCAGGTGCCACCTTACATACTTCTGTTGTCCGCAGAGTGTTACAGAATGATGGATTCATGGATTTAATTGGGGTTGGGAATGGCCTCCGCGATCACCTGGTTCAGCTGTTAACCGAGCACCGCCAACTCTTCCGCTACGCCACGTCCCCAGGCACCACATCTGTTCTCACAACATTTTACCCTCACAGACCTCTAACAGCAGCCGGTGCAACCGACCCTTGGGTAATGTTCTTCTGACCCACTACTCAGCCTGCACCGTGTCTTTCACACAGAAACCACTTGTGCCATCAGCATTCATCTATCTGCAGCTCTGTTTCTCGTCCTCCAGAGGGAGAAAGTCAAAAAGCACCACAAATAGGTGATTCAGAATTATTTGAACCGTAGTATCACCTTGGTGGATGGTGTGCATCCCGTCTCATAAAGAGAGTGGCTGGCATCAGCGGACGCTCTCAGGTGGAGGGCGTTTGCTTTGCTTCCATTCAGCAAACATCAGCCTCATAAATCCGGCAAAACTCAGAAGGTTTCAAGGAAAAGAACCTATGTCCACAAAATGACATTCAACTGCTGTTTCCCTTTCTTTTCTCCCCTTACATTTTGGTGTGATAACTAACATACACCTCAGGGTGACCAAATCCGCTGTGCTTGTTGCTTTTGACGCCTCATCTTGGTTTTCAAAACGTGTGAATAATTTAAAAACACTATTTGGGCCGTATTCCAATCAAGCGACAAATTCACCAAAATTTTTCAAGCTATCGCGCATGTAACCCAAAATGCTACCCGTGTAACTCCAAGGCAAAAGCGATTCCGAAGATGATTCCTCGTTATCTGAAATTATCTCAAGGGATTACTTTGAGGTCAAGGACGTGGACACGAAAAGCTTTTGGTAAGATGAGCAGAGGCCGTTTTCTCTACTCAATATTTTAACTCGGGTTAAACCTGGAAGATTTTTAATCAGAGAAAGTAAAAGAAGAGCACAGGAGACAAACTGGAAGGAACACGTTGCTTCTTTTAGGATCAAAGATAAGTATTTGACAACAAGACTGAGTGACCACCACTGCTGGCAGCCAGCAATTCCTCTATCTCTTCTCTATTTTTGCTGGACTCCAGCAAATAATGAAAGAAGCACGTGTTTCTACAATCAGAGAGCTCAATCCAAGACTTACGTCTAGAGAAATACACTTAAATTGGGACAACTGTACAAAGTATTTGTCCAGTAGTGGTATTCTGGAAAAAATTACCAGATTAACTCTGAGAGCTAATGAGAACGACGTTTAGAGGACTCAGGACTGGCAGGAGAGCACCCTGGCAAAAGATGCTGTTTGGACAACACCCAGTATGGTCTGCATTTTCTCGCAGGTCCACACAACACTCTGAGAAATCAGTGAAAAGCCACTAAACCAAGCAAGCCGACTGCCAATGCGTTCACATTTACTACACAGGCAGGCACACAAGTCAGAAATTACGGAAAATTAGTGGCCTAGATCACCATTTTCCACCTCTTGCAGCGCATGGCAAGCTTCCCTGAGCTCTCTTGGAAGCAGACTTAGTCTTTTGTGTCAGAGATATCGGTAACGTAAGCCACCAGAACCCAACCAACAGACTAGTTAAAACGCCACCATTCTGAGACGCATACAGCAACAGTAATCTCATTTTAAAGGAAGTCGAAGAGATGACTGAACATTTACAAGAGAATGTGACCTGTGGCAAGAATTTAATCCAACGGGACAGCGCATTTACAAACTCCCTTGTGTCTCAGAGACGAAAGAGCACTTGTAGAGGACTGCCTCTGAATGCTAGCCTGTTTGTTTGGTAGCTACAGTAGATTCCTCTTCATCACGTCCTTGCTTTATGGTCTCCAGTACATTCCTCTTCATCACGTCCTTGCTTTATGGTCTCCAGTAAGGCAATAAAATTAAGCCCGGGACATTCGCATTTGATACACCCAGCTACTGTCAAACGTAAGAGACAGAAACCTTAAAAAAACAAAAATCAAGCAGCTGACATAGCCCAACAACTTGTGTTATTTTCTCGCTTGGATTTCTGATTTATCTTCACGCACAAAGGACAAAACACTGCGGCACCAAAACGAACCGAACAGCTACCCCGACACCACACGTCAATACATAAAACATCCTTCCACACCTACGTCTTGCTACTGTACTAAGAAAACTAAGAATTAAATTTCACCCCCACACAGTAGATATGTTAGAAATTCAGTCGTTCTTCAGCTTCCAGAATAACTCGTGCCCGGCTATGGATGGTTTATTCATTAATTTAATAAATGTAACAACGACAAAAGAAGAATTTTCTGTTAAACGCAATAATCACCATCACTGTGAATGTTTTTAAAAACGTGTCAAAAAAGGATTGCATTTCTTTCTTTTCTATATATTTACAGTTCTTAAAAGACCATCACAGATGGTAAAGAATCTTTCTCAAAAAAGTTAAACCAGAGAAGAAACAGCAACCTTTGCTTCAAAAGTGATGGCTTAGCAGCTCGTACTGTCACCCAGTGACATGTAAAATCTTCACAAGGTATCCGTGGCGTACTGTTAAAGCTACGTTTGAAGGAGTACTTTCAAATATGCAAGTGCTAATGGTGAGAAAACCCATAAAATGGTGAGAAAACCCATAAAGTGGTTATTCCTGCCACGAACCAACCCCTAAGCCTGGCTGTATTTCCACATACCATTCCTAACAGCATTTCCTACTTAAACTCATCTCATCTTTTTGCGTCAGAAAATAAGAACAAAGCGAAACTGGAAATTATATTTCTCTATTTTTGCTACTTTAAGAAGATTATTTAAATGCAAGAAGCTTATTACTCCGCAAATTCACTTCATCCAGCTTTCTGGTGCCTTTCAATCCATTGATATTTTGGTCCAGAACAGAATGCAGCTCAACTTTCCAGCACTGATATTTCTTTAGCAGTCTCTGGTGTTAACAACTTGGCACAACTGTGCTTTTTGCATTTTTTTTTAATTGTCTTTTATATTTAAATATAAGGAAAAAAATAAGGTGTCTCTTTTCACAGATACTCCATCTGAAATGTTTTACATTTAACATCTGCATATTTGGAAATACCTTACGCGCATAAACGTAAGGATTTTGCTGTAAACAGAACTAAATTGATGAATTTTGTTTAATTAAATTTGTGTGGTTTTTTATATATATAACGTATAGAGGTAACAATGGTTTCAGGAAAGAGACCATGGAAGTTTATTTCAAAGTTCTACACTTATACTACTGTTTGTATAAATATTATAGAAAGTGCTGTTTGTATCTACTTATAACTGTGTGTTCAGAAAGAAAATACATTTT
This sequence comes from Nettapus auritus, assembly GCA_011076525.1. Classification (NCBI taxonomy): domain Eukaryota; kingdom Metazoa; phylum Chordata; class Aves; order Anseriformes; family Anatidae; genus Nettapus; species Nettapus auritus. The sequence continues at coordinate 81,691,260 of CM021797.1, forward strand.
CAGAAAACTCAGAGTTAAAATACAGACGATTAAGTACCACATCTTTTAGGTGGGCTGTAAAAAGAGACTTTCCCATCTTTTTTTTCCTGTTATCTCTTCCAGACGTTCCATTCCCAGTTTTACAGGGCGGAAACAACCTCAGCCTCTGATTTAAAAGCATCCTCTTAAATCACGGGTGGCTCTGTACTTACTGCCTCCAAACCACCTCGCACTTTCCTTCTGCCCTCTGCGATGTGAGGCGTCTAGTACAGAACACACTGCGTGAATCACAGAGAGAAGCTGTGTTACTGCAACAGCTCATTTATTTATTGTGGTAACACAAAATACCACTGAAAATACTGCATTTGTTTTTACTCGTTTGCATACAAAGTATACTCAAAAATAAAGGATTAATCGTATTTTTATTTTTTAACGTATAAATTGTTCTTCCTTGCTCCAACTAGGAGATGAAAAACAAGGTGTACAAGAAAGATCTGTAGAGTTAACACGCTTGGACATCATCATTTTCATGTTTTCCTGATTAGTAACAAGCACGCGATTTAAAAATAAATCAACTTGATAGCTGAATATGGAGGTTCGACATTGACCTGTACGCCAGTTTGATTAACGACATCATTAATCAACTATTTTCAACCATAAGCAATGGTAATATTTCTGTTCAGACCACCCATCCTAATTTTGGACAGTTAACCACATTGGCACTGGATGGTAATGAGAACTTACAATTGTAAGTACGAAGGCAGGATATGAGAGTCTGAAATGGACTCCTTGATGTCATTTTGATTTTTCTTCTTTTCTCTTCCTCTTTTTTTTTTTTTTTGATGAGAATTGTTTGAACAGACTCTGATTCTTCATTCATTGCATATAGAATTGTATCCTATATAGTGTTTTGTTTAATTAATAAACCTCAACGTTACAATAACAGACTTACATTTTGGAGAAAAAAATGGAAAGAATTTATTAACATAACAAATTTCACATTCAGAATAGATTAACATTTTCTCTTCATCCTTGCATTAGTTGCACTTAGAAATAATTTTTATATTTTCATAATTCGTAGTAAATACGCCATTTAAAATTAAATTGGCTAACTTGATGTAACAAAACAGCTATCTGCTTCCAGTACAACTATTTAGATCTTCGTTACTTCCCAGGCTGATTTACCCTCAAAACTTCTCAGGGGTCTACTTTGGCCAGTCACATAGACACAAAGGCAGAAGACAGATTCTAATCAGGATGACGGTAACATTTAATGCTACCATAAGTAAGACCCTAAGTCAGTGATCCTATTTTGCTCTTCCTTTGAATGTCAAGTGTCACAATCAAATTTAAAACCAGCATAAATACCCCAGAGAAGAACAGTTATAAAGAACTGCTTACCTCTGTTGGTTAGCCTTAAAAACATATAAAAACCCCTGATGGTACAGCAAATTTCCCACTTCTCTAAGTTACTTAAGGCACAGTTTTTTGAATACCTGTACTGTGCTAACACCACTGTGAGCAATAAAGATTTGCATGGGAATACATACAATTTCCACAGCAAGGACAGTTGGGTTTTTATTATTTGACACCAGGACATCTAAGTAACTGTACTGTACGGACAAGGTACTGTTGATGCTATAACCCACCTATGCTGAGAAGTTACTGTGCTCCCACTGCCTTCTTTAAGTTCTCACAGAAACTACAGAAAAAGAAAGCTACATCAGAATTAGAAGTTGTTCGTACAGCAGTATAATTTCTGAACTACTGACAACAATTTCTGGTGTATCTCTCATTTTTGTCATATTTTTGAGCAAATGTTCTCTCCGTAAGATACTACTTGAGATGGTCACATAAGAACAAGAACTCAGAAATCAGTTATCAGTTCTCAGATTAAAAATATATATATATATATTTGCAGATTTAAAGAGAAATAAAAGTTTCAATGAAGCTATCCTTAGAAATCAAACAATTTTAAGCCTTTTTTTTTTTTTTTTTTTTTAAACAGCACTGTAATTAAAGTAAGAATAGAAAATCTGTATTTTGGGAAGAATTCAGCTCCTGCTTGCTCCTATGGACTTTTAAGCTTCACCAAGCAACTGAAGTTTTGTCAAGCTTTGGAATACTGAAATATAAATGAAAAGGAGGGAGGACGATGACTTTGAAGGTGCATTCTCTTTGATGATGCATGTGGAATACTAAACAAGTCAACCGAGGAGGTTTTACGCTAACTAAATACACTAAAAATAAGTAATTTGCAGGCTTAAAAATAGTTATCAACTTAAGTACTTTAATTTATAAAAAGTCATTCTAATTCCGAGGGCGGTCTTATTTATCTGTCTACATGCATATACTCTTACACTCAGGTCCAGTGATTATCCTGCTCCTGTATCCTAACTTTCACACTGCAACAAAATACTTAAAAGCTAGCTGCCACACTTGCTTAGTCTGCATTTATTTCCTTTTCCAGTGCTAAAACAACACGAGCTGAAAACAAAATAGTTTCATTTCCCCCCCCCCCCAGTTTGATATAATTATGTTTTACGTCATCAAGTACCTGAAACGTTTTCGTGCGCTCTTTTAATTGAGTCCAGTGAAGAATGATTCTCAAACATGTATTGACACACAAGAAGAAGTATTTTTCAGCTTTTGTCCTTTAGAGATGGATACGTGCCCTAATAAAATTATACCACACATAAAGCTGTCATTTGTATTTAAAACTATATTACATTTCTGTATTACATTTCTAACACGGAGGCCAAGATAAATAACGTGTAAACGTCTCAGTGAAGACCTCCAGGAAGATGAGATTAAATGAAGCCTGCCAGAAACCGTCTTTTTGCTATTTTCATCCTTTATGAAGTTGGTAACTTGGTAACAACCATTTGAAATCCAGGCAGTTTTTGAGGTGCAGAATCAATACTTTGGTTCAGAACTGTCTATCAGCCACGATGCTTCTACCTTAGAAACTTGCAAAAAACCTGGCAACAATAATACACACAGGACACAGCTCTGGAAACGTGTCCTTTAAGTCTTCCACAAACGCAATCAGTGAAAAAAACATCACAAGGAAAGAAGAAAATCATAGCGAACCCCTCAGACGAGAAACTCATTGGTACCAAGTACACAGCGGCTCACATTTAATCCTGTTAATAGAAAGAGAAGCGGAAGACTCGCTTTTCAGCCATCTCCGGCCGAGTGGGCTAACAGAACCGCCCGAGTACCCCCGACATGGACCCCGGCCCTGTGAGACGGAGACCCCCGTGCAGGAGGGCCGGCGCGCCAGGAGCAGGCCGCAGGGCCGCGGCAAGGCCTGCACGCCCGCAGCTGGCCACGCTCCGGAGACTTTCTCCTCACGGCCGAGCTGGCCCTTCCCCGCCTGCCCCTTCGGAGCTGACTCGCCTCGCTTAGAGTGTTCTGGTTGGGTTTTAGGGAGCTACGAGTCTAGGCCGTAATGAAATCACTCGGTTTTCAGAGGAACCGCGGGTAGAAGCGTCCGTTCCACCTGCTGTTCGACAAGGCTGCTGCTCAAAACAAACAACAACAAAAAAAAACAAAACAGATAGGGATCCGTTTTTGACACACAGACGCAGCACCGTCACTAGAATATTTTAAACTTTTTGCTAGAAATTCGAAAGATTCCAAACTATTTTTTTTTGAAGAGGAGATTTTTTAAAAAAAGTAAGATAAAAGTGCACAAACACATGCATGGCCACCTTAAAAAATGAAAGCCAGCACTGACATACTTAACAAAACACAAAGGACAAACTTTCTTCACTAAAAGAAACAACCAGAGAACAACTTGTGTAGTGTACAAAGCACACTACCAGTGCCAGCTGAATTGTCCCTCTGCTGTGACTGCTGATACCCACATCCTAATCATTTCCTTTCTTAAACGTATACTCTTCTTTGCTATTTTGAATTTCACGCTGAAACAAAATTATTACCCTTAAAAATCCAACCAGAAAATCCCTCTGCAAGGCTGCACTTCTAGTAAACTTCCACTCAGTTTTAGGTCTAGAAGTAATAGCAGCGCAAATAAAATAAGGAAGAGATTTTATATGCCCCAAAAGTAAGAGTCTGGAACAATTCTGTTTTATGCTGGGCTATCACACTTGGAAGTCTACCACAGAGGCTTCGGTTATCTCCATAAAGGCTGGAAATACTGCTTCCCATCTCAGAGATATTAGTGAAATCTGCATTCAGAGTTACTGACCTATTTCACTTCGGTTTTCTAAAGTTACACAGCAGATATTCCACATGGACGCGACGAAAACGGAAAAGCTGAAGCTTAACACACAGATCGATAAATACGCGTACAAATAAAGACTTATATGTGTGTGTATGTGTGTGTACGTTTTCACATACAGACACACTTTAGGCAATCCCGAATCTGAGTTACGCAGAACACAGCAAAGAGCCACATTTCCTGAGAGCTGCTCTGAGCCCACCGCTGTTTTTGGGGGAGGGGGAAATCCCCAGACCTCGGAAGCACAAGTTTTAAATGTACAAGATACACGGTTATCAGTTTACTGGCTTACCTTCACAGCAGTATCTAGACTGGGAAGTAAGTGCAATGTTAAAGCAATTACTGTCACCACAGTTCTCTGCTCTAAAAGAGGAGAGAAAACTCTACAGAGTCTCACCATGCACAGTTTCAAAAAGAGACCGAAAAAACCATCTGGCAGTCAGTCTTTCTCTCTCTCTTCCCCCACACCGTCCCCGTCCGTTCCCCCCTCCTACCCCTGCTGCACCTCTCACTCTGCTGGTGCTGTGCGGGGTGGGTTTTTTGTGTGAGCACTCTTTTTTTTTTTTTTTTAAAGGAGTTGATGGAGAAATATTTATAAACTACTCAGCATGCCAGACGAGGACTTTGTTGTTTCTCATGTTTCGGGACTCCAAGTGAAGAAAAGCGTGCAACAAGATCAACAACAAAGTGCAACTAAATCTGTCGGCGTCAAAGAATAGTTTCGCCTGTCACAAAGACTTGACGTACGCAATGAGGTTTTCTCAGTGTCTGCCGTCACCTACACTTTTCAAAAGTAATCAAAAGGATGAAAACCCACAAAGTATCAAACCTGGTGTTGCACAAGGACAGAGAAGTAGTTATCAGAATTAACGCCAAGCTGGTTACAAAACAATTTCCACAACCGTTTGAAATGCACGTTTCATATTATTTTCCAAGATGTGTGGGTGATAGCTTTGCTGTGGCTGTAACATAAAGCACACAACACCATTTTCACCACAAGACCAGCTAAACAGACAATGCTTTTATTTTCTCACTTCTAACAACGTCTTTACAACCCAATACACATTTGGGACGCTCGGCACTGTTGTGCACAAAGAGGCATTAGGAAGGATATCAAAAGAAAAACAAACACAAACACCACTATGCAAAGTGAGAAAAGGCTCAGCCTTGCAGACTGAAACGTTCCCGGTGCTAGAAATTTTCATACAAAAGGAAAAAGCTTAAATGCAGCAACCGCAAAAAATCTGCATATTGATCAGAAATTACGCTATTAACTGGAAACTCTGAGTACAGAAGCGGAAGAGTGGACTGTCCATACAAAACTTTCCAGACACTCTCCGTCTGCAATTTCTCTTCTCGACACAGCGTTCGGAGGTGGCAGGCAACCTCACCTCTCCTACCTTCTCTAGGACAGACAGGGCTTCTGCTACTTCACTGGCAGAAGAGTCAGTGCAGAGAGCTTCCTGGGAAGCCCAGGGTATTCTGAGCAAACCGAGCATCAGGCAACTGGACAGGGTCTGGTCAGAAAAAAAACTCAAAATAAAGCAGTTTCTGTACAGATTTGAGGAGTTCCTTCGATTTTTACCTGGAGATTAGAAACCGTTTTAGTACTGCGAGAGGGGAAACCAGAAGCCAATTAAGAAAGTGAAAGAAAGCTCGGGACTGCATTCATGGTAAAATACACCAGGTTGTCGGCTCACTGCTGCAGAGTAACACAGCGAGTCCTTGCCTGTGGATGCACAGTTCCTGCCCAGTAAATGTTGTGGGAAGAGTGTCATTGCATACGTAATACAGCGAAAAAATGCCGTGTTTGTAAGCATACTCCAAATACCTCTTACATACATTAACAGAGCACAAAAATAAGCATTACAGTCCTCCCAGGATGAGCTAGCTTGCAATGACTCCAAAGTACAGAAATACAACATCCTAACAATTTGCTTCCCATCTCCTCCAGATTAACAAACAAAGGGACCCCTGAATATGACTCTCACAAAGTTAATGGTGATTATGATGGGATCAAAGTCCAAGTTTTCCTTGCTTTTCAGTAGGACCCTGCCATATTACCTAGAACACAGCACGTATGCCTACCTTAACGACATGGTAGCGCAACACACCCGCAGTTTAGACCTTCGCAGTGAATCTCATTCACATCAGAAAGACACAGACTGATGAAAGAAAAGAGTAAAGAAACCTCACGTTCTCCAGAAACGTGCCAATTATTGTCAAAGGGCTCACAAAATTAAATCTTTGCCCCCTTATAAAGCCCCATGAACATCAATTTTGCCCACAGCTTTGAAGCCACTGTGTGTTTCACCCCCTTTCACTATGTGTTTCTATAAACAGGAAGACACAAAAAAACCCCTACCATTTAGCCATTTTATTTCTTCTACCAATCTTTAGATGTCATCGTTATAAAAATTCATTAATATTAACCTTTTTTTCCCCTCGTGTGCTTATTCTGAGCCCATACGTGCATGCTTTCCATCCCACCATCTCAAACTTCACTTTTTCCCTTTGTAAACCTTCAGTGCTCTATCTTCAGTATATTGTTTGTTATCTCTGAAATCCCTGCATTTTTCAATTAATTAACAATTTTAAACTTCTCCTTTGCAAGGACTGAATCAATTCCCCGGCTGTCTTCAAAAGTCCAATTGCAATATGAGAGTTTTTCCCCACCTGTAAGAAATTCAAACAAATAGGGACAAGGAAGAAAGATCAAACTGATGACAGAAGTGGGAAAAAAAAACAAAACAAAACAAAACCACCCTTAAAACAATCAACAGAACAGAAAAAGAGAAAAAGTCACCCAGAATATATGACCATGTAAGCATGGGCACTCTTGCAGAAAACCTCGTCAGCAATCCAAAGCCAGGGGAAATTTAAATTACGGCTAAGGTCCACAATAGGCAGAGAAGTCTGTACAGATAAAAGGGCCTGCTAAAGTTGCAGGTATACTTAATCGAGATGTTTACAGATTTACGAAGGAACATTATTAGTTTTATTATTTTTTAAAAATAATTGAGAGATTCGAGGGTATCGACATTACATTTAGGATGAGGTTTCTCTTTAATCAAAACATCCATATGCACGTGCTGCATCTTCCAAACTGAAGGTGGATTCCCACTGCTAATTACAGTGCCAGGGTGCACTCTGTTATAGTAACTCCTGCTACATTTGAGGAACGTTAAGGTTCCAGCAAGCAAAAGCAAGAAGAAAAACCCCCAAACTACACGAAAAGCCTTCGCATCCAGCGGGGCCTTGAGGAAAGTTCATGAAGGCTTTCAGTAATACTCCAGCACACGAACAAAACCTGAATTTGGTGACATCACTGTTAATTTTAAATTCAGCCGGTGCAATCTGTACGCTCACCCTAGTGAAAGCAAGCCACAAACTGTCACTGCACGCCTGTAACTTCATCGGGGAGGAGACACAATACTCAGAAGGCATCTCTGCAATACCACCAGCACGTGCAGCCTCGAGAGGAAGACGAGGGACTTCCATCCTTTCCATCAGGCTCGGAAAGCTGCTGAGGACCCGGCGACGTGGCAGCCGGCAGATCCAGGTGGGGCCAAGCCGAGGGGAGCTCCTCGCGGCTGAGGAAAATCAGGCTTTTTCGAGTGAAAATCCGTTTCTCATTGGGGTGCTTCGCTCTCTGCCAGACGACCCCCTAGTCTTTGGTGGCCAACTCCACCGAGAAGACTGTCTGCTGGAGGCGGCAGCGAACCCTTAAAACTGGGAAGCGGAGCAGACGTTAACAGCCCACGGCTACCCAACTGCAGCACCTAGCACGCCTAGAACTCAAGAGAAGGCTAAGTCAGCATGCAGTTTACTAAAGAAGCACACCTAATTGCCAAGAAATAAACTCCTCCGGTCACTGGAATCTGTACACCAGCCACACTAACGAGTCTCACTGCTGTTAAGGCATGCGGCACGGGGTTAGGCGTTATTAAAGTATTTTAATTGCTCAGCCAATTTTCAGCAAAACGCGATTTTTAATTTTGAAAGCAACTTCTGCTGATGTTTCACGTACCAGTTGCACATCCAAAAGTGCAAGGAACCATGGCTCTTTCAGAAGTTTTTACACGGCCTAACAATACAAAATTTCTTTAAAATGTTGCAAAGGTCAAATGTTCAAAACTTGTTGCCAAAGGGAAGTAAAGAAAAGCATCATTTATTACACGTTTTTGTTACTTCAGAAATAAGTTTATGCCTTTTTTTTTACTGTTTAAAAATACACCGAGGGGTTTGAGTAACAGCAGGGAGAAAAAAATACAGATGTGGTGTGATTTTTGGATACTCTCTGCAGTACCACGGAGAGGTAAAAAAAATAGTCACACATCTAGAAGAAGCCACTTAAAACGCTAATAGCAAACAAAGGATATTTCTGTTTTTGAGCCGATAGAGATAAAAGAAGAAGCTAAATTAATCTGAGATTCCTGCTTCCATTTTGACTTCATAAGCAGCCGTTGCTCAGTTGCTGCTGCCGAACGAAAAACTCCTTCTTACCTTACTTTGTAGGGAAGGGCTAAAATAAAATTATTCCCAATTCTTTGTTGTTATTATTATTTAGTTGTTATTATTTATTTATTTATTTATTTATTTTTAATGGTTTCATTCACTCAGTGTTCAGGCTCCATTAAGAAAAAAATAAAAGCAATAATTTCATTTTTACAGGTTCGTTGACTAAATGAGAGATTTTATTACCACGGATAAAAATCGGTGCTTAGCAAGATTTCCAGACCCAGTAAGCACAATGGGAAGGGATGGAAAACGGAAAGATGAAAAAAGTGCTTTGGAAACGCTAGCTGGTACTTTATTTTATGGTCATGACCTCCTTTTGTACAGGACAGTTTTACAAGACAGTCGGAGCAAAATGAGATATAAAATTCCACACCTCCAATAAAATAATATATTCCTTAGTTGCTCTTTCCATAACGACTTTAAACAGAGAAGCTGAAAAAACTTGTATTTTACCATATGTCAATCTGTCAGAAAACACATATATTGACAGATCTGATAAAGAGACTAAAAGCACAGCCTACGAACTTCGGCAGACTTTGGTACTTTCTGTTCTTGGTCTTCCACCCTTCGCTTCTTACCACAGCTCCGCCACATGACGTAAAGCACTTGTGCAGTTAACAGAAAACAAATCAGAGCAGGGAAGAAAACATTCCCTCTCAAAAACCCGTGAGAGTATTTCTGTGCAGCTTTACAAACGCTTTGGTTTCAAAAACAACCACACGAAGCTGCACGGCAGCGAGGGCTGAAGTCAGCCCCTCCTCTCCGAGAAAGGCACCGTAAAGGCTGTCTGAAGGATGAAACACGAAAAAAGCAACTTGTTTTCTGTACCCCTTAGTGGCCAGGCGTGTGGAGCTTTTTCCAAAAGCCATAAGGGGGAGGAAGAAGAAAAGAAAAAGCAGAGATTAGGACTGCAGCTATACGTGGGAGAAGAAATATGTTGAAAAAAAAAGGTTTTAATGAAGGAACGGATGAAAGACTTCCAGCTACGGGAATTAACATTCTTATAATATATACTCTTACTGCAAAATGCAGAGAAGAACTAGGAGGGGAGATCCCTCCTTCAAAGGCCTGGACACTTTCCTAAACTAAAAATTAATTTAACAATCGAGGAACCAGAGCTCACTTCGCCAAAGCAAAGACCATCTCCTTCTGTTACGGCAGGAGGTGATGGAAGCTAGAATGCCACACGGGGAGAAGACTTCTCTGTCGGAGGACTCGAGAAACCACGTTAGTTGTCTATTTTAAATGTAACATGGCTGTTAGAGTAGAGCGAGGCAGCAAAGTAAGAAGGAGGGAGATAAATGAGCAGAGAAGCTCAGCTCCTCTCCTCAAGCAGCTGCTTCTGACTGCAGCGGACCCTCAGCGTCTCTGCTGCAGGCACTCGGACTGGAAAACAAACTGGCCCCACTCCCGTAGTCTGAGAATTGTGCACATTTCAGCTCCTTTTTTTGATATGAAGCGAACTGGACGCTACCCGTAGCACAGAGATCTGTCCCACTCGCGTGGCCACACGCATTTTCTGCGGAGGAGGTAAAAGGCAAGGTCTCAGAAGCGGCTACCTTCCACACCCCAGCCGTACGGGTGCAACAGGTCTTAAAACAGAGGTTCACTTACTGCGTAGTCACCTAAATATTTGGTCTTGCTCTTCAAAACCCTGAAAACAGAACTCTGAACACATCTCAAAGTAATCCAAATGTTTTATCAGGGAATATTTACTTGCAAATTATTCTCTCAAAGATTTTCTTAAATTCCTTTCTTTGGTTTTAAGTTTTTTATGTCTAAGTTCCAGCACAGAAATCCTTTACCGTCTGTAAAATTTGAGAGACGATGCTGTGCAAAGTTTGGTAATCACGTTACCATTACATTAAGATTTATAGCTCCTGTTCCCTCTTTTGATGCTGCTGCAGCTGCTCGTTATGTACAGCTCAGACTCAGCACTTATGTCAGGGCTCAGCACCAGGGCCACTCTGTGCCGGGCACTTCACGCGGGTTTAAACATGTCAGCATTAACTTGGTCAAAATCAGAAGCAAGATGCCAACGTTAAGACTTTCTGCAAAGTCAAACGTATGTAGAAAGTATGAAGTTTAAATGAAAACAGAGATGTGTGTACAAAACCAGACCTTGTTACCAAGCTGCTCTCTGTGGCTGATAAAGGTTCTGCATGCCTCAAACCAAGCATGAGGTTACCGCTGGTCACGCCATCACTGGCAAGATGCAAGAAGGGGTCGTGAAGAGGTTCTCAGGCTGCTCTGAGAATAACAACGAGTATGTGAAGGACAGTACTGCGTACAAGCTACTCGTGTGACTGTGATTTCCAGTCCAAGCACCTCAAAAAATATTTACATCTCCTAAATTGAAAGAAACAATTTAATTCTGATGATTACGACAAGTTTGAATAGCACAGGATAATTCTCCTTCCATTATCTGCTTTGAATTTGGATTGCTTATTGTCAAAACGAAGAACAGGAACAGGAAACATATCACTGCATTTGTTATAAAAGCACTTAGCAGAACTGTCTCCTGATATTAACGCTGCATATTGATCTCGGAAAGCCTCCCTCAAGTTAGCACGGGTACACCTTTATGAGAACAGCACAAAGAATGAAACCACAAAGGTTCGTGTTATACCCAGCAAGCATAATCATTCCAATAAACTAATTGCATAACGTCTCCAAATCGTATATATACAACTAGAAATATGCTTGAAGTCTCAAACACTCCTTGTGTCTTCTGTCTTCTTTTCCTCTGGGTCATCCTCAGTGCTACCATCAGCGATTTTGGTACGCGAACCGAGGAAATACAGACTGGACTGAGAGAAAGAAGCCTGGCTCCACGCCATCTGCCTGCCCGGTAGCAACGAGAAAAATAAAAGCTAACCAGAAAGCGCAGTAACTACGCCACGTACAAACGGCATTCTATTACAGCAGCCAACACATGGCCCCACATTTGATCCCCAACAGGTAATTAAAAAAAAAAAACGCAAATGTCAACCGATTAGGTTTAGTTTGAGCAACAGAAAAATATAAAAAGAAATATATTAATGAAATACAGCGACTTTGAGGCAATTAGTCAATGCATATTGGAGTCACTCAGGAAGATTTTTAGGGAGGAAAAGTTACGTGCATTAAAAACACAACGCGGGGTTCTGGCGCGGTAACCGTGTGTTCTGCCGCTCTTCTGGCATTGCACTGGGAACACGGAAGGTGTTTCTTACACCTCCAAAGCTCATTAATCAACCACCCGAGACTCAGTACGCACTACAGCCTATTTATCAGCAGACTAGGGACAACCACACACGAGAAAAACTCTAAAAGTTATTAAACGTCTACGTTTCAGCAGAAAAGGAGTAATTTCTCAGTTTCCCTTCTCAGACAGGTTAGTACCGGCATGTGACTCTCAAAGGAGTGGTTACCTGACCTGCTTCCCAGGAAGGAAGAATCAGCTTAGGTCTCCCTTTTCCTCCCTTCCCACTTCCCGTTACAGTTTACCCCCTTCTTCCGTTGTAATTCCTTGGGTCTCGCAGCACACAGCAAATAACTGAATAATTTGTTTCCCCACAGCTGAGGGGCAATGAGGCCAGGCAGATCAGATGGACAGAAATCTCACCAGACTAAAAGAGGAATTACTCTGCTTTCTTGGCTGTGTTTTCCTTTTTAGAATAAGCAGTTTACAACAATAAACCGTTTTATTTCCTTTTCATCTCACACCGCACACAAACTTTCTACGCTTTTAGAACTACAAAACGTACAGTAACATTTGAAAGTTCACAAGGATCACTGACACTGCTTCTGAGTTCCTACCAAAAAACGCTGTTTTCACAGCAGCCTACAAAGTACACTCACACGTACGACGCCACCGAAATAATGATGGCATCAGTGGCTACCTCCTTCATCATGGCTGTTTTCCGTCGTGGCACACTGCAATTTGATTTCTGCTTATCTTCCCTTAAAACCATCAGAACGCTTCGCAGCATCTGTCACTGCAGAGAAACCCCTTCACGTACGGAACATTAAACAAGTGACCACAAGAAGTACTAACCTTCGCTGACCGGAGCTGCACAGCCTTCCAGGTTCAGAATTATATCTTCGTCTTTGTCATCCGCACTGCATCCCAAAAGCATCCAGCTCTCGACGTCGTCGCTTTCAGATATCACGCTCTCCTCCTCCTCCTCGTTTGAGCTATCATCTATCACCATCACCTCTTGGATGGCACGAGTTGCAGCGGAACTGACCGAGGTAAGCTTCCCCCTAGCACCCGGAATTGCTGTGTCTGGTCCAGCGGGGTACAGGGTGCTGCATTCAGCAGCTTTGCCATGATTTGGTACGGAAGGTTCCAGACGGGTGTGTGTTTTACCTTGAGCTGGAGAGCTCGTTGACTTCTTTGCCTTGCTTTTGTAAACACTCTCTTCATCTGGCGTGTCAGACAAGACGATGACCTCAGAGCCATCGGAAACCTGAACATCATCGTCGGGCAGTTCAATGACGTTCTCGCTTAGAGCTGCACTCTCACCTTCGCCTCCTGCAGCTTCTTCCATCCCTTCCACTGTGCTGATTTCTCCAAGGTTTTGGGAATAGTGGATCTGGCTGTAGAGATGGAATTCCACCTCGCTGTCGACACTCTGCTCGCTGGACGACTCCTCATGATAAAGATCATCTTCATACGCTTCGGTATCATCTGCGTCCTCATACCCGTAAAACATTCTGGAAAACGAATAGCCTGCGTCCGCAAAAAAAACACGAAAGGTTATATTGGTACGCTCACAAAGGCACATCCCAAAATACGTTTCAAATGACACCTCTGGTCTTCCTGAAACGGCTAGGGGCGGTCACGCTGCTCTGCAACACGGAAGACTGAGCAGACTTCACAGCTACAAGAACCAGTGCTCAAAACAATTAACGGCGGAAGCTACGTAAGGGTGCGTTGTGTTTAACCTGACCGTTCACCTCAACCACTTTGGCTGCTGAAAGCTGTGGAAACTCTCAGGCACCAAAGCTCCTCTCTGCCCTCGGTTCAAAAACAAGTTTCCTGCGTGGATCGGGAGACAAAGGAGTGTACAAATCCAAGTCTGGATGGTCCCACCAACCAGTATTAATGCCGCATACTTTGCGCGTTGTCTTACTAATGCCTTGTATGCGCACACCCCTAGGACAAGAAGTATTAGTGTGATGTACAGAAGCACACGGATGCATGCTCAGCAAGCTCAAGTCTGAAGGTGGCAACAAAGAGATATAATAAAGGTGAGTGTGTAAATCTGCAGCCATCATCAAACTATCACACCTATCACTATCACTCCTCCCAGCTGCGCATCAGTTGTCCACCACTTTTATTGGCCTCTCTGGTGGATCTGGGATCCCAATTTCCCCTTTCTTGTACGCAGCAACACCGCTTGTTAAGAAAACCAGCTGTAAGAGCCGAATGGTGTACAAAGTGCATCCCGTTCAGATGATGTGAAACTGTGAGGAGCGGTTGATGCGGCCGATGGTTGTAGTGTCACTCAGGGCTACCTCAGCGTGCTGGAGAAATGGGCCGAGAGGATCCTCTTGAAGTTCAGCAAAGGTAAATATAAAGTCAGGCAGAAGGACAGAGGTTTGGGGCCAGCTGCGAAAACAGGATGGCAGAAAAGAGAGTGGAATGAGCTGGCCACCAGTCAAAACGCTCCTGTGACAAACAGCACGCTGGGCTCTTGAGGAGTGGCAACAGCAAGTGGAGAGGAGAAAAACATGGACACGTTGGAGCGAGTGTAGCATCTCAGGTGATTAAGGGACAGAAGAATCTGTCACACGAGGAGAGGCTGTTAGAGCTGGGACTGTCCACGCTGGAGAACGGAAGGCTCAGAGGGTTTTATTAATGCACAGAAGGACCTGATGGGGGCCTAAGACTGACCCAGACTCCTCCAAGTAGTGTCCAACAACACGGTAAGAGGCAACGGGCACAATTTAAAACACACAAGATTCCACTTAAACGTAAGAGAAAACTTTTAAACTGTTGCCCACACAGGCTGTGGAGTCTCCACCCTCGACTAAATTCAAAACCCAGCTGGACATGGCCCTGAGCAAACTGCGCTAGGTTAGGCTGCTTTGAGTCACGGCAGCTGGACGAGACAAGCCCAAGAAGTTTGTTCCAGCTTCATCTATTCTTTAATGCTAACCAAACTGCCAGTATTTACACGCCCACATCACACATCCAGAAGAAACAAAATACTGTCTGCGGAAAGGCTATCTTTCTGTCCTACATCTAGTCCTGCAGACGCCAACCAGCTTTTGTAGGCATGAAAATCTGCCAGAGAACCCTTTTACGGCTGTTGAAGTGCAATGTTGTTAAGTTTAGTGGACGCTTGTTGTCTGTACGTGTACAGACATAAAGGTATAAAAATTTAGATCTGCTAGTCCCACACTTAAGTAATGTACATGATGAGTGTATTCAAAGAACCTAAAGGCTCGTTATTGCAGCTTTCTGTGAACACGTCACAGAGCTCCTCTCTGACAGATCTGTATTCATCTACATTTTGTTACACTGGAAGTCAAAGTGAAGAGGAACACACTTTTTGCCACAAACATAAACAAGACGTGGCTGCAAAGGCAGGAAAATGCAGTTCTTAGGGAAAACCCGTGTGCTCTGCCCTCTTCTGCTTGGGCTTCAGGTAGGTCGGCACTCATTTTTCAGTCTCGGCTGCACAGCAAGGAGGTCACTTTGGGAATCGCTTGCTGAGATCACATCCGAGTGGCATCAGAACCCTGCCCTCCCGTTGTTACGTGGGATCACCCCTCAAACAGCGCCACAGGCTCCAGGCCACAGGACCAGCACAAAAGAAGATCCAGCTCTCGTCAAGCAACGCTACAACAGTAATTAGCAGTTACGGGAAGTGAGAAAAAAGACTTTCAGTAATGCAGGAAACTGAAGAAGTGTCGAAGAACACCCGTGTATCTGACTTAAAGACGCTTCCTACTGAAGACAGAAGCAGAGGCAGCATTGCACTACACTTACTGTCATCTATCCTCTCTAGACTACAGGAATTTGGACCAGATGATGGCTACTCTTCCTCTCAGGTCCACGCAGGAGCTGGAACAATGAAGGGATCTTTGTCTTGCTCACTCAGCACGTGCATCGGGCCTCTGAGAAACGAGAAACGTCAAATATCAGCATCAGAAAACGGTGTGGAGATACCCGCTTCTGCCTTTTCCGTTGTAGGATTCTGACAACAGCTTCACCACAGCATGAGAATTATGTCTCAAGCATAATCGGAGCAGACAACAACACTGCCTCCAGGAAAGAGGAAAGGAGCCTGACAGAAAGTTCTGATGTTTATCAGACTGTCAAAATAAAGCGGTCTTTTACTTACAACGGACAACAGCCCAAACATTTTTGCTGCCAGCTAGACTGTAACAAAGACATCCCTCGTGCCCGAATGTTTAAAAAGTAAATTAATCCACGTGAATTTGAATTAATCCCACGTGGAGTAGCTAATGTTATAGTTAATACAAACGGCGGAGAGCAAAGCACACTAACGCATCATTCTTTCGAATGATGCAGGGGGCAGAGGGCATTTTCCTGAAACACTTGCAAAGACTGCTTGCGAGCGCTTTTTGTTGAGCTCATTAAAACTAACAAACGAACAAGAATCCTCACTTCGTACAGTGACAAAAGCTGGCAGCCGTTCAGCCCCGGTCAGAAGGGAAAGGCTGATGGTGACTTGCAGGCAGGGAGAAGGAGCAGAAACGAGTTAACCAGAAGCCCCAAAGCAAGTTGCACGCAGGAGACTTCTTCCTCAGCCATAATTTCAAAGCAGTTTGGAACACTGAGCTGTCACACGAGCACAGAAGGTGCTTTGATTGTGTGCCAGCAAGATGCCCACGCCAGACTTTCCCACGCCACTGATGCTTCACCTGCCTTGCCTCTCCCTGCCATCTCCTCTCACCTGCTTAATTCCTTTCGCTGCTCTTCCTTCAACTCCGGCAAGCTTTCACAGCTCACTCAGTAACCTTCCTCTCGCTTCCTCTTGCCATTTCAAACACACACTCTGCCTAACCTCAAACATCAAGACTTTTTAGAAACAAACAAATTACCGAAATCACGACAAGAAGAATATGCCATCCTCTGGTGCTGCAAAAACAGCCTTTCAGACAAGCGCACTACCCCCATCAAACACCATCAGTGAATTCCAGTATTTCCTTGTTTCACTCTCTGCCTAACCTTTGCATTAATATCAGATCCAACATATCTGTGACAAAGGCTGCGCTGAAAATACAGCAAGGAATGTATTATTTCCTCACCTAGGGAGCCAAGACACGGCGTATGCCTACAACCAGCCTCCCTGCTACAGACAGGAATGGCGATAAAAGTGGGAAAGAAAATCTTTTGAAGAAATTACCAAAGGTATCCTAAAATCACACCTATCTAGCAGAAGTGCAGACATCAACAGTCTTTGCAGTTTCACGTAGACTGGATCTTTTTTTTTCCATTTTCTATTTAGCCATATTTCTGATATGTAAACTGAGTAGTAATTTAGACTGTTAACATATGGCACAGCTACAGCTGACGTGAAATTGCTAATGAACTTAAATGTTCAGATACAGTTAAACGAAATCCGTCATTTCAATGGCTGTGAGTGGCATAGAAGCAGCACGCCTCTTCTTCCTGCGATGTAAGTGGTCAAAATTATTAGCAGCAGCAAAGTGGAAATCACACCTTTGTTGCTCTTGCTACCCTACAAAGTTACGTGACTGTCAAATCTAAACACCTTTTAAAAATAACAATCTAACAACACACGGTTATCACGAGAGCACAATGTAGAAGACTTTTTTTGCTTTGCCTGTATTGTGTCTCGGTACCGTGCAGTTCTTGTCTGGGCATAAGGGAGAAACCAAGCTGCACTCAGAGCAGGTGGGGCATGGGTCTGTTTTGTCACCTGAAGCGACACGTGCAGCCTCTGGACACCCAGGGAAGCTCCCTGCAAGGACACGCTGAATGCAGAGGAGGTGCATTCAGCACCTATTAAAAATTACCTATTTTTAGGTAAGCTCTGCCAGTATCTGAGGATAACTGGCACTGAAATAAAAAGACGCATTCCCGTGATGTCCACTTGTGCTTGGCGAAACGTTTCCTCGCTGTCACTCGTGTGAACACCCCACCGACAACCCCGGCAGACACACCGAGGCTCGGCACATTATCCCAGTGACAAGCTCTACCTCCCGGAGGCCGCAGGAGGCTATCTTCCACACCCCCAACCTGCGAAACCGCAAAAACGCCTCAAGTTCACACCAAGCAGGGCTACCCCTCCAGGACCGGCCCCGACCGATAACCGCCCGCCTCCCCCCGGCCCGGGGCCGCCCGCGGCGGAGCGCCCCGGGAGGCTCGGAGCTGCCGGCACGGCTCCCCCGGGAGCCCCCCTGGCACGCCGCGGACACGGCGGCGCCTCGCAGCCCCGGAGACACCGCCGGGACCCGCACGGCCCGGCACGGCCCGGCCGGGGGCGCGGGGCCTGGGGAGGCCGCGGGGGCCCGGGGCCGCTCGGGTACTCACTGCCGGCCGCACCGGGACGCGACGAGCCGGAAGCGGGGGAGCCGCGCCCCGCCCACCGGCCGCGTGCTTCCGGCCACGCCCCGCGGGACGAGGCCACGCCCCTCGCGGTGCCGCCGCTGAGGGGCGGGGGGGGCGGGGAATGGCCTGGGGGG
>CM021797.1:81709780-81731256 GCA_011076525.1 Nettapus auritus
GGCTTCCCGGAGACCTGTTAATAAAATGTGTTTTAATAAAATTAGTGTTAGTAAAGCGTGTGTTAATAAACTGAGTGTTAGCAAAGTGTGTGTTAATAAAATGCGCGTTAATAAAATGTGCGTTAATAAAATGCCTGTTAATAAAATGAGTGTTAATAAAATGAGTGTTAATAAAATGTGCGTTAATAAAATGCCTGTTAATAAAATGAGTGTTAATAAAATGAGTGTTAATAAAATGTGCGTTAATAAAATGTGTGTTAATGAGTGTTAACAAAATGCGTGTTAATAAAATGCCTGTTAACAAAATGCCTGTTAATAAAATGCCTGTTAACAAAATGTCCATTAATAAAATGTGCGTTAATAAAATGCCTGTTAACAAAATGCCTGTTAATTAACTCTTCGAAAGGCGGTGACGCCTTGAGGTGCGACCCAAAAGCTGCCCCTGTTGTAAATGTGCGTTTCGGAAACAGGAACTCCCAGCGATGCCCGGGTGCCCACCCGGAATGTTCCAGAAGCGTCAATATGCTCTGTTGTGGTTGTGTTTTGATTTCTGGTTCAGGAACCTGCAGGTTGGAGCAAGTCCTTCTCCCATAAACAATAATTCCTCAGTGCAGACTTTAGCTGCCCGTATCCCTTTCCTCCGCAAAGCAAACCTCCTCGGGACAGGGGAAATCATGCTTCCAAATTTCTGTCGAGAAATGGCGCTTGCGGCTTCAGGCTGGATTGTTAACACAGAGGCCGCTGTGCTGTTGGCCAGATTTGCTCATCCTCACCGCCGCAGGGCAGCCCCCTTTGCTGAGAGGCGGTGCGGTGCGAAGCAGGCCTCGCAAGCTGCGTTTTGGGGACGGGATTAACACTAAACGCCCACAAAGACGCAGGCACGGGTTGGCGGCAGAAACCCGGCAGAAGCAACTCGCAGGTGGTCGGTTACCCGTCGCTGGAAAAGCACAACCTCAAGAGCTGGGCAAAGACCGCAGCTGCCCAGGACAAGTGGCCCTGGGGCTGTCACGGTGCCCCAGGAACCACGGGCATGGTGCTGGCAGCGAGGGCGTTATAAAGTTGGATAAACAGGCCTGGTTTATCCTTCTTCTGAATGCTGCCACCACGTGATCTGTAATGTGATAAATAATGGGGCCTCAGATAGGATTCCAATCAAAGTTTACAATTTATTAAATGAATAGAGGCAACCAAACAGCGCTGGGTGCGCCGGGAATCTCTGCTACAGCAGGACGCACACTGTTACGTCAGTGAAATGGTTTTTGTGTTCCTAAACTAAAACTATCACTATTCCTAGAAAAGGCAGGGTTAGTATAATTAGTTTCCGCAATCCACTATTTCTCCCGGACGCATGCGTATGAGTCTCTGGTGGTCTCTCTGGGGGTCGCTCATGCTGAAGGCTCATAGTCTTCCTCCCAGGCTTTGTCCTTCAGTCGTCCCTCAGCTCCCCCTCTCTCCTTATTCTGTAATCTCTTGGCTGGATACCAGAGACTTGCACAGCATCCCATGCAGAAGTTAGCAATTATTTTGTTCTCTTATCTCCCAGGCCTAAGTCTCAGTCTCAATATTCGGCCTTCAAATCCTCCACCTACACAAATTGCTGGATTCTTTCCCTTACATGATACAAGAACTATGTACACTAATCACTCTGTTTTTCTTTGGTAGAAGAAATGCAGCCCTAGCATTATTCCATACTGTCACGAATCAAATTAACACATCTCACAGTAATGTCCCCGGGCCCACCGTGTGCGGGGCCGAGAGTGTCTTCCCAGTGGTCACGCGTTAAGGACACACGCACAGTGTGTAGACAAAGACGTGTACGTGCTCACAGCCTCAAACACCAACATGGACAGAAAGCACGGCACCCATGCAGACACAGTCAGCACCAGTGGCCTCGGCTTAATAGAATCACAGAATGGTTTGGGTTGGAAGGGACCTTAAAGCCCACCCAGTCCCAACCCTCCCAACCTAAATCTCCCCTTGTACAACTTGAGGGCATTCCCTCTAGTCCAATCACTAGCTACCTGTGAGAAGAGGGTCACCCCCAGCTCCCCACGGCTTCCTTTCAGCTATCTGTGCAGGACAATAAGGTGTGCCCTGCGCCTCCTCTTCTCCAGACAAAACCACCCCAGTTCCCTCAGCCACTCCTCGTAAGACTTGTGTTCCACTTGTCACTGTGCAGGGCATCCTAGAAATGGGAAAACTGAGCAGCAAGGAGAACGTGGGTGTAGGGAGGGATTAGCCCTCAGCTGGATCTGCTGCTGGGCTGCTCTGGGGGGTTTGGTCACCCCTTGGCTGCATTCGTTTCTCTTTTCATTTTTTTTATGGGTCTTTAAGACTTTAGGGGCTTTCTTAACACACTTCTTGTACTCTGTTTTCAACATTACTGGCATGCAATTACAGCCTGCATTTTGCCGCTGGGAACATTAGTAAAGGCACACGTGCTGGCTGGAAAAGTGCCTCCTGAAGGGCAAAATGATCTGATTCTCTGACCATCTAAGCTTTAAGGTCAACAAAGAAGAAAACATGAACAGAAGATGACCTGCAAGTATGAAAGTTTTTTCTTCTAACCCTGGAAAGAGTTAGAAACACAGCTGTGGCACCTGATACATGCAACAGGTTACTGTAGATTGTAGAAGTACCATCTAATCGTGACACCCCTCAAAACAGTAACTGTTTTCCTGCCTCTGAGTAGTATCACAAAACCTTCTTAAATGCATCATTTAATTAATCATTGTAAAACAATGGCTGTTGATGTGGTTAAAGGATGAAATAGAATTGGAAAATATTAGGCAACTGTCAAGGCCCGAAGGGCACTAATAGATTTTGCGGTCCTGGGGCTGTGTCTGACCCAAGGCTTATCCTGATGTCCCGTCCCCAGCGAGATGCCTGATGTCCGGGCTGGGGCAGCCCCTTGGCTGCCCTGGTCCTGGCTGTGGCACTGACTGATTGCCCAGTGTCTAACATTACATTGTTATATTAAAATAATGTAATAAAACAATGTTTGTTTGCAGAAAGGGAGCTGGCAGCATCAGTACACAGCCTTTCTGAAGGGCAGCCTCTTCAATTAGCCCACCAGTAAACAGTTCTCCTCCCAGTCAGGTCACCAAATCCCGTCTGGGCCATGTGCACCTGTATACGACTACCTTGTGCTGGACGCTTGAAGACAAGTCTTGGTGTGGCTTATATTGCACCAGTTTGCCTTGGTGTAGAGGCACGAGGAAGCCAGTACGAATTTTCCCACTAAATGCATGTGAACAGCATTCGCTGTTAGCCTCACTCGGTGGGAGTCACTGTCTTCTCCAGCTCTAGCTTCTCTAATTTCATCTGTTTGAAAACAACCCAGTCTCCCTGCCATATGAAATGGGCTGCTGTAGCTGATTGCTTGCTCAAGGCATCTTTTAGAAATGGCAGTGCTGTGCTCTCCAGGCTGTTGGCATCCTCGACACTGTCCTGCAGCAGGGAGTGGAGGTGTTTTACTGTCTTCCTGCCGTGATTTGCCCGGACTCCCCCAGAAGTCACTGGATGCGCAGGAAAGGGAGCAGCCGTTCTCTCAGCCCTGCACTGCCGCCTTACACCCCTGCACCTTCCTTCCCCTCCCGCCTGCCTGTCCTTCAGTGAGCGGCCAACTGGCCGCACACTCCAAGAAAGCAGAAAGGAGGCATTCCAGAGGAAATCTGTGCTGGTGTCAGAGGAGGAGAATCTGCAGCATTTCCAACTGCTTGGAGACACTTCAGGTCCCCCTGAGCCTCCCCGACTGCAGGAAGCTGGTTGTTATTACACCACAAAGCTTTATGCGCTTAAAAAGGGAGAGGGAAAGAGGGAAATTTTCCATGTCTAAACTGGCAGTGTACAGTTCAAATGCCAGTAGGTGGCACCCAAGAATGTGCAGCTTTGTGCAAGCGGCTTTGTGCAAGCCTCGCTGCTTGCTCACCAGAGACCGCGACACCTCTGCACCTTCAGCCTCTGCACCCCTTGTGACCTCCCGGGAAGCCCGAAGTGCTCTGCCACTGGAGCAGAGAGCTGCCAAAATAGACCCTGAGCAAACAAATGATTATTTTATTTCTTTTTAAACTGTGTTTCCAAGTGCTGTAGGAAACAGCATGAAGGAATCCAGAATTAGACTCAGTAATGCTACACCTTATGAAGGTGTTCATGTTAGGGTGCTGCTTCCAGTCGCTTGTCACTTTGCTAGACATCAGTCCTGTGAGGTGAACCGGCCCCCGAGAGCTGCTTCTTGGTAGGAAATTCCTTTGTCACAGGTAGAAAGAGCTGATCTGTCCAAGAGCACTGCTGGAGAAAGTTCCGTGAGCCTTGGCCATGTTAAAAGTCTTTTCGCAAGGTTTCGTCCAAGGTCTGTGAGAGTGCAACTGCAGAAAGCAGCCATGCAAAGAGGTCAAGTTAAATGCGCACAGGCAATCACACCCTGTTTTTTAAGAGCTTAATTTTGCACACCTATAATGAATGTTACTTTTTCCTGGACTCACTGCATGTGAAGGGGTGCATTTCTTTCTGCTTTCCTGTGCTGATGGAAGTTGTTTCTGACCCAGCATAAGCTGTTCCCTGACAGCCATGCTGTTTTCATCCCGCAGGTGCAATCGGTGATTTGATGAACTGATTGATCGATTTGTGTTGGACGGACCTGTGAACTCCATTTTTTGTCTGTCCAGTAAGATATATACACTTTGAGGTGGTGAACCGGTCGTCAGCCCTGATGTTCAAACATGGACCTGCTTCGGAGGTGGGAGCATTTCGCTGGGCCAGGCAGGAGCAGCCGGCGGAGTCTGCATGGGCCTGTCACAAAGTCTGGTGGTGCCTGGATTTAAAGGATTTAAAGGGTTCAGAAAACATTCAGCAAGGAAGATGGGAGGGAGAGGAAGGAGGAGGAAAACAAGAGGAAGAAGAACAACTAACAAACGAGACGGAAGAGGTCACAGATGCCTGCTGTTGCTACTGTTTTCACACCTTGCTCCAGTCTGCTGCCTCCAGCAACAGAAAGATGCATTGCACGGAGCACAGAAACGTGTTCCAAAGACTGAAATGCACTGAAAGGGTGTGAAAAACATAGGTGTTGGACCCTGACAGGGTATTCCATGGCCTGCCCTGGTGGGATCCCACTTAGAGGTCTTCAGGACAGCACAAAAAGCCTGCAGGGTTCCACACGCAGCTGGACCGGGCCTTCTGGGTGCTGCCCACGCGGAAGTCTGTCACGACGCTGCTTTTGGACCTGTGCCCCTTCCATCATCATCCTCATCCCGGTGCGGCAGGAACAGGAGCGCTTCAGAAGTTAATTAAATTCCCACCCACCACCTGGCCTGCTCCTCCTCTTCCCAGCGCTTCCCTTGGCAGTTTCAAACAGAACAGCGGGAGAGGGGAGGGCCTGTAATTATTTAGCTCCTTGGAGCTAGCTCCACAGTGCCTCATGGCTTGTTAATTACAGTTTCATCTGCGCTCGTTAGTGGAGGACCAGAGAGCATGAGGGGGCACACGGACCGGGGGGGAGGAGGGGCTCGGCGGGCAGAACCCAAGGGGGCTGACAAAAGGGAGAAGCCGGAGCGAGGGGGGACGGAGGGGCAGAGACAAGGGGAGAAGAGGCAACGAAAGCAACTGGGAAGCAGAGGAGGGCAGGGGAAAGAAAAGGAAAGGCCGTGCTGAGTGTGGAGAGCAGCATAGCTTTTCTGCGGAGCGATGGGCGAGCAGGTCAGGCACCAAGGGACGCTGTGCACTGTCACAACCCCTGCGTGTGCTCTCCTCTGTGCTTCACACCATGCCCGCCTGCTTCCTCTGGCGGTGCAAATAAACACCCGTCCTCCAAAACCCAGTGCTGGCTGCTCCTCAGTGCACTTGTGCGGACATTGGGTCGCTTTCACGACGTACTGAACCTCCTGAGGGAAAATACTTCCTTTCCTAAATCATCCTAATTTCCTCACTGAATGAACCAAATAATTGCGGTGGTGTTCTGCCTGTCTCCCGGTACAAGCCAATAAGAATGCTCAGCATTTCCAGGGAAAAAATAAATAAATAAGTAAATAAATAAAATAAAAATGCTCCTCTAGCGGAGAGCTGGCGCTCTTTGTGGGACCCCCATCTGCCCGGTCCATGTGTCAGCACCGCAGGATCTTTGCCCTTCGCAGAGCACCGGGGCAGGAGCCTGCAGGAGCACGCAGAGGAGGCACCGGGGGCGTTGGGAGGTCTTGGTCCCTCACCCGGCTCTTCCTCTGCTGTCGTAGCGAGGGACACAAGGAGCAAGCAGAGGAGGGGACTGCTGCTCACTTGTTTCGCTTGCCCGTGGGTCAGCCACCCACTAGAAAGCAGATTTCTGATGCCCCCTGCTCTAAGGGTTCTGCGGCTAAGGGAAAAGCAGAACATTCAAGATGCCCAGACCCAGATTATTTAAAGCAGTGTTACGGAGTCATGAAGATGCAGGTACTTTTGTGCAAAACCATTTTGGGTTTATCTGCAGCTTCTGAAATGAGTACACGTGAGTTTCCCCTTTTGACAGAAGTGAAGGGACAACGCAGAGCCAGAAAAGGCTCTGTGTCCAAAGACTTGATGCTGCACTGCCAATAGTTTTTCACTCCAGCTTCATGATTTCCATTTTATTTTGGCAGCTCCTAGTCACTGTTTCTCTCTCTCTGTCTCTCTTTTTTTTTCCCTGCAAAATTTCTCTTAAGGAACCACTAGTGATGACCCGTGAGACAGCGTGTGAATGCTTTGCATTGTATGACGCTTTGACATTTGGCATTCCTATGGCATTATCCCCCATCAATGCAGAATAAGTTGTCAGAGCATGAAATTGGTATTTTTACATATTCTTAATGTACAGATGTCAGTCTGAAAGCCATGCACAAGCATTATGATTAAATTCTTGGTTTCTTTCTCTGCCTGCGGACAGATCTGTTTGGAAGATTTCTTTCCTTTTGGGGCATTATAGAGAAAAGACACAGCCTTAAAAAGTGACAACTCCACTTAATAGCACTATCAAGAGGTGAAAGCCAGGTTTTAGACGTTGTGCACCCAATGCACTACAGACTCATAAGTACAGAGCAATAGTGTTCAGCTTTTAGCACCTGTGTTCCTGGCATGGTGGCAGAAAGTGAGCAAGTACCAGATGTGTAGACAGGATATAATCAGTGACCCAGTTTCTGGTGCCAAATACATCAACATGTTCCAAATCAAATCTGCTCAGAGTGTACAAGTTTGTTATTCTACGTTAATTACCTTGTAAGAATGACAGGCCCTTACGGGAGGATTAGTATGGCTAGACATGATGTCCGTGGAGAAGAAGAGGAAGGGTGTGAAGAAGAATCCACACAGGACTCCAAACAGCTTGATGTGGTTTGTTTGATATATAAGGAAGAGGAGCTTTGGAGAGTTGCCTGCTCGAGGGCAGGTCAGCTTCTCTTCCCTTTGCTGCCTGCCCCTGTTTCAGGGAGCTGTACGGTTAGTGGGAACAAACATTGGTGCACAATGATGCAGGAGGCTGTGCAGTCTCCATCACGGGGATTTTCCAAGGTGAGGAGGTTGGACTGAAGATACTCTGAGGTCCTGCCCAGCCTGTATTGACCTGTGGTCCTTCTCTCTTGTAGGTAACAGAACAAGAGGATGTTCAGCTCTTACATGCCATACCATCCTTCTCAAGTTCTTCTTGCTTCTCCTTAGCTTTTGCCCAAAAAGCGTTTGGCATTGCATAGAACTTTGTCCCCGAGCTTCTGCTTACACCACGTCTAGATGTACACCGAGTCCATGACCTTCAGCAGGGCTACGGGAGGACACCACTTGCTTCAGCAGCATCCCAGTGCTAGTTAGAGGGGGTGAAGGTGGGCTGGGAGTGCTGTCAAAAGATGTTGGCGAAAACAAGAGCTGTGAAATGAAAACTGCTGGGAATGTGGGATAGAAGAGGAAATTGTCAGAGTCAGAGGATGCATGATGAAGGAAACTGGGATTATTGTGGGGAAAGATGCAGATAAGGATATAGGAAAAAAAATAATGTTATACACTCTGTTAGTTCCAGTAATTATTGCAGAAATTGTTAATTGATGACACGCTTACTCAAAATTCATGAGCATGAATAAACAAGATGGCAGTTAGTCTTGGTTTTCAGCACAAAATTTATTCCTAAAGACAGTTCAGGTTTGAATTTAAAAAGCCGTAGACACAACACAATGCTAGGAAAATTCTGAGGCTGCTTTGTGATGTGACTGAGAAGTTCCAGTCTTTGCAACCAAATTTCTGATGGCAGGGTGTGCGTCTGCTCCTAGGGCCACATGGTCAATAAGTCAGCCCTGTTTCACAGGCTCTGGGGCTGTCTGCAGCCCCCATCCCAAATCTGTCTACCCTTGCCTTTTGTGCAGGTGGGCTAGTACCTTCCACCCAAATGCATGTTCACCCCTCCCAGGTGTATAGCACCTAACACAGTTGTTTTATTTTGGAGGTGATGGACCATTTATTTTGGAGGTGATGGGCCGTTTTACCTGGAGCCCTGCATTCAGCTCTGGGGCCCCAGCACAAGAAGGACACGGAAATATTAGAACAAGTCCAGAGGAGGGACACAGAGATGATGAAGGGCTACAGGAAGGCTGGCGTTTCTCTCCCTATCACTGCTGTTCATCTTCCTGCCTGGTGGCTGGTGAGTCTGACCGGGAAGCACAGGGACCAGGAGTTTGGCCAAGTACCCACCGTCAGGTCCGCAGGGTGAGCCAGACACCGAATCCTTTATGCAGATGTTGTGCCTCTGTTGGTACCTGTCACCACAAGTGTTGGGAGGAGATGAAAATAATCTGCATGCAGTACCTCTACTCCGTTGCTGAAGCCAGTGTAATGTGAAATATATGAATGAATTTCTTCTGAGAAATGAACCAAAGCCAAGCAGTTTTGGCAACTGCTTAAGCACTGCTCTGAGACTGCAGGAAAATTGCTGTCTTGCACTTTTGGTCCAGGAAGCAATGGGCAAAACAGCCTTTCGCTACAAGCCTGAGTTACGGTGATCTACTTCATAACCACAGGTTTCCCTCCAGTGCACTCCACAAGGCTGCAGGTCTTCCTCACTAGGTCCAGAAACAGATGTAAATGTGAGCACGAATTGTTCTGCCTGAGAAGGAACAACACACTGGACCTTCTGCATGAAGCGGTCTATCATTGCAAGGACCTCAGGGTCTCTATATTCAGATATATGCACTTTATCATCCAAAGCAGGCTAGCAGAGGAGAAAATAATCCATGCAGTGAGTGTAAAAGGGCATTCCAGAGCGAGTGGGCAACTTCCATTTACTGAAGAAAATATTTGTTTTTCCAACCAGGGGTATGAAATTAATTCTGGTAAGGAGAAATCTAAGTCATGGTTCTCTCTGCAGGATTTCTCCTACTTCATTAAACTCTGACATCTCCAAGGGAAATCCACGTTGTTACGTTGTCACTTGTGCCTGAAAAGAGTGTGTGTGTCAACGCTTAATACAAGTTTATTTTTCCATCTTGTTTCACAAGCGTAATCGTGTAGCAAATCAAATGGAAGGCTTTTATGTACTTGTTAGCATTAAGTGTGTGGCATGCCCTAGGTTTAAATACAGGCATTAACACAGACCTGGAGTAAAGTCTGTCTGTGCCGGTGGAAGATGCGGTCCAAATTTTGCCCCTGCTCCAATACCAGCGTCCCCGGTACAATAAAACACAACGCCCATCAGCAAAAGATGCCATTCCTGTTCAGAGGCTGCTGCTCCTTACATCCACGACAAGAGCCACAAGGCAAGCAGGGTCTCAGGCTTTCCTTTATGGAGAACTTTGGGCACGTGGGTGTGTAAGTCCCATCAGACAGTCAAGGGACCTTTATAAGCTGCCCCAGGTGCTGAGGTTGCTCTGGAGAGCCCCTATCTTGGAGACCCCATGGCCAGAGTGTGCATTAAGCTGTTACGGGGATGGCTGGGACAACCAGACCTGCTCATAAGCCTTCACGTTTCCCGAAGGCAGGTTCTGAAGGCCCAGTTGGGCAGTGGGGTTGTGAAGAAGCACGTTCTTTTACTGGGGAAGCCCCGGGTCCCCAACAGCGGCCTGGGCAGCCTCTGTCGTGGGCCCAGCCATGCATGGTGTCCACCTGTGGCTGGCGCGGGGTGTTTGCTCTCTGCTTCAGAGGCACATCCCCAGGGACACCGCAGGAGCAAGGCACCGTGTCTCCTGTCAAGGCAAATGGGACAGGCGAAGCCTAGGCAAAGCAGGCCGTTGCTGGGGGCAGCTGCCTAACTGCGTTGTCACACTCATTGCAGCGATGTCGTCGGCTAAAATGGCTCAAAATGTTTCAGGTGTTGCACACCTCTAGAAGCAGGATGGTGCAGAGGAACGTGCGTGGAAGTGTTTCATGCAGTAGAGCTGGGGTGAGGTGGTGGAGAGGAAAATTCTCTAGGAGACACCCAGAGACACCTGGAGAAACATCTGCTACGTCCAGCAGAAAGAAGACATTAGGTCTATTCAGTTGAATCCCCAGAATTTACTGGACAAGAATTTCCTCTGGAAACCTCTTACGTGTGTCTTCCCTGTGCGTCGGTGGTGAGGTGTGTTACGCCATTTGCGAAAAATGTGACAGTTCTGAGGGCCACTACTGACATTTAGGAAAAGACCCCAAATCGGGTGACCTGCTGGGTCTTCCTTCTTTCCCTTGGGAGGCAAAAGCCAAGACAGATGGGGATCGCTTACCCAGGACACCCAGCCCAGAGCGGGCTGAAGCAGATGACTCAGAGTTTATCAAAGTGGCCCAGGCCTAGGGCCTGAGGAAGAAGCAAGTGGAAGACAGACAACCTGCTGCTTGGTATTGGTGCAAGTCCAGTTTTGAGTAGCCATTTGTCTAATCTCTTTTGTTCATACCCGAACCAGCAGTCCCCAGACGTGTGGCTTTCTGCAGAGAAAAGCAAGTGTGGAAACCTGAGCAGTGTCCCACTAAAAGTGGAACACTCTTACAGAAAGAAAAAAATCAAATCAAATCAAATCAAAATAGTGCTTCTAAGAAACATATTTCTAAAGAAACAAACAAAAAATTACTAACAGTACATCAATGATTGTTATTATTGTCATTATTATTATTTTGAGAAACAGTTTTTATCAAAGTTTTCTCAGAAGGAAAAGCAAACTGATAAACAAATAAACAAAAAAAATATCAAAGAACAAAAACAACCATCGCCTTACTCATACTCACAGTGTGGAAAATTTCAGCCAAAACTCATAAAATCTGGCGAAGTTGTAAGCAACCGAAGACCTTACAATGGCAAGCGAAGGCCATGCTCAGTTAGGCAGTGAAGCTCGAATGGCCTATAATTAGGCAAGGAAACGTGTGCATGCCGGAAACTATACAAACAAGCTATGAATAGCTGCTTCGTTTTCACTCGTCTTCAGCAAGCAGCTGGGGCCAGGTGGATCCCAGCGCCTTGCTGGCGAGGCTGCGGCCGGCCACAACAAATTCAGAACAAGGTGCCCGGGGTGGGCCGTGCCCTGCTCCGTGGGGAGAAGGGCAGCGCTGGGGCCAGGTCTGCTGGGGCTGGTGGGTGGCTCGTCGTGGAGTCCGAGCATGGTCCTCATCTTCCCAGCGGTGAGCGCAGAGCAGGTGCTGAGCAGGCCCTTCCTCGTGTGTCTGCAGCCACACAAACCCCGAGAACTGTGTCCTGTGGTAGAACGCAGATGGCAGAATGAGACACGAGGGTTTTTACCCAGTGGGGTTGTTTGGTGATACATCCCTTCCCATTGCTCACCTGGGAGTCCGAGACCATGGCCAGGGCATGCTGTGACAGGCTTGTTCTTCAACTCCATCCCCGGCTGTTCACGTCCTGTTACACTACTCACCTGTAAAGGAAAGCCAGGAGACATTTCTGACAGTGGCTGGTTTTGTGTGCTTTGTTATGATGTCCTTTGCAGATCTCCAATAGCACACCCGTGCAGCTGCAGGTTATCATGAGAGACGGACCACAGCAGTCACTGAGCTGTAGGAGATGGGAAGAGAAGGGTTTCTACCTCTGCCTCCTGCTGTGCTGGACTTCAGGTAGGCAAAGGCCTCTTGTGGTCTGGGATCATTCCCTGGAGCACCTGCACTCTTCTTCCAGGTCTGGTCCTGGTCCGTGGTTTAGCGGGTGGAGAGCTTTGACAAAAAACATCGTATGTTAATATTCCCCCAGGAATTATAGAAGGAAAGGAAGGGAGCCTAAAATGGAGAAAGAAAGCAGAAGAGCCCTAGTGAAAGAGAAGATGTGGTGGCTTTGTTCAAAGCAAGTGACGTTCAACATGGCCAAGTGCCAGGTCCTGCAGTTTGGCCACAAAGCTTGGGACAGAGGGGCTCAACAGCTGTGCAGAGGAAAAAGATCTGGGGGTGCTGGTTGATGCCTGCCTGACCATGAGCCGGCAGTGTGCCCAGGTGGCCAAGAAGGCCAACGGCATCCTGGTCTGTATCAGGAATAGTGCAGCCAGCAGGGCCAGGGAGACGTTTCTTCTCAGGAAGAGCAGTCAGGCATTGGGACAGGTTGCCCAGGGAGGTGGTGGAGTCACCATCCCTGGGGGTGTTCAAGGAAAGGTTGGACGTGGTGCTTAGGGACATGGCTCAGAGGGTGACATTGGTAGTAGGGGAGTGGTTGGACCAGATGATCTTGAAGGTCTTTTCCAACATTCATGATTCTATGGCACCACTTGCAATTCTGTGGCCTGTGGTTGACACATGCAACCTGGCGGGAACTTTCCTACCGTGGAGGCCCGGAATGCAAGCTGTGGGAATGCAAGCGGTGGATTGAGCCCTGAGTGTGCAAGACATACCTGACCTACAGCCTCCAGGGATCCGGGTCTCTGTCGCTGGACGGCACGTGAAAGCCAAGGCTCCTCTTCGCTCACCGCACGCATCCCCCATGGTACTGGCAGGCTCAGCAAGCTCCTGCACGTTCTCAGGCGGGCCCTGCAGTCTGGGGCAGCGGCAGCACGGCTGGCTGGGTGCATAGCAGCAGGTCCCAGTGCTGGAAGTGAATGGCTACAGCCAATCCAAGCTGAAATGCTGCTGGGCACCCCTGCTGTTGTCCGTATGCACGACTCACGCATCCTCCGGGAGGGCGCGTGCCACCACGAGGCCCAGGGTCCAGGAGAGGGGAGAGGTTTCTCAGGATGAAAATCACAGAGGAGAGGGGGCACCTGTGTGGATGACACAGGATCTAAAGGATAAGGGGTCAAACCCTACCCCAGAAAGGGAAAACAGCTTCCTCTGCTGTGTGGTGGAAAGATGATCAGAAAAACTGATTCCCTGCTTCTCCTTTCTGAGTTTTTTCTGGGACAATTAGATGCCAGCAATTATCTCGGCACTAGCGGTGTGGAAATGTGCCCTGCTGGGGTGATGTTGAATAAATAAATAAAGAAAAAACCTTCACTCTCCATGACTGTCCTTCCCCAGGAACATCTAGGAACTTTGCCTAGTTATTGAGGGCTTTGTGTTCAGCAGACTTACTGCTATCTCACAGCCCCTATCACAACAGGCACTGCTTGCTAGTCTATAAAACACGATCTGGTGCCCCTTTGGTGTCATCCCCTATTACTGGGAAGACAGGCGGGTGCTCCAAGCGTTAGTACATAAATGTTCAAGTGAAATTACTCAATCGTAGAGTTGCAGAAACACATTGGTCACCTTGTTACTAAGAGGCATACGCTCAGAGGAAGGGCTAGGAAAAGGACTGTTGGGATAAATCATGGAGCTTTCGGTCCAGAGAGACACTGCGGTGTGTTTTAACACTGGCTTATCTATGATGCTGGATTCTAGAAAGGACCAAAAATCTTTCCAGTCTTTGCCTTGCTTACTTATAATTCATTGATTTGTGCCGGTGTTGCAATACTTTCCTATAAAAAAAAAAAAAAGAAAAAAAGGCAGAATTTCCAGCCCAATTGACCTAATGAGGCTTCTTTGACATATGCATATTATATATGCAGATCTTTCAAAACAAAGCACTTAAGACTTTTTTTTTGAAATCAAGCTTTGCCTGAAGTCAGCTTGCTCTGCGTAGTGAGTTCACGCGGCATTGCCTCACATCTATATATTTAGTATACTGCCTCTGCTGAAGCACCGTAGAGTTTCCAGGATGTTTTCTGAGGTATTTAGATTAATTTCAATGTTTACAACGTATTTGTTGTTCATTAAACGTATTTACCCAGGCTAACCCAACACGAAAGAAATTATCTTGTTTACAGTGGAATCTTGACAAAAAATACATGCAGAAAAGACAGACAAACACACATAAACCTGGATTGCTGAGTGGAACATTGATTTGCTGCCACTTCCAATTTTTCTCATTAGAACTTATTTTATTTGAACATAACTCAGTACTCCGTGTAAATGTGAAGTTGTTAATCTTATTACTATACAGAAAACAAATTAATTATTATGCATGATATTGGAAATGGGTTGTTAGGTTGCCATTGGGAAGATTAGAAAAATACACTCATTACTTCAAATGATATCTGATATACATGTACAACTCTGTTTTTAAAATCATTTGCAATGTTCCGATAGTAAATACAGCGAGTGAAAAAAGCCCTTCTTCTGTGTGATTTTAAGATTTCGGGCCCATGTTCTGAAGGTTGAATTGAGGACTGCAATTTGCACTCAGACATTTGTATTTTGAAATGCCGGTACTGAAAGGGTGCAAATGAAGTTAGACTGAATTCCATCCCACTGCAATGTAGCATTCACTACCCTGATGTCATGAAATGCTGTGAGATCTGGGTGGCTCACCTCAATAGGAGAATGCTCCGCATTTCAGGTCTGCAGGTCCACTATTTCATCTTGATTACACACTAAAAACACTTGGACATAGATGGAGAAAGCCCATTAGCAGTATTCTTTTTCTTCTTCTTCATTTTTTTTTTTTCTTGGGGGGGGGGGGGTGTTTTTGTTTGTTTTAATGAAGTGTCTTCTTAAGTGCTATTGGCTTTACATGCTCACAGAGTGCCTCTTGTAGCTTCTGCTCTACAGCAGTGCAGATGCAAATATGTTACTTTTTCCAAGGACAGTGATCAGACTGATGAGTTTTGGGAAAAAAAAAAAAAGTATGGTAATATTATTTGATACAACAGAGTGAGCTAAAAGCAGTGGAGTGTTTACACGGATCTTTATCTTGCTCATCATCCAGGTTAATGCTGATTTTGTTTGTTTTCCTGATCACGTAGGTTAGGAAGACTGTAGGATGTGTTGAGTGTTGCCCTCCAACCCTAATTGTCACCTGGGGGGACAGGGGGACAAGATTCACCTGCCCTGTGCTACAGGCAAGGCTGGAGAACAGACCAGGGCTTTTCCTGTGACTGTGCAAGCTGAGGGATCATGCGGTGGGGAACAGAGAAAGGCAGCCTTGAGGGAGAACAAGGTTTTGTTCTAAAAAAAACCTCTAGTTTTGAGGGATATCGTCCAGCTGGTGGCTGACACCGTGCCCATCAGGATACAAGGGCCTTAAAAAACGTCCCATGTGCCTAGCTGCAAAACTTCTGAAAAAAAATCCGCTGAGATCATAATCAAGGTAGTGCATGTCCTGCAGGGCAAGAAATAGAGGCAGAACTGAAATAGCATCATTAATGAGCAATGTAAATATCAGAACAGAGTGGTAAAAGCGGCGAGGAAATTCCCCTAAGGGAAGTTTTTTTCCACTGCAGTGACACTACATGCGAGGGTTCATCTCTGCAGTCCCTGTCTGGCCCGAGGCTGCCACCAGCAAGGGCGACAGCAGCTCCAGCCCTGCGCCTGGCACTGCTGCACCCTCACAACTTGAATTGCAATGCAACGTTTTCGTATTTCACACCTAATAACTTCCGTACGGCTGTGTAACTGGAGGTAAGCAGTACCTGGAGTTAAAGAAATAGATTTCTGTATTGTTCTTAAAGTCTCCGGTTAACTGCAATTCATTGTGTAATGACCAAGACCAGAGCTCTATGTCACCTGCTCTAAACACCACCACCACCACCCAAATTAGAGTGAATGCAAATAAAGACAAAGAAATCACCCCCAAAATACCTAAAGAAAGGGGGGGGGGGGGGGAATCTTCTGTGGTAATTATTCTCAAAGGGATGCCAGGGCTGAAATCACCCCGCAACGACAACTGTAGGTACCTAAAGTGGTATGAGTTATTTGCATCCTGAACGAAGCGCCTTTTGGCATCAACGCTGCGGGACGAGTTCCACGTAGAAGCAGAGGCCATCAGGGCGCATCCTGCTGTGGGAGAGGGGGAGAACCTTACGCTGGAAGCAGGAAATATCCGAGGTACAAGCGATACCCGGGGCTGAGCACAGAGCGTGCTCATGCTGCACAAGACCCGCAGCTGGAGGCTGCTGCTGCCTCTTTGAGTGTTTTTCCAGGCCTGGTGGTTTGGCGCACTGCCCCAGAACATTGCCAGGAGGAATAAATAAATAAATAGATAAATAAATAAATAGATAAATAAATAAATTTTCTGGGTGTAAATTACCATGAGGCTAATGACTTGGGTGCGGGTGAGAGAAACGCACCGAGAGTAGAAAGGGAGGAACCGATCTGGTGAGAGTAGAAGGTAAGAATCCATCCCAGCCTTCCTGAGTAAAATGACTGATAAAATACGGATAGCAAAGGCGGTGAAACATTCTCCTCTTGCCGTTTCTATTTTCCAACTCACGGGCACCGGACTTGGCCCAGGGCAATGGAGAACGCTGCAGCTGGATGCTGAGAGCACGGCGATGGAAAGACGGAGCAGCACACCACGCAGAAGGTGGCCGAGCTGGCAATGCGCCTAATTACGCTCTGAGCCTCACTGGCCAATTTTGCCTTGTTCCTGCGGCACCGGGAGCCTGGCTGCAGGTGCTGGGTGGGAAAACCCCCGGCCGTGGGCGCCCGCTGCCCGGCTGCAGCCCGGTGCGAGGGGCTGTGGCCTGCGGAGAGCCCGGCCCCGTCGCTCGTGCTCGAGTTATGGCGCGGGGCAGGTGGCTGTAAGCGGTTTGTGCTCTGGCAGCTCAGCTCCCCAGGGGCTTCTGAAGAGCCGTGAGGAGGAGGAGAAGAGTGTAAGGACGGGGTTGTCACCCGCAGCGGTGCCCCGAGGTGCCCGCACAGCCGCGACGTGCGGCCGCGTGGTGCGGAGGGCAGGCTTGGGGCAGGTAAACCTGCTGTGCCGTACGGGGCCTTGGGAAGGGTTTTGGGGGTACACGTATGAAAAGGGATAAAAAAAACTGAGAGCCTGTCAAAAATGCTTCTGCTTCTCCATGATAATCAGAGGAACGTCTGAGTTGCTCCTACTGGTACTTCACGGATGTGACAATCCGGTGCTCCTGGCAAATTTCTCTGGGCCACGACCTTTGCTTGCCCCAGGTGCTTTAGGAAGGGCCCAGCATCCCGAACATGCCTCCCAGCCAAACCCTTCCTGGCCAGTATTATATCCAGAACTGTGGTGCATGAAAACACTTCCTGAGTTATAACAGCAGGGTCTGGGGCCTGAAAAGATGCAAATGTTGCCATCCATCCCAGCTCCCTGCCCCTTTGAAACTCTGCTGTGAATATGCAGGCCTTACTGCACAAAGGCCGTGGTGACGGGCAGGAAAAAATATTTATTGAAGGGTTCTTGCATTAGGCGGTGTGGTCCCCAAACCCATGGAAGGAAGCCTTTCTGTAACCCGTTGAAATGTTCTGGCTAAAATTCCCACATGAAGCATGTGCTGTGACTTGTCTAGTAAATATTCTAGAGGAAATAATAATAATAATAATAATAATAATAAAATCTCTTCAGCTGGTTAGAAGCGAAATCTGCTAAGATGGAATTTTTTTGGGCAGCTAAGATTTACACCAGTGTCTATTCATGTTCATACGTGGCAGCATGTTGACGTGTTTATTTACACCATTAATTAGCCAGGAAGGAGCAGGAGAATATCTTATTAGGTTCCTGCATGTATTGAACGGCTGAGCTAAAGGAATTCCGGGCAGAGGAGGACTCTGAACGCTGCCCATCGCCTCATCCTGGACATTTCTCTGATGAGAGCGAAATCTGTTTGGAGGCTGTAACCCACCAACCTATTTTTTTTTCAATCCATAGGGGACAATTGTGATTTTAACATGAAACAAAAAGTATGAAGGCCCAAAGCTGGGTCTTCTGGGTTAACACCCTGGGTATGTCTCCCTAGGAACCCTGGCAAAGCCTTAGATTTCTTAACCTCCCACCCTCCGTTTGCATTTTCCAAACAATTTCATGTCTAGCAAAGGGCTTGGAATCATCTATATTTTCCTCTTTGCTGGCAATTGTTGGAAGCAGACTATGCAGCGAGTTAACTTCCTGCCCTTCAGTCTACCTCTTTTCCTAGCAATTCTCAAAGCAAAGGAATCAATTTGACTTTATTATTATTATTATTATTTTCTGTGTTTAAGAGCAGCAAACATGAAACTTACAGTGCTGGACGGAGCTGGGTTGAAATTTTTGATCTTCGCGACTGGAAGAGGGAGCATTGTGCAGTACGGTCAACCTCTTTCCTGCCATAGCTCCCACCAACAAAACCCCCATTCTTGGTGTCTTTACTTTGCGGCAAAGCCAACCTGGGCCCCTTTTTTACAAATGTCGGTGTATTTTGGCAGTGTGTGGCAGCCGGCTCGGGGCAGGCCATCGCTCCCAGGAGGCCAGGCTGGGGTTTCTCACGCGGTGCTCAGGAAGAAGCAGAGGCCAGCATCTGCCGTGGCTCGGCCTCCCCCTGATGCGGGCTCGTTTTCAGCTGTGCACGTAAGCATGTCGCCAGGAAGAAAGTGACGCAAGGGCGGCTTTTTTTTAGAAAACCTTCTGTCTTGACCCCTAACTGCCAAAACAACCACACTTGAGGGCAGAGAAAGTGACTGCCTGAGGGAAGGGGGCAAAGCACTCGCCGTGGCCCGTAGCCTTTCCGCACTGGACTGGTAAAAGAGGCATGGGCAGGACTCAGCCTCTTCATCGCCGACAGAGCGGGGTGGCCTTGTGCTCCGACACGGCTTCCTCTCGGAAAACGCAGGCCCTGGTCGTCGTATGGCTCTGGGCTGCAGCAAACAGCCCCAGGGGCATGGCACGGGGAGGAAAGGAGGGGAAAAAGGTTTCTGCAGATGTCTGAAGCAGGTTGCATCCCGGGGAAAGCCACGCTGCTCCCTGCCGCAGGGCAGCAGAGGCGGCCGGGCAGGACCCCCGACGCCGTACTGCGGCCATGGGATGTGTGAGGGGAGAGCGCAAGCAGCAGCACACGTCGGCCCAGGAGGAGAAGTCTCGGCGTTTCCTGCTCTCCTCTCACACTTTTTGAAGATACAAACCCGTCAGCCGCCATCGCCACGAGGTCTCCCACGTTTTCGTTTTGAAATGAAAAACGAAAGAGGAAAAAGAGGTAGCGCAGAAAAGAAATGTGTGTTTCTCAAGCAGCGGAGCACACCCTTTACTCCAGCTCCGGGGTACGACAGGGTTTGAAACAGCCCTCACCCGGGTTCGGCACGGGTGTGTTTCGCAGGAAGGTGAGGCGATGCAAACGACTTGAGCCGCGTTGGAAGCTGTGTGCGGCCCTCGGCTCGCCCACCTGCCCCAAGCTACGAGGAACCACTTCTCAGGAAAAGGGGACTACCAAAGCTGCCCGGTGCACCGGGAGGCAAGGCGATGCAAATTCGCTGCTGGGGAGGCTCCACGTGGTTTGGCTACGAGCTGACACCACCAGCCTCAACCAGTGCTGGGCTTTCCTGGGCATGTGGGAGCATGGCGGGTTCAGGGGGTTACCCCCTCACTCCCCAGCTTTGTGCACCAGAGACAAAAAGCCTGGTTTGCTCCAGAGAAGGCAGCTGTCCGGGAAGGCTGCATTTGTGCCGCACCACATTTTCCTCCTCACTCCTTTTTTTTTTTTTTTTTTTTTTTTGTCTGTTTGCAGAAAGCACAGCGCCCAGGCCGGGGATGCGCTGTGCCTGCAGCCGGGCTCTGCGGTGCTCTGGGTGCTCGCTGTCCCCTTCCCTGTGCTTCTCCTGTCGTGCCCGAGCAGGAGCCGTTTTGGGGAGCAGCAGTGTGCCCACACACCCTCCCAAATGGCTCCTGCGCCCTCTCTCAGGGCAGTTTGGCTGACACCAGGCTTGCCTTCGGGTAGCAGCAGCAGACTGCTCCTCCCGGGGGTGCACGGGGCAGATATTTCTCCTGCCAGCCTCGATTGCTGCGCTACGTGCCGTTCTTTTTTTTAATTATTATTATTTATTTAATTGCTATTATTACTATTGATGGTGGCGGTGGGCTTTGTTTGCTCGTTCTCTGCCCCTCGCCAGGGCAGAGCCGCCGGGAGAGGCAGGACCCGAGCGCGCCCGTTCACACGGCGGCGGAGAGCGGGCTCAGGCCATGCGGTTATTTCCGTGCAGGCAAATGAGAGCGAAGAAAACGTTGGCGAAAAGGGAAGCGAGGCAGCAAGAGGCAGGAACCGGCCGCGATGCTCACAGGATGGAGCGGGGCGGCCCGGAGCCGCCGTGCCCCTGGGGGCCTCGGGACCCCCCCGTCGGATGCCAAGGCCCGGCCGGGAGGGGAAGGGGGGATCGGGAGCTCGGGGCCTCGGGGCTGGGGGGGGCCCAAAGCCGCCCCGCGGCCCGGGGAAGGAGGGGAAAGGCCGGCGGCGAGCAAAATTCGTTCCGTTCGTTGCAAACGGGCCCGCTGGAGACGGGGCCGGGCGGCGGGGAAGGGACGTGGGGAGGCACCGCCTGCGGAAATCAATCCCCGAGGTGTGCGGGGGGAAAGGGGCAGAGCCCGGGGTCGGCCCGGCTAGGCGGGGGTCGGCCCGGTCACGCTTTTTCTTGCCGCCCCTTTATTATTATTATTATTAATTATTTTTCTGGAAAAAAAAAAAAAAAAAAAAAAAAAAAGCACTCTTATCTTTGTTGTTGTTGCTGTGACACGTTTATTTATTTCCGGAACGACTTCACCAGAAAACAAAAAAAAAAAAACAGAAAGGATTTCGGAGAGGCCGTAGCTCGGCGAATTCGCCCCCCTCCCTTCGCCCCCGTCCGTGCCGGCGCCTCGCAGCCCCGCAGGGCCAGGCCCGGGGCTGCCGCAGGGCAGCGTCCGCAGAGCCGGGGAGCCCGAGCGAAGCCCCCCTGCCCCAGGAGAAGGGCTCAGCACCGTGCCCGGCTTCGGCTCGGCTCGGCGTTTCCCCGGTTGTCCGGCTGAACGCGGCGCTTTCGGGGCGCAGCCAGCCGCAGAGCCCCGCGGCGGCCCCGGCCCTGCTGGGGCGGCACCGCGGGGAGGGGAAGTGGGGGCTGCAGAAAAGTTGGGTCCCGGCCCTCGTCCGGCAGCCCCGGGAGGCGGCGGGCTGCGGGCAAACTTCGGATCCTGCGACGACAGATGTCAGAGTTTTCCTGGGTTCGGGCTGCGTCTGGGGACATCTTGTGATGTTTTAGAGAACAGGACATGATCTCACATGGCGAGGAGCTCTTTAGTTTCTTAATCATTTCACGGTTCCTTCAGAGGCTTTTTTCCACCTAAAACGTTTAGTTTCAGCTCAGTGATCAGCTGCAAA
>CM021797.1:81736256-81752862 GCA_011076525.1 Nettapus auritus
CTTCCTCCCCTCCTCTCTCTTCCTCCCTCCCTTCCTTCTTTCCTTCCTCCCTCCCTTCTTTCCTTCCTCCTTCCCTCCCTCCCTCCCTTCCTCCCCTCCTCTCCCTTCCTCCCTCCCTTCCTCACTCCTTCCTTTCCCTTTCCGTACCTCCCCCACCTGCAGAATTTTCCCACTCCTGCTCCGTGCCCCGTCCGTGATTTCACCACAATTAAAGCTGCTACGAGGCGAAAACCCTCGCTACAGCTCCGTTGGGTTGCTCCTGCGCTTCGGTCCTTGGTGAGCGGTGGCATTTCTCTCTTCCCTCCGGCCACGCTACCATTTCAGCACCAGGGCATCCCCTTTGCCAGGTGCTGCTGAAGGCAGCCCTGCTGCCCTGGGTCTGCTCCAGCCAGCCTGGGATGCACCTCGAGGCGTCACTCGGCCTCTGGCAAAGGTCTGCTCCAAGCAGCGACCGAGGCAGGGCAACGCTTGTCTGCTCTTCGCGGGCTCTAACGGGCTTTGACAATCACGAATTCTGTACGGATTCGTTATTTGTCCTGAGAGTTTTAGAAGGTGTTGGCAAAGTTTGACAGCAGCTTGTCCGCGGTGCGATGGCTGGATTTAAATAAATCTGCTTTATTTATATACGTGTATGTTTGTATATCTAAACTCCGGGGCATTTGACTTGTCACTTTACTCAGTACCACTCAATTTCTGTGGAAATAGAGACATTTTCTCTATTATTTTTGTTCCAGCATTGGCACCTGTACTGCCCCTATTGCTTGTTTTCAGTTTCTCCACTCTCTCCAACCCAGGTAGTCTGGATGATTAACGCCACAAGGGTTAATTACATTTTCCCACCCGGTGGATGGGATTAATACACACGTGTTTGTGGGTTTTACGTGGTTTCACCACCACCCACCTAACTGGGTCCCATCTCCCATCAGACTCACCTTGCTAAAGGCGAACAGTGCAAACCTGTAGTATTGCTTTTGTAGCAGGTTGGCTATAAATTATGGGTGCCGAAGCCATTCTCTGTTGTTTATTTTTTTGCACTCTCGGCTAAGTTCAGTTGTTCTGGAAAAAAATGACATGTGGAACACGGGGTCCGTGGTCCGGCAGCCTTGGCCCCGTGTTCGGGAGGGCCGCAGCCCGGCTGGTGGAGCCGGGTGGTCGGCGGCGCTGGGAGGACTGCGGTGCACGGGTCTCTTCCTCCTCTGACGACGCTCTTCTTTTTCCTGCCCTTTCCCCCCTGCCCCGGTCTGTTTCAGGACATGGAGGTGTGAATCAGCTGGGGGGTGTTTTTGTCAACGGCCGCCCGCTCCCAGACGTCGTTCGCCAAAGGATCGTGGAGCTTGCCCACCAAGGGGTCAGGCCCTGTGACATCTCCAGGCAGCTCCGCGTCAGCCATGGCTGCGTCAGCAAAATACTCGGCAGGTAAGGGTGGGCGACAAATCTCTCGTGTCCGTCAAGAGGAAAAAAAAAACCAACACCCTTAATTAAAGGTCACCCGCGAGCGAGGACAAGGGCTCATGATCACCGCTCATGGTTTTATCCGCCTGACGTGCAAAAAAAATGCAGCTGTTTATGTGTTTATTTTGCCCTGGTCACAGTCTGTTCCAGGTAGTTCTAATGCACAGTGCGCAAGGCCACGTGTGGTATTTGGTGTATAGGCAGCCTGTATTCTGCAGCAGTCTGCTGTGAGCACGTAAGGAAATCTGAGTCAGCTTCAGTAAAACGGAGAGGAAAGACAAGTTGGGGAACGTTCAGGGAAAGCAGCTCGCTGTGCTGCCTGAGGAAGACCTACTTTTAGCAATTTGATCATTCTACACTGCACGAACGTTCTCAAACGTTCATGCACACGCGCTATATTGAAACCTGTCCCACTGTTTAATCTGAGGTCCTTTCCTCCTCTTGTGGTGGAATATGTGCTTAATTAGAGCAGAGAATACGATAAGTAGCTGTTAACCCTCTCACATTTGCTTATTTTGGGAGTAGCTTTCCATTCAGATGGAACTTGCTCGAACCAGTACGGAGACGGAAAATTAATCTCTAAATTCTTATCATTTCCTGATTCTGTTTTAAAATATGAATCAGATTCGGGTTAAAAAAAAAAAAATCCTTTCTTCTTTGTATCTTCTGAACATC
Organism: Nettapus auritus; assembly: GCA_011076525.1. NCBI lineage: Eukaryota > Metazoa > Chordata > Aves > Anseriformes > Anatidae > Nettapus > Nettapus auritus. The sequence continues at coordinate 81,738,384 of CM021797.1, forward strand.
ATTTGTATAAAGTGCTGTACTGAAGTAGTTTCGGATTCTAGGATGAAAATTCTGAGGTGTCTAACCATCTTATAGAAAGGATTTTTTTTTTTTTTATTAATTTTTTTAATTCTTGTTGCTGCTTTAATATTGGTGTTATTATATATATTTTTTTTCATAATTTGTAAAAGTTAACTTCTGACATTTACTAAACTTTAACAGTTATTTTCATTGTTTATTTACTTCTATTAACAGTTAATTTCATTTTACTTCATTTTACTTCTCCTGTAATTATTTGTACCGTCTTCCTCTTTTCCATTTTTTAATCAATTAGCTTTACTGGCCATTGCATAGATGTAAAAGCTGTTAAAGGACCTTTTCCTTGTAGTGTGCGTGAGATCCGGCTCAGATTAGCAGCATTTCTGATCTCTCAGTGCCAGTTCCAGTGTTCACAAGCAAATTTGCTTCCTGAAGTCATGGGCTCCCCTGGTTTTGCAGAAGACAGCGTTCTGTTCCCCGTAACACCCTGTTGTCTGCAGTCAGCTTAACAGCTGAACTCCATCTCACTGGTCCTGGACAATGTGCTTTTAGAGTTGCAGGAGCTGATGTACGGGTTAGGCTGAGCATCTGTGCTTCTTCTCTCATGCCTTAGCTGCTCAGAGGTGCATTCCCCTGCAGGTTGTAACCATTCCTCCCGGTCTTACATTGGCGTGACGTTAAGGACACCGACCCCTTTACTGCTTGATAGACAAAAACTATCTGAGGGCTTTATCTGAGACCTGCCTGCCCCTCGCAGGCTGTTTGGTGCTGTCAGAGCTGAGCATCCACGCTCAGTACAGGGTTCTGCTCCTGGTGTGACCACCACAGAGTGTGCTTTGTGACGCTCTGCTCTGCAGCAGGCTTACCAACCATTCCCATCAGGACCAATGCAGAACTGAGAAACGGGCAATGTATTTGCTGGGCAAATGTCCGGCGGTTTTACTTTTGCTCATTTGAATAGATTTATCATTAGATACATTTGCGGTATACAGCTGAGAATGAAGCTCCGAAGCTTTGTCATTAAAGTTGTCAAAAATAAATTGGAATTTCATACCTCATTATTTTCATAACTAATAATTACGGTGGGTAAAATGTCACTGTAATTGGAGCTCTGTGTGCGCGTTTGTGTGTGTGTGTGAAGGAGTCCTTACGAAAAATCTTTACATTTGGGATTCCGCGGTTGGAATTTTCCTATCGGCCCCCAACACAGCCTTAAAAATCAGCCTCGTGTCGGGCAGCCGTAGGCCGGGGACCAGCTGGTTGCCGTGCAGGTGTCACTATCGCTGTGCTGTGCAGGGTTCACGATCTTTGCCTGCATCGCCAGTTCGCTGGCAGCAACAGGGCCTGGGCCTGGTGTGCGTGAGATGAATCCGACCGCAGCCAGCCTCGTCTCTAAAATGGAGACGGGAGACAGGGAGGCCAGCGCCGTGCAGCCTGCCACTGCCTCGTGCTTGCTCGATTCGCCGTGCTGCGGGCAGGTTCTCCTGGCCGCCCGGGACGCTGGGCCTGGGCCCAAGCCTGCGCCCACAGGCCGCCTGCGAACGTGTGTGCGCCTTGGCCTGGCTCAAGGTGTTGAGGGTCGGTCGGCAGGTAGTGGCTAAAGGATTCGGAAGTGAAGCTCTTACTGTCTTACCATGTCTTTGCCCTATCGCTGCGGCAGCATTTTTGGAAAGTGTCTCCATTTTCCTCCAGCCGCAGTCCCGTGGCGAGCCCACCGCCGCCGCGCCAGCCGGGGTGCCGAGGGCGCTTGCTGCCATGCTTTACCCACCCCGAGCAGAGCCAGCTGTGGGAAACACTGCCTCGTCCACACAGTGATTGCTCCCCCAGCTTGCTCCTGTCCGGTTTTGTGCCGTCAGGGTGGTTCTCCTTCGTTTTTGTGCCATCGGGGTGTTTCTTTGTCGGCGGGGCCGCTGGCCGCAGGGTGCTGCCCGAAGGTGCAGCGCGGCCGCGTGAGAGGCGAACACAAAGGCCCGCTCGTTAAACCCATGGTTTCAGCTGGAAGGAGGAAAATTACAGCTTTGTGTTTGGGTGGCATTTATTGTATGGCTTCCTTCCACGCCCTTCTTACAGCAGAAGTTCTGCTAGAAGAGGCTATGAGGCCAGGGATGTCAGGTTTTAAAAAGTCTGTGAGCCAGGTTTGCCTTCATTTTATTATGTCCTCGGAAAATTAAGCGCAGGAGGAGCAAAATATTCCCCTCCTGCCCTAAAGCTCATGACTAAGGGACACTAGGAGGGTTAATCTCTCTCTGACTCTTGACACTGTCCGTTACTAATATTACCTAAATGGCTTGCGGAGGCTGAGTCCACATCTGCAGCCAGAGTACCTGAAAACGTGTACAAACAGCACGGTATTAGTCCCTTCAAAGGGATTTTAGGCCCCCACCCAGAGCTCTCCAAGAAGAATAAAAACTCGGGACCTGACGGAAATTTAACGATCGTGGTTGCAGAATACAGGGAGACAGACTTCCGCTGTGCAGCCTGTTTGTGTTCTGATCTGCTCGTGCTGGAAAGACTGTAATTTATTTATTTATTTATTTATTTATTTATTTTTATTTTATTGATATAATGGGTACGTCAAGTAACTGCAGAGAAAACACGTTAGGAAATAATCTTACATTCTTATTTGGTAGCCTTTTCTGAGCTCCTTACTGGAAATCGGGCACAGAGCCGTCGGTGGGCATGTTTAAGCTGCCAGGGGGCTACTTCTTGGTGGGTCTCTGGTTGAAGGGCTCATGAAGTCAGGGTCTGTTCAGAAAGGATGAGACAGGTAAGGGCAGATAGGGCAGTGGTTGCAGGGGATTTATTTTTCATCTGGTTACAAGGAAATTCACAGGATACAAAAAGTGTGTGACCAGGAGAATATCCTGTGTCGCACTCCCTGAAGTCTCAGCACAGAGGAGCGTGATTTCATTCCTAGTCTCTTCTCTGGTCTTCAATGGGTAGCGTCTTATGGACTTATTTTTAACAGCGTTTTCAAGGCTTTACTTATTAAAAAGGGGGAGATGTATGGGGCTGGGGATCTCAGCTGCGACATTTTGTTGCAATTCTACTGAAGGCAGTTGTGCTTGTGTGATTTACACGCCAAATAAAAAAAATTAATTAAAAAAATCCGTCTGGCATATCTCAATCAGTTTAGGGATGCAGTCCTACCACCTTCCCTTGCATGACATCAGCAGAACTGCTCGCGTGTGTAAAGATCGTGTACGTGAGAACAGGTCGTGGAGCTGCTCAGATAAATCAACACCCAAATCAAGGAGCCCCTTGAGAATGTGGACAGCTCCCTTTGCCTTAAAATTCATGGTTACGACTATTAGCGGCATAATATTAAAAATAATACATTGTGAAAAATATTACCTATTAAAAGAGTAACATATATATGTATTGAAGCAGTTAAATGGGAAAACGGTGTCCCAGAGTATTTATTTTGAAGGTGCAAATAAAATTCGATGCCCAGCCTTCATTTCACTGTGAACTGATAACACGTTCTAGATGATATTAAAGACAGAGAATTTCTTTAGAAACAGTAATTTGCTGCAAAAAGTGGTCTTTGGTGTGATTTGTTTCTATTATTGCCAATACCCCTGATTAATAACACGTATTTGCACTTAATTTTGGATCCCGGGATGCGTTTTAGTCTTGCACTGTTTCTTTGGTCTTTCTGTTATGAAAAACTGTATATTCTATCGTATGGCCCAATTCCAATTACTATAAATTAATCTACTAGCTGATAAAACACCACACAGGCAGAAAATACGTATGTGAAAGTGAAGATGTATCTCAGGATTTGCTGGGGTTTGGTTTCCTTGAAATTACGTTCTCTACAAATCTCAAAGCACGTTCTCTGTCCGTTTGTGATAACTAAAGGTTTGTTTTGGATGTTGTCCCAGGTATTATGAAACCGGTAGTATTAAGCCCGGAGTGATTGGAGGATCAAAACCAAAGGTCGCCACACCCAAAGTCGTCGAAAAAATCGCAGAGTACAAACGCCAAAATCCTACCATGTTTGCCTGGGAGATCAGGGATAGACTTCTTGCTGAGAGAGTATGTGATAATGACACCGTGCCCAGCGTCAGTTCAATTAACAGGTAAGGATCTGTATGGTCCTGGGGAGGGACTTTGCTGGGAAGTGGTGTTCACTGAACCCTCAGTTGCCAGTAGAACTGTGTGTTTTGTGTTGCTTGCAAGAAATGCAGTTTGCATGTGTTTACATAATGTATCTGGGGCTCCCGAGTGGCTGTGGGGTCGCCCTGGTGGCGGAAGCCTCACACTCACAAATATTTCCTGGGACCGGACAGGTTGTGCTATTGGCCTTGGCTTCTTTTCTGTCCCTTCCCAGTCTTGTCTGCAGACTCAGTCCAGTGCTTGTGAGTTTTGTCCCAACTGGGGTAGGCAGGTCTGTGCTTGCACTGAGGTCTGAGGGTCTGTACTAACCTGCATCCAAAGGAGGTCTAAGACTGGTGTTGAAAAAACCCTGTCAAGTACTCAGCTATGTCTCCAGCCCTCCCGAGTGGTAACAGGGGATTAATACCTGGAAGGCAGAGCATGCAGGCACCCCCAGCACACCAACAGCCCCTGGCAAGCCGAGCCTTTTCATTTTCTCTCTGCAGTATTTTCTGTACCGGGCTTTGGTCTCACTGCTCTGGTGAGATGGTTCTCACTTGTGCGATTTCATGCAAATTCTTTGAGTGCAGCTAGCTCTAAAGTCCCATCTGTGTCCATGGACGTGAAATAAATTGGTACACTGTTCTTCTACTGGCTATCCCAACCTGATTTGCATTCATGGAGCTGCCGCTTGAGTAGCAGGAGTTAGTGCAGAGTGGTGGCTCTGTCTTGCTGAACTAAGAGTTGAGCCACCCATCCGCATGGCTAAGTGCAAAAACGGTGAGTTCACTCAGGGCGCTGCTGCTGCCGGGAAGTTCCCGTCTAGCATAGACTCTGAAGCAGCACTTGGCAACGCTACGGACACTGCATTTTCAATTTAAAAAAGGGTTTGAGGAACGCTATGGACGCCATGAAAACCAAAGGAAAGTCCTGCTCTGTCTGTTCTCGGATAACTACGGGCAAACTTTGCTTCCGTAACAGTCACCTCGGCAGCTGTCACGTCAGAAGCATTGATGCTATGAGCAGTCCTGTGTTTACGTAGTAGGGCTTCAAGCGTTCTCCAGGAGACTACCAAAATGCACTCGCAGCTCTAGGATGCAGAGACACTAAGTAGGTTCCAGTGTGTTTTGATCCACTTTCCTTATTCTGCCTCCTGCTTGATCCTTGATAACGTCTGCGCGCTCATTGGCTTCTCATCAGAATCTCCATTTCATGATCTACAGCCAAGTTATTTGGCTGGAAATCTCATTCTTTCTCATCTGCATGCAGCTGTGGCTGAGATCTTTCCCTTTTCTGAAGGGTGTGAAAGCCCTCTGGAAATTCACGTGGTCCTTTTGAGTCAGCGTCTTTACCTGGAGAACTGCTTTTGCCAGCCTAGGAGCACTTCCCCCAAACCCAAACCAAACCCTTGCGACAAGAACCTGGAAGCTACATCAAAATATTCATCTTTAATGATAAATCCTCACAGTTCCACGGTGCGGTCTTTGGGCTTGTCCTTACACGTTTCAAGACTTTGCGGACAGGGCTATCACGCACCGAGGAGTATGGAGGCAAAACTCCCCGCATCGCGTGTCCTTGCGACCAGAGGGGGTGCATTCCGGCCGATGCATCTGAGTTGCTGCCCCCTTACATAAATGAATCACAACTACTATTATTAATTAGCAACATTAATTAATATTAATAATAGGCCACTCTTCCGCAGCAGGAGCAACTCCGCGCGACTAAGGCATAATTAATCATTGCGATTAGCTTTGCTCAAATAAGCTGCCCAGCTGCTTCAGTGCGCTCCGGTCCCCTGTCCCTCCAGAGATGAAGATATTTCTGTGCCGGAAGGCCCCAGGCACCCTTCCCTTGGCGTGACAGGAAGGAAGCCTCACGCGGGGTGCTATTTTCAGTCTTGCTCGTGCGGGGTCCTTTGTCATCTTCGGCTGCGTGCTCCCCGCAGCCCCCGTGCGCGGCCGGCTGCTTGGGCGCTGTGCAGAGGAAGGAGAAGCGAGGGACCCCGGCAGCAAGGAGTTTGAAGACGTCTGACAGCCGTCGGCTTCACCTTGGTGCTGACAGCTGAGTGTAGACTCGTTCTCACACCTCGCCCCATCGTGGGAAGGGAAGGGGCAGGCGGCGAGTCCTGTGCTGAGGAGGGGGATGCACATCACCGGGTTCCTCCACAGGCTCTTCTTCCAGCAAGGAACCGTTTTGTGTTCTCATGATGCATCCCCACGTCACGTCTGTCTCGCACCTCCCCTCCGCTCCCCTCTTCCAAACTCGAGGCAGGCAGAAGTGGGAAAGGAGTTTGCTGGGTAAACAGGGGACAAATGCTTACCGCAGCATTACGACTGCGTACGCAGTGCATAAAACGGTGTGATTTGACTAGGGAGCGTGCCTCGCTCAAGCCCGTTTTGATTCCACTGCAGCCTGTGGCAGAGCTGTGTAATCCCTGGAGGCGTTTCAGGCCCCTTCTTTTCTCTTCCAACAGTGCATCGGCAGGTGAGCGTTTGATAGAGCACTTCCCCAGCTCTTCTTAACAGCTGCCCTTTGTCCTGTAACACAACGCACGCCTTTTGTTGTCTCTGCTCCTTTGAATGTTTCCCGATTTACATCATTGTAACTCAGAGCAGAGGCTGTCCCCGGCAATGACAATGCAGTTATTCAGCGTTTAAGATTAGCATTTAATCCATCACATTTTTGTTTCAGTATTAATTTGGATAAGCAGAACCCTTTCAGAGGTACCCAGGTTCTTTAGGTGTGCGAGCACTATTCCCAGGGTGGTTTGGTGACGGATTTACAAATGTGCTCAAGCACCCACGGCCGCAGATAGCGGGGCGCTGGAGCTCAGTAGTGTCTGGTTCCCTGAAGACGTTGGGCCTAGCCGGTGGCCAAATAGCTACAGAAGTGTCCTTCTTGGGCATTAAGGACGATGTCTTCACCACCCTCTGCTGGATCTCAAGGAGTACGTAGGAGCTGGTCGCACAAACGTCCCTAATGACTTGGCGTGGTGGCAAAAATGTAGTCCTGGGTCTGCCTGCAACACACAGAAAGACATTTTTGTATTGATGTAGATATCCCAAAGTGAAAAAGCAGTGTCTGGGGTGCCACTTTAATTGTGTGCTTGATGCTAAGTAGCCGTTTCTTTTCAACCACTTGCAGGATCATACGGACAAAGGTGCAGCAGCCACCCAATCAGCAAGTCCCAGCCTCCAGTCACAGCATAGGTAAGAAAAACTTTTTTTTTTTTTTTTAATATATTAAAAAAAAAAGCATAATGGAATACAAATATTCTAAAGAACTTTTAATCATTCTTATGGACAGATAATTCTGCATAAAACACTTCAGCACACGTGCTAATGCACCTTCTTTGTCATTCTCCAAGGACTGAACATAGTAAATGAATTTTATAAATACTGCTAAAAGGTTTTGAATTTTACTGATTATTATGATAAATAGCTTTCACCATGAGACAGAAAATTGAAATCTAAACCAAAAAAAACCCCACTAATGGGGGCCTATAGAATGTCAGATAATTAAAGTAATAAATCAAGAAAGGGATACTTATTCATAACATTTTCTGCATCATTAGTCAGTAAGTAGTTTTGAATGTGTTTTTTTTTTTTTTTCTTCATCTACCAACCATCCCTTCCATAATTCTTTGTGCACTTGCAGTCTTGAGTGAAGAAGTAGCAAAACTTTCCCAAACTTTAATTCAGAGGCAGACCAGCAACATTCAGCCAGGAGTCATGCGAGGTGGTCTCTGGAAAGGGTGTCCTGGCTGATGAGGCAGCCTCTGCGGTGAAAGCAAATATCAGATTGGGGTCCTTACGTGGGAGGGAGGCAGGCGGGTGTGTGTGTGTCTTGGTTCTGCTGGGTCTTCAGGCTTTCACCTGTGAAACGGGCAAAACACTCGAAGAGCTGTGGTAAATGCTGAGCCCGTCAGACAGATCGTGCTGCAGTCCAGCATCCTGGGTCTGTCTTTCTTGAAAACCATCTCTGAGGAGGGAAAGCGGCCGTCAAATGGCTCTGGTAGCTTAGGGGCTGCCTCTCACTGAGAAAAACAGAGCGGAGATGAGCAGTCTTGCTTCTCAGGGCTCGGGGTTGGCAGAGGCAGCTGGGATTTAAGGTTTCTGCTCTGTGCGGGCCCTGCAGAGCACCCGGTGCTCCGGGGCGGTGCGGGGCCCTCAGGGCTGTGGGGATGTGCCAGTGCAGGGCCAGCCCGCGTGCCCCCCGTCCCATTTGCAGCCTCTTCTCCCCGTGCTGCCATGTCCTCAGAGCCTTCCACCCGCCTGGGGATGTGAGCTGTCGTGGTGTTTGCTGCCACGAGAAGCCTTCCTGGGCAGCCAGCAGAGCCCCGGCCTGCAGCTATCAGTCCCGCTGGGGGCTGTGCTGCGCTGCCCGCTGACTGCCTGGCCTTGTCTTGCCTTGCAGCCTCCACAGGGTCCGTCACCCAGGTGTCCTCTGTGAGCACAGACTCCGCCGGCTCGTCCTACTCCATCAGCGGGATCCTGGGGATCGCCTCCCCCGGCACCGAGAGCAACAAGCGCAAGCGAGATGAAGGTAACGGCAGCGGTTTTCTCCTTTCCTGAGGTCGCAGCCCAGCTCGGGGTCCTTCTGCACGGCCCTTTGCTGTATACGAAGGCCGTGTTCCTGGGAACAGGGTCTTGACGTCCTAGAAGGCGGTTTCGATGTGTCAGCTTTTGGTCACCTTCTCTTCCCGGCTGAGGAACGCCTCTCTGCCATCAGTGAGAAGGGGAAGAGTCCTTGTATTGATTCTGTGGCCACCTGAAGTGAAAAAAAAAATGCCAGGGAGGTGTCGCCAGCCACAAAGACACAGAAAATTAACAGCACTGTGGTCTGTGATGCTGCATTTGTCAGGGGCCTCTGCCAGCCCAGATGGCAGAGGAAACAAGCGATTGTGGCTTGGATTGAACGTCGCCTGCAGTCCTCAAATCAGGGTTTGTAGTTGTCCTTCACTAGTAGGAAGAGCCGGGGTCAAGACCACGTCATTTGATACGTGCATGGGAGCAGAGGGCACGCCAGAGGCTCAGTGGCAATGCTGCGGTCGCGTGTGTGGGTTGGCACTCGGGCGAGACGTCGCTGGCTCCTACCAGTGGGTGGGAGGCCCGTGGTTGCTCTTTCCTAATGTGCTGCCACCCTGCCCTCCAGAACGTCAGAGTCCCGTTTCTTGCCTTGGGGTCCCCATGGTAATGTGCTCCACGTGTCTGTGGGGAGGGGGTCCTCTTGGCCACCTGCAGTCCCAGATCCCTGCCTTGAATAGAGGCCACAGGGAGCAGTAAAAGAGGAGAAGGGAGGTTTGTTCACCACAGGTTGCTGAGCAGAGGAGAAAGCGACGGTTTTCGCTGTGGCCTGGAGCTCACTGCTTGGCTTTGGAGGAACGCGTCGGAAATGTGACCGACATCCCAGCACCCAGGGGTGCCAGCGTGGGTCCAGGCACTACTCTGCAGTCAGCCCTGGCCGTGAGGTCGGGGATCACATCTGGGTCTTGTGCCTCCTTCTCCATCTCCCCACCCCCTGGGACCCCCAGTGCTACACGCGGACAGAGATAGAGGTGGGCGGATGCACAGAAACTCTGGTGCCGTAAACGTAACTTCTAGAGAAAACGGGCTAAAAACAGGCAAGGAGCGTGGAGACTGTGTTGCACAAGCAGAAGGTGGGTGTCTGCAGATTCCTGTTGGATTACGGAGAAATGTTTGCTGAAACTGGAGAAAGATTGCTGAGAGCTTTGCGGGGTTGCTTTCAGTCACACTGGGAAGCTGCGTATAAAACTGTGAAAGTTCAGGTAGTTGCTGAGTATGCCTGTTTTAGCTAAATCTGTGATTGCATTTTTTTTTTTCTAAGTATAAGTATATATAAATATATATACTAAAGCAGGTGAAGTAGATTTTTGTTTGTTTGTTTTATGAGCCGCGGCAGGAAAGAGGCAGTTTGTGTTGCGAGCTATGTGACTCTTTCATGGCGTTGTCCTGAAGCACCAGTTCCTGGATGTGTGTGATTACAGGTTCACTGATTTAAGCCAGAAGGAAGAAATCAAAACCATAGATTAGAGATTTAAATGCTTCCGTGGAACGGCCAGAGGCATAGCTGAGAAATTCCCCAGCCTTTGACTATTAGAAGAGATCACATGATTTATAAAACAACCCCGTTGTTTTGGCAGTATGAGTCATGATTTTTGAGCCTGCGAGTTGGACAGCGATGCTGTCTTCAGCAGACCATTTAAATTGCTTTTCTAACAGCTCGCGGCTGCAGATTTGGAGAGGTGTGTGAAGGACAGGCTTTGTACAGAACCTGATGTTTCAACATCTTTGTCCATTTGAAGGGGATCCCAGGGAGACTCGGTAATCCCTCCTCATCCTGCTCAGCAAAAGTTATCCCTGCACAGCTAGATTTGAGGTGTTCACGAAGGAGTCCCAGGCCTCTGCGCTTCAGATGACAAAAAGGTGGATCGAATGCTAGCCTGTAACGCGAAGAAGAGAGGCACGTCATCTTTTAATTGCAGACTGTATCATGATGCAGATGCACAAGGGGGCAGAGTTAACTTTACCATGTACAGACTTCTGAGATCCGGAGGGAGACCACCTCCGTAGCAATCCCGTCACATCACCTCTTTAACACGTCGCTTCTTTTCTCGGTAGCTGTGGCAAGATGCACGCCTGCTGCTATAACTTTGTACGTTTGTTCACGTATAAATAGAGCCACAGCACGCAGCGCTCGTCTGGTGATCCCGGCTCCCCTCGGCTGGGGAGTGAAGTGGGGTGCAGTCGCCCCTCAGCCCTTCCAGCTGCATCGCGTCCTTGGTGTGATTCATTATCCGGTTTTGTTCTCCTCACTCTTGACATTTTTTTAGCGAATGTCACCAGGCTTTATCCCAGTGGGGAGCTTGCTGGGTAGCAACAGGGGCAAACCAAATCCGACAGTCTTTATTGGTTTATATAGCTGAAGGTGTCATTTTTTTCCCTGCTGTAGTGCGGACTTGGAGCAGATGTGCCTTCGTGGGGGATCGGTTGCTTTCACTTGTGGTTAAAGGACATACTACTGGAGACTGACACAAGAAGCAGGCTGTTCTGTAACTAGCCAGAGAGTTACCGTCAATCTCCTCAGCTTCGAGCAGCAGATGCTGCTGGGAAGCAGTCTTGCTGTTTTGCTTTCAGATTCCCTCCTCTGACTTTCGTGGCTTCACGTTCATCTGGCCCCGCAGCTTAGGAACAAGCAGTAAAAGAGCAGGGGGGTGGCAGAAATGCGCAGAATGATCTGATTGACCCACGAGCATCCCCTTTCTGAAAACCAAAGCTCCAAGAGTCTTTGGAACTGTGTCCCCAGGTAGGTACAGAGCAGGCCAAGCCAGGGATGGTGTGCAGGATGTGGGACTTTGCTGGGCTGTGAGTGCTCCTGCTGCTCAGCCTGGGTGCAGCCGTGATGTTACAGAGGGAGTTTTGTTACAGGGACACAGGCGGTGCGAGAGCAGTCAGCCTGTTCTCCTTCCTTGTGCAGCTGGTGAGAGCAAAAAGCTGTGTGCAGCACTGAATGGCTCACTGCAAACTGTTGGCCTGGCCCCTCTCTGGGAAATGCAGTCAGAAGAAGGGCAGCAGCACTTAGCATGAGTCCGGTGCAGGATGTGTTTGTCTGTTACCCACCCACATCCTCTTGCTGCAGGAGAAATTTGGCAGATTTAAATACCTGCACACAACAGCTGCACAGACCATATTTCAAATTCACTGGTATGGAGTCTTCTCAGCAGTGGAGGCATTTGGGGAATTGAAACTAGCTTAGCAGGAGACCTTCACTCGTATGGGTTGTTTTGTTTCCATTCTCACCAGCCATAACCCCGTGTTGCTGTCAGCAGCTGGTGTGGTGATGTAGATGCTTCTGCTTTGTTTTCTAAGCCGAACTCTTTGAAAAACGCCTTTCCTTTAAATGTAGGCTCGGTATGCCTAAAGGCAGGTGGGTCACAGCCTTCTGTCTGGGAGGATAAGCCTTCCAAGAGGGGCAGAGATGGTAACGAGAATGAAATGTGTGCACGTGCACGCAGTCCAATGCCATGTGCAAACATCCAATGCTATGATCACCGGGTTTTCACACAGGGATGCCCCAGGCTAGGCACAGTTGTAGGCATCCAAGCAGTACCAACTTGTGCAGGGCACATCCTGCAGTGGCTCTGGGAGACGCCTGCATTTGGAAATGGCAGCTGAACCGCTCTGCACTGACACGAGCTGTCTGTGACACGTCCAGGGAGAGCATTACCAGAGAAACGCCAAGAAAAGCAAAGCAAACATGCCGAAGGCGGGATGAGGGTGAATAATACGGACAGCGCTTCTGTCCATGTCTGGGGTCTGCCCCAGGGATTCGTACGCTGCCTGAACCGTGTCCAGTGGCACCCCACCGCTGTGTCTCCCTGTGAGGGAGACAAACTTAGGCCTGTCCTATCCTCTTGGCCCTATTTTTCTGCCCATGCCCTGGTTCTTTCTGCTGGCACAGACAGTCCGTCTGATGTCTGGTGGCTGTGTCACACCCTGCCGGGGTGGTGTGAGCTGCCAAGCCGGCCCGTTTCACCCCGAGGGCGTGCAAACGGCGCTGTGCCTCCAAGGAAGTTTCTCTCCGAGCAAGGACAACAAAAGGGTGGAGAAGATGGAGGAGTGGGGTGAGGGTGCTCTGCCGGGAAGGAGAGCAGCTGTGGCATGGTGGCCTGCCTCTCTCTCCCAGGTTGCTCGTCCCTCTTAGGGCAGGAGGGAAGGCCGTCGGAGGGGCTGCAGGGGAGCCAGGGAAGCTGCAAGGGGGGATGCTTTGGGCCCCGGGGAGAAGGGCTGAGCTGAGGGGCAGCGTGGCATGGAGCTGGTGTGCGCCAAGGAGTGGGGCTGTGTGGTGGCCAGGACCTGGGCTGTGCAGGCCGGGGCACACCAGGGCAAGGCCGGGGAGCCCCAGCAGCCATGGGAGCTAACAAAGAGCCCGTAGGCTCCCTCTGAGGCCACAGCTTGCCACCTCTTGATAAACACAATGTAAATCTCACTGTAGTTTCCCTGGCAACTGAGGGTCTTTATTTCTCTCCCTTTGAGGGCTGAAGCGTAGGTGGGATTCCTCTGGCCACGCGTGGGCCCCTCTTCCTGGCAGCCAGTGTCGGGTGCCGCTGGTCCTGGGACACCTCTGGGGAAATGCTCCAGCACGAACGGCCTTTCCTCTCCTGGGCTGGGGGTCAGGATGCTCTCCCGCTCCAGACTTTTCCTCAGTTTCATGAACAGCCCTCGGCACTTCGGCCTGGCCGGTCTGAGCAGCCCTGTCAGGGAGGATTCACTGGAGAAGCTGTCCAGAAAGCCAGTCGCAGGGTGGGGAGGAAGGATGTGGAGGGACTGCCATGTGCTGGGTGAGTGGGACTCATAACCATGTGTGTTAGCTGCATTTTACAGCCCCTGTGATGTCTGTCTGGAACAGGGATATGTGCACTCACAGGCCCATCTGGGGAGTTAGTAACATCCAGAAAGACGTGGTAGAAAAGTACATAAAACATCAGAAATCAAACTCCCTGAAATTCAGGCAGTCAGTGGATAGGGGTGAACTTGCTCAAGTCCATGAAGAGGTTAAAGAGAAAGAAACGCCCTCCCAGAGACGTGCTGGAGTTTACTTAAATCATTTCTAGGACCACTTCAGCTATGCTTACTCACTCGAGTTGTGTTTACTCTTGGGGATAATTCCAGTGACTATAATGAGATGAAGTCTTTGAAGGGAATCAGGTTCTGCCGGGTCAGCAAGTACTGATTTAAATTTCTGCTGCTGATTCAGATTGTCCTTCTGCATTCAGGGATCCTTTCCCAGTGTTGCTAAGTGTGGTGAGCTGTTTGTCCTGTCAGGCTGTTGGCCCGCTAAAGAAATTATTTTCCCTCACCACGCATACACTGAAACAGTCCTTTTAAATATAGTTAGTTCTTATTTTTACCAGTCATGTTGCAGAGACGGCTTCATCTGGCACTCTGGCCAGTGCTGATGGTGTTGGCCATGGGTGGTGGTAGTTTGGCACCAGCAGACATGGTGACACCTGTGGTGGGTGTCTGGTGAAGGACTTGGTCTCCCCTTTTGCTTGGGGCACTCTAAAACCTTTGGGTGTTTCTGAAAGCACCACCCTGGTCTGTGTGGTTATTGGTGCTATGACAGCTGACCTGGACATTAACTAGTGAAGCTGAGCCAGCCGGGGATTCTTCATGGAATTCTGGGGGAAAAAAGGGAAAGGAAAGGAAAGGAAAGGAAAGGAAAGGAAAGGAAAGGAAAGGAAAGGAAAGGAAAGGAAAGGAAAGGAAAGGAAAGGAAAGAGATAGGGAAAGGGAAAAGGAAAAGGAAAAGGAAAAGGAAAAGGAAAAGGAAAAGGAAA